>JAWNKX010000665.1:1200000-1925000 GCA_035041755.1 Cacoxenus indagator
AACAACACTCCAATGTCATCGACAAGGCTAATGCCATGCTAATTTGCATGCTGCAATGAAATGCAATGGAGTATGGCTGCTATAAATCCTTTCAAAAAGCGCAGATTTTCACATGGACAAGGGAAGTGAGTCAATGGCGAGGGACATGATATGGATGATAATGCCATTCCATGTTGATTTTACGCAAACTACACCAGCAATTGTTCTCTAGTTTATTTGCATTATTTCGAAACCTGGATATTTTATTTATTTTTGTAGATTTCGAAAAGCAGAGCGAAAATATTCATTGCCAGTTGATTGGAATATATGTAATCTTCGGTGTTTTGTGTTTAACGAAACATTTTGTATGAAATTGGATAGTACAATTTCCCAACAAAGACCGGCGCTGCCAAAGACGTTAGTTTGATTGAATATCGTAAAAAATCTGTTGAAACACTTTCGGAAGCTTGAAAATCACTTCCAATTGTCAGATCGTCACTAAGATGAAGAGCTCGATTACACAGTGACAGCATATGTTAACTAACATCTATTCTCCATATCATATTCAGATTTCAAATAAAAAAATATTGGTTGTGTATACAATAGAACACCTCTTCTGTAGTTTCCTTGTCTATTTGAAGTCAAGCTGAAAAGACGGGCGACTACACGCATAGGTTACGTTAATATACATAAAAGCCAACTCGACCTATAAGTCGGCAAATTCCAACGGCAGAATTGTCTGCATAATATCCGCTGGACACACAGAAGACAAACAACCTACCATACAAATTCAAAAACAAATGAGTGAACGAATCATTTATTTGACTAAAGTCCAACCTGATGCCTACAATTTTGCAATTACATGTGAACAGAAAAGAAATAGTAAAAAGGCGACGCGAAATTAATGGTAAATAATGAGCGTAAGAGTAATTCCCAGAAGATTCGCAAATATTATTCCGAGTTTCAAATGACATATTTTTCATGTCGTTGTCGACCAATGAGAGTGAATTGAAATTAAAATAACTCTTTCAAATTACAAACGAAAATTCCACAATTATGTCCTCTGTGGCAGCAACGCAACAAATGATGTTCCTTAAGATCTAATCTAGCAGTCTACTTGTTATCCAAAAGAGTGTTACCAGACTTTGATCGGCAATGATTTTGGTTATCTTGCTTGTGTCGTTTGAAATATGTTTTCCACCACCTTCCGTTGCATCTCATTTGTCATTGCTTAACATAAAAGGTACTCGTACAGCTGTGTAAGTTGAGCTTTATTTCACTTTATTCTGTTCTCTTCTTTATCCAGGCTTTAGCTTATAAATCGCTTGACGTCTCATGAATATTCTAAGCAAAAAACAAAAAAAGTAAACAAAAACCTTATATTTAATTTAAGAAGGAGTAGACAATAAAGTTTGATATTGGTTTATTGGTGTTCAGAGTTAGAGTGCGAAACAGAATTCAAGACAAAGTGCAGGAGTGCACTCCAGCGCAGTGCTGCCAGTTACCAATTTTGTATGATTGATTGGTGAGCGATGGTAATCGATCGAATGAATTTTAAAATCTGAATTACGTTTCAACAACATAAAGGAAAATGCGAGCTTTTCAATTGTTTGCGAATACTTTCATTCTATCTGTTTTGATAAAACAAAACTGAAATGTCGCATTTGCCCGCGGAAATCGCAACGCTGACTTTTTCATCCCATCGGTTTGACACACTCAAAAACAAGCTAATTTTGCAAATACACATATACACACACTCACACAAAGACTTGGTAAGACTTATTTATTGGTTTGGGTATGGATAAATATTTATTTTTAATGTGGTTTTGTATTGTATTAAAGTGCACACAGCCATTTCGGTGTTAAAACTGCGAATTGCTGCGATGTCTGCCCGCCACGAATATAGCCAATAACACTTTTTATAATTTTAATTTTAAAGTCCATTTCGTTTTTGTATTTTCTCTGGTCATTTGTTGTTGAGTTTTTTTGTACAAAAAACACAATGTATGGTGCTTTAATATGAAGCGCAATGCTGCGAGTGCGACGACTTTGTTTTTATGAAAAGAGAAGTTGGCTGATGTATTCATTTCACAGTTGTTTCATTCAAAAGTGCAGTTTCTGTCACCCAGTTAGATCTGCAGGTCACAACGATAAGGGATCAAAAGCTCGTTAGGTTCAGCAACAAACACACCTCAGGGAAATAAACACTCCCTGAATCCACCCTAAATCAAGTGGCCCGAGAGCCTCAAAAATTATGTACTACTGCATTTATTTTTCTCTTTTCTAGGGAATATAGAACCTCCCAAAAGTTTCTTCAATTTGATTACCCAATTTGATGGTTTCATAAATCGGTTTCATAATTAAATGAACAAACACAAGGCAACGGTTGTGTATTCGATGTCCACAAAAGACTTCTATTCTGGTTTCTTATTACTTTGCAAATTTCTTTTGTTTCACCATAAAACAAAGAATTCAGGAAACATTCTTTGAGAGACGCATTCCACTTAGTTGTTGTTGTAACAGTTCCTGACTCTCGTACAGAAATGTGCAGAGGTGCTACGGCTTTACAGGCGTAAATGTTAACATCACCTCTTAATAGGTTTTAAAGAGTAACTGTATAAGATGTCAGCTAAAACTGAATAGGTTCATTACATCCTTACATCAATAGTGTTTTCGCTGAAATCGAAAGGCCGTTTTACTAACGTAAAAATAAATTTAACTTAACTCGGCCGGAGATTATTAGCTGCAAGCATAAATATTTATACTCTATTCACACAAGGCAAAGTTTTTTTCCCGTCTGTATATGGTTTTCTAGAGCTTTTGCTATATTTTTTGCTTGTCAACATGCTCTCTGCGGCAATATGTCACAGCATTGTGAATACACATAAAAAGGGGCAAAGAATAATTTTTACTCACAGTAGAATGTGTGGGCACAGGCAACCAAAACAACAAGGTCTAAAAACAAAAAAAGATGCTCAATGCAGATACGAAAAATATGCAAAACATCAGAGAGAAAACTCTGAAAACAGAGAATCCGAATTCATACCGACAAGACTCGAAACGGATATGAACAACATATTTTCGAATGCTGCAGCGCAAACAACAGCTGCGCCGGCAATGACACGCTCATTCCTCCGCCCCTGACGACGTTGTTACAGTGTACCTTCTCTCGGCCAGTCAAGTCAGTGTGATCATTTTGAAATATCGCCAGTGAGAAAATCAAATTCGACCGCTCAGATGGCGTCGTCTGAAAAACGCACTCGGCGAACGCGACTCAGTACAGCGTCGCGATCCGAAACGTTAAAATCGGCAGTGCGAATTTGCTCCCGATCACTGAAAATATTTAACCGAACGGAATTTCACGTAATTAACTGCACCGCAAATCAAACGAAAGCTAAATTTCTCATGCTCTCTTAACCGAAACGAAAGCATACAAGTTTTTGGTAAAAGCAAAGAAGTGTTTAGCCAAGTGTAAACTACAACTTTAGCTGAGAGTTTGGCGCAATGCAAGTCTTCGACAACAACATTGTAAGTACACAAAGAGTTGAATCGTCGTAGCTGAACTCCATCTCAGCTCATCTGAGCTGAACACCCGCTTGATTTCGCCGCGTTACGCCGTGTTTACGTTAACGCTTACGAGTGCTGCCAAAACCAGAATTTATAACGCGCCACTTCACGCAACGCAACGCAACGCACAGCCTTGCAATGCGATGCTTCCGATTTTTGCCTGTGTTTTCCACTGCGGTTGTGTCGGAAATCGTTTCGCGGAATAGCGAACGCCATTTAGGCCAGTTGGTTTAGCCTACTTGTAGAAGAGCGTTCGTTGACTTCGACAAAGTGGCAAGAAATGGCGAGAACAACTTAAGCCAAATTCCAAAAAGCCTCTGGCGGCTTTAGTGCTAGTCGCTTATTGGGCGTGATTGGTATTGTACGAGTACGCCACAACGAACACAGTGGCGTTTATCTTTGCTCCGTGAAGACGCTGGCGGCGCCACAGGGTGCTTGTGTGCCGCACCTACTTCTGTCACCGCTTACGGTACCGTACTTTCTGTGTTTTCTGCTATTCAAAAACGGCAAAATTAATTACAAAAATTCACTTAATGGCCTGCAGCCAAGTGGGTCATTGGACATATTGTGCCTGCCACCATGAGTAGCACCCTGTATACATACGTGTATCACTCGTCTGATAGCTGCTTTATTCGAGCTGTGCGTTTGCATATGTTTTACTTGGCACCTTCAACTTCTTGGGTACTTTGTTTGATATTTTAAAGGAACTGTGCCCAAATTTTCAACTTTCATTGGATTTGCTTCTTCTTACATTCCCGGGTTTTCTTATTAAATGCAACATAAACCAACTGGCTTCTAGCGAAAATGTTAGGAAAAAGTCATAGATAGATTTGAGTTTCTTATACACTTATTATCTTCTTTTTATAGTTACATATATTTATATATATATATATAAAATTATCTGTCCGTCTGTATGTATGTATTCCGTTATAGATGCCGTAGCCGCTAGATCGATTTTGATGAAATTTTCAAAGAAACTCTGGAATAGCCTGTCGAGTAATCCTGTAAAGCTTGGTGCGTTAGAATACTGCGAAAGTCAGAAACATATTGTATTATTTGTATGAAATAAAAAATGTTTCATACGTTTGCTGTTGAAAAGTATGTCAAATTCGAAATCGAAAATATGTCAAAGCAAAATGAAAAAATAATAAGCGTTTAACTCAAATCGAAAGTTTAGGGCACAATATTCGTCGTTCACTAAACACGTTTTGTCTTTCTTCAATGCAACGGAGCGGTTTTGGTTGCTCAGGAAACTGGTAATCAATGTGTTTCATGCTACGATACTCAAAGGAAAATACAAAGCTGACGGAGCTCTCATACTTATAACTTCAATAAAGCAAATTTCTTGCTGATACGCCATTGAAATACTTTATTTTTGTGCTTTTATTCAATTTTTATTATTTTTTTTTGCTAATACCGGAAAGGGCAGAACAACGTCTGGCGAGCTACGCTAGTATACCATAAAAATAAAGGCAGACATTGATTAAGAACTTGCCACATTTATTTTCCAACAATAGTGGTCAACGAAGACTTCAAATTTGAAAAATCTACAAAAATTATTTATGTTTACATCGTTCCACTGAGCCCCACACTTTTCATAGATCTTGTATTTCTCAAGGAGCTCAGGCTATTTCGCACTAAACTACTTCGTTTTATACAAACGCTTGCCAGAATTTTCCAAAAAGACAGAGGAAAATGCCTTGCCCTCATGCTCACAACTTGCTGCTATTTTCCTTGGCGTTTCTTTTTTATTCATTCTTTGGGTTTGTTTTAAAAATAGAATAGAAATGCTTATTATTTATCAAACAAAATGACAAAATATATTTTGCGAAGAATTTTATGGAGCACTCAAACGTTAACAATTTTATCATACCGCTGACTTGCTTCTGGCATTTCGAAAGATGTTTTCGATACACTGATTCATATTCATACATTCATACATTCGGCGACGATGTCATTAAATAGAAAATCACATAAATCGGCGCATATTTCGAGCACGCTAAAAATTATCTACAAACAAAAAACAGAGGGAAACCAAGCGAATGTTTCAAAATATTTTTTGGAATTATTTCAAATATTTCTTAATGAACGCCCGGCGAACATTCAGAGGGCATTTTCGAGAGTGACGCAATTGGAGATGTAAACTGCATTTGCACGAGCAAAACATGAACGAGAGCATCTCTAAAACGATTGGCTGATTTTGAAAGACTATTTTTGGAACGAATTTAGAAAAAACCGTGACAAGGTCATGTGTTGGGTGGTTCAGCAAAGTGGACTACGACTGTATTACTTCTCTTGGGCGTAGTCGTCTCTTCTTTGTTCGTTGTTTTTGTTGATTCGATTTTATTTGAGCTGATGTTGTTTCTTACAATACATTCCTTGTTTTCAAAGAAAACAACAAAATAAATATGGCAGCTGCTTACTTAAAAGATGACAATTATAACTGATGAATGATATATGAATAAGGTATTAGTATTCGATGCACAGCAATGAAAAAAATATGAGAAAAGATGACTAATTTGGTCGAAATGAAACAAAGAAGTGGTCGTTGAACCTTTGCAATCCAAATATTTTAATCTGACTTTAATAAAAATTAAGGTTGTAACTACTTATAGTTGACCTAGCGGTGGTTAAGTCTATTGACGGAGTGTATGATTGCATGTTGTTCTTTTGCGGCTGATGTTAGCAACCTGTAAGGAATAAAAACTCACGAATATCCTTATACGCAAACGCGCGCATACGTGATGCCAAAACCTCGTTAGACTGGCTTTCCAACTTCTATCCATCAACCTGTTAGCCAATCAAGAGAGCAAGAGAAGAGCTCTGGAAGAGTTTCCGCCACTCTTGCATTCTCCGCGGCAGACACACGCTCAAGCTAATTCACGAGAATGCAGAGGAAATCTCGGCGAAAACTCTTACTGCAACCACACTCTCTGTGAGTGGGGAAACTGGTGCTTTCAATGGCACCACTCACTCATCCGATAAGTAGTACCTATTAGGTACAAAGTGATGGTTTCAGATCACGAAAGTTCTGGAACAACTCTTACCACGTTACAGTGTTCGATGATGGATGAAGTATAGACAACGGTTGTTGTTATAATAAGATCAGTCTTAATACGAAACTTAACATGATAACAAATGACCTTTATAGATAAAATACACGAAATTCACCATTCTTCAACCACTATTAATAGGCTCTGCGCTCTATGGGGATTTCTCAGCACCGAACTATTCTGGCTGTCCTAGACGGGGCGCCTAGAAATTCGTTGGTTTAATTTCTATATAAGGGAAAATGATTTTGAGATTAGAATAGATGCGTAACCTAAACTAAATCACTGTCTCTCAGAATCTTATACCATATATGCTGTAGGTTATAGCAAAATACTTAGCGATATGTTGGATATACTGCAAGTATGTGTTGCATATCCAAAAATTTGGACACCGCTTGACAAATTGCATTAGTCGGTTGCTGTCAATGAAAATGTGGAAAGTTTATTAAAAACAAGTAAATTTCTATATTGCACCAGGAAATACTCGTAATTAAATTTAATTGAACCAGTTGATGTGCTGAGCTTTAAACACCAATTTAAATGTTTTTTTAAATTATTTTGCAAATCAAAACGCAGAGTAACAAAACTTGTCTCTAATGCAGCACGCTAATTTTCATAATTAATAACTGTTTGAGCGTGGCTATAAATAAATTATGTCGAATTCACAAATACGCGAATACACACACAAAAAAATAAATATAAAAATAACAACAAAAATATTTAGCAAAAATACACAATTTATGCATTTATTGCATTATTATTGCCCAGATCATAGACTAATTTATGGAATATATCTGCACGATTAGCAATTTTTGAATATTTAATGCTGACCACTAGGGCGCATCTGACAATCAGTTTAAAAAAAATAAATTAATAAATAACAAACGTTAACTTCGGCTATACCGAAATTGTAATACTCAAAGTCGAAATGTTCAAATATTCGAATGAAAATAAAAACTAAAAAATGAAGAGTACGAAATGCCACCCAAGAAGTCAAACACTGGAAGTTCAACGAGAAAATCGCAACAGTAGACAGAGCGCAGAAGGCACAACACGCCGGGGCCCTGCTAGTATATATACATATATATATATATACATATTTATATATACAGATTTATATTTGCATGTATTAATTAATTTTGTAATAAGCCAATTTAAAGAACTGCGGCAAGCTGAATGGCGAAATGTAAAGAGCTAATGAAACTACAATAAATTACATAAATGGTTCCGGTTTTCGTTCACAGCGCCGAGCCTCACGACGTGCCTCACTGCGCCGCGGTTCGATTTCAGCGCTGCCGCAAAAGTCAGCGGAAATACCATGGGACATCTTGGAGCGTCTTTTTATGCCGTTTCTCTTCTGCCACGCAGCGGCTGTCGTGAGTTCCTTCTTATTGCGCGCCATGGGCATCTCACACGTCTCGACATTCGCGGTCTTCGTGTGGTTCGCGCTATCCACGGTCGGTGCAGTGCTCTTCTATCACTTTGTTAAGGTAAGCTACAAATTTTCTCGCACTTCCCATCACTCAAAATCAAATTAAAACTGAACCGCAAACGTAAATAAAATATAAAACCAAACTGACAAAAATAGAATTTCCTTAGTGCAATTTAAAGCGATTCGAGCACACAACTTTACTCGAGAAAGCAGTCTTCAATTTACAATCAAGTAATCACGAATCCTTTTAACGCTAAAAGCAGTCGAGCAAAGAAATAACAAACCAGAACCCTTCTACTTTACACTAGATGTCAGAAAACAAAACCCCAAATGGTAGTATAACACAAGTGACGACCTGTGGCTTTTCAGAGTGTCAACAGGGAACGGTGAAGGGTGTTCGTTAGCTACATAGTTGAAGCGACAGCGAGTAGCTAAAGTTAAACATAAAATTTGCATGCTCAAAGTATCAGTGCCAAAACGCAGAGGCAGCAAATCAGCAACAAAAGGACACGCAAAAAGCACTAGAAAGGAGAAAAGAAAAAAATGGCTGGCTAAGAATAACCGAGCTAAAACAAAATTTCATTTAGTGTACTTTGTTCGTTGTTGGGTTTTCTTCTATTTTTTTTTTCCGATTTTTATTTATTGTTTTGTATTCTTGACGTCAATTGGCATCGTAAGAGGAAGAGATATATTGAAAACAAATAAAAATCTTTTCTGAACTCAAAATCATGAAGCAATGAGTGCCGTCTTAGTGTGACGAAGCTAAATTTGCAAAATACGCGGCTTAATTAGTAATAATTAATAAGAACTGGGGCATACTTTTAGGCTGTAACGAATTTTTACATATTCTTTCACGAGTAGCGATATCCGACTAACTGCTGCTGCTTTGGATTTTCGCTACATTTATATTGAAACTCTCGTTGAGAGTCTCAATATAAAGCTTCTGTATTTTCGTTGAAGGCGTGTAGCTTTTGTGACAGCAGCCTAATCAAAGTGCTTGCACAAAAACTTATGTGCGAAATTGAAGCAATGCTTAGAAGAAAAAATCGAATTGCGTGACCGCCAAGAGTGGCTTATTGAGTTTGCTAATTGAAAAGGTTTCATTGTTCAAGGAATGTCTGCTCCAATCACTCGATGAAAAATTGAACATGGCTACACGCTCTTCAGATTTCCACCACTTCGTACACATATATACCCACATTCATTTATGTTTATGTTTAAAACCAAGGCAACCAATTATTTTTTACAAAATTTATTGCCTGATTTGATGAGTTTTTGTACTTTAGTATTAAATTTGGATAGATGCAATAAAAAAAATAAATATTTTATTATTTATGAAAATTGAATATTTTTTGGGTCAAGTCAAAACAACGACATTTTAAATTAGATATAACAAGCTATGGCAATGCTTAAATGGCAATGACAAAATTTTCATTGCTCTCACGTAATGAATTTGTTATAGTCGTTACTTTGCTTTGCAAAAATTAATTTCGAAAATTATTTCATCTCTAAATTTGTTATGCTGCTAATTATAGCTCTTTGTCCGTATATTTATAGACACCAAAGTTACTGCCGTGCTAACACTTCAGAAAGCCGTAACGTTAGCCATTTGTCATCGGTAATTTGCACTAGTCACGACTTTCGACTCACACCTTCTGATCACGGCGTAATTCAAAGCCAAAGACAAAGCAACAATAAAGATTTGAATGCCATGGCGACGCAGTTGTCACTGTTAAAGAGACACTCCATTAACACGGTTGTACTGTAATGTCGACACCATAAACGTCGTAGAGCCAGCCAAACGCAATCAAATTCAGTATGACTTCATGGGTCTGCTTCAGTGTATTTTTCTGTATTTTTTTTATTTATTTTTAATTTAATTTTTTATTAGTTCTTTGTCTTTTTGTAGTCTTGGTATATTGTAGCTTTCACTGGATTTCACGGCTGACGTATGGTCGTTGTTGCATGTGAATTTCATAACTGCCTTGCTTGAGGTCGCTTCATCAGTATTGTGCTATGACCATGCGGAACGCTATATTTTTAAACCATGCACAACCACGCTTCACCTGGGTTATGACCTCAGCATCATGCTGCTAGTACGAAAATGCACTACAATTTTTATTAACTTCAGATGACTTTGTATAGAGAAATAAAATGCACGACTGAAAATGATTTGACTTACTTAAGTTATTAGAAAGCCAGAGTTGTGGGAAGGCTTAACTGACTTTAGTTGATTAGAAAATCCACAACTCAAATTAGCTTAGCTTAGGACTCAACCAACGCCGGCCTCATCATGCCTTGAATTGCTGCAAGCAACTGTGCGCGTGCTATTGTCAATCGCACACACGTATGTAGCTGTGTTCTACGGTAGCTACGCCAGCAACGGAGTAAAGCTGTTGCTGCCTGCATCACTATGCGAATGACACCAACAATCACGTCAGCTTCATATTCCTTTCTTCTACTCGTACATTTACTGAACACAAATTCATAGTATACAGACACACACGCTTACAAATACACACACAGCTACACAATTCGGTGTCGTATTGCGTTTTTACAATCCTCACATTCTATGCACAGCGCTATAACTTTGTCATGGAGTTTGTGCCACAGTGAATGAAGCAGGCAGCTGTTGTTTTACCAAACACTGCACACTTGCAGGGTGACGTTTCGAAAATAGCTTCTAATTATAGACGTAACGTTTTTCCAGGAATTTAGTTTTGTTTTCAGTTAAAAAAGTTCGGGAATTTTGCCATAGTTTTTCTTTTCTGTGACTTTTAGGCTTCAAGTCCTTAAACACAAATGCAGAAAATTTTTATTGGGAGACTCTGTGTAGGGTATTACAACCTTGGCACAGCCCAAGCAAACGTCTATAGACGGCAGTAGTATAATGTTCTATGGATGCTCACACACCAGGGTGCAAACAAACATTCTAGCTTATAGTTTAAGTTACGGCTAGTCTGAAAAGTAAGATTGTGGTGTGAAAGAAGGAAGAAAAAGAATAAATAAAAAGCAAGAAAACGGGCAATTCTGCTCGGTCGGCGAGAGAGTACAAGACAACGTATTTTCTCCTGTTTTTATCTATTTGTGTTTGTTTGTCTGTTTGTCCTTCCGACGTGTGCTATTTTTAGCATCGTGTCGAGCCAGGCCAACAACGTAAGTTAAAGCGTCAACCTCAACCCACCTTAGACCCTTGCGTATCGCTTAACATACGCGCCAAAGTCGTCACCTTCAACTGTTGGCCGATGCCTGCTTTCCACTCTTGACTGCCTGCTTGCCACTCTTACTGGCCAATCTACCCATCTACCCAATTTCTCTGACTGTTTACGTTGCGCTACTATCCTCGTTCGCGCGTTTAGCCTGCAAAGTTTCGTTTTTTTTTGTTTCTAATGAGCTCAGCAACTGAGCCTTGTCTTTGATTAGCTTATTTTACTATTACCTCGTTTGTAGCGCGTCCCAAAAAGCACAGCGTATATCCTTCCCAAACACTAACACTTACACATACTGGATTCCGGACTCATCCTGTTGCATTTGCTTTTTATGTCGTCCTTCGAGTTCTTCTAGCGCCATTCCTTTGCCGCTTTTTTGCTGTTCATTTTTGGCATTGGCATCCGTTTTTTATACCCTTCGTCCGTTTTCGCTCCCGCTTTATTACCTTCAACGTTTATGGCTTTGTTGATTTTCATTTGGCGTCCACGCCTTTCATCTTTGACCGTACATTCGTCTTCTTTCACTTTTTCGCAAGCATGCGTTGATCTTTTTATCATTTCGTTTGTGTTTCGTATCCTTTTCAAGCGAAAATTGGTGGGTTCTTATAGAAAATTGGCACGTTTTTCCTTGTATTTATTAAATTCCGTTGCCTGTTACAAAACAGTTGTTATTTCGCTCAAAAAATTGGAAAACTTATTTGCAGACTGCCGTAATTCCTTCTGACGCAGTGCGTCAGTGACAGAGCCATTTGTGGGTGTTTTACCTTAAGATATGTCCTTCAGATATAAGACTTTCCCATGTAGGTGTACGGAATATGAAGAACAAATCGAGCAAAAGAATAGAGAAGTAACCGTCAGCCATGAATGGTATTGTGATATTGTACAGACGGCCCACGTATAACGTGATCTCTTCATAATGTGGTTTTGGTTTAACACGGTTGAAATATTATATTACGATAAATTTCAACAACTCTGTTTTTGACTACCTACCCTAACTTGCAGTCAAGTGCGGTTTATAAGTCAACAAATCCACGTGCCTGTAGGGGCATGAACAAAGGCAATTTGCTGTGTTTTGAAAGGCAACAATAGGCCTGGCTAACAGTAACTCTTTTTAGTCAGTGGTCAGTGGTGCATCTGGGTCTTTGTGCACGAAGTAGAGACGCACGTAAAACGAAGAAACTTGGACTTTATAATTCTACTGCTGATAGATAACGCACCCGGCCACCCTTCGAATTTAAGCCACCGAAATGTTCAAGTGGTTTTATTACCACCAAATACCACATCCCTGCTTAAACCAGTTGATCAAGATGTAATCCTATATCTTAAGCAACATTAAATGAAACGTACCAAGGATTAGATTTCAGATGAAACTGAAAACCAGACTATTGACGTATTAAAAGCTTGGGGGCTCTTTTCAATAAAGACTTAATTGGCTTAGCTGTGAAAAATATAAAACCATCAAACTCTAAGTATGTGCTGGGAAAAATTGTGGAACTTGTTAAGCAAACCAGTGCTCCAGACACTATTTACGCGCAGCAGTATCTATCGTTGGAGAAGGATTTGTCGATATGCATCAGAATGACATCAGTGAACTGTTCGAAGAATACAACTTTCTGCAATTATTAGAAGATAATATGTTGGACGATGGTTCAAAGTCGTCTTACTGACATACACAGAACATGCTTTAGAAAAACTGCAACAATGCCTTGCTTTGGCAACACTATTAAAAGGGATGATTTTAAAAGCAGACCCTTGTGAAGAAGGACGAGTTAAATTTCAAACCAATTCTCAACAAAACTTAATGCCTTATCGGGAATTAGAAAAAAATTTAATTAATAAGAAGATAAAGACAACAAAATAAGTTTTTAAATGAATTATTCAGTGTTAATTTATTACTTGTTAAATTGAGTGAATTTTTCAATGTTTTAAATTATTTCTAGCCTTCTTGAATTTGAGCAATATTAAGTCGATTTATATAGAAACTGAATCCCGTATTATGCGGTTTTGGAAAACGCGGTGTTTTCCAAGAACACACTAACCACGTTATACGTGGACAGTTTATATTACACATATCGTATATCGTATCATTGACAGACTGTTAATTGGAGTACATTTTTAATACTTTTGTGAATTTTATATTAATAAGTAATTAAAACAAATTGTTAGTTTTGTCAGTAAAATGATCCAATAAAATCAAACTTACACATGCATCGACCTCTCACCTTGGGACCTTTGGAATGATGTTTAGTAAAACTCTGACAAGTTTTGGTATTATTTCGCGTTCGTCTCGCTCTACGGGTGTTTCAGCAGCTCTATGCTCTGCCTACTACCGCAAATTTCTCGTTGATGTGGATGATCTGTTTCGGCTTTGTTCAAGTCTAGATTCTCATTGTGCTTGTGCTTCAAGTGCTCTATTTCTATTTTTTCGCGTTGCTTCGGCTGTTTTTCTTCCAAATGATGATTTTATTGTTGGCATTATTTGTTTTTTGTATTTAATTGATCTATTAATACGCCTTCTATTTGATAGATTTGATAGGCACGTCTTCTTCGTTCCGTTTTCAAATTTGTACTGGTTTTTTCGTATTATTCACTTTTTGAGTTTTTTTTTCATTGGAATATTTTAAATTTTCGACTTTGTACAGTTTGAGCAGCATTGCCGGTAAACTCAATTCCTAGGTGCTGCTTTGTTTTTGTGTTTTATTTGTAAATATACGGTTTGAGAAGCATCTGAAAATTGAGTTTAGGGAATTCGACGATTTTTTGGCACCAAAACTTGCAGCTACCTTCTTAAGGCTATTATTGAGATTCCATGAGAATCTCATGAAAATCGGTCCAGCGGTTTCGGCATCCATAACGGACAAACATATTTCCAATTTTTAGTAGTCACTCACACTAATCATTTAAGTCAAAAAAAAAACAAAAATTGAGTGAAAAAAACATTTAGTTGTGATTGAATAACTTATTGAGTGAGCGTTGTGAGTTACTTGCTTAACCAAAACGAAATAAGTGGATATGATTGAATATTTCATTCGTTTTAGTTAAATGAGTTTTCAGTAGAGTAAAAAGAAAAACGAAAATATATTTGGGAACATATTTAATGTACGGAACTCTCTCCACGCGAAGTCAACAAGCACTTGGCTAGATATTACTTTTCGTTGAGCTTGTGAATACTCTTTGTTGGAGGAGAAAACACTTTAGAGTAAAAAGTAAAGAAAAGAATATGTATGTCTACCTCAAAGTGAATGAAAAGAAATTAAAACAAAACAGTGTCTTTCTTATTAAAATCGAAAAGAATGTACCTATCCACCCCCCAGACGACAACGGATGGACACTGTGGAAACGTTAGCAAATATTTCATTGGACTGTGCAACTGAAGCCAATTTCTCGGATATTCTCCTATTACAGCCTAAATTGCTAAAATAAACAACACTTGCAAAATCAATGCCTATCAATGATCTAACCATAAAATACCATTTAGTACCGCAACAATAAGGCCTGCAATTATGTGCCACACAAGCCAACCCAGGCATAATTGTGGTCTTCACAGCAAACAATATGTGATACTGAGAACAGTATTTTATACACATGTCGTCTGCGTGTAACGCTCGCTTTTATTTGAACGGATTTTCATCTGTTTCACGCGATTTGGTTGCCATTTTGTCAGGCTCAGCACGTAGTGAGATCGCGGAAGCACAGCATAGGACATATGAATGTGAAATGTTTTCTACGTGATGCACGCAACATTACCAAGCAATCACACACACATACACACTTAACATACACATGTGTACTGTCACTCGTTATTTCTGACTGCTGTGTACTTCGAGGGCAAATGCTCTGACAAATATGAAATCTCAGTGCGGCACAAAAACAGAAATTCAAAAATGAAAACGTGTCTATTAAAAGAGCCTAAGTCTAATAGAAACGAATAAAAAACGTAAAGTTTTAATGCACCTCACACCAAAATTGGCTCGGTAATTCGAAAGAGCGTTCGCATCTGTGTGTGAAAATATGAAATGTTCGTTAATATTTGGTATGACTTTTATGCGATTCAGTAAACCTAAGCTATTGATATTGGGACCGGGTGCATCTGGGTCTTTTAGGCGACCAGGCGCAACGAGATTTCAATACTTGGTAGCTTTGGACGGAATATAAATTACTAATAAGATGATGTTGAAGTACAGGATTTGTAGTTGTAATCTCAGTCTAATTTTCAGTTCTATAGTTCTACAAACGATAACGGTTGTTTTAATAAGAATTTTATTTTGACTCCATGATTTTTTTAGGAGGTATCCCCATAACAAAGATATAATAAATATGATCTCAATATAAATTCAACATTTTCGGCATCAAAAGGGCTCAACTAATTGTTACTCATTCACGTCTTTAACTCCTTTCTGCTTTCTGCTGAGCTGCTGAACTGGTCTACATTCATTGCATACCTTGAGGCTGAAATGACATTTCGTGCATGTCCGCATGCGGTTGTCGCTGTGGATCACGAGCTTATATATGTATATGCAGTCACTGACAAGCTAATTAAGCTGCTAAAGGCTTCTGTAACTGAAATTTGTTTTTGGCTTAAATATATACATACGTGTATAAATACTGTAATCAGAAAGCTAATAACACCATAGCAGAAGCTGTGAACACACACATACACACCAATTACAGTCAGGCTTAATCCAAGTAATTAAGTAACGACAACTAAATATTGGCTTAGTGCTTGAGTGCCACGCGGAGTACTTTCGTCGATTACATAATAAGCTCATTTAGTCAGCTGGCCGTAATGTCTGACAATGTGTTGAACAATTGAATTAATGACTGAATGAGTAGAATAGTGTCCTGCTTATGCAAGACCACTATGGGAAATTTGTCCGATTTTGATACCGAAAACACATTTCTTGAAATTGTTCAAAATAATATATCTCCACAGTCATTCTATTAGAAATTCAAGCATAATGTTGCATACCATAAATGCTGATTAAATGCAGCACTGTCCAAATAATAGCCTCCAAACACAGCTGTTGTTGATAGAGGAAAAGTACTTATGAAAGTGCCTTTTTATGAGTGATTTGCAAATGATTAAAACTTACGAAAAAAAAGTATTTTATTTGTCTTTTTGTAATGATGTCTCTTAATTATGATTCGTATTATGTGTTGGTGCCTTCAATTGTGCAAAATTAAAGTGCTCTCTTTGCAACGGCGTGTTAATATGAGACATTTTTAAAAAATAGCTTTGTAAATAAAACTCATTTTTGTAAAGCGCTCCAAAATGGTTTTAGCACTTCTTAGCTGTGCCGTTATTTTTTTTGATTCACTTTACCGCAATGTACGCTTTTGTGCGCTTTGCCCGCAATTTCATTTCTTGGGACCTAACCCCACTTTTAGCAATACGGGTTTTGTTTGCTGCATGGAAAAAAGTGAAGAGTCGAACAGGAGCGTGTGATTTTCGAATGCTTTTAAACAGGTTCAAACAGAAGCACATGTAATTCGTATTTGGACAAAAAAAACAAGCCAATTTATCTTAATTAATGGTTGAGATGGCAGAAATGTGGAAGAAAACTGGAGCGGTTTGAAAAAACAA
The DNA here is from genome assembly GCA_035041755.1 of Cacoxenus indagator. Taxonomy (NCBI): domain Eukaryota; kingdom Metazoa; phylum Arthropoda; class Insecta; order Diptera; family Drosophilidae; genus Cacoxenus; species Cacoxenus indagator. The sequence continues at coordinate 1,216,822 of JAWNKX010000665.1, forward strand.
CTGACTGACTGACTTAATGGAAAAGCAATATTAAATTTTAAAGAAAAGCCGGTTGGACGTCGTATATTGCCATATGAAACTGCTAGAGGTTGAAGAAAACAAGATGCAATGGATCAATTTCTCAGAGAGATAATGTGCGTTTATTGCTTCAAGCAGCAAACATAGCTACTCGTAAGCGAAGACAAATTGATATAGTAGCGGTGCCTAATATGTCCTGAAAAATCGATAATGATCCCCAAAGTAATGTCAGAACCATTTCAAAAGCCTTAGCGCTTCTAATAATCGTTTCACAAAAGAGCAATATTGTGCTGTAAGATAGGATTGTAAAAACAAAAAATGCAACAGTTTTCCTATCAATACAGAAGTGGCTAAAAACTATTTTTTCAATGAACTCATGAGCAAAAATATATTCTTTTTTTCACGGCATCTATCTAAATTTTCATACAAAACTCCTGCCCTTGTTTGAAGATGGTGCGATGAGCTTGACTAAATTTGAAGTATATAGTAATAAATTAAATAACTTACTTAAAAGTTGTATTCAAAACTCTTACTTTGATAATATTGGCTCCAAATGCAAACCTTTGCTAAACTATTGCAATATGAAAAATGTTATCCCTGAAGGGTATGCTACACTTTTTTATTGAGATTTTCAGGCAAACATTTCTTTAGGATTTTTAGACCTGTGTTTTCTAAGGCCAGGGTTGGGTGCTACTTTGGTGCCCACTTTTTTCCAGAACATTACCTAGTGGTACGTAGAAGCTAACGCAAAATACCGTACCGAAAAATCTTAAATTGTTATTGAGTTATTAATGTATTAAACAAAAAGCAGTCAAATTACCCATAGTACATACCTATAATTGCTCTTCAGTTTGTTTATGCAAGTTGTGCGCTTGAGTTTGTTGTACTCTCTACCTACGACTTCATGGATGACTAAGTATGTACAGTGATAAAACAAGGCTGCACTATCGTCACTTTTGGATTAATCTATATATTAATATGTAGACAACATTTTTGTGGTACAATTTTACCCTAGATAACGTCAATATATTTTAATGAGAACTATATGGTTGGAAAGGGATTGTAGAATAATGTTTATGCCAATATATTGATGTTAAAGCAGATAAAACAGGTGAGAAAATTTAACGTTAACATGTATTGAAGAGCTGCCTGCTCTACTGCGAACTGCGCTATCATTATTACTACAGATTTGTGATAGAGCCAGCGACCTTAATCGGGTTCTTGGGAAATCGCATATAAAAATAATGGAACATTCTGTATGAAACGCGTGCACGTGTCACTTATACTCTAATGTGTAGACGGCAAGAACCGAAGTCTTAGAACCGAATATATTATATATAATATGTATGTATTATATATGTACAGGCAGTATTTATATATTACTACGGAGACACGACTTTTGTAGTGCCTTTTTTGTAGTCATGCGGGTGGACGAATTTCGATCACTGGGCGATACTAGTACTAATAATTTGAATACATAGAATTTTGTTTGTCTTTACTTTGAAACGATTGAGAAGTCTTTAAAAACGAATGAAAGCTCGTCCGCTACTTTGTGTGCGTGCTTTTTGGATATACGTAAAACTGAATAATCGAAATAAAATCATTCTACAAACATTGCCAGCTCAAAATAATAAAAAAATTAAAAACCAGGAGAGCTTGCAATCATACTGAAGGTGAATCTAGTACTGTCGATAATCTTAGACAAACCAATAAAGGCGATCTGATGAAAATTTCATACTGGTACAAGCCAGTATTGAAAGTTTGTTATCGTTGTGATGCCGAATTGCTTAAACCAAATTACATCATCTCTCACTTAGACGGGTATTACATTTGGCAGTTCAACTCTCTCAAGTAATGGTTAATTCCTCTTTGGTATTGATCTGAGTTATTACACTATCTTCAGTAGCTTTCAACATTTTTGACAGTTCTTTACATCTTCTTTGCACATTGGTGTTGTATATAAATTCATAAACTTGCATTTTTTCAATTAAACATTGAGCAGCTTCCTTTGAACACACTACTTTTGCCCTTTTCGTAATTTAATTTACAAAAGATGAACGAACGAATAAAAGAACGTCGAAAAAACCGAACGAACCAAAAAAGGAAATACCAAAAAAAGAGTTTCCTTCATGTATTTTTTTTAATTGGGTCCACATAATAAGGCCCAACTTGTTTATCTGTTTAGTACGACAGATTTTAGGGGCGCAGATTCCAGGTCAAGTTTTTTTGTATCTTACAGATTTCTCAAGTTTTTGCCCTCAGTGGGACAGAAAGCTAAAGAAATATTTTCTGCTATTATTTCGGTATTCAAAACACTGGCCATCAACTTTATAGATTGTCGTGGACAATCAAATAATAATGCCGCGCACATGGCCATTCTCAAAATTTAGTGACAACTGCGACTGCAGAATACATAACAAAATGTTTTGATATTTTAAGATCTTTAAAACGCTGCCATGAAAGCTTTCCAACGTCAGCGCAACATATGAACACACACGTACACTCAATGAACGCAAAACGAATTTAACTTATATAAAGACAAACGTGAATGTTGCGCTAAACAAAAAAAGTAACACAACTTAAACGGAGTTTTAAGCCTTTGTTAAGCCAGGCGACCCGACAAGGCAACCGAAAAACACGCAATGAATAACGAATTTGTCGTGATTTCAGCCAGCCTACACAACAGACACGCCAACACGCAACTGAAAAAGACAACCACGAACCACTGGCAACAATACCAATAACCTCACATACATCACATACATCACACAGAAGTGATATAAGCAATACCAACAATATGGCGGCTGCTCCTTCAAAGCACGCAATGCCAACACGAGCAAAGGGTTTAAGATCGCTGTTGGTGGCAACTGAAAATTGCGTAAAGGTTCGAACGACTAGACGTAGTGTTCCAAAAGGGGATTCGAGCACGTGTCGCGTGTGGGCAGTGTGTGAGCACTGAAAATATTTTTCAGCTTCAAAAACGTTCAACGAACTTAGATAGGTTTTTCTGCTTCCTTTTTTATTTCTTTTTTTTTTGCGATTTTGTCCTCTTTGTCTTTTATATTTAGCAATTGTTGAATTTATTTGAAGATTTTTACCAAAATTAATACTACATTTCGAATAAGCAACATTTCACCTATTCCCAAGGTTAACAGAGCGATAAACAGAGGGATACTTTGTTTCTGTTATTCCATTTTGTCGCTCTGTTAACCCGGGAAAAGTTGAAATGTTGCTTATTCGAAATGTGGTATTATTTTTTTTTAATATTTATATTGTAGTATTATATCTGTGTTGTTACTGCATTGTAAAAAGAATAAATGAGCGTACCCCACGATGAAATGCAGCAGTCAGCCCTCATAATATGAAAAGACACCAACAATTATATAGCTGTCAACTTGTGCACAGCACCAAGTGAGCATAGATAGTTCAAGATATTGCTCTTCTGCTCTCTTAAACGAAAAAAAAAATTTGGTAATCAGCTGTTTGTGCAGCTGGGTATAGAGCGACTTGCTTTCCAATCCAATATCCATAGCTCCAGCAACATTACATCTCAAAAGAGGAAAAAAATTAAACCATCCATAAAAGTGCGCGTAACGAGAAATTGTTGTGATTTGTATGATTCTTAATCAAAAATCATAAACCCCGTAGACACCCCTTTCGGGGGGCCAAAAATTTGACTACCGTTAAATGTCTGCTATGATTTTCAGTGCGTTTCAATAGTTTCAACAAACTCAGTAGCTCAAGCGACTCAATTCCGATGGCGTTTAGTTAATAATATTCCTCGTCTATAGTGTATATATTTGTCAAAGGATAATAGTGCAGGATTTAATATGACTGTACCTATAACCTTTACATCAGTATGCTTGTAAAACACCTCTGACACTAAATTTCTTCGTGGTCAGAGAATGTCAATAGAGAGTTCACAGTTAATTTCCATTATTGCCGATCCATGCTACAGCAGCAGCAACAGCGGTAGTGACAGTGCTGACAGTAACAGAAATGAACGAAACAGCATCTAAACACGCAAATACACATACATATACAAGACAACTGTCACACCAACACTAACGACGAATATATCGAAATTGTGCGTCGAATGGTTTAACCATACACGTTATGCAGGACAACAACAGCAGCAGTGGTCCATAGAGGACCACAATGCAGTGCAATTGAGCATGAATCACGCTATGTGCTGATGTGCTTATGTGCTGATGTTATTGTTGTGGGTACGCCGACGACAAGGGTGATGGTGGTGATTATAGTGAATAGTAGTGTATAGCAGTGACTACCTTACAAGATTGAATTTGTTGCCATTTTGCAATTTGTGCGCAACGTTTCTTTGCGCTTCCAATGTTATGAATGTTATTCTATTCAGTTCGATTTGTTTCGTTCGTTCCATTTAACTTGTTTTGACTGAACTTGTGATGGCGTTGCTGCAAAACAAAACACATAAAAAAAATATAAAAGCATAATGATTGAACGCACAAGCACAGACGCACCCATCCAGATAGAAATCAATCATGGACTGGTGCAAAGTGCGGTAAGCGGCAGGCATACGGGGTTACGCAACTTTTGGCCTTTCGACTTTCGCAGCGCGCAGCGTTTTTAATTTCACAGTCGCGTAGTTCAACGTCATGCAAGACGCTATTGACATTCACGGTGAGCCGCACACAAACCACCCACACCGCGTGCATGGGTCAAGCCTCGGATATTTTTCATTGGAATGTGCTGTCATGCAATGAACATTTTGATTTCCGAAGCCATGAAGCAACAAGTTAGGTCAGCTAGAAACGCAACACAATCTGCGGCCGCACTGCATATTTGTCATTTCCCAGTTTATGTTTTATGGACGTTAAACGCAGCTATGTGTGCTTCAATGTGGTATGTGTTGTGAGTGGCCATAATAGTTGGTCACTCTCACATGTTCCGACTATAAATTTTCCAATTGAATTTTCCATTATTTCATTTTAAAACACATGCTTCCTGTCTGTCTTTATACGCCCGTACTTTAGTTGCGCGGAAAATGGCAAAAAGTTAGGCTTTCCTTGTCTTTCCTTCGAACCTAAGGAAATGGCGCAGTCTTCGAGCATAACTATCAGATTTTAATTGAACTGCGGAAAACTACTATTCCGAAACAGTGACAAAAGAGATTCTGTCCTCGTGAACGGTTGACTAATTGGGAGCCTACGAACTATTTGAGCTTATCAGTGGTTGTATCTCCTCTTTCATCCATATCGGCTCACGCACGCTTGTGTGAGCGCTTATCTACGTTGAGGTCTGCTTCTCGGTTGTGTTGCTTGTAGTAGTATCTGCTATGGTCGCCAAGCTTTTGCCTTGGCCGGAGCCTCAGCAACACGCGTGCACTTTCACTTCACTAAAAACTAAGTAGGCAACAAAACGTACATGCTTCACTGAACCCTAGACCTAAGTTAGTCTTAAGACACTATCAAGAGCATAAAGTTGTGTTTAGCTTCGAAGAGCTTTCGTGTTGTTATTTCGTGTTGCGATACATTTATAAATAGTTACCGCCAAGTCAGAACACCATTCAGGTTATAAATACCTGAGTGTGTATTTGGATAGACGGCTAACTTTCAAGACGCATATTTCAAGTATCACGAAATCCTTAAGACAGAGGATTGGTAATTTGCATTGGCTTTTAACCAGCAGGAATAAATTGTCCTTGGGAAATAAGGTGAACATTTACAAAACCATAATTGCTCCTGCTTGGCGATAAGGTTTGCAGGTGTATGGCATAGCAGCGAGGTCAAACATCACGAAGGTGAGAGTACTGCAGGCCAAGACATTGTGAATGCTTACTGGTGCCCCTTGGTTCATGCGAACCTTGGCGGACCTTGAAAACGACTTAAAAATACTGAATTTTGGCGATGTGATAAATCGTCAGGCGAAGAAATATATAGAGAGGTTAAAAAATCATCCAAATAAACTAGAAAGGCGCCTTCTAAAACGACGCAGAATGGGAGGAGTTAGGGTGGCGAAACGGCTGAGAAGATAGCACCCTGCCGATCTCCGTAACAGATATTTTTAATAGTATTATACCCACACTATACTATATCGACTTACTACTTTAAGTTGTTTTGTTAATTTTGGTATATACAATTTAATTGAAGTTGTTCTAATAATAACAGAAAAATTAAATATAAAGGAAAAAAGAAAAAAAAACGGCCAAGTCAATCAACTCGAAGGCACCCGAAACTTTTGAATTTGCCTTTTTAAAGACACCAAGCATTGAACTGAATTGCTCGTATGCTTGTGTGCGTAAGTGAATCGTCCGCATGTGTATTGAGGAAAACGGAAATATTGTCAAGCGGAAATGCGGTTGGGAAGGAAGCGAGTGTGTTTAGCAAAACGATTTCACGAGCGAAACGCAGCGTGCAAGCGACGAATCAGTCATCGACGGTGGTTGCTGCATTTAAATGCATCCGTTATTGCATTTTAATTACTCAAGCAGAACGTTGCGAAATTGATTAGAAATGCTACGCTTTGCGCGCGCCTTACCTAAACACAACATAAGTCAACTCGACTCGAGGCGAGTCGACGGCCAACACGAATAAACGCAGCAGGTGGTATCTTTGGCTTACTGAATGGCGCATTTTACAAGCTGTTGGCCGACTGATAAATGTTGCACGAACACGCAAACATGCTCGTAAAGGTCGGTTGACTTGATGGTAAATAAGAAACATCACTTTACTGAAATGAGCCTTTGAATAAGAAATGTTCACGATATAAAAGAATGTAAGATTAAAAAAGCTTTATCCCAACACAATATTTTCTCACATCATTATCATAATCATTATCATCAGTATGATGAATGCAACTAAATGCAATTGAACTTCCATGATACAAATTTTCTCCGGATAATAATCCAAGCATTCGATGAAACTATAGCATTCGAATTCAGCTTTTTAGCCACCGGGTCTTTATCATTGCCATTGGTCTAGTATTCCACACTAGTAGGTGAATAGGCAGTTTGTTGAGTAAAAAGTACTCAAAATGCATAAAATCCTATGAAGCTATTAGCCAAAATAAAACGAATAAAACTCAGCAACAAAATAACCACAAATTGATGTCCTTCAAAAGCACTTGAGTATTAATTCAAATTTAAATCATATTCCCATTAATAACACTTTGCATTACTCACATAATAGAGGCAACGAATCGCCACTTTACCACACCATAAATTAGTCAGACAAAATAGAGCAAAATAAGAAAAAACGTTGGCAGCAGCTATGCCGCAGTTATAATACCCTTCACGCACCCCTGCAACGGAGTAATTAGCAACGTATCTGTGTTGGAGCGCACAGCTATATTATTACATTATTATTACATTATTGTTCAAACGGTTTGGTGGCTTAGCGTAAGTGCACTAAGTCTTTCGCACCAGAGTACGTGGCTTCGAACCCCACTTGTGGCATGGTCCACTCACTTTGTACAGCAACACAAAGAATCTATAGTTGGCCAAGATGTGACGGACAGACCTTGCCGTCAGGCTATAGCGCAGTTCAACACTGATTCCCATGGATTTGTCTGATCCGACCAACAGAGAAAGGTTCCAGACTCACAGGATATAGCGCTGGTATAATCTCGTTCATCTCAGTATTGGACTATAATATATATAGTGGCCATTTCTGAGTCATAAATCCAATCAATATAGTAAGTAACATTGTTGTGGCATACTTAATTAATTGAGACTTCAGCAAAGCTGAAATTAAAATTGTTCTTGTTTATTTTCTCCGTCTTCGATTTTCTTTTTGTCCTGCTCTCATAAACATTCTGTGAATGTTTTCCCTGCTTTAATTGAAAGCTTTACGCGGTTCGACAATATTTTTATTTATTTTTTGCTGTAGCTATTTGTTATAGTCGCAGTCCCACGCCAAAGCGTTATTTCAAACTATTAAAGTCATTATAAAAAATGCAATAAATTTTAAACACAAACACAAAAACAACAACAAAATATCGCACTAAAGTTAATGGTAAAGAATACATGAAAAGCTCGGAAAACAAAAGAAAGCACGGAAGCACTTGCCGATGCTGCAGATTGCACTGAAAACAACACAAGACGAGCGCAAAACACAACCATGGCACTTGCAGCTGTGCTCCTTGTCGCATGGCATGGTGTGCTACATCTCCACCAAACCATTCGACACCTTCTTGTTCGCGTTCTGGCTTAAGTTACGCGTGTGCGAGTGCGGATTATGTTGGATTGCGGTTTGTCTCCATATTAGCCAGACCACCAGAACCGCAGCAGGCAAAAAGTTAAAGCGCACAAGTTGAGGTTTCTGCTTCACAAGTTTGCTTTCTGCTATGATGTTGTTTCTGCCAAGAAGGAGTGCAAGAAATTCAGTAATAAAATGTAGAAACAAGAAAACGACATTCAAACGGTTATGCCGAAGTGTAAAGCCTGCTCACACAACCAACCAAACAAATTTGAGCCTACGCCTTGTGTCTGAGTACAAAAAGTTACTACGTTACTGCTTTGACTTATGTTTAAGGAATGGTCACTATTTATATTGCAAATCATCTTCAAATTTTGTGAACACTTGATATAAAGTCCGCTCAATTACGGTGTGGACCCACCACACCAAGAAATGGCGAAATTCGGGAACCTTCTTTAAGGAAGTATAATCCAAAATTTTCGAAGGATAATAAGTGTATACCGGAGAGAGATTCAATAGCCCTATATGCTCGTTACGTCAAATAAAAAAGACATTCCAATACAGAATTGAATTTGAATATGTGGTATGTGTGGGAGGTTCCTCTAATACTGGTTAGTACGACGATTTTCAGCAGAAATAAAACTTCGTGCTAAATTGCAGCTCTCTAGCTCAAAGACTGTGGCACTATTTCGACTACATTCAATTCTCGTCGTCGTCTCTTCGAGCTGATCATGATGTCTTCGATGTCTCCTTCACTGTGGTACATACTTCACATTATAACATCAAAGTTATAATACTCCTACTATGCTCATACTCATAGAGTGAAAAATATAAAACCGAAAATAGAAGTTGACACCAAACCAAATTAAGGAAATATAGCTTGTTCTCTTATTGAATACACGTTCCTGAAACTTTCAATAAAACCTCATATCGGTGCTTTATAACACTGTTTTCCTTGGGTAATGAAATGTTAAGAGTTTCTTACAGCTTAACAGCTCAACACACAAACGGTTTATGTAGGACTATGTGTCATTGCACAGATGAAGGTCTTACATATACATGCACACAGGATGCAACATATATTATATTATAAATTATTATTATAAATCATTTAATGGCACTTAAAGTGGTTATTAGAAAGTATTTGCCACATAAAGCACTGCATTAATTAAAATGATCCATAGAAAGTGGTGGCTTGGGGCGTGGGAGCAATGGCGCGTGTGACAAAAGCGGAAGTGCCCGTTATACATATATGTGTGTCCCTTGTATGTTTGCCTGTATGTGTATGTGAATTTGTATGCACTTGTCAATGAAACGAATATGCGGATGTGAGTTTGTAACTCAGACTTTGTCAGCGCTTTTACTAATATTACTGTCTGTCACTGCTGCTCCAGCTACTCGATGTGCCATTGTCTGAGCAAACGTTTGCCAGTCCAAGTGGCTTTTACCAGCATAACAGTCATGCAACTACAACAACTTCATATAGCACTACTAACCTAGTCTGACGATGAGTTTCAAGTACTATGAATTTTTTTTTCTTTTTTTTTTGGTTTCTCATTAAACGAACGCGCTCGGTGCAGCAAAGTGCATGTGTATGGGAAGGGCTTTATGTAGTGCCAAGTTCCTTAGAGAATTCTCCTCTTCTTGTATTAAAGTTGCTTTGTTTTTTTTTTTGTCAAATCATAAAAAACCTATTGAAAGTGTATTGGAAAGCAAGAATTTATAATATGACTACTTAACAGTTTGCAATGAAAAATTAGTGCTGGCTTGGCTTGGTAAATAAATCGATCAATATTTATTTGAATTCGAAACATCAAGGTATATTACGGGCTTCTTGAAAATATACATTCATCTCAATCAGCGATAAGCTGAAGCTTATAAATAAACCGCTGTGTAATCAGTGCATAACCAGATTTATCGCAAGGATGTTCAAGTTCATGAGCCTCATAGGGCAACTAAGGACAACTTTTGACTTGTAGATTACTCCCTTGTTTTTAATGCTTAAAAGCTATAGCATACCATGAAACCATATCAAACATTTTCAATCAATCATCATTCGTTTTGGTATCTTTCTCAATCGTGACTTGCGCTATGCCGCTTTATTTTTAGGTTAGCGCATCAGGAAAAGGCGTCTTAATCACTGGTTGTGAATCGCCAATTGCTTGGTATCTCGCTAAAAAGCTCGACGATCTGGGCTTTACAGTCTACGCCGGCTTTAACACAGTTGAAGATTCAGAGGAAGCGAAAATTCTTAAGGAGGAGACTTCCGGGCGCATGAAGCTACTGCATCTGGATGTGACCTGTGAAGTAACTGTAAGTAGAAGTGTAGCTGCAAACCGCCAGACGAAAATTTCTACACAATAAAGCTTTCAAATACACAATGAAATATATTTTAAAAAGCTCCTTGAAGCTGCCCGCTTTGTGACACAACATTTGCCCGACGGAACTGAGGGTTTGTGGGCGCTGGTGCACTGTGCACATTGGATCGCATTGGGCGAACTGGAGTGGATTCCATTTGCTGTGCTACGTAAAAGTTTGGACTTGAATCTACTCGGTGAGTGCGTCTGCTTATTTGCGAAAAAGCTTGACATGAATGAAAGCGTTTCAACGGTTCCATTTTCGTTTTCGAACACTGTTCGCAGGCGCTGCACGTTTAACTCAAATATTTTTACCGCTGATACGTCGTGCCCACGGACGTGTTGTCTTCTTGACTTCTGGTCTAAGTCGCATACCGTCGCCAGTACGTGGTATTCAATGCGCTACACAAGCGGCTGTAGAGAGCTTTGCGGCTTGCTTGCGTCAGGAGATGCGTACACGCGGCGTTGACGTTTCCGTTGTGGCAGCGGGCGAATTCTCGCCCGGCAATGCTTGGCTTAATGAGAGTGAGCTCAGGGATCAGGTGAGTTTTGAGTCAATTCTTCTACACAGACGTCATTTAATGTTCCTATGCCGCTCGAATAAATTTACTGCAAAAAGTAATTTTCATTGCAACGGAGCTGCATCAAATTCCGCACGCGACATGATTACAGAACACAATCACAGACCCACACACACGCAATATCTTTCTTATAATCCAAAACCAATTTGAACAACTGACCGAAGAGGCACGAAGCCAACAAAACAGTTTTCCAGCCACTTTCTATGAAAATGTGTAAGTGTATCTATGTGTGTTGGAGTGAAGGAGTACGAAAAAGGTACAAATATTTTTCAAACTCCACACCCCTAATCAACACAAGGGCATGCCTGCTAAGGATACCTGATACTTTTCGCTACTATGGCATGTAAAGGAATAATTTTAATGATATTGAGCCGTGTCCGCTGGAGTTGCTAAGTGTGTGTGTGTGTGTGTGTGTGTGTGTGGGTAGCTGCAACCATGCAACGCTGCTAAGCAGCGTGGTCTGATGAAATTATTATGTGTGTGGCTGTAGGCTGCTGCTCTAATTAAAAATTTTAACACGGCTCCACTATAATTTAATTAATTTATCACATTTCCGTGCGCAGGCCAAACTCATGTGGAACTCACTTAGCTCTGAGCAAAAGAAGACCTACGGCGAGGATTATTACGAGGCTGCCATGACATCCGTCGACAAATACTCAAAGGAGGTGAGCAAGCAAGAATATTTCTCGCCACCAACTGTACTCATATCTAAGAAAAAATTTCGTTATAATTGAGAATTTCAGGCCGCCGATATACAGCCCTCGTTGCGCGTTCTCATTGATGCCGTGACGCGCACCTTCCCCATGGCACGTTACACACCCGTAACAACCGACGAGCGGATTCAAATGTTTTTGGCGGAACACTTGGCGCCATCACTTTACGAGACAATCTACGGCGAACCTAAGAAATTCGTCTACTGAGTGGGAAATTATGTGCGAGTCGATCTGGAGTTCAGTTTGCAAACGATTTCTTTGCATATCATTTTGCTCTTTTATGTTTTTACTATAAAAATCGGTTTCCATGTAGCCCAAAGTTTCTCATGACTTAATCACTTTTGCTTGTCTGATTGAATATTTTATATTGTTTTTTGTATAGAAATATTTAGAATGGTTGCACAAAGAAAATAAGCATTTATTATGAATTCTGTTCTTGATTTCTATAAAGTAATAACTTACTCTGTATGCATTTGTTTTTCCTCCAATTTTAGTTTTTACAGTGGTAAGATAAGAGAACAATTATAATACCTATCTGAAAAATTTCGAATAAAATGTTCTGTTAGAAAACCGTGAATCAAACTGAAAAGTTGAAATTCCATAAATCTCGAAGAAAATTATTAATATGTATTGTGTATGCCTCAGCAGTCTCTATAAAATGGTAGTAATCATAAAGACATTTTCAAACACCACTCTTAGTCAATTAATAAAAGCAATTTCATTTAAAAACAGCAGCATACCGACGTCTGTAAAACTCGTTATAATAGATTCGAGCCGTTGAAACTGGTATAAAAGAGGGTATCCACATTTGGATAAGCGAAATGCACGACCAACCTTGGGTAAGAGGCATTCCCTTTGCATGACTTTTTTTGAACAAAATACAATTACCAATCTATATATAAGAAATTAAAAGTATGTTTGTTTTTTTTTTTTTTGTTTGTCCGTTATCGACGCCGAAACCGCTGGATCGATTTTGATGAAATTTTCAGGGAACCTGTAAAATAGCCTTTAGATGGTTTGGTGCGAAAAGATCATCGAATTCGCTAAATTTTAAGACTAACTCAATTTTCGGATGATTCTCAAACTGTACAAATACAAATTAAATACAAAAATAAAGCAGCTTGTTAGAATTGAGTGTGTCGGCAGTGCTGCTCAAACCGTACAAAGTCGAAATGTTCAAATATTCGAATGAAAAAAAAAAAGTAAAGAATACGAAATGCCACCCAAAAAGATCAACGAGAAAATCGCAGCAGTAGACAGAGCGCAAAGCTGCTGAAACATCCGAAGAGTGAGACGCACGCGAAGGCAGCAACGCGCCGGGTCCCTGCTAGTTCTCAATAAAAATTAATTTATTAATAGCTTAGTGGTAGTGTGTTGGGCTACTAAGCGAGGGGCTCGGGTTCGAATCCCGAGAGGGCCAAATTACATCTTAAGGTTTTTCTCCACTGCGCCACCTCTCGCGAACGTCTGACAAACATCCGAGAGTAAAACTGTCAAGAATGAGCTTCTCAATTAGCCGTTTGGACTCGGCGTAAAATTGTAGATCCCTTCCATTCGTCCCAAAAATTGAAAACCCACACAAAGCGAATGGTTGCGAGAAGCTAGGCCTTGGGTCCCATAGACCTGTCGCGCCAAAATATATATATATATATATAGCCCGCCGAACGTTGTTCTGCCTTTTCCAGTACTAGCAAAGAAAATAAAAATTAAAAATTAGCAAGGAATTTGCTTTATTGAAGCTATGAGAACGAGAACTTTGCCACCTTTGAATTTTCCTTTGAGTAGCGTCGTATGAACCACATTGTTCATCACTGTTTGGTGTTTCGCGGGACTTTTTTCTATATTTTAATTATTAGTTATATATAGATATAGTTATATATTATATATGATAGTATAGTTATTCTGTTATTCGGGGTGGAGACGAACCCAATAAATGAGAGACCATTAAAATCGGTCCAGCCGTTCTTGAGTTATAAGTGGTGTAACTAGCCCGACTTTGTTTTATGTACATATGTAGATGTATATGTAGCTTAAAAATTACTAATTTTATGAGAAAAGTTTACCACTTGCGCCTGCTATTAAAATGGGAAAATGAGAAGTGTTTGAAACTCTGTGCCACAATCATCAGCGCGAAGCGAATTAATGAAATCACCTATCCTATTTATCCTAACAAAGAATCAGGAATGGAAGGAGGAATAACATAACATCACTCCCAGAAATACAAACCACCTCATCTGTAGAAAGGAAAGTTTACTATAATTAATAGTAGTTACTGAAAAAGCGTAGGACACGGCTCGGCCACCTTCGCTGGCATTGCTAAGCCTAAACACTTTCCTCGTAAAAATAACGTCAGCCCCTAATTAAAGTCATCAATATTTATGCTTGGTGTACTCGTCTCTCAGAATGTGTCTTTACACACATCCTATTTTAATTTGAAACACTTTATTATCCAATAAATACACGACGATCTTATTTCTATGAAACAGAACTCGTCCTAGCAGCAGTAGAACGTTGTTAGTTAGAATTGCTATAAATTTGCAAGAATGAATGGCAAATAGAGACGTACTTGAGAAGGCCATTCTCCACATCAGAGTCCTCTAGGACAGTTCATGTTTTTCTTGGCTAAGTCAACCCTGCCGTTGCCCAACCACCTGCTTAAATATTAAGCCACCACTTAACATTTTCACATGCAATGGCTATGCTTACCATTTTGCTATGAACAAAAGAAACTAAAAGCAAAATGGATTTTTTCTTTTGTAGAATAAACTTTGCCAATGGCAAATACGAGAAGTAACACTTTAGTACGAGTATAAAGGGGAAAACAAACAAAATTTGGAGCAAACTAAAGAAATTAAATATTTATTCAATATTTGAAATAGCAAAGCCAAGCAAACCATGCAAACCGGTGGAGACAAAGCCGGCTAAATAAATATCACGTGAGCCGTGAATCGTGGCCAGCTTGGCGTGCCTGGCGTGTCAATGTCATTAAGCAGACCGAAAACTGTAAAAATGTATCCGACTGACTGAATGTGGAAAAAGGAAAACAAAAACAAAAAACAACAAAAACAAGAAACAAGTAAAAAGAAAAATCGGCTACGCCGCAGTTGAAGAACTCTTCACAAGCCCACCAATAATTGTTCAGCCTACTGACCTGTGTTTGAGCACACAATAAGATTAATTAGTAGTGATTTGACTTATGTTTGGGGAATGATCACTATTTATACTGCAGCTCAAAACTACGAGTAAGTCAAAGGGATTTACATATACGAAAGTATACACTCTACTAACACTAAAGTCGTATAGTTACAGGCTGTGTATCATATATAGACTTGAGATAAAGCCCATTCAAATTTCAAGGGGATGCTTCTAAAACCAACAAAAACTTACCAACATTATGTACATTATGTGCTTGCAATGAAACTTGGCTCTAAGAATTGTTTAGATTAGAAGAGTTTGTTGCAATTAATATTAAGCTACGCGATTTCCATTCGCTATTTCGCCTAACTGGCAAAACTAAATTAGTAAATGTCAGTGAGTTGCAAGATGGATGAAAGGTGATATTGAACCCATTGTACTTTATTCCATTTCAAACGGAAAAAATTGCTAAATATACGAATTTGAGAAATTCAAAGGTTAAAACGTAGTTTTCAAGATTCTGTAGCGGAAATTGAAGCCTTGAAAATTAACCGCGTCCAGGTGCTGAGAAGAAGTTTGTGGACAAATAATTAGAGGCTTTGCTGAATGGAAAACCAACTCAAACGCTAAGAGACCTTGCGAGGGCATTGAATGTTGATGAATATATCGTTTCCCATCGCTTAGACATCATGGTGAAAATTCAAAAGAATGGGAAATGGCTGCCGCATGTATGGAGCGAGAGTGCCATTCTGAGCTTCTTCAATATTGCGCTTTCTTTGCTTGCACGGCATAGAAAATGGTTGTGAAATATTAATTTTTGTTAATAATTTGAAGCGCAAAACATCGTGGGTGAACTCAGAGCAGCTCTCCAAATCTATGGCGAAACTCAACATTCATGGTTTCAAGGTTTTGCTCTGTGTCTGGTGAAGTTGCCTATTATGCGCAGCTTAAACCAAATTAAACCGTGACTGCTGAGCGCTACAAACAATAATTGGATGTAAGAGCGACTAGCAACGCTTGGCCACATGTAACAAAAGTCTTTTATCACTTATCAAGACTACTGAACTTAGAATGGAAGGTTTTCCTCCTCCCTCCCAGCGGCCCAGTACATTCTGCTTAGGTCATACTTGCTTGGTCGCAGCTTTATGGTTGAGGTCCGAGACGAGCGATCGGGCTTCTGTCCATTAGTGCGGGTGTACCTCAGGACAGTGTCCTTGGACCTGTCCTCTATACGCTGTATACTGCTGTATATATACTATAATAACCACATACGCTGCTGACACTGTGTTCATCGCCAGCTCCTCCAGTGTCAGTGAGGCATCTGAGCTCACTCCAGAGTTTATGGATGGATATATATATGGATATGCAACATCGCTGTTAACAGTACAAAATCGCAGCAATGTACATTCATGCTTAGGAAAGATTCGTTATCAACCGTCTCGCTCGTTCAAACCTCAGGTGGGCACAGGCCGCTACCTGGGTATGACCTCAGACAGGAGACTTACCTGGCGCAAGCACATGTCAAAACTGCTGCAACTTGTCGGCAGAAACTGCGGAAGCTGAACTGGCTCTTACGGCCTAGTAGTCAACTTAGTCTCAGCCATCATGGACATATGGTATTCCTTTATGGGGTACTGCTGCTGTAACGTTGTTATTTCCCGAGAAATAATATCTCCCCTCGGTACGAAAGCAAATCAACCAGCACACAAGCCGTTATAATGCCCGACTAAGGATTTATGTCAATAGACTGGCATCTGCTTTAAAAAAAATATTCAAAAAAAGAAAGAAAGTTTTCCCTCTTGCAACGTACTCTCCAGACATGCCGCCGTTTCACTTGTTTATGTCAATGCAACACGCACTGACCGACCCAAAAATGGGTCAATGAATGGATAATCTCGAAACCGTAGTCATTTTATTGATATGGTATATAATTACCAGAGAAAAGGGAAGGATAAATATTTCGATTAATTGATTTATTCATTAAGCATTTAAAATGAATACCTACAAATGCCCTAAGCCTGCCGAGCACCTAATATAGTCGTATACTTCAGGGGTCTTCGATTTCTCATGGACCAACTCCATGAAAAAATTATAATACTTGTCATAGTGAGAAGAGTTTAAAAAAATGAATTCCGGCAAAACACCAAAAAGGAGACAACGCAAGCAGACCAGTAAATGCAAATCGATGGTCAACGTCTGTTGCACGTACGACGCCGGAATGGACATACTCGCTTTTAATACTCCTCTACATTCTGTAAATATTTGTCATGAAATTTGTAACAGAGTGAAGAAGACGTCGAAAACCCATTAATTGTATATTCATACAATCTTGATTAGCTCCATAAAACAAGTCATTTAGCCATTACCTTCTTTCCGTCTGTATAAATGCAAACCAAATCCTCAGTTTTTGGGCTAAAGTTTTCAAGGTTTCAATAAAGTTATTTTTAGAAAACAATTAAATAATAAAAAAAATATTAAAAAAAAAATGGCACTGGATAGCATTTTTCGCTAGGTAAATACTAAGTAAGAATGACAACACTCTTTCCAATTATAGAGGCTCTGGCCGTAAGCGGTCTCTTCCACTAATATTTTTTGAAGGTTTTTGAAGCATCCAAAAGTTGGACATTCTCTACCACGATTCCATTGACACAAACCATAAAAATACCTCCTTTTCTTTTTTCCTTGATATTTATTATTTATTATTATTATTATTTATTTACAAGATTAAATCTAATATATACAAATACTAAATTAACGAGTAACCAGCTACTAGGGCCTTTGACTATTATTTAATTTTTCTGTTATTACAAGAACAACTTGAATTAAACTGGCTATACATAAATTTATAAAACAACATAAATTAGTAAGTGGACATATGATTTATTAATAATATTAAAAGCACCTATTAGGGAGGTCGACAGGGTGAGATCTTCTCAGCCGTCTTGCCAACCACTCTGCGTCGTTTTAGAAGGCGCCTAGTTTATTTGGATGATTTTTCAACCTCTCCAATTTTCGCAAATTTTCGATATTTTTAAGTCTTCCTCAAGGTCCGCCGTTCGCATGAACCACGGGCCACCAGTAAGCATAAGCAATGTCGTGGCCTGCAGTACTCTGTCCTTCGTGATGTTTGAATATGTAGAAATGTTTTAGAAGAGTATTAGAACTTCATCAAAGCCGAAGTAAATTTACTCAACTTTTTTTTTTTAAGTTGCATACAAATTGTGTGTGTGTATGCGTCTGCGCACATTTTGTTTGTAGCTTTTAGTGTTTGCCGTTATACAAACGTGTTTTCTCAGTGCGCATGGTGCGGGTGGCAAGTGTAGTGTGTTTGGTGTAGTATTTTCGCCAATTTGCACCTGATGCTGTATCCTTGCTGAATTTCGCTCACCCGCTAGCTTTTTGTTGCTGTGTGCTGCATACGTTCCATGCGTTCTATCTTCAACGCCAATATCTTGAAACACCCAAACTAGGGGGAAGTTAACGGCACAGCCTCCACAACGTCTTATCGCAACATGACACCTGTGCGCTCGCGCTGCTCGCTTCACATTACCAACCTGCTCACCACACAAATAAATAAATGTGCTTTGGGTGCTCTTCGCGGCTCTTGCTATTGACTTCGATAGTTTGCCGTGGCTGAAGTCGCTGCCAAGGATGCCGCTTTGCCGTCACACAGACTCAAATGCATAAAATATTTATTACATTTATTTTGCCGTTTGTGTTTCCGTTGCGTTTAGGTAAAGACACAGTCTGCACACTCGTCTTCGTTCCACTTCAAATTGCTCCACTACCTTTAGTGTTGACTACAATATGACGTTTACTGTTTTCTTCTGTTGTTTTCTACATTTTCTATTTTTCAACTTGTCTCCTACTTCTTAAGGTTCAGCTGTTTAGGCGTGAACAGGTAATAGACAAACAGGCAGACAGAGTTCCTTTCGCATTTATAATATTAATAAGGTTAGTAAGACCCCATTAGATGAGATTTAATTTCATTTTAACAAAATTATATTTATAGTTCATAGGCGCATCGGACTAGAATAATACTCCATTAAATTGTATCCTTGTGATGTCTCTGGCTTTGGAAGGTTGCTAAAAAATGCACAATCCCTTCAAATATTGCTCCATTATTCCAGCTCCTAAATAAAGTTACAAATCCATTCAGCTCCACTGTGTCATATTTGTTTTAGCTTAAAATGTTACCGCATTTAGCAAATTGAAATAAAAAGTTGTTCACACAGCTTACTAAATATTTGTCTGTCTTCTTAGTATTTACTAAAATGATTTTCAGATTCGTGCGTTCGTTGCATTCCTGCTGAAGTTTGGATCAATTTTAGTCATGTGGATTACCACAACGAGATTTCTCCGTTTTCGAGTGATTTTGGATTTTGCGTTGGCATGTGGAATTTTGCAAAACCAAATGTCAACTTAAGCTCAACTACGACTTACACCATTACAAGTATCATCCCCACGAGGCCAACAATTGTTCTTAATGAACTTGTGGCTTTCAATTAACTCTCAGCTTAGACAAGCCAAATCGTACTTGAGGCACTCGGCTCAACTATTGTCTGAACAATTGTTGTACGGACCGCAATATTTCAGTCTACCCAAACGCATTTAAATTGCATCACTAATTCTAAATGGTACTGGTTTGATTTTAGTTTCCTGCTGTCTAACCAGAATTTACAGACGCTGCACTAACGGCAAGATTTCTGCTGATTTCTGCTGTTTCATTCACAAATTTAAATTTGATTTCAGTTTTCACATTGTAGCCACATATCGGTGCATCGTAGCCAGTACCGATTAGCGAGAGAAAATTTAATTATGCTAGGTAGTTAATTACCAAAAAAAGAAGAAGAATTCAAATTGGAACTTATCAAGTTTGATTTCCCTAACAGAATTTCAATGACAGCTTGAGAAAGCAGAAGCAAATGAAAATCTGGCGATTATGCGATATATTATATACAATACGTCAAAGATTTGATACTGTTACAAGATTTCATTTATGTAGGACCGTAGTACAAGACTAGGTTTTATAAAAAAGAAGGTATCTTAAGAAAGGAAAGAGAAGAAATGACACAAAATATAAACATAACCAAATTGTAAACATATTTACATACAAATACCTTTAAAAAGATTAGTTGTCCAAAAATGAAATGTTACGTCAACATCAATAGAAATCTTTGGAATTAACAGTGTCTTGTAACCAGATTTAGACTTTGCCCTAAACAATATGACGTTCTCAACTTTTTGAATAAATTCTGGAGGCTTCAACTGAGTACCATATCCATATTTAACGAAACTATATGTAGACCGTTAAGTCACCGAACATCCTTGTAGGTTTCAAGTACCCTCTGTTAAGGGGTGGGCTATATTAGGTGGACCCATTTCCGGCGGTGCCAAATTAGCCGCTCGCGGAGGCCAGTCAAAATCTGCATTTTTTTGATATCAGCGACCGGGGAAAAATGGCTTCAATCAATCGTGGTGGTGTGTCGCCTTGTTGAAACCAAGCTCGGTCGCATTTTACATGTACCGGTTTATTAATGGGATTGCCGACAGCGCCAGAAGACAAAACTCTTCCGTGCAACGGCTTTATTGCGTTCTAGGGCGGCGCACTTTTCACTCTTTTATTTTCTCCAAGCACGTTGAGTTTTCAGAATTGAACAATTATTTTGAATGTACAGTTGAACAATATCAGAGCTTTCGATTGCTGTGTACTACTCCATTGTAATAATCTCCTAAGATGGATGCCTTAAACGCACGCTATCGTTCGTATCGATCAGATGTTTTTTGACAAACTTATAGAGTTGACAGATGGGTGCACTTCTTTGAATAAAAAAATTCTCATGGCTTCTGCGTTGCACCGACTTTATTTGAAGTTTCCATTTACATTGAAATCTTGGCTAAAAAACAGACACAAACATTGTTTCTAAATTGGATTACAATTATTACATTTAAAAAATATATTTATTTATTTTATAATTTGTTGGTTTTCTTACATTCAAATTGGATTTAATAAACAATTCCACTGTTGTATTGAATGATATTCTTATTGTGCTCTTTGAGTGACATTTGAAAATGTTTTTTTTTATTATTATTTTTTATTATTTCTATTTTTTTTTAGTTTTCCTTTTTGTTGTCATATTTTATATGACAACATATAACATTTTAACTCTTTTAGTTTTTATTAATATAAATGAGCATAGTTTAGCTACTCACAACAAAAAGTGCTGATAAGGTGCTCAATTAAATTATCGATTCAATGAATGAAAATTGTTCCCCATTACTGAAAAATACGTTGCAAATAATTATTCGGTGAAACTTAATATTCTAAAGATTTATTTGCAGAAAGTGCTTTTTAATTTTATTTTTTGTCTGGTTTTCATTTGCTTCTAATTAAATACCCAAGTATACATGCATTTTTGCCGTACTGAGGGCTCAATCAATGAAGACGTCTAATTTCCAATTATAGAATTTGAATTATTTTTTATATTTTCCTTATTGATTTATAATATCGGTTTCTAACCGTTAAAAACTTTAGTTTCAGTTGTTCCTAATATGCAATTAGATAACACTACAAGTCATTTGACTTATTAATCTCATCAAACTATTCTAAGGCAACTTCAAAAATTGTTAAGTACGCGGACTGTTCAATAGTTAAAGCTTTGCAGGTAATATTCTAAGGTAGGTTCTTGGACTCTTTGGTACGCTTAAGTATTGTTCAGGAACAGTTTGGGTTGCTATTTGCTGTATATGTAGTAAGTTGTACTAGGTTCACAAGTCATGTAAATGAGCGATGAAATTGAATTCAAAAGTATGCTGCCTTACATCGTCGCGCCTGACTAAAATCAAAAATCGTCTCTCATAATTTGTATTGGTAATTTTATTGCCTTGACTCGCAGAAAAATTCAATTAAAACCAGAATACAAAATTGTTTTTCACTCTCGTGAATAAATTCCGACTTTTTAGCTAAAAACCACTTCTGCATCTAACGACGTTACATATGAGTATTACCTTTTTCAATAGCGATTTAATTATACATTTTAATTAATGAAAAATTATTTTTACAGAATTCCTCTTCTCTCTCTCTATCTCTTTTTTTTTTTGTTCACCGATTTGGTTCTCAAAACTGCCTTCAACCTTTTTGTGTCTCGTGCCATTCAAGTCTTGCTTATAATAACCATTTCCATAATTATGATAAATTAATATAACTCTCTACCCATTTCTTCGATAACTGTTTAATTAATATGTACTACCTTATTCCCTTAATTAATTCCCGATTCAAAGTCGTTATTATAAATGGAAGTGTCCGCCTTATAATTAATTTTAGGTAACATTCATCTGGTCTCCCATATGGGATCATTGCATTTTATGCCACACTTAAATACGCTTCTATAAAATTCCTTTTAATGCTCCTGCAGAAATCCAATTTTATTTCTCTCAATACTTTTACAAAAATACACGTGCTAAAAATACTCTTCATAAAAAGTGTGCCCTGTCGTGAGCTAAATTTATCCTTATAAGATGGTCCTTTACCAACAATGTGCTGTGGGAGTGCAGTATGAAAGTGACATCAAAAAATAAGTGTTATCAATTCATTTAGCATGAGAGCTCCGTCGATCGTCGTGGTTCACTTTGTAAAAAATAATCTGTAGAAGAAAAATAAAAGTGGCAAAGAGAAAATGAAATCATCAGCATTGCGAATGCTGAAAAGAACCATTAAAAGAACAAATTATAAGTTCAATGTGCAAGAAATTAGTCGGAGACTGCAGCCACTTAAGTTTTGGGAACATCCCTGAACCAATAACAAAATTTCGATCCACTTTCTAGAGGTCTGGACATCACCTACCTGAATCACGCATATGATCAATGAGTTCCTTGCCTGTAATATCTGTCAATGAGTTCGGATCCATATTTGAAAGTGTATCCAGATCAGCATCATTAAGCAGATGCTGTTGTCGCCATTGACCAACAAGCTTGTTGAGACCTTGGGCCTCAAACGCGTTGCATTTGGCCATAGCCAAAGCGGTGTAATCGGTGGGCTGTATTCATATGTGAAATTGGCAAATAAAAAAAAATAAGTTTTATTATTCTGTGTACATCTATGTATATGTATATTGCTAAAAATCGCTGCACCCACATCTATCCACTGCTGTCCGGGAAAGACGGCGATCAACTCAGCATTTTCCTCCAATGTGTGAAAATATTCCTCATCATCGATTTCAGTGCCATCCGAATCCAAGTGTATCGTCGGCAATGCGTCTCCCACTCTACAGAATTTTTCAGCGACTTTGGGACGCATTTCTGCGAGGCTGCCTGCGACCAGAGATTTGCGAATACTGCGAGTAACGTCTTTGATCTGAAATTCAATTGAAATATCAAGAGGGTTGAGCATCATTATGAAGCTCAATTTATTGTGCACCTGGCAATATAATTAACATAATATTAAAAAACAAAAATTCAACTCATAAAATTATTGTCAGCTTTGAATTAAGTTATTCGCCTTGGGAGAGAACTCATCAATGAACTTTGTCTTGCTGACCTCTCCTCCAGCATGATTGCTGCGGGCCATAACAATGCCATTCTATTAAGTCACATAACAACGAGAACTGTGATATAACAGAAGCCGGCTAAAGGCCCTTTAAAAGTAAGACGAGGCAAGCAGAGGAAAAGTAATACTTTTATTTCATCCTTACTATTAAATGTTTAAAGTGAACAAAAGCTATTTTGACATCATACCATTTAAATAGTGCCACACAAATATTATACCTGATCAGAGATTCCCGCATTAGCCACAAAGGAATCGGCCAGGCGAAAATTTTCGATTAGGTGGAGTCAAAATTTGTTTGGCAGTTTTGGCTTGATTTTTGTTTTGTTTTTTTTTTTTTTGTTAGTTTTTGTTGAATTTTTGTTGATAAATCAGTCAACAAATCAAATAGTCATTTCACAAAAAAATCATTCTTTAGATTAAGCTTTTGGATGTGCTGTGCGACGAAAAATGGAAGACACAAAATTGATGCGTAAGATATAGAGATAATAAACACACATCGCATTTCCAGGAAAATATATGCTAGACAGCTAATCAAGCTAATCAAGTATACATACAAATATTTATTTTTATTTGATCGGGCCAATATATATATTCTTGATATGACCTCCTTTTACAAATTAAAAAATTAAGTATACCTCACAATGCGAAGTCCAGAGGGAGAGAAATTTGAATATGAAAATATTGTCTGAATGACGAAAAGTTGTAACGTATTTACTTACTTTTTTGAATTCTCCTGTGTCTGATTAACTACGTTACAAAAAAGAGTATATATACAAATAGAAATGAGATAATAAAAACGATGCTGGGAATTGGCCAACATAAAAAACAAAGGGCGCTTGGTTCGAAGAAAACTAAATAAAATGAGACACACAAATTATTGTTGGAATGAGATCTCAGCTTAATTTTTTGGTTTTTACAGTACGTATGCAGATTCCATTTAAATAATATTGACTTGCAAAACGATATAAGTTTGCGATATTTATAAATTTTACAATGTATTAGTGTTGTTTCTAATCTACTAATCGTAGGAATAAATTCCATGGTATCATTTTTGTTCGTCCTATCGAGTTTACGCAACATCCTTGAAGACTTATAATATAATGCCATAATAATTTACTTACGCTTCCTTTGTTGTCTAACTATTAAATGCACTCTTGACAGAATACCTCTCCAGCTCAATGCTCCTGGCTCTCCAACTCAATGGTTGCTATATACCAATTAATATTCATCCTGGCTATATACCAATTAATATTAATTTAATGCGTCTCGTAGACGCAGACTCAAAACCAATAGCCCACGGTAATAGCCCACGCCAATAGCCTACGCCCTATCTGCTATCTATAAATTCAAGGCTCTTTATAGACAACGAAGTTCAGAAAGTCGACGCACAACGCAAAGGTTCAATGAAAATGCGATATATGGGCGACCTGTCGGCACCACATTTTTCTTTGTAGCACCAATACATGAATAAGAAATAATATTTCCACAAAAGCGCTGAGAATCAACACGTGTCACGCTGGTGCGGTATTGTCTTCCACATAAAAAACAAAAACAAAGATAAAAAAAACGCACACACACAAAACAAAATTAAACGAAACACTTCGGCTATGCCGAATCGAAAGGCGCTTCTCGCACCACTCGAAAAACGTCTTGCCACGTTCCTGTGTTTTTGAGCACACAACCATAACACAATATCGATTTGACTTATGCTTGATAGATTTTCATGGATATTTATGATGCTCTAACAGTCTAAGATTTTCAGTGTGTTCCTAAAGGTAAAATCCGTTCAAATTTCAGTGCTTTAAAAAGAGTACCGGAGTATCATAACTCCGAGGACTTTTTTGGCAAAGTATAATACAAAATTATAGCGTAAGATACAGCGACGTGCTTTAAAAAATGTCTCAGTAATTGAGCAGAACATCAGCAAGCCTGTGTATCACCAACTAGACATAGTCTGATATTAAAATATATTTAACATTCGAAACACCAATCTTAGAACCTGAAGACCTGCTGTTCCGACAAATGCACAAAGAAAAACTTCGTACTAAACTTTGAATATCTCGATCTAATACTGTGGTACTAGTTTGCATACATTCATAAGGATAAACAAAAGGGCATACAGCCAGATGGGCATATCGAACTAATCAAGAATATATGTTGTGTTATGTCTCCTTCATTGTTTTACACACATTATGCCGAAGCTATAATACTTTTCACAGAATGTGAAGAGTAGAAAAAGAAAGTAAAGAGCAAAGCCAAGCACGAGCCAAACATACACAAAAAGAGAATCAATTATGGACGCAATCAGGGACAACAAGTGAAATAACACCAACGAGCCAAGCCAACAACAGCGCGCGCTCGTGTGACTGTCTGTCTGCAACAACAACAGAAGCAGAAGTTGAGACAAAAAAAAAATTTATAATGCATACAGAGAAAAGCTCTTGAGGAAAAATGCGCAACAAAGGCGAACATGATTTGACTTGCACTATAAATTTACATTTGCATTTCCATTCTCCAGCGATGCACGACGCTCGTCACCGGCGGGAACGTCGGCACTGCTCACGGTACGCCTAGGCGAGCAGCGTTGAAAAGCCAACGTTGCCATCGGCAAAAGAGGCTTCCCTCCGTGACTTTGTTTTCAATTTCATTGTTTGCGCTTTGCTACGCAATGTTGTTGCTACTTTCTGTGAATTTCTACTTATTTTTCCACGCATTTGTATGTCCTTGACTTTAACCTTCGCTTCCTTCTTGCCTTCCATTCCATTTCACTGTCATCATAGAGTTGGCTTACCAATACACATACGCCAATTACCCATACTAGCAGACATTGCCGTAGCGGCGGCAACAGTTTCCCGTCATCGTCGTCATTGGCAACACCTCATTAGTTGCTCTCCTGCTTAAGTAGTCTGCACGCAAAGTGTCGTTGACTCGATGTGTCTGTCTGCCGATACGCATTTGAAAGAGTTGATGAATGAATAGATGAATGGAAAACAGGCGGTATTTTGTTACGACAAAATTATGCTGACGATCTGTTGACAACCCACACAGGCACACACACTGAAATGGGCTCAATTGGCTACTAATCAGTGCTTAACTATTTGATTGGTTTTCATGGCCTATGAAATTTGTCTTAAAGCAGAAATTGCCAAATTACCGTACATGTCCTCGAACGAAGTTTGGCTTAAATTTTAAATTTGGCTACATTCATTATTCAATCTTTATAAATTTTGCGTCAAGCACTCTTTTCAATAAATGAAAATAATAATAATAACAATGTTAATAATAATAATAATAATAATAACAAGAACAAATAAGAATGGCTTTAAAGTCCTAAGCCACAGACTTATAATTCTTTCTAATTACTTTAATGGATCTCATACGTTTTTAATATGCATCAGGAACAGGGGAGTTTGGTATCGATTTCGATAGAATCTAAGATGTTTTCAATATCTGCACAAATATTTTCAATATATTCAATATATATAATATATTCAATATCTCAGGCAATGGCAACACCAATAATAATCTCGGAGGAAGAGCCAAGTTGTCTTGTTTTGAACTTGCTTCCCTTTTACAGATGCTGAGCGATAAATAACCGTGACAACCAACGTCGGAGAAAACAATCAATTTAGAACTTTATATAAAAAACCGACTAACGCAACGAAATTCGCGACCAAAAAGCAATGTTATCAAATGCCAAGCAGTGCAAAGAAATCACGATTTAAACAAGCACATCAATCAAATACAAATTTAATTAAAACGTCAAATGGTTTTTGTTGTCCAACAAAGAGCTGCCCTGTATGCGGGGGCTAATCCAGGCTAATGGAGTAGGACTCACAGCATCAACTAAGAACAAATCGCTGAACTTAAACACCATAAAAATCCGTGTGTCCGTGGTTGCACTCTGCCAAGCCGGCAGCATCACAATAGAAGTTGGCTCGCTGTACGCTACCCCTTTAGTCCTTTTGGTATAAAGCAAACACTGGCATTGTCGAAAATTTCGTTTTAGTCAACAGCAATCGATTTATTGGGCGCACCTTACACTTAAATGGCTAAATAAAATTGCAAGGACTACAAACGGAGGCATCGCCATATTAGTTTTTACAATTTCGGCGCCATTGATGCGTCAAGCCTGAAAATCTGTTGTCTGCGACATCTCATTGAGCATGGATACAAATAATTAACGACGGTGCATATGACATTTATTGGCACACTGTAGAGGACCTTGAAACATTCCATTGTGTGTATTTGTATAATTAATGGTTTCAAGACATTGTAAGGCGAACACCTACCACTGTGCGGATTTGTTTCACAAATAGTATGGAAACCACTCTTGGGCAATTAAGAAACTTATTTGTCTTTAGTAGGTTATCATGTGTAGGGTATTTTAATTAATCGAGAACCTTTTGCAATTAAAATGAATTTTGCAATCAGTGTCCATTTATTTCTCCTTAGTAATCACCATTGTAATAGACAACCTAAGCAATTGCCTTGCTATGACAATTTTTATTTGCATTCCATTCAAGCAAAATACAACTTTGATATAGCGTAATTTGGAACAGCCTAATTTAAATTCAGTTTCAAAGTATTCGAAGTGAGAACATCGATCCAGGCGTACGAAAACAAGATCTTACGATGCAAAAGGTAAAAAAGACAGCAGCTTTGTAATATCCATACTGATCAGATCAACTTTTCATCAGCAAATATATATAGCATGTTATAGAAATACTGAATTACCATAAACTTCTAAATGCTCTCAACGGTTGCTTCTTCAGAGTGATTTACACTCTTTTTCTACTTGGTGCTCCGCGAACTATCTTATACTTAACTCTAATAAATATAAAGCTATGTCATTTCTCCGTGGAATTTTAAGTTCAAATTCATAGGTAATAGGTATATGTTTGACTCCAATTTGCGGCACCCACATTTGCTCTTCAGTCTCTAAGGCCAAAAGTGTCCTTGGCTATATTAAAAGCTGGTCTAAGGAATTTAACGATGCTCATAGAACCAAAGTGGGGTACACCACACTTGTTAGACCTATTCTTGAATATGATTCTTGTGTTTGGAACACTCAACATCAACAAAATATATTGATTGTATTGACTCTGTACAAAAACAGTTTATACTCTTTGCTGGGAACATAATGCCTTCCATCATATCGGAGTCGTTTGAAATTGAACAATCTTCCTACTTTATCTAGTCGTAGAACAATCCTGGGCGTGACTATCATGCATAATCTTATCTACGGTAATAATAACTCACCTTTCTTACTGAGTTTGATCAATAACAATGTACCTGCTCGATTTACTAGGCATTACATACCTTTTAGTCACGCCTTGTGTAGAACTTCTTACTATGCATTAGCTTCTCCTCTGACCGTTATTAATCTCATAAGAACGAAACTATTAGAGACGTTGAAATCATTTTAAATTATTATATTTTACATTCACGTGTCCTTTGGTAAATTTTCTATAGCATTTGAAGTAACTCTAACACTTTATTCAATCCTTGGTTGTGGTTGGTAGTGAAAGCAGCTGTTGACATTTGTCTGTACACTGCAGAACAGACAATTGGGTTGAACTCGTAAATCAACTTGAGGGTAGTGGTCAACCTCAACGACTTAGGAAAATATTACTTTCTTACTCGCTCTCTTTTAAATTCAAATGAACTCTCAGTTAATTCTTAACTGTAGTTTAAATTTTGCATGATTAAATTTTGCATGCTGCTGATGTTATATCTGTAGCCATGTAGAACATAGACATTAGCTTTGTTGTTGCATGCAGACCAAAGAAACTAGTACTAATACACTACACACTGAAAACGGTAACATTAAAGTAGGCCTATACGATCTTGTAAGGTTAGAATCTTGATATTTTCAAGTATTCTTGAATTGAAAACTTCGGACCAAATTTCTCACCCAAATGCACTCGCGAGCGGCTAACTAACCAGAAAGAGAAGACTCAAAAGGTGTCACGCACAGGATCTTTACTAGGGTCCTCACATATGTTACTTCCGTAAATTTTCTATATGTAATTAAGTAATTGTAAATATGTAAATAGGTATTATTCATTTTAAGTTGTTTGTAAGTCCATAGGTTTACATTATTTCTTCTTTTTCTTTTATATACAATTAGGTTAGGCTGCCACTGAAGGTAGTAGGAGACTAGTTTATAATTATTTTAAATAAATAAATGTATTATTATATCGACAAAAAAAAACATATTAAACCTATAAATAGATAAGCATTTACTTAATCATCAAATTTCAGTTCGGTAGGTACACAAACAAGGCCGTTTTTTTTCTATAAAGAAATACATTTTGAATTTGTGGTTTGTTTGGAAAGTACTACTCCTAGTGGTCGGATTAAAAAGATCACAGAACCTAATAATAGTTTAAACTCCGACGCAATCACAGTCAACTTATTCAGGTATTTTTTTCTTTTTCGTACCCAGAAACTCGAGAATACTCTTTGTTAAATTGGCACTTTTCGGACTGTTTTAGGCCACGGCAACTCGAATAATGTCTGCTAGCTAACGGTACAAAAACATGTTAACCCTCAATACACCTCACTCAATTCCATGGTGCTTCTCTACAGCAACAACAAATTTAGCTTTCATTAAGTCAATATTAACTTACCCAGAAATCGGACAAATGTAAAAAAGAAAATGCAAGAAAAAAAAAAAACAATGTTGTATCTACTTGGAATTGTCAGGCAGAATAGCATGTGTGTGACTGTGAGTGTATGCGCGTGACGGCAAGGACTCTGGGGCATATGAGATGATTTCGTATGAAAGTGTATGAGTCAATATGCGACATCAACATTGACATTCATGTCGTCGTTACCGTAGTTCTCGACTTGTATTTGCCTCGTGCTTTATGTGCTTACAAAGCAAGCACACACACGCCGGGTTGGACAATAAATTTGAGTCGCTAATTTCCCATGATTGTCACTATTGGTGCTGCATTCGTCCTCATCACCAGCGCAGCGCTGTCTGTACTGCGAAATTTGTTCAAACAGCTAATTTCGTATTTAGACAGTCATTACATAATTTACACACACCCACATGTAATTACCAACACATTCACCTGCTGATTTTGCTATTGCAATTCTGACATATATGGAGACAGACACACCCACACGCATATTTTTTAGCTTTACATAAATAATGCGTAAACTTGCTACGCGATATTTGGTCAACATTGCGTATGCACACCCAATCCAACTCCTAATTGAAGTCCTCACTTCACAACGTACTCTCACACGTGTAAATGAACGCCCTTGGGTCGAGCGACTCGATGCGTTGTTGTAACCGAAAATGCGTTTGCCATGTCCAATTTACACCTGCTTCACTTACCCTTCCGCCATTTTGCGTGTGGAATTTCATCACCGCCTTTAGTGCTCACATTCTCATACATATTGGAGCCACATTGAGTAAATGACACTTTTATATTGCGACACTTTTATATTGTTTCACGTACAGGGACAATATTTGCGAAGAAGGCACCACAATCACACAAATTAAAAAAATTGAAGTTGACTTCAATTAACAACAATTGATAAAATTTATTAGTTTACGATCTATTATACTTTCAGTCAATTAAGGGTTAATTTTACATATACAAAGTATATAAAGTACATGGATTCTATTTATACGAGCGGCATCAACAAAGTCATCTCGACAAAAAAAAATTGAATTAAGTCATGAACATATGATGATGATAATTTTCTATGATTTTCCCATTAAAAGAAAGTGTAAATCTATATATATATACAACTGGACGTATGTTTGTTTATTCGTCCGTTATGGACGCCGAAACCGCTGTACCGATTTTGATGAAATTCTCAGAGAATCTCTATATATCTCTATGATATCCTTTCAAAAGTGAACCCCGTCTTAGCCTTAACAAAACCCTTTTATAAGAAAGTCGAATCCACCAAATAAGTTGTAGCTAATTGAAAGCAATCTATAAACAAATTTTAATGCCGAATAGGTTACAAGTTGAAACCCAACATACTATAATGCCGACATACAATTTGGATAGCCCAGAACAATGTGTTATTCTTAAAAATTATGAAGAAATCTCTCTATATAAAACAATATATAAAACAATCTGAGAGCGTGGGACCTACGCTCTACACTATTTTCACCAGCGACATGCCCACAGCTTTCTCTATGTCTATGGACGACCCGAAGGATATCATGATTGCTACTTTCGCTGACGATACTGCTATCCTGGCGAAGTACACTGGAATATTGGTATAAACTTGGAAAAATGCGACTGTGTGACCCATTCACTGCGCCGGAATGACTGTGAGGGAGTCTATCTCCAGGGTCAGCTGCTACATCACCAATCGAGTCATAAATATCTACGTATCTATCTGGTTAGGCGACTCACTTTCAAGACTCAAGTTTTCATATCAATGATAAAATCTCTTAGCGGCAGAAAATCCAAACCCGGCTGACTTCTCAACGGCAGAAACAAGCTATCGCTGCAAAACAAGATCAACATATGCAAGGCAATAATTGCACCTGCATGGCGCTTTGGAATGCAAGTCTATGGCATTGCTGCTACGTCGCACCTTGCTAAGATAGGAGTCCTTCAAGCGAAGGTCCTAGGCCAACAAGCTGCTGCGTAGTTAGAGCGGCACAAACGTCACCCAAATCAACTAGCTAAACGCCTTCTCAGGAAGGACGTGTAGAAGGAGAAGACTCCGGTGACTGTATACTGTCGACCTTGAGGAGAGATCATTGTAATTTAATAAAAGTTCAATCTTCCTTTAAATTTAATTGAAGTTGTTTTATAATAACAGTAAAATTAAAATTTATATTTTTTAATAGGTTAATAAAGCTTACAAAGCTATGGAAAACGCGTTTATTTTCTTCCTCTAACCCTAATTTTCAACAAATTTAGTCGAGTTTTTTAAGAAAAATGCAGATTATTACGGTAAAAACTGGATAGCAAAAACATACAAAAATATTTAAAAAATAAAAAAAGCCGAATGAGTGCCCTCACGCTTATGAATGAGCAAATTAATTATATTTCTGTTTATAAAGCAGGGCTCGGTTTGTATGTCATTGATTGTCATTTAAGTAATTTCTTGAATTTATCAAAATATAATTATTTATTTTGAGAATCCTGCCAAGAACAACCTATTAATGCAAGAAGGCAAGCTGCTGGCAGAAAAGTAGAAAATAAGATACAGCGCACACTGCGAACACAAGATACTTGAGAACGCGGCATATTTTAATTTTATTCAAATTGTTTGATTTTTTTTTTTTTTTTCTTTTTGCTGGGATAAGAAGGCGGCATTTAGCTATTTCTGTATATTTCTTCATTAATCGATTTTAATATATTAAAATGCACGAAATACGTTTTTAACTAGAAAATCCCAAAGCTGAGCTAAGGAAATCTGGGCATTGAAAAACCACCGAAAATCATTTTACCTTTGATGTCTACCGTCTCGCCTCATAGAACACAAACACATAACTATAAAATGAAATTAAAAGCCGTGTAGAAACGCTGAAAGAAGAAGTGTAAAGCAGACAAAAAAATTCTATTTAAAAATCATGATTATTCTCTCTTAACTACTGGCCATTGTAACAGGAGAATATAAACTACACTATTACAAAACGTGGCATTCAAGGCAAGCTCGCGACTTGGCTCAGCTCAATGCAAGTGCAACGCAGCGGCGGCCACTTAACTCAAGTTGGCAGAACTTTTTTGTCTGCTTCAGCTTTCAGCTTTCAATTTTCTGTTTCGTTCTTTTTTAGATTATTTTTATAAGCGCATCAAAAGAAACTTATATAGTATTTGGTTTGTTAAATTCAATCACTTAAAAAGTTTCAGCAATCACGAGGAGCGAATGTTAGCACACAGCAAGCTTGCTGATCATTGTCCCTTTCAGGATTCTTGTAACTGGTATGTGGTTCACTTATGGTGGCAGTACAACTTACCTTAAAAGGCATTTTACTATCGCTGGTAGTGGAAGAGGAGGTGTTGTCACTGTTACCTGGGGATTCGGTGGTAAGCTTTACCTCAGGCGTTTGCTGATTTGCAGCCTCCGCTTCAGGTAGAAGCACTACCTTTTGCACATCCTGTTGTTGAGATACGTTCATCTCACTGAACAACTCCTCAAGTTCGGCAGCGTCAGTATCGCCCTCAGCATCCATTTTTGCAGTACGGGTTAGCGTTCTCGATAGCTTTTTACTCACAATTGCCGACGGAGACGTGGGATTTAAGTCAGCCTTGTTTTCAGCCATGAATTCTACCAATTAATTTAAACTGCTTTATTAAATTTTTAAAGGCTTTTCGTAAAATAGTTTCAAATATTTCCTTTAATATTCTTCTCTCAAGTTCTTTCGCCGCGTCAGCACTAAAAGCCGGTTCAACTGCGAGTAATAAGCGTATGGCAAATTTAGCCATATTTAAAGCGTGTCTGGCTGAGTTTGCAAAGGCACGCAAAGTCAGACGCAAACACACAAGCGCAAATAATGAGAGAGTGCGACGCTGAGCAGGTCGCTGCAGACGTGCTGTTAATTAACAGTGCACTGTTAAATCAGCATTCGATATCCTGCAGCGTTTCGAACCGCAGAAAATTATTAAACGACAAAGTTGAAAAACAGAGATTTATGAACTTTTGCCATAGTGTTATTCGCATGGCGCTCAAAATATAATGGAAGTATTATTTGGAAGGCCAAAGTCTATCGTCCAAAGCCTACTTGCAAGCCAAGGCCAGCAACCGAGGCAACTCATGCTTTGTGTATTCGCGCCGTTTTCCTTTTGTAAGCGCGAAAGTGCAAAGTTCCATAATGAGCTTTGTGTCTGCTCCTTGCTCACCGAAAACTTTTGTTGATTTCACTTCAATTAAAAAGAAATAAAAACTAAATAAAAATCTAAATAATTGTATGTCACCGGAAATAATGACTTCAATGTGTATTTATTCGCAAAAGTTGTTTGACAGCTCTTTCGCTTGAGTTGAACTTTCCGACAATTTAAGCAAAGATTTGTGACGTTGCGACTTTCACGTGAAGTGATTATAGACGACGAACAAGAAGAGGGAAAAAGCATTTTAATTTTGACATTGTTAAACAATGCTAACTGAAGTGTAACCAGTCAGTTTGCCAAGCGACTCAATTTCGCCGATTTATAATAATTTTTATTAGAATCAGTAAAGTGTCACATAGTAGAGTTTGTTGGAATAAAGCTACCCACGCAAAAAGTATGTAACTCCAGCGGTCTTCAGTTTGATGGTAGACGCTTCTATGAACCGTTTCAATTTATTTTTATATACAAATATTTCGTAGCAAAAATTCGTGATTTGACGAACTGGTCAATAGAAGGCATCTCCATACTTTGCGATGTGAACTTGCACCCCAAAGCTTTGCAAAAAATGTGAATGCTTTTAACTCACATTTTCTTCTTAATCAAATCAAAAATGTAATCACTTAATGTCTTCTCATACTCTTTGACTTCAATGTAAGCCTAAGAAATCGATACTGCTTCAAAAACTAAGTGCAGTCGACTCTCGATTGTTTGAACCAATACCAATAATAGAATATTACCAATTATGATTTTATGTTTAACTTTTCTTCGATTTGTTTAGACAAAATAGGAGTACTTTTTAGTCTTATTTTATACTAACGTAACACTCTAGACGTTGTTCTGTCCTTGTGCCAAAATCAAGTATTTCAATGGTGTGTTAGCAATTTAGAAGTAATTATCATTCTCCGATTTCCTGGTCCGAACTCAGTTTATTCTGTTCGTTACTGAACGGCAAAATTTCAAACGCAACTAACTCACACACAATGATGAATACAAAACTAAAGGTGACATAGATTCCGTGCCGCCGATATCTAATATTACACTATTTGCATAACCAAAAAAAAAAAACAAGGAAAACGCGTAAAATGTATGTCTGCAACACATTTTCGCATTGTGTCATTCTGAAAGAAATCAAAGAAATCAAAATCTTTTTAGTTCAAACTACCGAGTAGTTATTGAGTGTTTACACTATCGAGCATCGCCTGTATTCAAATGTAATTAAATTAGAATTCATCAACAAGGTTTTATTGCAAATAAGAAATCGAGTTAATTCTTACAGAAAAACTATTTTTTTTAATCTCTCTATTTTTAGTCGCTTTTTAAATATAACATAAACATGTAGTTCATATCGGCCACAACAATGACATTTAACTGAAAAACTAATAGTTAGATTTGATCATTGATCTATAAAACTCACTCCTGGGTACAATGTACTGTGCCATTAATCCCAATGATATGTGTAGAATCACTAATAAAGGTAATGGTAGAACCAGTCATTGTAAGCAATAGAAAACTCGCATATGCATAGCGCGTTGGTTTGGTGCTTGTTATAATAATTTCTAATTAAAAAGAAGCGCAGTCAAGAAGTAGAAATATATGCCCCACAAGAAAACAACGCTACGATAAACAAAACAAAAACAAACAAAAAACACGCGACTAGAAGCCACATGCTGTTGCCAAAAAGCGCCATTCGGAAAACCGATTTATAGCGCACACAAACAGACCAAGTCAAACAAGTACACAAACAAGCAAAGTACGACCAGAAGTGCGCACACATGAGTAAACACGGGGAGATGTACAAGTGTCGAGCGTTGGTAAACAGAACTGAAATCCGAACAGTAATATCAAACGTTAAAGTTGCGATGAACACTACTCACATCGCACCAAAAAATCGATGCTTAGCGATAAACAAAATCGAACGAAATGTCAAATGGCAAAACTGGACCGAAGTGGTGCCTCCACAAACCAAACGCAAGCCAAACGCTAATCAACAGCGAAACCGGAACTACTCAACCGTTGTGTGCAAGCTGTCAAAACGCCTGTTGGATGCCTCTGCCACTTCGAATCTTTGGAAATTAATAAAAGTCGCGACGACACGCAGCAATAAATCTTCCAGGCAATTTGGCACTTTAGCAGACCAAGTGAAAGCATCGTTTGCGTTGATGTTGTTGCCTGAAAACTGCTGACTATGCAGCCAATCAGAATTGCAGGGTAATCGTTTTCGCAAACACGTTCACCTTGACCTAGGCAAAATAAATATTATAGTGTGTGCGACATATTTTCCAATTAGCAACGCATTCTGTCGCACCACCGGAAGCCGCACCGGCTGCATTGCACCTTGACGTTGCATACAAATTGCTATATTTCTCACGCAAAATGGAAAACATAAAAAGCCGCGTACTTGGTTTTATGCCTGGCCATGTGTGTGGAACGGCTATTCATTAACACTGCAGACGTGGATAACATGCACTCTGGTATGATTGCTGACTGAGTTTTGAAAGCAAATAAATCGTCTTCCAAGTTGAGCTTTGTGTTGACAACTGCTTTCCCACAACAAAGAAGGAAATTACCGAAGTTTCAATAGTTTTTGTAGAAAACGTTCGATTGCTAAACAATCAACAATAAAGCTGTAATAAAATATACAATATCTCTTCAATAAATAATTTCAAACTTTTCCATCAATTATATTTAACTCGCACTGAGGACTTACTTTCTGCCAACAAGTACCCAAAAGTAACGGAAGTCAAAAAAATTTGATATCAGAGTATTTTATAACCGGATTTAAGGCAAACAATTCGTTTATACTGCGTTCAGTTTACCTTAAGCTATGAAGTACTACCCTAGTAAAATAGTGTTATACATTACGCTTGTTCCAAAAGAAAGGCATAGAAATCTTATATAAATCTTGTGACTATTAAATATTAATAATAATACAAAATAATAATTATACCAAAAAAAAATTTAAAACATTTTTTAAAAAATAATAAAGATAATAATAATAATAATAATAATAATGATAATAATAATAATAAATAAGAATAATAATAATTATCATAGTGAGTGTAACCTCTGTACCACATTTATATATCTATATATATAAAATTGGAAATATGTTTGTCCGTTATGGACGCCGAAACCACTGGATCGATTTTAATGAAGTTTTCACGAAACCTCTAGAAACGCCTTTAGATGGTATTTGCTATTTGTATGGTATGGTATTTGTATGGTATTTGTCCAATTCGCTAAATATTAAGACCAACTCAGTTTTCAGATGCTTTTCAAACTGTATATATACAAATAAAATACAAAAACAAAGCAGCATTTTAGAATTGAGTTTGCCGACAGTACTGCTCAAATTGTACAAAGAGGAAATGTTCAACTCTTCGAATGAAAAAAAAATCCAAAAAGTCAAGAATACGAAATGCCACCCATAAAGTCAAACACTAGAAGATCAACGAGAAAATCGCAGCAGTAGCCAAAGCGCAGATCTACTGAAACAATCGAAGAGCAAGACACACGCGAAGGCAGCAACACACCGGATCCCTGCTAGTACTATATAGAAATAAAATCTATCTATATATAAAAATCAAACTTGTTGGGCGTTTGTTTGTTAAAAACGGATATTCTTAGCATCCATGAAGCTCAAATTTTTTCCATGGACTCTGTTCAAGTTTTATTGGCACACAACTGTTTAATTAATTTGTTACGTTTCAATACTAAAAAATGCACAAAAGTAACGTAACAAAAGAAATAGCAGAAAATTAATTAATAACATTTATGGAATTCTCTTCGGAGATGTGTGTTGTCCATTCGGGGCAATAAAGAATAAATAAAATAAATATAAAGTTTCTTATTCACTTTTATTTTATTTATTTTTTTATTCTTTTTTTATTTTTCTTTTTTAATTTTCTTTAACCGTTCGCCATCTGAAGCACAAGAATAAACAAGAAACACAAGGAAACCGTTTACTTTGGTAATTTTCAAGGTGGAATGCTCTTCTCAGCAAAAACTCTCTTTATGAAGTACGCTAGTGTGTGTATAATTAAAGGCGGCCTATGATGTCGACATAAATGTTCTTGAAAACATCTTGTACGGGGACTATACGATCCAGTAAACCAAGTGATTGTAGTGGTTGAAGCTGACTCTGGAAATTGTACAGCATATGGAAAAATATCAACCAAATTATGGCGTCTCCGCTGCCTTCTCGACTGTGAAGCGTACGAAAACATAACAGTTGACAAATATTCGCATTCACGGAATTAAACATTCAACTAGGCGTATACGTAATTTTATACGATTAATGTCATTTTAATTATTTCTTTTTCTATTTAATTTTTTTTTTTGCCGTACACGAAGGCACGAAAAGAAAGACCACTTTGGCGTGTCCTTCAAATGCATTTCTAAACGTCTTTTCGTGAATTTCATTTAATTCCGAGTTAGCTTATTACTTCTACTGAGGCAAAGCTTTTTTAATCCTTTCATAATTATTGGATTCTTTAGGTATATTCCATGGTCGTTCGATCCAAAAAACTGTTTGTAAAAGGTTCTGCTTTTAAAGCTTAATATCTCCGGTTAAATAAGCTTAGATTATTAGGCTTTATATTTAGAAATCTAATGATAAAAAAAATGAATCACGAATTATCTTCACTTTCCAGCGAACTTTAGTTAACTGTTTTAAATCATCGTTTTAAAATGAGATTATTCGGTTGAAACGTAATGTGTAAATATGTATCGGTCGCACAACTCAGCACGTGTACCAAGTCTCGCTGTAAATATTCATACATTTCAAAAGAATGCTGTGCTGATGGCGCTATTGGCGTGGTGCTTGCAACCGTTCATTGTGTACTGCTGGCAAGGACTGTGCCACCTCTTCCACATGCCTTAAATCAAAAATGCTCCGATCTAATTTACAGCTGCGAGCTCACTGGCCACTTTTAACATGTGTCTTTTGTTAACGCGGCTCTAATGTATATATATATATATTTTAATTTATTTTGTTAACCTCAAATTATGTTATCTGTGACTAGTTACACACATAATGTTAACATGTTAATTGTTGATAACCACACACTGGCCTTGCTCACGATCATGGTAGTCAGACAGCGCGTCTTTTGCGGTCTATAAAGCCCACTTTAACTATAGATGCTACTACCAATGATGATGATGAGAACAAACTCACTAGCTTGTTACTCTCTTTGATGTACTCTAAAGACATTGCAACTGGCACACCTTCCCAGCAACAAGCATTAAGGGCAGGCTGAGCACTGCTGCGGTATGGCAAATGACAAATTTACACAGACTCCAGAATACATCACCGCCTCAGGAATACGCTAGGCGTTTATTCAACAACAGCAGTGGTTGGCAACAGCATCCTTAATGGTGGTGCCTACTGTGAAGCTGCCTTGTGTGCTGAAATCAACTTCATCGGTATACATGTATCAGTTTATATTGGTTATCGTTATAGGAATCATTTTATTCATCAAAATATGCACCCATATTCGCGTTTAATTAAACTATTAAATTGTTTTCTTACCAAAAAGTTGTTCAAATCTCGGAACAAATGGTAACCCGTGAGGGCTAAACCTGGTGAGAATTGAGGATGTTGAAAACGTTCCAACTCCAATTCCTGTAGTTTTTCCGCAGTGACTTGTGCAGTGTTAGAGTTGGCTTTATCGTGCAGTAAGATAGCAGTCAACTTGTTGACCAATCTAGGCTGTGTTTGCCCCAGTTGCTACATCATCTGACCCAACTGGTTGCAGTATACTGCATACTGAATACACAGCTGCATCAGACCACCAAATGGGTTCCATAAGCTTCTTTTGATGAATATTACGCATTGGTGTAATCACTGAGTTGAACGCTTATTGAATCCATTTTTCATAACAAATTATAATTCGGCTCAAATATGACTTAATTTTATGACGAGAGAGCAACAATGCAACAACTTTGCTTTCTGTTTTTCGTTGAGCTCATATAGAACTCATATAGAACACTTATCCAACTTTCTCACCTTATCCATTTGAGTCAGGTTGGTTAATTGACAAATTCTGTGTAATTTGAGATGGGTCAGCCTTAAGAGTGACCTTTAGTTCGTCATCATCGACCTTTAACTGTGGGCGACCGCGTGGCATATTAGTGGGGTCAAAATTCTGTCTGCGAAATTTTTCGAACCAATTTGTTATTGTCTGATGCGTAGTAGCACTAGAGCACGGTCTGCGATACCGTCGCTTCACGTAAGAACTAATACTTCATAATAATGCGAAGCCATTTGTGGCAAAATATTTTTTTATAAAGAGTTCTTAACTTTTTTTAATAAGTTCAAGCGACTTTTTAAAGAAAATTTCAAACACGACCCAATAGAAAGGTTCAGAAACACTCTCAGAAGCACCATCAAAGAGCATTACAGATATTTCTCGCGATAAGCAGATAAAATAAAAACCGCTTTTACATGAACTCAATAAAAGAAAAAAGTATTATTATAATGAGCAACTCTCAGACAAAAATCAGCACCGTATTTTCTCGGAATTTTCGAGTGAATGCGAAATTGGAAAAATTTTCGCTTTCATTTATTTGGATTATTATTATTATAATTTTTTACCTTGTTTTCATTTTATTCCTTTACCCTTAAAAACAGAAATAACATTTTTACAGACCACAGAAAAAAAGTTCTTATTTTAATGCGTTGGCGAGAGTTATGCAAAAATATATCAAACCTTGCTTATATATAAATATATGCGAAAAGTAACGACAAAGAAAAGAGTATATAAAAAGGAAAACATTGTCTACATTGTCGCCCAGAACATCGCAGTTGAACTTGAACCCGAAACACTGTGTGTTTGATGTTTTAAGTAATATTGTCATTATCTTTCTGTCTTCATTAATTCATTAATCCTCAAGTATATAGAAGTACACTCGATTGTCTTCCCTGTTTATTTAACATTTAACACAAATTATTATGTAGTTTCAATCACGAATGATTAGTTAGATAAGTTAGATTTTTATGATTAAAACTATATCCTCCTGTCGAGGAGATCATTTCGATGTAGCCTTTTCAGAAGTCAGCGCGAAGAGTTGTCTGAAAGAAACGTTGCCTATAGATTGGACATATCAAATAAACTTCACTGTGCTTGCAGGTGTGTGTTTTTAGGAGTTCCACCACTGTTGACTAATGTCAACAGTCAACAACTGATGCAGTTGTTCCACTGATTTGTACAGCATAGAACCAAATCGAGGCTACTACTTGCATATACTCATACCACTTACCTGTAAATTACTATTTTGTTATTCAGAGAGCACTTATTGGTTGTGTACAGTGATGGGTCTGATTTCAACAAATTTTGTTTGTTCTCAAACGAAGTGAGAATTACCTGAACAACTCGGTGCTCTGCTGTGCCATACTGAGCCCTAAACCAAACAATAATTCACAATGGTACTCTTTAAGTCCCGTGCCACCAACTCTACAATATATTCAAAAGTTATATTTTGAACATTTTGGTGCAAGCCGAAAGCAAGCTTAGACATCAACAGCTTACAGCTTCCTTGCAACAGAAGATAACCTTAGTATGCAGATCGCATTGTCTCAAGAAAACTAAAATTTAATTGGCCATAACTTATGGTTATAGCGGTAAGGTGTCGATGCCTATTAAAATATACCAGTAGCTATGACGTCTTTCGATGACAAACTATGATGGTTGCTCTCTTCGTTCGTCCTTACATCTTTCTCTGCAGTCGCTCTCTTTCTCTTTTACTTCAAGTCGTCAACACACAAATTTGGGTCAACGCAATGGTTGTGACTGCCTGTTATGGTATCACTTGTTAATT
This sequence comes from Cacoxenus indagator, assembly GCA_035041755.1. Lineage (NCBI taxonomy): Eukaryota > Metazoa > Arthropoda > Insecta > Diptera > Drosophilidae > Cacoxenus > Cacoxenus indagator. The sequence continues at coordinate 1,258,989 of JAWNKX010000665.1, forward strand.
TACATGTGTGCGTGCGTATATGAAAACTGTGTTAGTAGGTTAAAGCAGTGCTGAGCTATTAGTATTAATACATACAAACACACACACACACACACACACTCAGAAACAAAAGGCATGCAGTGACGTCACAATCAGACCACAGCATTCGTAATTAATTTTGCGTTACTGACTAGTCGATGTTGGAGTCTTTTTAATGAAATGTAATGCGTACTGTTTGGACCTATGTACCTGCAATAGATGGTTTCAACACATGCAACCTAATTTCTTCGTATTTATTGCAACATATATTCTCTTCATTTAATTTGCGCTTGTAATGCAGTCTCCCTATTTCTCACTATTCCATTCTCTTACAACATATTAAAACGGCTCTCTTAGTTTAAAAAATACATTACAAAGCAATGGAAGATTGTAAAGAAAAGATGCTTGCAGTGCCAAAACCAGCACTTGCTCCACTCTCACTCTTCTATTGTTAATCATGCAATTTTTTACCTATGTGTGGGAGTGTATTATATATTTATACGCTCATTTAAGTTCGTTGAACCTTGGCGTTAACTTCTAGCCACTGAAACGTGACACAGGACTAGCATAACACACACACACACACACACACACACATGAACATGCTTCTGAAATAGACGGTGACGCCTCAACATGGCATATGTCACTCCCATTCCTCTTTAAAATAATTCGCCCACCCCTTAAGAAGCACATTCTGGCGTTTCTAAGCAAAACGTTTTTATAAACTAGACAACAAAAATGGCTTTCAACAAGCAGTCCAAATGCTTGGACCTCCATTCAAGTGATCACTTGTTTTTATTGGCCTAATGCAGTCTTATTCAGGAGAAAAGAACTCCAAATACTTTCAATAAAACATTCCCTTATCGCTCCTTGACAGCATTACGCTTTTTACCGCATGTGATTTTAGTCCTATTGCAGGCAATTTTAAACGTGAAGCACTGAAATTTGGACAGATTGCATTTTAGGCCCATAAACATCCTAAATATAACCTTAATGATTTTCATTCTTTACATATAGACCAATAACCAATAACATTACATATGTAGTTGTTTTCGCAAACACAGGATCACAAGCAACATTTTTTCGGGGGATGCATAGCGAGTAATACAGTTCACTTTTTTCTAGTTTTTATACTAATTTAGTACTAAAACGCATCAAGTTTTTCGCTTTTTACGTAATTCGTGTATATTTTTTATTTAATTTAATTGGTTTTCCACTCGCTCTGTTTGTTTTTCATTTATACATGCAGCTTAAAAAGTACAGTTATTTCTGTGCGTTCTGAATATTTCATGCGACCGCCTCTCAAAGGATTTTAGAGTTATTTAATTATAATATTTTATTTTGGCTTTTTCGCAATTTTAATAACATTTTTATTTCTGCACGTTTTTTTTAACCTTGTTTATTTAACAAGGTAAAGCCTTTTTTACACAATCTCAATATTTTTATTAAATTAACTAAAATGAGCCTTAGATAAAATGAACATAATAATTATCTAGGTATATCATTAACATTACATTACGCAATAATTACAAATAATTTATACGTACACAAAACCCAATACGGTCAGTCTCAATTTGTTGTTTTTGAAATGACATTTTTAATGACATTACCGTTTGTTTAGAGGAATACAAAAAATTTCTTCATTTCATTTCTATACAATACAATGATTATGGATAGGTTCATTGGAACATTTAAAATTAGAGGTTTTATTATGGTAGTACACATGTTTATACTCAATAGATAGATTCGCTCCATGAATCACTCTTCGACTCATCAAGAGTCTGAATTCACCAAAAAGTGATTTAGTAGAGAACAAGAACTACAATGCCAATGTTAGTGCAGTCGAGTGTTGCGCCGATTTTAAGCACCCTGATTGCGTTAAGAATGAGTTTTAAACCAGGTGTATGCAGTAACAATAAATACAGTTATATCATGAGAGATACTAATATTTCAATGCAATTACACAGGTAAAATTAAGTGGACATGGAATGCAAATCAATAGCTTAGGCTGACAATCCCCAAAGACATGAAATCTATGATATACGAAAGAAGGATGCAGCAAAAAGAACTTCAAGTGGGGTTAACCAGCTTAGTAATAAGAATTATAAAATTTTCTAGACGAGTCATTTCCAATTACACAATCACCGCTTGAGAGCATTTACTGTATTATAATTGTCTGCAAGTTGCATGTCAAATTGTTATCTACCGTAGTAGGGGCATTGGACTGACAGGTCAAGTAGCCGTTTTGATCGAATGCTGAATCTTTAAAAACCGCGCGATACAAATAAATAACGATCGAAATAAATAAACCGATATAACATAGTACAACATTCATGTTCCTCATAAAACATGTACATATCTATAGGTAGGCACATCGCTAAAGACCCAAACAGAGAAGCACTAATAAGAGGTACTGAGATGACTCAAGTCAGCCTTAAAGTAGTATTCAAAGTCAGCAGAGCACAGAACAAGAGTAGTTGCAGATGTGATCACTAGCTTCAAAATGAAAGCGCAAACATACAGTAAAAGCTTAGATTAAAAAGTCAAGCCAAAAGCACAAAGGCAGTTTTTGAAGATTGCAGGTTTTGAAGGAATATAACTAAATAAAAATATATAAATATTACATAATAAGTAAGATTAGTCAATTGCTGGATGAGAAAACAATAACTCAGAAAAATGTCTAGAATAAACACCTTTGGATAGTTAAACCCAGAGACGAACAAATGAAATTTGTTAGCAGACATTTTATCTTCGACATGTGAGGATTGATTGCTCGCTTGCAGTCTGATTAAGTTACTTTTTAAACACCTTTTCTATTCGTTTAAACGATTGATGAAGCAGTCTCTGCTGCACGCTGTTCAACTAATTCCAATACAAGTAATATGCGGCTGCTGTTCCACCTAACTCTTTCGAGTGTTTGATATTTTAATGAATTTGTTTTATTATAGATTTATTTGTCTTATGTATCTAGACATTTTTATTCTCCGATTGACCTTGTTTTTCTTCTTTTTTTTTTGTCTGTTTTATTATATTTCATTTTCTTGTTTATTTATTACATTTAGTATGTTTTCGGACTACTCGAATATTGTATGTGAAATTTCCCATAGTCACGGAAAGGAAATTCTAAAACTTCGTAAGACAGTTTCAAGCGTATATTCTGGTATAATTATGGATTTTGCTTTATCTTCCCGTTTTGTATAGTTCTATTTTACTAAGTGTTAACGTTAACTTTCGTTTGCTGACATTGAAAATTGATGACTAAATCTAAAAACTTTTTAATTTGTTACGTTTCATTCGATTTCGATTCTTTTTTTCTTTCTTTTCTTGGTTTTTCTTGGTGTATACTTTTACATCATACCGGTAGGGGTTTCTTACACGTAAGTATGTATTGATGCAACTATGTAAGCGTCTGTGTATATACTGTTATTCGTTTAAATATCGCTTAAGGGCTAAGTTAACATTCCGTTGCTGAGTTTTCCGTATTTAGTTCATTTTCGATCGTCTTTAATATGCAAGAAGTTTATATTCGTGCTGCCACAAAGTGGTATCTAAATCTATTAAAAAGTGTCTTCATTTATGTATGTATGTATGCAATGTATGTGTGTAATTGGTTGGTATTGTTTTGTTAAATTTTCCGATTTTCTTACTTGAGTTTATTCGTTCGTTCCTAACCCTTTTCCTTGCAAATATTTCGTTTATTTGCAGTGAGTGTTGCAAAAATGGGCAGTCAAATATCAGCGCTTTGTTCCTGTTGTTGCTGTTGCTGTTGCTGTTGTTGCTGTTCCTGATCGGTGTCAGTTACAGTTACGGTCACAATATTACTCACCAAAGTTTCAGATATATTTGCTTCTACATCCTTAACAATTTTGATTGTCTGCGAGTTGGTTTTTGTAATTGAAGTTACGGCCGCAGCCGGTTTGCTTGTCTTTTGAGTAGCCTCCGTGTTTAATTGACGCCTGATTTCAATATCGATGGCTTCGGCATCCTCAGGATAACGTTCCGAACAGAAAATCGCGCCAGCTTTCAACAACTTCAGCAGATTAATTCTGTCTTCAGCATTGCGTTTAGCACAGAGCGGTCTATAAAGCCAAACAGAAAGTACAGACAACAACAATGAATACGATGTAATTAGATAGATTATAAAGAAATACTGGACAGTGTTGTGTGTTTTCGCTAACCTGCCCGAATCCTTTAGTTGTTCCATAAATTCTTTGCCTGTAATGTCCACCAACGAGTTTGGATCCATATTAGAGAGTGAATCCAAATCCGCATCGTTCATGACGGACACGTTGCATAGATTGTTTTGCAGCTGGCCAACAAGTTGATTTATGTGCGCCGTTTCCGAGGTGGCGTCAATGGTGTCGCCATTTTCAGTGCGATGCGATGTTATTGTCACATAGTTTGTTGGCTGTGGATGAGATGGACATATCATACATAAGAAAGAGTATATTCGTGTCAAATGTCTGACAAGTATTTAAGTTAGAGGGCACAATAAAAGTACACTGGTTTGCAGATTTTTAATTAAAACTTGAAAAAGAAAATTTTTTCAAAATCAAGGGTTGTGTTTTTTTTTTTTTTTAATTAAATCACATCAAATTTGTTTTTCAGAACTGTATCACTTTTCCATCAAACAGCAAATAAGCTAAACAAAACTCAAAAATCTAATTACTCCCAAACGAACGGAAACACAACTTCCGACAGTGAAAATTTCACTGTTCATCAAAAGCAAAATAAAATCATTGTGAAAAAGAGAAAATTTTGCGCACCTACTCACAGCCACAACCATCCTGACAACGACCCAAGTACCGACACACAAGAACAGCAAACGGAAGCTAACAGACGAATATGCGGAAGTGACTGAGTGTGGAAAGTGCCCATGTAGATAGGCAGAAATAGCGTAGAGGCAACACAAACAGGGCAATGTTATGTTTTATTGGCGAAGTATACGTGATGCGAGAACACATGGTGGGAACGGAATTGCGTACAGAGTCTCGGAAAGCATAATCTGATTAATTTGCCACAGTGCCGCACCAAGCGACCATGAAACTGTTGTTGTAGACCTTCACTTTGTTCCAGGACTTTTAATATAATATTTCTTGTTTCTAGACGACTACTACAAACCCAAGAGGAAGACAATTCCGGTTCGCTTTCCATTCAGGGTCCTAATACTGCAAACCTCAACGTTTTGCATTTCCAAAAATTTGCCGCTCGAGATCATTGAATTAAACTGTGGTCGTTTGTTTTTTCTTTAAACCTTTGATAACAGTTCAAAACAATCTAGTTCAATCCTTCTCTTGTCTATTTTTATATCAGTGGAGCTGATAGTAAAGTAAAGTGATCCGTTCCATATTCAAACCAACTATGAGCATTGTTTGGCCTTGCAAGTTGTTGCGAAGGCCAAACGAGGAAATTGTAAGCGGTTCAATTAGATTGGTGAGCCTGAAAGTATTGGATTACCTTGAATTTTCCATTCAATATTGTCACTTCTATGAGATTTCCCTTAATTCCTTTGATCACTACACGTGCAAGTATTTAGTTTGGATGGATTTCAAGTGCAAATTATGTTGTGGTAGTCTAGGCAAATCGGCTGAATTTAAGAATTCAGTATGGCAAAAGACGCGCCTCGATCCTGTCGGCCTTACACCGAAAAAGCGGACTACATTTTGTTCTAAATGAAGAATCTCCAGCACATAGGTATTCGTGACATCACTATCAATGTAAGTATCCACAGCAGTTTCAAATAGGTGGGTTATGCAAAAAAAAAGCTGAATGTTTAAGTAATACAATAATTTGACCGAAAAAATCTTATTGATCACATTTCAATTTTCGAAATGTTACTGCACCGGAGTGTTTTGGAATCTTTCCTGACCAAATTGATAACTGGCGATAAAAAATGCGTTATTTTCCACCAGCTAATTACCATTTATTTCGTGCCATTTAGAAGTAACTTGGTGGCGTAACAGTGAACTTCCAAGGCAATTGCAAGTCGAAATTGCTCCAGTTCTTTGATCAGTAGCACCCGAAGACAAATATTGGATGAAGCAAAGTTGCTTTGTTATATGAGAGACAATTGTTCTAACACGACTCTCCTTTTCTGAAGTTAGTGTTTCCCAGATGGTACCAGTTAGTGATGGTAATAACCCATCAGCTCAACTAATAACAGAGTATGAGCTTAAAAATGTCTAGCATGTAAAGTCCAACATTGAAATGAGACTTACGAAGTTGGTGTTTTAAAAAATTAAAAACCAGTTTAAAGACAAACAGAAGTTTCCATAGGAGTAGGAGTAATATCCAATGTTAAGAACCACAACCATAATATAACAACTTACATCAATCCAATGTTCACCCAGAAACACAGCAATCAGTTCCGTGTTCTCATCCAACGTGCGAAAATATTCCTCATCGTCGATCTCCGTGCCATCAGAATCCAAGTGTATGGTCGGTGATTGTCCCGATTTATCAAATTTCTCAGCCACCTTTGAGCGTATTTCCTCAAGGCTGGCGGCACAAACGGCTTTTTTGATGTTGCGCGTTACGTCCTTGACCTGAAACGAGTCGAAAGAGAAAGAGAGATAGAGATAGTGAATTAACAAATGATATTCCAGATATACAATAACACCGTCACAACGACAGTGCAAAATAAACAGGAAATAAATTATTTACTCGCCGTCATGCGCCTAAGAGCAGGCTATAAATGGATGAATTGTCGTATTATATGCTTGGATTGTGGGCAGCCGGAATTTTTTTTTTTTTTTTTTTGTATATTGAAATGAATGAATGAAGGTGAGAAAAAAACCATTACAAAAGACAAAGCCTATCAATGTAAAAAGCATTTTCGGTAATACTTTGCGGCACTTAAATGTGAGAGAGAGAAAGCAATAAAACCACTCTTTAAGTTTCAATATTTAACCTACTTTCCCAGGAAAATTTGATTTTGGTTAAAAGTTGCCGATTATCAACTCTAGACCCTCATATCGAAAATAAAGAACACATATAACATACATATGTGCATATATAAACATCACACCCTTAGACTTAAATGAAGTCTCAGTTTAGCTCAAGGCATCCGTACCAGTAGAACTGTGTGAGTACCATTAGCTGGCTTAGTTGTCTAATGAAGTATTGTAGATTTGGCTTCTTAAGCGTTTTGAACAAGGTAATGTCAATCCGTCTGTTTTCAATACGCCTGACAACATAACGCAAACTCAACAAAACTGTCAGCATGACCAATGCTTGACTGCTGCATAATTACAATAAGCTGGCAATAAATCTCCGTGTGTGTTGTGTGTAAGCTGTGTTCATCACACATAAGTTCATCACAATGCAAGTGATTGTAATTTACCATGCCGACTATCTATCAAATTGAGAATAGAACAGGAGGTCTTCACATCCGCACATACAAAAGCACACTCACATCAGCCCTAGAGTATGCAACAACTATTTATTTCATCGCATATTACGCATACGCCTGTCGTTCTACCTATTTCCGACAACATGACATTTTCTAGAGAAACTAATTGAAATTGATGGCTTCAAGCGTAAAATGCTGACAGGCCGCAAAATGAAATGAATGCAATAACAACAAAAAGGCGCGCCGACATTTGATACGCATTTTAACTAAGATTTATGACCGCAATGCAAATGCAAAAAGTAATATGAAGATATGTGCATGTACATTATGCATCTATGGTTTAAACTCAGAAACCAAAAGCACACAAACCAAAAGCCAAAAATGAAATCAAACATAAAAAATTTGTTGATGTTGATGATAAGAAATAAGCTTGAAGCACTTTCCTGTTATGAGCTTAGTTAAACAAAAATTGAAGTCATCAAACTACTTGAAGCCTGAATAATCAAGCACAAAAATTTTTGTATATTTAAAAAAAATTTTTTAAAAAGTCTGTCGCAATCCTGACAAGTTTCGGCGTCAATACATAGCTGTATGTGAAACATGAATACAACACTTCAAAGACAACAGGGCAGTCAATACTCGAAAGAGCACCGAAGCAGTTGAAAGCTGTGAAATCGGCCGGCAAGGTGTTGGCCCCGAACCGGGGTGGCGAAGAAATCAAAATAAAACGTCCTTATTTGAAAAGGAAAAACACAAAACGGCTGCAAGGTTGCACACATAGAAAGTTTCGATGAATAACGAAATTTCCCAAATGAAATTGAGCAAACCATGTTCCATCCATGTCAGATGTTACGTCAGAACAATGTGTTTTGAAAGCATAAAGTAAATCGTAGCAAATGTTTCGGCACTCATTAACTTTAACCAAATAGTTGCAATTATAAATCACATTTCACACCATAGTTTTAAGAGATAAACAGCTTATTTTGCCTCTTAATAGCCACAAAATAGTCCCTGAGTTTTGAACGAGAGACACTGCATCTTTACTAAAGTAAAAAAAAATATGTGCTTAGCACTCACGAGCTTTTGATGTGAAGCATATTCAATATGTAACTGAATGAACAAATAGGTATATATATATATATATAAAAGGATTTATGTTTGTGTGTTTGTCTGTTTGTTTGATCCCTATGGAATCCGACACCGTTTGACTGAGCACCATGAAAATTGGAACATAGATTGCCGTAGTGGACGGTATTTCACGTCCCCATGGCGGGGTATTGGATAAAGTTTTTAACTAGCAATAATCGTTGTTGTTGTTGTTTTGTAAAAATATGATTTTTGTTTTCGTTTCTCTGCTTTCTTCCGATTCCAAACGAAGGCAACACAATGATGGCTACATATGTTGATGACACAGCACTCCTAACATTGCCCAACGACCCAAGTGCTGCCTCATCAATTTTGCAGTGTCATCTGAATCGAATAGAAGCATGGCTTAAAAGGCGGAATATTTATGTCACCTTCACTCTCAGACACACATTCTTTCCCTCAGTTCCATTAAACGGGAACATCATACATATGCAGACCTCGGCCAAATACCTTGGTTTGATACTTGACAGGCGCCTGACATGGAAGCTCCACATTAAACTCAAAACGAAACAGTTGAACCACAAACTATATAGGATGAGATGGCTCCTATGGCATAGCTCCAAATTAAGTATTAGGAACTCTATACTCTATAAAACTATGGTTAAGCCAGTATGGACGTATGGAATTGAACTATGGGAAAATCGTATATCCAAATCATTTAAAATTATCAATCCAAGCTCTTGAGAAGGCTTGTTGGCGCTGAATGGTATGTCCGTAAGTCAGTTATTCACAGAAACTTGAAGATTTTGACGGTGACTGAAGAAATTGCGAACTGGAATCTCACGAAAACTACATTGCAGTCAATTTACTGAACAATAGCCTACACAATCGCAGGCTCAAGCGTTACCACCCTTTCGATCTCCCATTTAGAACACCTGAGCACTAAGTGTCCTCTCCCTCTTATAATTTGAGCAACAACCCACATGTCATTTTTATTTCACTTTTATTTGAATGATCTCCTTCGGGAGAGTAGCAAATAAATATTATAGTTATAAAAAAATGTAAAAAATAAAAAAAAAGTTTCTCTGCTTCAATCAAACGATTGCGCTCTCAGCAAAAAGTATTTGTTGGTGCTTTCACAACTGAAGACTTCGTCTTCGTTCCACAACGTCAGCTCAATGCTCGTATGCTACATGACGAACGATGATGCAATGACGTGATGACCCGCATGCACAATTTCACTCTACCGAAACCAAAGAAGTTTCACATCAATAGCTTTTATAAGTTATATACAACTATAAGACACCATTTAAACAATGTACTCATAGTCTTAATAAGTAAAGGCATATGTACACGACATTTGGAAAATAAAATAAAAGTCTTCTTTTTACCATAGGCTGTACATTGTACAGCCAGCAGCCTACGACAATTTTTGCCGTATTGAACTGATACAATATTTGAAAATACTACATTTCAAGTTTATATACACAAACATTGAAAATTTGAAGACCGATTAACCGCTTAAATACTACACTAGTAAATATACTATGGGGCAGATATTTAAGATGCGGGCGTTTCATTTCCCTCGCGTTGTACTACTTCTAGGTCTTTAATAAAAAGTGTATATCATTCAAGTAGTGTGATGCAAATAGCGAGCACAACACAACTCTTTATTTAACATACTCCTCTGCTACATGACACTCTGCCACCATTTGCCAGTTGTGGGTGAGCGTTTTATTAGAATTACTATCAAACTGCACTCACAGGTAGTAGTAGTCGTAGTGCTCTGTTTACCGGCGACCCGTTTGACAAATACCTGGGTTTCAAAAATTTATAACTACTTTGTGTAATGAAAGTTGTAATGAATGCATTTGATAGCCTTGCCTGGCTTGTCTTGCTCGAAAAACTTAAGCAATTTTCTGCTTGTAGAGCCAATGTTATTGTAGCCGCGACGTTTTTGTAGTCATGTTGCCCAGCAGCGCATACTCCACCCAATTTGTGTGTTGAGAAGATATACAAAGGTAGCCACCGTAGCCATGCTGTGCATGTGTTTGCTTGTGTACATTTTTGGTGTAATTTATCTTTTTTTCTTCTACTTCTATTAAGTTAAGCGAAGCCAGGGCAAGAGCATATTTTATTCAAGTGTGCTTCCAAAAATTGTCGAAATTTATGAGACAGCAACGACCAAAGCACCAACGTCACTGAGCAGTGAGCTCAGTAAAGCGAATAGAGATGAGCTGAGATCAAGACTACAGCTGCACACATTAGGGCCAAAGAGGTTTCTCTGGTTGAAACAATGTACGAAGTACAGTGCTGCAGGTTTCATGCAACCCATACTAAATTGAATTTGAAGCGTTTTTCTTCGTGCAACGTCGTCCTTTCATGTTTCTTAACACAATAAATTAAGCACGAAAATGTAATTTTAAACATGAATTTAACCACGAAACTTGGCGCTTGGCTGGCTGGCCACGCGTCTAAAGCGTAGCCTTTGGGTTTTGCTATTCAGCAGTGCAAATTTCACAACAACACAACATAAATGTGGGAGAGCAGTGCCATCATTAGCTATGAACACGATGATGTCGAGTAGCGTGCAACCATAAAATAAACCGCAGCAAAGCAGGAAATTCTAATGGCTCTTTCAGACTATATTGCATCCCCTTCAGCCTCTTCATCAAACAACATGTTAATGTTGGAAAATATTAAAATAAACGCCAAAACATGAAAATCACTTGTCTACTTTCATAAATGGTTTTCGTGGTTTTCAAAATGAGCTAAAATAAACCAAAAACTAACGTAAGCGTACTAGATCTGACCACTAGGCGGTGTATCACCCAAACCACAATCTCCATATTTAATTTCTTAGTAGAAAAATTGCATGGTTGTTGCATTATTTCATAGAATATTAAGGCCCTAGTGAGATTGGATAATTTTGCTGCCAACACGAGGCGCCTTTGAAAGATGGATATTCGTCATATCCAAAATAGGCCTAATTTAATGATACTCCCATATGTATGCTACGGCCAAATTCAGCATTACGCCAACAATCATAATTACGTGTCTTTATTACTGCATTTGAAGAAAGAAGTTGGGAAAAAAAAACGGTAACAAATGGAAAAGAAAATGGTCGTTTACCAAGGCATTAAAATAGTTACAGTTAAGTTCGAATTGCTGCCCCAGTTACCATCTTCTCAGTATCTAGCTCCTAGCGACTACCCGTAAAAGAGAAATCTGAAGTCATTGTCGCAACAAATACCTATTTTGAGTAAAAGGATACGTAGGATAACAGTTCTACAAAAAGACATTGAAATTTTAAAGAAACTTTGGAGGGTATGTTTTTTTTTTAAGGGACTTATGTTGATGAATAAAGTACTTCCACTTGCACGTTCATAATAATTCTATTAATGTTTTTAGGTAATGTCATCGGGACTTATTGAGTGATGTGATATGCACTGGTTTGTGCACAAATGAAAATCAAATAGACAAAACAACTTAGTTTGTGACTGCATTTCTAACAAAGTTTACTCCTCGAAATGCTATTTGCCAGAACAGAAAGTTTTTATTATGAGACAAAGACATCAAGGACGACGCTCTCTTTTCGAACGCCATCATCATCATCATCGTCATTATCGTCATCATTCTCATATCTTGTAGAGCTGTTCACAAAGAGTTTGCCGAAAGCCTGATTGTTCAAATATTTGAAAAGGCCAAGTGAGGCAAGTTAACTTCGATAGCACACAGCCTTCGCACAACCCGCTCCATGACACTTTATCTCTTCATTGTACTGTGTGTCAGGCTTTCTGAGTTGGTTTATAGCACAACCATCTCAATAAAGCTGAGTTGAATTTGTGCCAGTTTCATTTTGCTTCTTCTCTATTTTTGCACTTCTTTTCATTTAGTGATATCCTTTTCACTACGTTTCAGATACTATAAAGACGAGAGTCCTCTTTCAACAAAGCAAGAATTTAAATTGGATTTGGATTTGGTTTTATTTTTTTTTTTTTTTTTACTCGGCCATCATTTAATTGAGATACCGAAAACAATTCGAACGATACTGAAACTATTCACAGCAACCGTTCTTGAGCAACTTACCGACTTTAACATTTGTCGGAAACAGTGGGATGCAGCCATTAATAAGGATGCCGTCTGAGAAATTATTATTTATTATTAACAATTTATTTTTTCCATGCCGAACTGAAATTTGTTTGATATGGTATGGTATATTTATTGGGCCGTTATAATGTAAAGACACTATAACTACTGCTTCCAGTGTTAAAGTGCTGTATGTATTAATCCTTAAAAGTAGGCCAAATTAATATTGTGAGATCAAACGTGTAAGCGTTGTTAGAATTTTTTTCGAGTTTACGAGAGTATTCCCAGAAGTAGTCGGCTTAACATAGACGCATGCCCTTTTTTAGCTACCTTTTTTTTTCTTATCCAGTGTTGAGAATGAAGTTTAAAAAGCTTAAGTTGATCACGATCTCAGAGCAGTTTTAAAAGTGGAAAAAATTAATCATAGCGACGTGATACAATATTTTAATGTAAGTCTAAGTCTAAAGGATATTAAAGCTGAGTTGGCCCCCATTCTTCACCGCATTAAGCCCGCTCTGACTATTTTCTGTGCCCGAACCTGAAGGTATGGCTCGGTGAGCAGAGATTCGGCACCATTGTGTAGATGGAATGTCCTGTAACTGACTATTTTGACACTCTGGATGTTTCCCTCTATAAGCAAGGTATAGATGCCATTGAGAATCGCTAAAAAAATGTATCGAGCTAAAAGGCGGCTGTGTTGCAAAATAATTAGCAGTTTTATTTTTCTATGTTTTGCCAACTATTTCTGGAAACACCGTCGTATTATTCTATTCATACACTGTGCGAAGAATATGATAAATATAAATATAATATAAATATCTTATCAGATTTTTTGTATCTGCCAATGACGATGACACATAATTGCCCAGCTCTACAAATACATTTGTAAATGTAACACATTAGACTTGAAAATTTGCATTTTGAATTTGGAATGAAAGCATTTGGAGTATCACGTTAAGCACCTATCAATCAACCTCCTAGACAACGCGACGCCTGAATAGTGTACACCCCTTTGATCTTCTAATCCGCGACACGGATGAGTGATCAGTCATTCTAAGTTTTTATTGTTCATGTCATGCGTTCTCTGCTAAACAGTTTATTGATATGTAGATATAGATAGATGGATAGATAGATAGATAGATAGATAAATAGATAGATAGATAGATATGCAGAAAAATACATATGAAGGCCAACAGTAGTGTCACATGACCACTCAGTAGTTTTCAGGCTCTTAGACCCTATTATAACGTAAACTAAACTATTGGACTAGTTTGCCTTTTCACTGACTAAACACTTTAGTTAATTTGCTTAGTCTTCCCAAAAGATATTCTCTGTAATGTTTGAAGCACAAATGATGTTTAAAATAAAATAAGATAATCGGCAGAAATTCCAACAAAAAACACTTTGGGAGAAATAACACAAAGCAATTGTAGTACAATAATCGGTGAATACCCCCGCTGCATAATCGCGTTTTTTTTTCAACAGTGGTATACATAAACAAAATGAGTATTCGCAGTTACTATGCGTACAGCAACAATCAACACTGAGACCCGTTGATTTTTATATATAATTTCGGCTTGACAATAAATATGGTTTTATTTAGGAAATATGGTTTTTATCTACGACCGGAGTAAATGAATACACAATACTTTATATAGTCTCCTATGCCTCCTTTGGCGTGTTACAAACTTCATATCAAAGTTATGATACTAACATATCCAATGTATGACTGTTAAAAAACACTATGGATTTGCAAACGCAATGAAAAAAGCAAAGCAAAATACCAAACACACACACATTAAACTAACGCGCCAAGAGCATATGCCAAATGCACTTGCTTATTTGCTTGCTCCCACTCTCTCACTCTCTCTCTCTCTCTCTCTCTCTCACTATGCAGTGTTTACTTTTTATAGGGGGTGGCTCTTTGTGTCGCTTCAAATTGTTGTTATGATTAACGTTGGCATTTTTTGTGTTTAACTTCACAACGCCAGCATATGACTTCAACTCCAGCATTGGCATGTGTGCTTATTCCTAACAAAACTCATTGAAATGTGAAAATGACTTCTCTTACTGTTTTGCAATGCAACGCTCTTTTAACACACCCAACTAAGAGCGTATTAAGTAAAATCAGTCTCTCTGTCCCCATCTCAATAACAACCAGCAAAACTCACAAATTATGACAGTCAGACTTTCCCCAACTTAGGTACGCTGCCCGGCCAAGAATTAACTGATTGGGAATATTTTTCTGTTTTTTTTTTCTGAGAAAACTCCTAGTTTATAGTATCTTAATATTCTGTTCTGTTTTACAGCCAACTACATACTTTGTAAATAAACTAAGTCATTGCTTGCGAAGCGCAACTAGCAGTCTATAAAACCCAACCATTTTCATTGTTTCCAAAACAAATGAGTTGGAAGGCAAGTGAGCATAAAACAAACATTGACAACAACAATTGAAAAGTGGAAAAACGCCCGAAATATCATTGCAAAAATAAATTTAAAGCACACTTCGTTCTTAGAAGCTTTAAAAAAATTATAATACGACTCACCTTAAAAGGCTTTCTATGGTCAGCATTCAATGGTGTGACATTCACGCAGGCCGTGGCAGCGGAGGCAGCTTCCATTTTAATGGCAGTTTTGTTTATCACTTTGAAGTAGCACTGATTTAATAATTACACCGAATTATTATTATCAAAAAAATATCGAAATTAGTTTTATTATTTAGTTACAAATAATTAGATTAAACATTTGTTTATGCGCTTTCCTAAGTATTATTTTTTATATTCACTTGGATTTTATTGAATTGAAATGCTTTTGGAGCAGCTCCAACAACGCGCTCTCGAACTCTTTGCTGTATAAACCGGTTTGATGCGTTTCGCTGGCGTGTGCACGCCTTTTATCTGTAATGCTCTCACAAAAAGATTAGCGGAGAGCGCAATGTGCAAAACGTGCACTCAGACGAGCAAGGCAACACAAAAACCAACGCTGGCCAAGTACAAATTGAGTGCACAATTGACAAGAGTTTGTAAAAGCACTGTAAAATCGTTTAACTGGCCTGTAATTGTCGCGCTCTCTCTTCAATAACAGACTCTGTTAGATGTTTACATTTGAACAGAGAGTTAAATAGGAAGAGACTCGTAGATGTTTTCACTTTAGGCTTGGTCAGCTGGAATGAGTTTATATGAACTAAAAGGATTGTTCTTTAACATACATATATATACAGACCACCTGTACACATTAATAAATTATACACCAATGCTCCTCTATTGATATCGCTGTCAAGAAAATAAGCATTAGAAAGAGTAAAAGATTTATTGGATTAAAGGTAACCGCTTCGGGAATTATACGGAATAGTCAAATACAATGATTTGAAGTGCATCAAGCCAGTCAGCTGTTTGTTGATACTGTGTTATTACCCAGACTACAACTGCATGAAATACACGGACTGAATTCTAAGGCATCCACATCCACCTATGTATGTATGCAGAAATTTCAAGTCTTCACAGGCAATACAATATCACTAATATCACTTCTTGGGTTAGAGAAAGCTTGTGATTTTGAACCTTTAGCAAGCACATCTGTGTGTTGAACATCCTACATGAAGTGCATGCATTTCATTTCAATTTGACGAATGGTGAAAAGCGCTTGAGTCAACAATAAGGCGCTCATTGCATTCCTTAATGATGTCTTGAATAGGCGAAGAGTAAGCTAATGCTTTGAATGGTTCTACTTAGCAGGGATATCACACTGCAGCGAGAATGTGGTGCTCTGTGTTTTTGACAGACATGTTTGCCAGCTGTCGTACATACCACTCTTTGTGAGAAGTTCATTGAACCAATAAGTGCTATGCGAAGGATAGAGTGTAAGGTCAGAAAACTGTATCAAAGAAGTCGGACATCTAACGCGAGAAGTTACAATCACACATAGCATTTCCACAGTAAGTTTAAATGGTTAGTTAGTTGTCATACGTAGGACTTCAAATTGATACATTTATTATATATGAGTATATTATCCTCAGTACGATAAACTATGCTGAATTTCGATAGCAATACAAAAAAAGTAAACATATTTAAGAATGTCGAATAAGCTAGTGGAGTAATAGAGAATGTATATAATTCATCCAACTTTGACTCTATTCATCTTTGGTCCGATGATGAGTTTTGCTGTTCAAGAATATATGAACATTCATCATAAACCCTGATGTCTTGATTACCAAATGGTTATTACTCTCACTGAGGAGTAAATACACTGGGCATTAAACCTTTGAAGAACGTGATCAGATGAGAGTAGATAACGACTACGAGTAGACGATTTGTTTGAATAAAGAATGTAATAAACAATATTTGTTAACTCACATCTGTAAATACAGTCGAAAACGCTTATAACGACATTCAAGGGACCGGCAAATCCCAGCCGCTATAACCGATAGTCGCTGCAAGTGCTATTCACACACATTCTTTTATAAGAAATCATAACAAATTTAAAAACTAAGTTATATTTATTTATAAGAAACCCCCGTACCAAACAAAAACTTGAAAACTAAGTTCTTCAAATAGTTACTGAAAAATTAAAATAGTCTGTTATTTGTTATTGGGCATGGCTTCGTTTATATAAATCGGTCACATGCTACTTATAGTCAATATCAGTCGAACAAATAAATAAATAAATTAAAATAAAATAAAACAAATAAATAAAATAAAATACCACAACAGCATGGCAGCTATCATCTCTTTATTCCTTAAACAATTGCCTTGTAATGGCTTCTAGATTCTTGGCCAAATCACTGTTTTTCACCTTTGTCGAGGCGGCGAACAATGTCTAATTTTTCCGTAATAGAAAATTTGTTACTCAATTTTACTGTAAAGCACTTGCAAACAAACCGACTATTAATTACTATTACGAATTTAACAATGACATATTTAATGGGAACACATAAAATGTGTGTTGGCGAGCACTGTTCATTTTTGGTTTTGGTTGTTGTACGCTATATGTCGTTTTAAGCGATGTCGTTCTAAGTGTTTACATTTAATCGGTGTATAATAGCAAACCAAACGATACATCCGAATTTTGTCATTCTAATCTAAAAAGAACTGAGTCTCCTCATCCTCGAATGTGATTACAGCAGAGCCCTTTACTAGGTTAAAGCTGTTAGCGCAAAGCGAAGCAGATCTAAATCAAAATCTAGAGCAAAGATTGACGAAGACAAATATAGACACACACAAAAGACTCAAGATGAATTTTAGCCTGACAAACCAGACCAGATTTCTTCAGGGTTATGTTCGCGATAGATCGTCAGCTTCTTTGTAGTTCACACAGCGACTTACAGTTGAAGACCTGAAAAATTTGCATCTATTGACCTTTTCGAAACTGATCTTTTAACCATTTTTAGTTGCCGAATGCTTTCTGTAATGCTGAATTATAATTTTTTTTTTTGAATCTTCACTCTCTCCAGAGGATGGGCCAATTTCCCGAAGTCACCGGCCGTCCAATTGTCATCAGCGAATATAATATTGGATATTCTTCGATAGACTTCTTTCGACCACCATCTAGGATCTGAAACACTACCAATAGCACTGGTTCGAGACACGAAACAGTTGAAAACGGGGATCCACAAGAATTGTGACTTTACGGAACCCATTTTTAAATATGTGCTATTTGACTTATCTATCTATATTCGTTCAGGGATTCTAGAAAACTATAACTCGAAAAAGTTTATAAAAATATTAAAAGAAATCGTGTCCAAGAAGTTAGTTAATTGCATCCTCAAAGTTTCCCAACAGTTTGATTATTATAATCTATTTATTTCTCTTAAGTATTTTT
Organism: Cacoxenus indagator; assembly: GCA_035041755.1. Lineage (NCBI taxonomy): Eukaryota > Metazoa > Arthropoda > Insecta > Diptera > Drosophilidae > Cacoxenus > Cacoxenus indagator. The sequence goes on from JAWNKX010000665.1 coordinate 1,277,350, forward strand.
TGTTTTGTGCCAGAGGCAACTCGATTTAACTTGAGCTCAGAATAACAGAGCGCAAATACAGTTGGTGGCCGCCCCAATGTACGCCCAGGCAAAGAGCATCGCTTGCATTTAACAGTGACGTCAGTACCCAAGAGAGGAATGCAAGCATTTTTTAGGGGCTCGCTGGACGTCACGCTTGCATTTGGCCGCCCCGAAACCAACCCCCCACACAGAGGTCGTCGACGCGGCAATTCTGAGTATACGTTTTTTGCCGTCCTCCTGTTTGACATTAAACTCTGAACTCAATGGAAGGATAACGGCATTCATGAATATTCGAAATTGTGTTCGACACCCAAGAACGGTGCAAGTTTTGCTGTTTCGCTTTCTGTAAGCGTGTAAGGTGCCAGTGTAACTAAGTTGGCGGCGTTGGCGAAAAAACCTGAACATTCAGAGAAACAGTTTATTTAAAGGTAATGTTTTGCTTTGTTGTTTGGTGAATAGTTATTGACCTCATTAAGCGTGCAACTGTGACGTATGCGCGTAAAAAGTGGTGGCATACCAGCAATTTTGAACACGTTTTAGAAGACAACGGCGAAAGACTCGCACTAAGGACATGGCAATAATGAGCAAGCAGTAAGATAACCACTTGAGTCATGTAACTCGGCACATTTTCAGGCGAGGAACAAAAACAAAAAGAGAAATACTTGCCAAGTAGCTCTAGAAAAAATTATCAAGGATTTTAAGTCGTCGCCAAGTGAGCGCAGGCGTTGAACTAAACAATGATCAGAGTTCACTGCACTCAAGGGAAAAAAATCCAGACTTTTTATGAGAATAAAAAAATTTTAATGTTAATAAAACATTATACTTAATTAAACCTACTATAAACTGTACATTCTACTTTAATAGTCCTCCAGTTTCAGCTTTGGTACTATATTCATGCTGGTGAGCTCCTGAAATAGCAACTTGCAGGCATATGGCATCGTAATCTTCGAAACATGTGCCGAAGACTGGCAAAAGTGACACCACGAGCAGTAAGCGAGGCGGCCACAAGTCTTGCAGACATCCACATCGAATGCATCGGAAGATATCATCAAACGCTCCATGATCAACATGCTCGCACCGTAGGCAATCAGACAATCGCGCTCCATCTCTCCAAGACGTAGGCCACCTTCGCGACTACGTCCCTGTGTGGGCTGACGCGTAAGTACAGCTTTTGGACCCCGCGCACGGGCATGCATTTTATCCTGAACCATGTGCTTCAGCTTTTGATAGTAGACGGGCCCAGAATAGATGTAAGCCTCAAGCGATTCACCAGTGATGCCCGAGGTGAAGAAATCCTTGCCCAAGTAGTTGTACCCGTGTTTGAAAAGTTCTTCTTGTAAGTCATGGAGCTTGGACCCACCAAATGCGGTGCCATAGTGAAACTTTCCCTCGAGTACACCTGCCTTGCTTCCAAGCAGTTCAAGTGTCTTACCCACCGTCATACGTGATGGAAAGCCATGCGGATTCATAATCATATCGGGGCAGATGCCAGAGTCATTGAATGGCAGATCTTCTTGGTTGACAATAAGGCCAGTGACACCTTTCTGACCATGCCGGGAACTGAATTTGTCGCCGAGCTCAGGGCGCCGCGTTTGGCGTAGCAAAATCTTGATGAGAAAGTCTTCTTCACTGTTTGCCGAGACCAATACACGTTCCACATAACTCGGTTCGGGTCCTTTGTAGACAATAGGTACGGAGGTGTACGCTGTCTGAACGCTCTGGCCAGATTGCTCGAGTGGATTAATTGACGTCACTGCAGGCATTTCCTTATTAATCATAACCTGTTTATTCGAAACCAACACGCCCGGTGACACAATGCCATCGCCGTCGATCACATCGTGTTTAAATATCGGCTTATTCGTGAGCGTATCCATCACAGGCCCCATAATGCGGTCGAACGTTTGATTCGCATAACGTTTCGCTACGCACTTGGAGTTCTTGTAGACGACGCACCGGCCATAGCCACGATCAAGCGATGCCTTGTTGAGTATCAATGCATCCTCAATGTCATAGCCAGAATAACTCATCACGGCTATGGTTGCATTCTGACCCGCCGGCACCTTATCGAAGTTGGTCAGCTCGATTGTTCTGCTCTTCACCATTGGCGCTTGTGGATAGACCAGATTATACATCAGTGAGTCAATTCGATTCTGTTGATTGTAACCGATCACACCCATCGCCTGTTTGCCCATAGCGCACTGGTACGTGTTACGTGGACTCTGATTGTGGTGCGGATATGGTACAAGGCCCGCGCAGACTCCAAGCAATGTGAATGGTTCAATCTCCAGGTGCGTTGTGGCATGCGGATCGACTTGCGATTCACTCCAGGCAATGTAAGAATCATTTTCTTCATTGACGTCCAAGTATTCTATGAGGCCGTCGTGTATAAAATCTTCAAATTTACGAATGCCACGGTTAAGCTCGTCTAAGTGCTTTTGTTCCACCGCAGGGCGGCCATTTTTGACAATGATGCTCGCCGGCATACCTGCCGCCATCCGTGTGTATGAAGATACAGCGCTGCGTATATGATGCGTGTATGGAAACGAAGCTACCTACGCGTCCTTTCCGTCGCATTAAGCGCAATTTCGTTACTAAAACTTTATGGTTCATTGTCAGGCCCAGCACGTTGCCGTTTATGAAGACGACAAAAACGCGCGGATTATTTATGGGATTACCGCTCACATCCCGTATATCCTCGACGCCCGCGGTGAATGCCAAACGGATAACTGGCTTTTCATCAACTTCCGTAGTTATGTGCGTCATGAGTGCGAGATTCTTAACTAAGCCACACGCTTCACCTTCGGGGGTATCCGATGGGCACAACATGCCCCACTGGCTTGGCTGCAGTGAACGGGGACCGGACACTTTGCGTGTCTTCTCGAACTGCGAATTCACTCGCGTCATCATACCCAATGCAGATATGTAACTCAGGCGGGAAAGCACTTGCGTCACACCCGCTCGCTCCATTTTGAATCGTTTGATTGTCCAATTACCCGATGAGATTGCCGACTCCAGGCCGACGGTTATTTGCGCAGCACGCATATGTTTCACCACATCAAACTGTGCCGCCCTCACTTTGGGAATATTTTTGTCTGCAATCATTTTTAACTCCCAGTTCATGCGTTTAAAGAGATCCTCAAACATGAGCGACATGAGCGAACCGGCAAGTTCGAGGCGTTTATTACCATAGTAGTCGCGATCATCAAATAATGTATTATCCAATTCTGCTGCCATGACACGGCGCACCATCAGTGCCACATAAATCGCCTTCATTTGGAAGTTAAAGTTGTCAACAGGCACGTGCGCCAATATGGTTGTGGTTAGCAGCTCGCGAGCCTCCTCTGGCGGCGGTTTTGTGTTGGCACTCTGAAAACGCTTCACAATCAATTTGGAACCTATTGGCAAAAAAACAAGACGTTTTGAGAACTGCACAGAGTGGTTATCCACTTTTACTCACCCATATATTCCAGTGCGCGTTGTTGTGTATAAATTTGCAAATTGAATACCTCCAATAGCGAGGGTGCAAAGCGATTCTGTGTAGCCGCATCTAGACCAATATGTAGCATGATCTCTTTGTCTGATACCACGCCTAGTGCTTTGAATATAATCGCTATGGGTATTTCATCGACCATTGAGTTGTGTTTCAGGTAGTATTTGCCTTGTTTGCTGATCACCAACGTGCGTGATTTCTTCTCGTGCGTCGACGAAGTCACCTGGCATTGCACGTTGCCATTGTATTCTTCGGTTAACATTTTGTTCCACGACAATTGCTCCTGTATAAGAATGACCTTCTCTTGACCGCGTACGACGAAGTAGCCGCCCGGATCCAAAGGACACTCGTTCAACTTTGATAGCTCGAATTCGGACTTGCCGGTGAGCACGCAGTTCGAGGAGCGCAACATCAGTGGCATGCGGCCAATCAGTAGGTTGCTGCGCTTTATGCGTTGAGCACCACGTGTATATTCAATGTCCACTGTAATGGGCGCTGAGTAGGTGGTATCGCGTAGCCTGCACTCGTGTGGCGTCGTCTCTTTTGTGACGTTGAAACCGTTATCAAGATCCGGCTTGCCCACGCGCACATCCAGATATTTGAGATAGAACATGGGATCCGCATCGCTTGTCACTGTTTGATTTGCGTGCACGATTTTCTTGATGTCCACATTTATAAAATGATTAAAAGAGTCGATGTGCTGCTTCACGAGGCCCTTCACATGTAGAAATGCCGGTACCAATTTCCATTTTTCCTGAAGCGGTTTAATTGGCTGAGACCACGTTTTCGGATCACCTTGCCATTCTGGTGGGCTCTTATCGACGTCGTTTACGACTTCAACCATAACTAAACGAGATAATTCACGAACTTCGAATCAAAATGAGAAAAAGAAACTTGCTTTGCTTAACTCGGTATTGTAAAATATTGTAAAAGCCATCAACTAACGATGAGAGCGATATTTATCCTTTCACTGCAAACAAGTACTGGGTTGCTCATGAGTGAGTGAACAAAAAGAGTAGCTCACTAAACTTAGCAATTGTACGTGTTCCTTCACTACTGTTCTTTGCTCAGCTATACTTTAATTTATTATGAATACACAATCAATATCTATAGATATTTTATTTCAATTAAAATGTAGCTACCATGCTGTACGTTGTTCTCGTAAACGTTTATGAGCTACTAGAGGAGTATTGAAAAGTGAGCCAGTGAACAACTGATCATTGTGAGCGCGCTAGTCATCCAAAAAAATAAATAAATAAATAAGTGGCAGTACTTCCCCAACACTACTTTAAACTGTGAATTGTAAATTTATTTAATAACCTATTTATAGCCTATTTACACTGCGGCTGGATCACTGAATCGAATCTTGCTGTTCACACTGCCGATTTGATATCATGATCAGCTGTTCATTGTTTTGGTTATACGCACGTTGACAAATTGTGAGATGTGAAAAAATTAAAAAATTGTGATATGTGGAAAAAATAGATATATTAGAATCATTTATAATGTGTACAAACGTGTTTGCAGACTTAACTGGACTTATTTTTTTAAAAAAAACTTCAAATTTTAGTTTTTAATTACCCTTGTTTTGTGGCATGATCAGCTGTGTGTTGTTTTGGCTCGCAAAAACAAGAAGAAGACTATTGAGAATGGCAATTTCCAACCAAAAATATTACTTCTTCATATTCTTAACTTTAAATGATAAAAACCAAAAACAAAAATTATTTGGGATTACATATTTACATAGTATTTTTTCTTTGAATAACAAAAATTCTTAGGTGAACGCAAACTTTATTGGCTATGTGTATATATTGCTTCATTTTGGAGTATAAACCATGCAACCGGTAATTAAGCGACGAAGATATTATAGGTGAGGTCTCTAATAGACGTGAGTCAGAGTCTTCGGAAGATGAAATCACTACACCACCCCCATCCACCACAAAAGTGATTAATATTATTAGACGGCTTCGAGAATATGTTCCTCAAATCGATCAGTTCTCAAATGAGCTGTAAAAAATGCCGGCTGCGGGGTGAAGAGCCAGGGCAAGGACCGCGTACAGTCAAAAATAACACTTCAATCACTTGAAGTCTACAGAAATATATAATATTTTAAAAAAAAGATAAATTGGTGGTATATAAGTACATGGTTTCCATAAAAAAAACATTCGGTTAACTACAACGATTTCTCAATTATCCGTATACTCGGATAATTGAATTCCCCGTTTAATTGCACCAAAAACCTTCTAGTTTGGCTACCTCAATTTAGCGGGAATTGCTGTACTGCAATAACAGCTGCTCTGAACAACCTAACTAATAATGATAACCGCAGCGTCGCTCATCTCGACCAGCAACTAACGTTAGCTAACACTCATATCGTATAATTTGCGCACCATTCAGCACTACACTACAAACAACATAAAACAGAAGGAGCGAATCAGGGCGCAACGTTTTGTTTAAATTAAATTTAAAAGCAAATTATGAAGTCTCAGACAAAAAAACACAAGATAGTGAAAGGAGGAGCTAAGGGAGACATGACACACGCGCGCATACGTCTACGTGGAGCACTGAACGACAGCATACAACTAGAGGATGGATACGACGTTGAGATGCCTCTGCGCGGTCGGCCGCCGAAGAGTTTGCTTGTCACACAAAAGCAGACGCAGCGGGTTTTAACCATGCTTCCGCCACCGCCACCTCCGCCCCTACCGGCAGGAGAGAGTGTTTCAGCAACCCTGGATCAACCGAAACCCAAGAAGTACAATACCGCCAAGAAAAAAGCTGCACTAGCGCAGCAGAAGCAACCGACAGAGAGCTTTGTCATGAAACTTTTCGACCGGAGTTTAGATTTGTCAAAATACACAGAAAAGACGCCGCTCTATCCTATCTGTCGTGCGTGGATGGCTAACCAACCGCGCAATCCTAGCATCAGTAACTACGCTAAAGACCTGCCACAACCCGTAAAGCGAGAAGACAACGGCGTGGATCTGCTCGAGAAATTGAAGCGAGGCGAAATGCACAAAGTGGTGCAGTTGCCGGTTGCACGTGAAACGAACATAAACACAGTTCCGCCGCTGCTGGTGTGGAAAGATAAGGAGGTCGCCGCCGCACGTGAGTTAGAAGGTGCAAGCCGTGAGGAACTACTGGCGGACCACAAGAAGCGTTGGCGGAGGGTCAATGAGCATTGGCTGAGACACGTCCGAAAGTACGAGAACGACCGTTACGAAACCACGAAAAAAATACTGAATCATTTGTGCAAAGACAAGTCGCGACAATGATCATTAATACAAAATTTTATTAATACAAACTGTGTTCTATATTTGCGATCTGTCCTGGAAAAACCAGAATTTTAGAGCAGAATTATCGTTTTTGAAATGGCTTTCCCTGTGGCAAGACTCTTGAGATTCAGTAGATTGTCTGCTAGCTTTTTCCTGCTGGTAAGGTATCTGATGATGAAGGTAACGATTTCTTCCTTGGTCGTTGGGATCCTCTTGATAGACTTAATTCTTGAAACTACTTCCAGACAGGATTTGGATGCAATGCTCCAAAACAATATCGGCTTAAGTTGATTTGAATTTTTTCCGAGGAACCAATGTAATGAACGAACAAACTGGGGTAGATTACCGTAGACACCGTTAGAATGGGCGTGGAAGTCCAGAGTAGACAAAATTTCACTCTTTAACCCCTTGGTACCGCATATCATATAGAAACACGAAAGATAAACGTCCTTCCTTTTTATTTATTTATTAGTTAAATACATAATTAAAACTAATTTGTTTTTTCCTTTAATTAAGAAATGGGTATTACGGTTCGACACTTTTCCATAGTATTTGTTGACATATTGCTTTGTATATGTAAGATGATCCACTGAGTCACTGATTTCGACAGTTATATTTTTAATGAAGATTTGCTTTATGTTTGCTCTGGTTTGTTGTTCGATTGGGTTGGTTTGGTTACGTGAGAGTTTGTTTGCATGCGTGTGAGTTGTGAAGTAGTAGAAGTAGAGCGTAGAAGCGTTTTGTGTGTGTATCTGTTTGAGTTTGTGTGTATGGATATTGGTAGAAAATAGTATACATATGCGAAATGCTGTTAATGGAAATGCTTTTGGCTTCATTCGGTTCGGTTGTAGGTGCCCCACCAAATAGCAGTTGCACCACTCACACATACACCACACGGCCTCTCGATTCAACACCTTATTCGACCTTGAGCAACTCAACGTCGAAGGTGAGTGTAGCGTTTGGTGGAATGACGCCTGGATGACCACGACTACCGTACGCGTAGTCCGGCGAGCAGATCAGTCTGGCGCGTTGTCCCACCGAGAGTTGAGCGACTCCCTCGTCCCAACCGCGAATAACTTCACCATTGCCAAGGGTGAACTTGAAGGGCTTATTGCGATCGCGCGACGAATCGAACTTAGTGCCATCGTCCAATGTACCAGTGTAGTGCACCGATACAACTTGGCCGTTCTTCGGGAAGGTGCTGCCTATGGTAAGGGAAAAATCATCAAAAATCAAAGAGCAAGACGAAATGGTAATTGAAAAGTGAGGTTAGCATTAAATGTCTTGCAAAAAAGCTGCCTTTGTAATACTGACCATCACCAGGTGCAATTGGCACGACTTGTACGCCCATTTTCAGTGGTTTTGTTTTCGATCGCAAACGAAAATTAAATGTGTGAAGTATATAAGCACTTTTCGGTATATTTCCCAAAACGCGTGTACTATATTATCCAGTGAGTGTGAGTTTCACGTAGGCAAATGCACTAAAATTGCCAACGTTACATATACCTGACATTTATTTAACTAGGGATGTCAAAAGTACCAAAAAATATCGATAAATATCGTATCGATTTTTTTTGCAAATATCAATATCGACATTGATATTTTTAAATAATAATAGCGATATATCGATCGCCAAACAAAAAAAACTAGGTTGAGTTCAAACAAGAAACCGAGAAGTTTTAGTTTGTTGGTCTGAAAAAAAATTTCAATTGTTATACCTTTTCGATGTATGGGATTTTAAATCGATATATCGGAAATTTATATATCGTTTCGATTTCCGGAACAAAAACACCGATTTATCGATACATCGATGTTTTTTCAACAAGCCTATATTATTAAACAGCTTTCGATTACTGATGAAGTGGAATTTAAAGAAGTATGAATAATATGATTTGATTATTTAGTTTATCCACTGGTTATTACGTTTTAATATTACTTAGAGCAACCTGATGGTGTAATAAACAAGTCATTTAGAAATTTGACAACAGAACTAACAACATAAAAACGCTACATGTGTTCTATGAGTTAATTGAAACATAAGGTTATTGTAGTTTTAAGTATTAGTTTTCAGTATCGTTTTTGATGGCTTAAGCTGAAGTGTGCTGTATGTTGTTACCAAAAACAGTAAAACATAGTATTGTTCTCTGTTTTCGTAATTATAACTTTTTTATTGGTACGTCATATGTTTCATACAATTTGTATGATTAGGTCACATTATCAATCATGAAGAGTGTGTGCGTGAAAATATGCATCAATGTGAGACACCGACGATGATCGAGAAAATATCAAGGAGTTTTTGATTTGATACGAAGTCGTTTGGGACGTTTCCCATACATTTTGTTTTCATTCTGCTTTGTACTTCATATCGCTAACGTCGGTGCGAATATTTGCGGAACCAGTGCTGTCCACTCTAGTGCGTATAATTAGGAATACTGAGGAACAGCAAGGCATACGACACTTGAACATTGTGCAATCTGTAGTTTCCATATTCCTTTGTAATAATCAGAAATGGTATTCATACCAGACTAAACAAGTAAGACAAGTACTTCTGACCTATAGTTAATTTGTACTCAGTTCCAAAGTATCGGTGCTAAAAGTATTTGGACTTGAAAGGTGAAAGACTAAGTAGTTGTATCGTTTTATCCCTACTATAAACAACAGAAGTGCAACTAGTTGGCAGGTTTTTGTGGTAGCCTTGAGCAAATAATACATACTATCTACGGGCAGGAGAATTTTTAACTTTTAATTGTTGTGCTGCTATTAATTGAAAAGTTAAATTATGAGTAATTAAACATATTTTTCTTAATTTTGCCTATGTGCGCTGCGTCCTGTGTCGCGTTACAGCATTATAACAAGCAAGTGGCTAAGTTGGGCGTATACAAAAAATTTTTCGGAAATATGCGTAGGCGCATAATTGGGGGTACATTTTTCAAGAGCGCCAACAACCACTCATAATGCACTGCCGATGCTGTTTAGTTTGATTCAGCAATAATTTGTAACTAATTGATGTAGTCACAAGCCTTTATGCGTATGTAACGGGAAAGTGCAGAGGTACATCGTATATACAGGGTGAGCCATATTAGGTGAACTCATCTGGCAACACTATAACTTTGATAAGAAATGTTTCTTTTGTCTTTTCTTTTTAGATAAATGGATCCACCTAATATGTCATACCTGAATACTGAAAAAATTCCAAAATATTATTCGTTGTTACTTATACTCAGTCGTCTGTCTACTTCTAAGTAGAGCCACTGCAAAAGTTTTTGAGAGTAAAAAACCCACAAGATTTTAGGGGTATTTTGAGTATGCATCACACTCGCACTAGAGAATTTTTCTTCGTATACTTTTGTGTATGTGTGAGTTGCCCTTCAGACGATTAACTGTGACCTTGGCGTAAACCGGTGTTTTTCCCCATTGTAATACTTCCTTTTTTTTACCCCCCGAGTCTGTGATTACGGTGTTTGGCGTCGGTTCGAACTAGAAAAAACGACGATGTGTTCGTCTGTCTTCATATGGGGTATGCGGTGTTTGCCTCGCTCATAAATAATTTTGCATATAGTATATCCGTTGATCGTGAGTATAATTGAAGTGTGTGTGAGTATAATTGACGAAAATGCCAACAAGTATTTCTGCTGACAACGCAACCCATTCACTCGAGTAAACAATACAAAAATGCGTATGAATGAGTGCAGCGATCACTTCGCAACCGCTTTTAAAGGGAGTATTCCGAGAATCACAAGAATAGGCACTCGTTCTCTGGTTTGTATGTACTTGAAACGTGAAGCGCCTAAAGGCTGTAATTGAATTGTGAAGAAGAAAGAAACTGTATTTATTATGTGAAGACTGAACTTTACATTAGAGTGACTACTTATCAAGTGTGTGCTCAATCTACTCCATAAAGAGTGCGGAGGGTTCTCGGGTCGTTGGTAGAGCAACTAGCGGAGATTGCAACAGCGGAAGCTTAATGCCAGGCCCAAAAATGGATGGAGTCGCCATCGACACGGATGATGTATTATCATCGGACGAGTCCCCTAATTGTGACGGAATGTTAGAAAATAATTCTCAAAAGGCCACAAAACGTTATAAACTGTCTTTGACGTGCAAATACTGCTCCCGCATATATAACCGCAAAGACTACTACACTAAACACCTGCGCAACTGTTGGCGTACACAACAACAACAAACGAAACTGAAGCGCGCAATGCAGGGCAGATTTAGCCCAGAGGAGGAAGTGGCGAATTATCGTGAATACGCTTGCAAGCGTTGCTTCAGAGAGTTCTTTAGTTTGAGGGAAGTGCGCGATCATCAACAGATATGTTTTAAATCCTTAGATTGTTTCTATTGTTCACATAAAATGTGCACAGAATACGAGCAAGAATTCCATGTGTTGATCTGTAAGGCGAAGTTTGAGGTGAGGTGAACTAATTAGTTAGAAATTAGAGGATGACCCCTATTGACATTTATTTTACTTTTTACACAGGTTCAATACCAAGTTGCAGACACGACACGTTGGAAACGCACTAACTCGTCGATTCATACGGCAACAGGTAAAGGATTTACCGAGGGGGTTCGACTTCGCAGAGTTGCAGTTAGCCCTAAGCCAAGATCTAGACGTGTCAACAAGAAACGCGCACGTCGGCCACAAGTTAAGCGCAACATTCCAGCGACAGCAGAAACTCCAAATGCAGCATTGTCAATAGCAGCAGCGTCTTCATCCGGGAGCCAACTGGAAGAAGTAAGACGTAAGTTAGAAAGATAAAGTCAGGCTCTTGCCGTAGTAAACTCATTGAAGACATCTCAGGTCAAAGTTCAACAGCAGCAGCAACAACAACAACAGCAGCAGCAACAACAACAACAATAAACTCGGTTCCTCCACAAAATATACCGTTGAATGGTAACCAGCCTGGAGAAGAAACCTTGGTCCAAGAATTGGCAACACCTGTATCTGTTGTATCAGATCATTACTCCGAAGTAATTGAGGGGGATTCGTACAGAGTAAGAATAACAACAACAATGACCAAGCCTTTGTGTCGAGATCAGCCAGCTCCTAACGAAATGGGAGCGTCTAAAAAACAACCTAGCGACACACGTGGTGACCCAAGCGTATCATCTTCTATCTTGGATGCTTCCAAACGTATGCCATTTGATCAAAGATCTTTGGCATTAGCATTAATGAAATTATCAGCATACGGGTTTACACGCCGGCTGGATTTCACATTATCGCCGCTAGATTTGACAACCAAACGGCGCGCTGTACCTTCTGGAATACCGAGTACAGGAGTTTACTCCGATGTGGCTTCGCATTCCGCTACATCAACAACCGGAATATCATCGACTACTTCAGCATCATCGACAACAACACCATCAACAACAACACCATCAACAAGGGCAGTTCCCAATTTTGAACAATTGCTCAATTCCTCGCGGCTATTAAACAGCAAGGAATATAGTAGGTCACGTAATTATTCTGGGCTGCACAGTTCTTTTAATCCCTTCCCACCGTCATAGGTCTGAAACAACTCGATAAGCTGATATCGCAAGTGAACTGCTTGAGCTTCAAATGCTTTTCGTCTGATTGTGATTATAGGACGACTACACTCTCTAATCTTGAGGATCATGACATAAAGCGGCACTATAGAAAGCAGTTTCTTTGCCGAAAGTGTGGCATTCTATTTCCACGCAAGTACGAATTCTTATATCTTCTAGTTCCTCTAAACGACAAAACTCGGTTTTTTTCTTAGAGTATACCTCGACTACCATCTCTATCGCCAGAATGAAGGCCTTCATGGTTGCTATAAATGTGGTAATATATTCAAGCTGCAGCATGAACTTGATCATCATCTGCTGCGATATAGGCATAATGAAAACTTGTCTTGTGGTAATTCTCGGTCAGAGTTTCAGAATGTCAACGAATTGTTAAGGAACTATAAACAAAATGGCGCTTGGACTTGCTGTGATTACCGTGGAGTGATCTGTCAATTGTCAAATTGAGAAGTTGTGCTGTTGTAATTCACAGTCGGGGTTGCGGAAGTTTACCAAAAATTGCAGATACTTTGTAACTACTCACTGACAGATGCGCCTACGTGAATTTGTTCCTTGGTTTATATTTTTTTTTTATATTTTTTATATATATATATATAGCGTTTAACGCACATACACATTCTTAGTGCATATAATTTTATTTTATCAAAATGAATTTCACCCAACAATCTTGAAGGATCGAGCTTCATTTAGCAAAAACGTTATCTATATTAGCTATGTATGTATAACGATGTTATAATAATACTTGTTACTCACTCCAAAGAACGTTACCAAATACAGGGGTAGTCAAAAGTACTTTTTTACATATTCCATTAAAAGGCGCTTTTATTGTTGTTGTTGGGAGTCAATTGAAAATTGTTGAAATTGTGCATTGTATTAATTGGATATTGTTGATGTAATATCGACTGCTTTGCGCACGACAGACGTTTTAACATCAGCTTTTTTCAACCTGAAACTCAGGTTAGCTTAACTTTACTTACTTACTCCTTTGCCTATAAGCCCTTCCGTTGCTATTAGAACTTTAACAAAACTCATTGTATGGTGTTTTATGAGAGCTCCTATTAATTTCTTACCTTCTCGTTGCTGCAGGACACGTTTCGATCTAATACTGTTTAAATGTCCTTAAGTTCCGTGTTCCAAGTGTGATTTTTCCAAACTGAATTGTGTATCGTTTTATGGGAAAATTTTCTATGAGACAAAACATTATATTTTCTAAATCTTCTGTCATTGGCATCTTTAATACATAACTCAAACAATGCAATAAAATTGTTGCCAATTAACCTCCAACAACAACAACAAAAACACGTCTATAAAATCTATGATAAATGCTGCTTTGTGTATATACTTTTGAGTACCCCTGTATGCGTATCAACAAGCGATACACAAAATAGGAAAAACCAATTTGTGAATGTTTTATTTTATTAAATTGATTCAGTCATATAATTTTTATTTTTGTTTCGTAAAATCTAAAATTTTATTTTTTCGAATTTGAATCGCTTTATAACAGACATGGAACTTTAGTCTAAAAACGTCCAATTCTCCTCTTTCAAGCTTTTAGGGTCTTGATGTACATTAATAAAATATTTTTAAAAAAATTGTTTAACATAAAAATACAATTGTGTGTCTATCAGTGAACTATATACAAGCTGAAAACTAATTAAAGATAAAGTGAACTAAAATATAATTATGTCTTGTTTTTCCTATTGCATTGCCCCCAGCGCTATACTTAAAAATACAAATTTTATACTAAATTTATAATATATTGTGCCGCGGTTGGTTTGTACATTTCAATTTGTAGGCTCAATGCATGTTGTTGCAGATGTTGCAGTTTTTTCAGGTTGTCGTAGTTTAAAATGCTCGCGCTTTTCTTAATATTTTCATTACCGTTATTTGAGTCGTTGTCAGTCTTATAAAATTCAACACAAGACCTCTCAGCTGGTGAAAATCGTCTTCATTGCAAAGAATATTTGAGGTAGTATTGTTTTTTTTTTTTTTTTGATTTTCTTTCCCATTGTGTGTTATTTTTTATTTCTTGCTTTGCTAGTGTTTAATGAAAATGTAGAGCGTAGAGCAGTTACAAATAAAATAAGAATTAAGAATTAATCAAATTACTTTTAAGAATATTTTTAAAAACAAATCACTGGCATCGACGTGTACTACATAAATGTTACAAACAAATAGAGAAACAAACGTGCGATTTTCACTCCGGCATCGCCCAGCAGCGCTACATCTAACTAAAAAGTAAAGTTCAACTGGTTTTGCGTAGCGTGCAGTCTAGTTTACGTACTAACTAAAGGACTAACGCCTTTTACATATACTCGTGTTTGCGTGCTACATTTTCTCCTGGATCCTAACGCTTCAGTCTTGAATAAAAAGATTGGGTTTTTCAACTAAGTTCTGATTAAGCATTTTTCTCAGTGTGGATTTGAGTGCGCGCAAAATTCTCAAATCAAAACTGAAATGGCAAAAATTTCTTACACTAAAAAACTAATTTTTAATTTTTTCTCCTTTTTTTCTTTTTTTTTTTTTTTGTGACTAATTGTACTACGTTACTAGCTTGATTTTTTGTCATTTTTAGGCACAATGTGAATCTGACAACAACAATGAGTTTTATCTTTTTTTTAAATATTTTTCAATTTTTTTTTTTTTATATTCTACCAGCTTTTTTCAGTGATTTTTCTAGACGCTAAGTATTAACTTACGTACGGTGCACAAACACAGTCGTACATACGAACAAGTTTGTTTGAGGTTAGGTTTTTAAAGCTTCACTACCGCGGTTCGATAACGGCGTCACTTATGAGTTGTGACCCGAGTACCGAGTGGAAAAGAACCGAATCTTACACGTTGTACGCGAAGGAAAATCGCTTGCCCTCGCCATCCCCAGAGAGAGATAGAGTGAGAGTGAGAGCGAGAGAGAGAGAGAGAGAGATAGTTAGTTAAGAGAAGTTAAGGTATAAAGTGTTGAATGCGAATGAGTGTAAGCGAAGTTTAACTCATTCCTCGCCTTCGCTGGCCGCATACTGCCAGGCCATGGTCAGCGTTAATCAGTCGGTAGCAATGCCATCTTCGCTGTGAAAGTCGCGCTCACGTTTGGCCGCAACAGCGTTTGGTTCGTAATCCTCGCTGGTGCTGCCGCCGCCATTGGTGGATGTGGACAATTTGCTGCTCAGAGGTGGCACAATGACGCTACCCGCCACGGCACCCGTCCCCATGGGTTTGGGCGTTGCGCCGCGCGGCGGTTCGGGACGTTTGCTTGTGCTGCGATTTTTCCGTGCGACCGAAAGATCCTCAACCTGATCGTCCTCGTCGTCAGCATCGCGATCCTCGCGTTCGATTGCTTCGCGCTTGATTGTGTGCAGCTCTGGCTGATGCGACGTAGCCTGCGGTGGTTGCTGACCGTGCAAGTCGTCCGGTGCGTAACGCACCGCTGATGGACTCGGCGAACGCGCACCGTGCCCATTTGAGCCGGGACTTGTCGACACGCGATTGGCGGCTGCGTGTGCAGCAGCTGCCAGTGCCATGGCGTGTAGGGCCTCACGCCCTGCAATATCACCACCACGACTCTCTAACGCCTGCTGCAGGAGGGCGTGGTCCAATAGGGCCGCTGCTGAGTGGGGCATTGTTGATGGCAATTGGTGTGGTGGCTCCGCACGATGGCGATGATGATGATGTGGTGCACGATCCGTGGACTCACGTTCATCGCGTATGGCACTGGCACCGCTGCCAGCACCGGCATAGGCATCGGCATGGCTGTAGCTGTGATGAGAGGCATATGGGAATACAGCGGGTGATTCAACACTTGGCGGACTACGCTTAGGTGTACGTCCGGTGCCACGGCCGGTGTTGATGTTCAGCTTGCGCACCTTGTCGTAGAGGGTGCGTGAGGGCAGACCGAATTTCCGAGAAGCCTGCAGTGCCGACATGCCTTCGCGTACACACTGGATGGCACACATCATGTCGTTTCGTGTATACTGCTTGTAACGCTTCCACTCTGGCTTCTTACCTGTGTTGCCGCCACTACCTCCAACGCCACCACCGCCAGCTCCGCCAGACTCATCGTCAAAGGAACGATCAGTGTGTGGCGATTGTGCCTCGTCGGGATACTGTTGGATGAGGAAGGGTGGACGAAATTGGAAAATAAAGGAGTCTAATAATGTTCTAAATTTGCAAGGCACTCACCTTTTCGCTGCCGTAATCAGATCCGTTGAAGCTGTGATTGTTATTGCTATTACCAACCGAGGAGTGCGAATGTTTCTCGGCTGGTTTTTCGCTCTTGAAGGCACCGGGCAGCAGCAGTGGACTCGGCTGCGAAGAGTCTGCTGGATTGGCGAGCACATTACGCAAAATAGGCGTGTCGCGGTTCATGAACATGCTAGATAAGGCGGAGAGCTTTTTTCGCTTGAGCGGGTTCATGTCAGCAGCGGATTCGTAGACTGAGTTGAGCATGGCGGCAGCAGCGGATGGCGAAAGCGGCCACTGGCCACGTTCACTGGCGTTAGGTTGCGGCTGTGGCGACTGTTCAGCAGCTCCTGCGGCAGAGGCTGAACCTGCTGGACCCGGTGACTTGCGGTAAATGGCAGGATACGGTGGCTGTGGCTGGAAGGAGCTGCCACTAACGCCAACAGTGCTGTAGGGTGGCGAAGAACTGCTCGAGATCGCAGCGGTGGGCGAAATATTCGTTGAGGTTGAAATCACCGAGGAGGAATTGTGTTGGCCGGCAGCAGCGGCGCCGGAATAACTATCAATGCCGCCATTAATCAAACCAGCAACACCACCGCCATTTTTGGCATGGCCGACTAATGATGAGCTAGCCACATACGGTGGCGTATGAGACGTCCCGGAGGCGTACGCATAGTGATGACTCGCGGCCGCGGCCGCTGCGCTATGCTCAGCGAGCACATCCTTTGGATTGAACTTCATCAGGTTGTCGTAAAGGCCTTTCACCTGCAGCTCCCTAGCGGTGCGCAGTATTTCCGCTTCCTGCCTCTTTGTCACCGTCGTTTCGCCGGTATACATGTACTGCAGCAGCGCTGCAATCTCAAAGCCCTTCACGCCCGGCAGTATGATGCTGCAATGATCCTGGGGCACATCCTGCAATATGGCCTGAAAATATGGCGAGTTTGCGGCAAGCACAACGCGGTGCGCTTTGAACTGGTCATCGTCAACGATGATTGTGCAATCCACATAGCTTCCGACCTCGTGCAGCGCCTGCAATATCTGCACGAGATTTGTCTGATGGTTGTTCCATCGCAGGCAGTAGGTTTGACCCTCGGTGTGTGGTGGCACAGCAGGCCCTGTAACTGGCGCTGGTGGACCACCCATATCGGCAGCGTCGCAGTCGCGTCGAGAGCGGCGGCACTGTGTCTCTGTGTAGCTGTTTTGGCGACCGTGTATAAGTGCGTGTGTCTGATGTCTCAGCTCCCCGTTATCCTCCTCCGGCGCTGTGTCACTGTTGTACGAGGTCGATGCCGCGCCCCCAGCGTAGTTCGGATAAGCGGCACTTACCAACGGGGACGGTGAGTGGTACGTCAGATGTTTGCGTATTTTGAGAGCCAGCGTAAGGCCTAACGGTTAATTGTGCTGCTTGGTGAGAGTTGAAGAGAGCGAATTAGCGAATTAGCAAATTAGCGAATTGGCTTTAATTCTTAATTCCTTCTTAGTTCTAGTTAATTGGGTTTAGCTAAAAGGAATAATAATTGTTGCTTGATTTTTCACCAAGCTCGGCTTGAACACTTTTCGGCAATTGTTTTTCGAATTCTGTGTACGAATTCCGACTCTTCAAGCCGACCAGAATTCGCACGGGTTGCTAAAATTTTATTCAAACCTTTTAGTGACAGAGTTGTTTATGAATTGGCAAAATTGCAACCCTAAACATAAAACAAAATCAGCAAAAAAACATGGCGATAATTAGGTGAGATGTGGTGATTTATTAAAGCAAAGTTACAGATAATGGTTAAATTAAATAAATACATTAAACAGCATAATACCCATCCAGTTATAATTTTATTATTAAGTCTATTTTAGCAAACCGTTATGCGAGCAGGGCTGCAAATGTTACTGGATTTGGAGAAACCGCTAAGTCAGCGCTCCACACACGACTAATCAGTTTGTGGACCTATTCGACAGATTTATTTAAACATTATTCTTGGTGTTTGTGGTTTGGTGGCTTCGCTTTAGTAACTTTGAAAGTTAGCTGCCTCGGTTTTGAGATATTCGGCATGAGCGATGTAGAATACTGGCATAGCAATTTTTACAATTCTTACACAATACGATTTGTAACGTAGCGCAGAAAGGGAAAAATGAAAATTTCAAGCACCTTGGATTGCTAGATCGTAAAGGCTCCCGGTAAACGTAACGTCCAGCCAAGTGCGTGAGGGTTCGGAGAGCTCGCGTGGAGAGGCTCTCGTACGTTGAGTATGTTACCGAGTATACTTTCGTTTTGCTTGGTACTCTATTGAAAACTCACTTAACCAAACCGAGCGATATATTCAATCATAACGACTGCAAATAACTGAAACAACGCTCACTCAATAAGTCACTCAATCATGCCTAAACGTTTTTTCACTCAATTTTTTTGAGTGACTTTAATGGTTATTCTGAGTGGCGACTACAAATTATGCACACGTTATGTTTAGACCATAGACTTCTTGACGAGTTTTCCGTGCGCAGAGAAATGGCTCAATGGGTCAATTTTCATCTACTTTATGAAATAACTTTATAAAAAATAAATATGTTTGAGAGCCTTGCAACTAGCCCTTTCATTAGATATATCACACACGACTTAATCGTTTCAGTCAAAGGCGCATTTCTCCTAAGGCCCAAGTATGCACGGGTCTAGGCGGCCACACATTAGGGGCGGCAAGGCACGACAAACCCTTAAATATACTGGGCTGCGTTAAGAATGGGAATGCCATTTCATATCTATTCCGACGTACTTGTATGAAATAACAGGCAAATGCACTCCAATGATGAAGTCTGTTGTACAAGTCCAATGTATAAACCGGCGAATGTTAGCAATAACCAAGAGATCTGTGTTATTTTGTCACGAACATAATAACTACATTGCTTAATCTATTTCGGTAAAAATTGTCAAGAAAGTAAATTCATGTGTAGTACCAATATGATGGGTGCTGAGAAAGAGGCGGTTGGCATTACACGGCCTAAGGCGGCCTAGACTGCAAATTCGCCTCTGGGACCCAGTAGATGCGAAACCAATTGGCTGCAAAAGTGAAACAGGTAGAAATACAAGTGAACCTATACACATAGTATACATATACACATATCCGATATAGTCACAGAAAAAAACTATAGTCGGAGCGCTTTTAAAAATATTTAAAAAAAAGTTGAGCAAAAAAAAATGAAAACGTGTTTTCGCAGGATTCTTTTAAATTTGTTCCGTTTGGCTACTAAAACATTTATGTGTTTCCTTTTATGGTTTATGCTGCTTCTGCCGCTGCGCTGCTGTTTTTGCAAAAGCAAACACGCCCACACTCACACTCAAAGTGAGTCTGTTTTTGCGCAACAACCAATTAGTGGGGAAAAGAGCATAGAAATAAGCAGCGGACAGACGACAAATATGCAGACGAACGGCGAAGACATAAACAGAAGAATGCGAGCGAATCTCGTTTAAAAAACAAACAAAACAAAACAACAAAAGCTCAGAGCTTGGAAATTAAAAATAAAAAATAAAAAAAAGGAAAGTGACAAAAAACGTTATGCAAAAACATCCCTCAAAAAAGCGCGCCACGCGTTTTCCACGCACAACGGGAGTAGAACAACGGCAACGGCGGCGACAGCACTCCAATGAGTGGCAGAAAAACGTGGAAATAACAGTAACAGCAACAGCAACAGCAACAGCAACAACAACAAGAGCGACAATGGCAACAACAAATAAAACCGGAAAACTTGCAATAATTTGCGTCGTTGAATTTTCATTCATGCTTTTTTCTTCCGCCACATTTTTGGTGTAAAACGCGCGTTTTTCAGCGCTTTTTTCGCTTTGCTTAAGGGTGGGTGGACATCTAATGCCGATAAAATGCCAAAAAAAAAAAAATAAAAAAATATGGAAAACCAGTATGAGCAAGAGGAACGATAGCGGTTGCCAGTCGAGCGTGGGGCGAGCAGTGCTGGTTATGGTGGTTGGTCGTCTCAGGGGCTACATTTTCTTTAAATTCATTTAAAAAGAATTGTATAAAAACGGCGCACTTTTAATAACGTTGTGTTTGTGTGCGTATGCGTGTGCGTGTGTGTATATGCGCTGTCGTGGAAATTGGCAATGAAAAGTCGACAAGGAAAGCAAGGAAAACCCAGTCAGCAGAGCTCACCGCATCTGAAGTGGCCAAATAGTCGTCAGCATATGTGAACTTGCAAAGGTAACAGCACAAAATGGCTGGCGTGCCACATGAGGGGACAATCGCATGAGCGTGCAACATATGTTGTTCGTGTGTCGGCGGCAAATAGTTTCAAGTGAAAACTGGCAAATAGAAAAAAAATGCAACGCCAATTGGAATGAGCAGTCAAACAGATGACATGACTTGACATGTGGTCCCAATGTAACGTTCTCTTGCCAAAGACAGCTAAGAGAGAAGAGTGGCACAGAAATGGGCGAGAGCGAGTCTGTTCGGTTTGGACTGAAGGCAAGCCACAAGTTCAATTAGAACTAAGCGAGGGTGCGCCTTCCATTAGCGTTTGCCTTTGCTGATAGGCGGTCTAGGCATACTTAAAAAATTCGAAGAAAAAAAAATCAGCAAGCGATCGCAAAAGATCAGATTACAGTTGTAGTAAACGATATCCTTTTGCATTTGCCACAACTCGCTTATAGGAAAATTAATAAAAAGGACACGATTGTGTGTGCACAATGTGGAAATGCGAAAAAGAACAGGAACACGAACACTGTCAATGCGCAGAGTTTTCCTGCGATCGTCGAAATTGCTCCCGCACTCGAAAAAAACACAGACAAAGGCCAGCGCATTGATATCCTGCGTTATTCGTTTGTCTGCTTAGTATCGCAAGGAGTACCGCACTCAGAAGGATATCACTTAACGTGCCAAAAGCAAAAGAATAAAGAGGAAAAAGACCTGCATGCAGAGCCAGCCAGCCAGAGCATTTTCGCCAATTGTCCTTTGCAAAATGCGTAGACAATTTGATTTACCGTCTGCCCTTTGTTCGTCCTGGCGCATTGTTTGTCAAGATAATGGCAAAGAAAACAGTCGTTAGCGCAAATACAACACAAGAATGGAAAAGAAAAAGAAGAGATAAGCGAGACCTGCGTGAAAACGCCAGTCAGTATAAATCGGTGAGCGTGTAGCCCACATACAGCGCATCGACGAGTAGTGATCCTGTCCACATGTTGATCAGCTCTTACGCAATTTATCAGCAAGGTGCGCAGGTAGCGCCGCAAAATGCTTTCAAATTATTACTGTCCTTACGATGTGCCGATCGACAGTCGGTGAGTGCGACAAAAGCGGATTAACTCCGCTGCTAAGCGCATTAAAAAAAATTCGCCAGAAAAAAAAAGACGCACAAGTCGAAGCAGCCCATTAAGTGGAGCTTAGCACCTCTCATTTGGGTGTCTGCGTACGTGATTAATGCATTTTAATTTAATTTGATTAATTTATATTTTAATTTTCTCAATTATTTTCTCGTTCTGTGAATAGTCTTAAAATTTTTCCATGGCCGTAGTGGCACAGTGAAGGAGACATCGGAGACTCCATAACCTATATTTGTTTTTGATCAGCTCGACAACACTAGTTGATATAGTAATGTCCGTCTGTTTGTCTGTTGGCATATTTGCAAACTAGTCCCTCAGTTTATGAGTTGGTGTATTGATAAGTCAATACAAACATGGGCGCAAATTCGAGTGGACAACAGTGTTTATCACAAACTAACGCAGACTTTTTCGCTTACCTGCTAACCACTGACTGATTTATGCTTTCTGAACGCACTGCAGTTTGCTTGTGAAATTGCGGTGAGATGAAATGCGCGGCATAGAGGTCTGACTCAATTTTAATTTAAAACGTATATAAATAAATATTAATACATTATATCTTTGAAGCATCTACTACTGTATGTAATAACAACACTGAAATTATCTTGACAATTGCCTTTTGATTTCTTTGTTTACAAACGAAGAACAGCTGGTTGAAATCCTCTGACTTCGAGAAAGGGAAGATTTTTTATGATGACTCTAATACGACCTGTGTGCTGTGTCAGCAACGAAGTAAGCTTCATTTGTTGATACACACATATACTAACACTCTTCCCAATTTGCGTGAGATATTTGCTGTAAAGGGTATTACAACTTCGGCATAGCAAAACTTAACGTTTTTCTTTCTTTATTTATAACAAGCGATTTCCAGTCTTATACGCCTTCTACAAAAGCTGCTGGTAGACGCGATCACGAAAAAGCTCTCTCTCGCTCCTGCTCTGTGTCAAGTTAATTGTTCAGTTTGCAGTAGCGCTGTTAATTAACAGTGCCATGCGCTGTTAAGCTCGAAAGGGCATTGTTAACATGTTTGATTGGTCGCTTATTGCATTGGGTTGGTTGGTTTGTTGTTGGTTTTTGTTTTTGATCGATTATTTGACGAAAACTAAATTAAACTAGAAAAATTATTTCTCATTGAGAAAAAGATTGTTTTTGTATGTTTGTGTTTGGCCCTGCAATGGAACCGGTTTTGATTGTTTTGTTTTTGTTTTGTTGTGTTTTATTTTTTTTAATATATATATATTTTTTTTAATTTAATTGCAAAATTATACCATATGTTATATATGCATAGCGTTTTTTCATGTTTAAACATTTTAAATTTTAAACTTTTAAATATTTTTTATTTCTTTCGAAGTTCGCTTACTGGCTAATGGGCGCCATTTTGTTATTTTCAGCAAGAGCATTGAAAACGGCATGCAAATTAGAGAGCATTATGTGGTTATTATTATCTTATGTTTTTTAAGAAATTTTGATTTAATCTGTGTAGTATAGATTTTAGTTTTCTCATTGGAACAAACCTAACGAGTCAACAAAGAACCACGGTTGGGACAACAAGTGCCCACCAATGCCGGTGAGCAGATAGGAAGCAATGAATAGAACGGCTGACCTTCTTCTTGGACCATTGGTCTGACAACACAGCCCACGCTTTTTTAAGAGTGGACTGCCAGTAAAATTCTATGTAATCGTACTTGTAAAACTAAAAGTATTCTTTCGAGAAATTATGAGCACCAAAAACAAAAATAAAATAAATATAGTAATGTAATAAAATATATAATATGTTAAAGTCATTGTATGTATGTGGATATGTATGTATAGTGCCTATAAAGTCCGTGTAACCGCTGCACCGATTTTGATGAAGTTTTCAGGGAAAACTCTACAACAGTCTGGAGAGTAATTGAGTGAAGTTTGTTGAGGAAGTCTATCGGAAAGTCGAAAAACTCTATCCAATCAAAATAGCGTATGTTTCAAGCAAAACTTTCTAACTTAAGTCAGTTCGTTATTTTGTATGAAACATGGAATCGTTTATAAAAACATTTATAAAAGAAAACACGACGAGGACCTTCATTCTACACAACTCCCGGGAAACGCAGGTGCCCCTTCTAGCAATACATAATAACTAAAGCTTTACATTTTACAAAATATATCAATATTAATATATATATCTTACAAGTATATCAATTAATTATAATCAAAAAATTTTATATTCGTATTTTGGAGTTGTAAGAAATTGTTGACTTAATTGAAATTGAAGACTTAGAATTTTTTCTAAATTTTATATAATAATACGTACATATGTATTTGTGTTTTAATAATAATATTTAATATTTAAGTTATTAAATAGCTTTTTCGATATGATATTTTATTAGTTAGTAGTTTTGATTAAAGTATGTTAACTCTTAACAACTTTTTAATATCAACAACAACTTTCATAATCCATGAAGTAAGACAATTCTAATTGAGCTGAGAATATACTTTATTACAAATTCCAATTTTTAATTTGGTTTGGCTTCCATGCTTCCCTCAGAAACTACTAAAAACTTACCTCAAAAAGAAACTTCTTCCGAAATGCGCAAGTGGGTCCGCTCCGTCAAATTTGTTTTTAGTCTGATTATTTATTTTTTTGTTTCTATTTTTTGTTTTAATTTAATTTGTATTATTATTTTTCAAGATTTGACACTCAAAACGCTGCAAAATTTATAGCCAATAATAAAACTGTTCACGCACGGTGTGTCTTTTAATTTTTATATTTTTTTTTATTTTTATAAATAGCACACAAATTTTGTAGTTGTTATTTCTATGTAGTGACTTAGAAATTTATTTTAAAATGTTTTCCAAACAGATAATTGCACAATACTCCATTTAGGCTGTTTTTGTTGTTATTGTAATGATTTTTCGTATTGTATTTTAGTCCACGTAAACACGCTCGAAAATGGCAACGACGACTATGATTATTATAATGAGAAAAGTTGTTGTTTAATTAAAGTTTGTGTGTTTTTAAAATTTTTTTTTTCTTGGGTCAAGAAAACTGCGACATGCGTTGTTGCAGATTCGAGCGCTCAAACTTGAATAAAACAGCGGCGTTCACATGCAGCAACTCATTGAAAACATTTTCACGGAAAACCAAAAATTTTCAGCAGCAACAGCAAAAAAAACCAACACAACGCCACACATGGAAACTCGCTTAAAAATAAAAGCAAAAGCAAACGCAAAACGCGCAGGGGAAATGAAGTCTGCACACAACAATGCAATCAAGAAACGGACAAGCAAAAAAGTCAACGTGAACGAACATACTGTGCTACACCGGCACACAGCGTATAACAGTTTCAGCAGCGCTGCAAAAACAGTCCAACAGGCAAACAAACATAAACGCCTGCAATTGCATTGAGTGAGAGTGAGATGGTTGCAACGATTTGGCGCGTCTGAGAGAGTTGGACTGGTATGTGAGAACCCGCTCGAATTTGCAGTACGCATGGAGCGTTAATAAGCAAGGCTGGTGAGAGCACATTTTAGAAGCGTCAGCTCCCTCTCTCTATTCGTTCGTTACATGCGTGCTCACTTTGACATTGTGTGCCGTGCAGTTTTCACGTAATGTGCTGCGTTTTCTGTTGTTTGTCGCAGTTGCTGTTTTTGTGCGTGTCTTTTTTTTTTGCGTTCGCTTATTTTCTGTTGCTCCGAACAAGTTCTAACAGTGAGTGCAACAGAGAGCGCAAATGAGTTGCACACATGCGTGTGTTTGCCGTCTTGGGTTTTTGTATGCGTATTGCATATGGCGCGCTCTACGCGTTGCACCCACAAGCTTTTTTACTTCATTTTTTATGCGTCGCGAAGTGCGTTGGTATTAGTTTATGTGCGTACATTTTGGCGCACATATAGCGCTGCTTGCTTATTCTCACTCGTTCGCTCTCTGTCCTACATCATAGTATTTACCTAACACGTCTTTGCTATTGCTGGCCCTTTTGTATACAGGTTGACTTTGTCATATTAATAAAGCAAAAAAAAAAATTCATGTAAAAAAACAACAACAACAGAACTCAGCCAAATGTGTTGCGCTCAAACTGGTCTTGCCGCTTATCACTGCGTATGTGCGTACGAGTGTTTGCCTCATATGAATTTGTTTTGTTTCTGTGCTTGTACATTGGTAGTGGTCTATGTGCCCAAAAGGGTTCCATGCAGAAGTCGCGCTTGTGCGTTAGATTTTTATGTTAATTATTTTTTACAATATTCAATAGTGGCGTTTCGCGTCTTTGTATGGCTTCATTATTTTATGCGTTTTATGGCCTTCTGCTTTGAAACAATCTGACTTAGGTTGTAAAAATGGTTTCGTAAATCAAATGTTTCAAGACTTAGCCTCTCTTATGTTAAGTTGCTAATACCTGAAACAACTACCTATCTATCAAACAAACTATCTATGTTGTGATAAAGAGCAATTCTATCCCATCATAGAGTCGATGAATACAACGAATCATTTGCTGTAAGGATCGAATATTTTCAATTATTTTCATATACTGGAAAGGGGATTACGCAAAATATTACATTAAATTTCCACACCGACTTAACGATTTTATGCACATTAATTTACAAGTTGTAATTTCTTTTGATATAAGGTAAAGGTTTCTTGATTTATTAACGATTTTCTGCTTATAAGAAACTGCCACATTATTCTTCGAATTCGATTTCGACCGTTAGCTAATTATTTTTCATTACAAAGCTAAGACAGCTCAGACAGCCTGCAAAAATGTCCCAAGTTGTCCTTGAAAAAATTATGCAAATTTTTTTTGTTGTTGATTGGAAGCAAAACCCTTAAATATAATAAGCAAAAAGAAGTCCTCGCAAAAGAAAAGAAGAAGTGCCAAATGGGACAGCAACAACAACAAGTAGAGAGCAGTGTAGAAATTTTTAAATATGCAAATTATATTTTAACCAATTTCGATTTTTCTTTTCATGATCCTCAAACGAAAATATTTAAGCAATCAATAAAATTAGATTCCTAAGCGGTGATGACTACGGAACCCCGAGAGGGGAGTTGATACAACAGAAGGGTTAAAAAATGTGATTTGCATATTTCGATCATTTTTACGATCGCATTCCTCTTCGATCTTTATGCAAATTACACTTTGTAACGGTCGATGGAAACGTATTATTTGGGTGGTGATTGGTGAATTTTGCGACAAAATATAGAATGCTACCAACAAAGTAGTGAAGAAATTAAAAAAAAAATTTATTGTGCAAAAAAAGTGAAAAAGTTAATTTTTAAGTGTATTTTTGCTTGCTATCTCAATGAACTGATAATGGATAAGTGCAATAACCAACATAACCAATGAAAATGAGTGATTCAAATTGGAGTTTTGCATTGAGAAAACAGCGAATCAAAATTGAATAATGCGAAAAGAGCGTGCGTCTTTCTCTTCTCGCACACATATGCACACACATAAGCACGCATATACAAAATGCTCGCGAAAGCAGGTTTGATTATGCAGACTCACACGCATGAAGGTACGCCAGCAAGCATGCATTCTCTTACGAATGTGTATGCGTGTATGAGTGTCTCTTGCCATTGCAGTTCACTTTTTGCTTACGCAATATAGCCAGCCTGTTCTCACATACGCGCATGTTGCATTCAAAATGCAATTTGTCGTCTGCGTTGCTCAGGTGGAGTTTCTGCTATTTTTGAAGTTAATTTAATAAAATTTTTTTTTTCGAAAAATGTCAATTTTACCATGTTAGTAAGCAAAGCCTTTGTAGTTTTACTTTTGCATAGAAAAAAAAACTTTGGTAATCCCGCAGGAGTAGTACTCCTAACGCACAACTCGCTAAAACGACGAATATCATTCATCAGCTTAAGTATACAATGACATTACTATATTGGTCTGAGTTATGTTTAACAGGTGTGTCAAAAAAGGACTCTCCATGAGGAGGCCACGTGGAGTACTTCAAGAAGTGAGCACAACATTGCAAGGACAGAGAAAGCAGACTGTTACAAACTCAATAGGTCAGTGTACACCATATCCTATACTAAGGCACGCCTAACCTTATACACACACTTCGGGTCATAAGCTGCATCTCCACTTAGAGGGACCGTATTCAGCTAGCCAACCTCATAACCTCGAAAATGCACCATATACTGCAGTATATGCCAATGTCTCCTACACTAAGTTACAAACTTCATGGCAAAGTAATAATATCCGGCACTGCTTGAAGAGTACAAACATTTAATTACTGGCCAACAGCGCCAGCCTCTCGAGCTACTCGTTCGAGTTACCTTGGTCATTACGATCATCAATCATTTTTGAAATTAGAGTTGATTCCGGATTTGCGTTGTCCGTTCGTTGTGCATTTGAGTTGCAACAAGTAAATAGAAACCATCTAAGCTGACTGCCTAATGGCCTACTTTGGTATTTGGCTGGAGAGATGAGTGAAAGAATTTCAATTTGTAATTGAAATATTTGGACTGCGGCTTTAAATGCAACACAGTCTACGGTGAAGAAAGTTATTTTGAGAGAATAAACTGCGTTCAATAACTGACAAAATACATCGCAATATGGAATTTAGCAACCTATACCTCTACTTGCTCGCTGTGCTACCTGAGTTATGATCGCCCTAAGTATTTGTGTGAGAAAATCTATATAATACAATCGGAAAACTTTGGGGTTTCAGAATTACGATTTGTGAGCTTGATTCGGTATGGAAGATAAATAATTGCTAACATATCTAACGCCGTCAGGGCCTAAAATATAGGAGAGCAAGCGGTCTCAATGTCACACCTTCCCCAACTACAATAAGTACTGCGCTGTATTGAAATAAAATGAGTTGTTTTCAACAGAAATTCCGCTAGTCAAGCGAATCTCTATTTACTTTGCTACACTCAACTTTTCTATTCATTATACCCATACAACTAAACTGAAGTGCACAAAGTACATTTCGAAAATCATTAAAATTGCATTTCCGATTCTTTTTCATGTAGGCCAAAAATTGGCATATGTTCGCCATTTATCATACAATTACCACCACTCAGAGACGTTCACTGCAATCCGTGAAGGACATGTGTTTGAATAGAAACTCGTATTCGCCTTATTCTTGGCGGGACAAACGACCTGGTACTGAAATGTTTCACAGTAATGAGTTACACGAAAACGAGAGAAAAAACCGCACAAACTTCCAGGAATTTTTAACTCTTTTTAACTCTTTTTGCCAACGAACCCTTTTCCTCAATGATAATTGCAATTTTTGGAATGTGCAAAGGGTTAAACTAGTTCCCGTTGATTTAGCTCATAAAAACCTTACGGCGTTTCCTGGACTATTTCGCATTCCTGTGGCAAATTTCGCTACAAAACTTTTATGACTCAGTAAACAGTCGTAAAACCCTTCAGAGTTCCACTTTGGTTCTTTGTCGCATTTTCGTCAATCTTTGCAGACCACAGACAAACAATTAAGAAAAATATTTAAGTAGAAATTCTATATTGGCGACTACACTGACTGATATGTGAATTGCAATCGCCAAACTAAACTATTTCCTTTGTTTCATGCTGTCTTCATTGGCTTTGTCGAATTTTTGCGTTGATAAGCGTACGTTGTCTAAGCGCACATTTGACCACGGCTGCGGTTGTCCCCTGTTTGCATTTCCGGCACTTTGTGCAAATAGTCGCGGTAAAATCTGCCCACATTATTTTCACAAAAATACACTTTTGTTTATCGCCAAAAATTTCATGATTTCATGTCGTTGACCTTGCGTGCGTGCAGCCCATAGAAGTTGGTGAGTGACCCACATGATTTGTGCGTTTTTGATTAGATTTTTGCAATTAATCAGCTACGAGTTCAATGCCTCAAGAGCATTTAAAATACAACGTGAGTTGAGAGAACAGAGTTCTAAGTTAAGAATAAACGGGAATGGGTATTTGCAATTCTTCACATCGTGTAATCTTAGAGAATATTAAAAAATATTAGTTGCTGAAAATCTGAATGTAATGCATTTATTTATAATATTGTCTAATAGGATATATGGGTTAGAATAGGAATTATGTTTAAAACCTGCAAGGCAATAACACTTTGACTGAGCACAGTGCTTAACTAGAGAACCATGGAAACCCTCTCAGATGCTGTAATGAATAAAGTTAATCTTCTATCTGGTGCATAATTTTTGAAAAGGTATACCTACAGATGGATGGAGTTTATACACTTTTGAGCTAGAGAGCGTACCTGCATACGACCACTAGCAGGAGACCGCCCATACAAAGCACAGACTTAAATGTTCTTATTAAAAAAAACTTTATGATTGTCCTATTTTATGTAACATTTATTTGTCATTAACCAAGTAGTTCTATTTTGCTGCTGACACAGATTGTGTAGACATATGTCACTAGCGCTTTCCAGTATAGACTCTGTCAACAGCAATTCGGAAATTTCAGCCCAAATGCTAACACGGCATTATGTGGATCATATCATATGAAACTAGATCATATATATGTCCTAAAACTGCAGTAAACCTTCGCATCAATTGTTGATTATTTAAAATGCTGACATTGCTCTATTGCTCTCTTTATATTTTAACATCAGACGAGTATAATTCTCCCACTTTCATTCTCTTATTTTTTAGAAGACGTTACATCTAAATTGGACTCAACCCATTGGCAATGTATAGTGCACTGCTTTGCGGTTTTTATACATGATATTAACACATCGACTTTAGTAGCTGCGTACCTGCTTCAGTCGCTGCTAGACCCTGTCTACATGATTTCCCCTTGCAGACAACTTCATTCAAGCCATGCACTGACCGTTGTCTGCGGTTGTACTAAGCCGAATTATGCTGATTTGTAATCCCACCTAATGAGTGAAAAGTAATAATCGGCGTATTTAACAATGCAAGACAATGCAAGCAATCTCATCTGCTTTGGGCGAAACTCGCAACAGCGAAGGACGCGACACGGCAAATAACTTCATTTGGCTAAAGTCGTTGAAGATTTTGCATGGAAAATACAAAGTCAAGAAGTCAGTAAACAAGAGCCTTTGTTCTCTAATTCTTTTCGGTTGCACTAATCCCGGCGTAGGAGTGCAGCGCCGTGTGTGACTGATTGACTGTATAATTGACTGGAAACAGCATGTGGCAACTGCAGACTTGCGGCTTCGGCTTCCTCTGCTGACTTCTCAGAACTGACGTTTGGGGGTGAGTATTGAATTACACGAATGCAACACTCGTGCGTTTCTCGTTCTACAGGGTGTCTGTTATACGACTATTTTGACAATTTGTGCTTGGCTAATAATTCCTTTTGCATGATTTATTGGTCGAGCCAGTTCAGCGGAGTCATCACTAGAAAGTTGAGTAAATGAAAATTGAAAAGAGAGACGCGACAGCTCCGAAAAACCGCACTGCAACTCTTCTAACAGCTACCGACCGAGCTTTCACTTGCTCGCGCTTGGAGACAGCGTAGCCGATAAGATTACGAAACTGGAAACTCTCACAACGTAAGCCACTTCAAATGGGTCTCCAAGCGTGGTTTGATGTGCTCTGGGCGCTTGCTCGACGAGTTGGGGTATGTACTTTTGCTATTTGCGGTATGATTTTTAACACTATCACGAAAGTCGGGGCATTCCTTATCGCCAAATATTGTTTTTTCATAGATTAACATTATTTCTTTTTTGTGTGTTGGTTTTTTTTTTTCTGATATGAGAGTTTTCTTAGTTTGTGAAAGTGAAAGGAAAGGAAAGATGGAAGGTGAATGCACTTTGAATGCACTGCCATTTTTCATAAAGAAGGCAGACTTCAATTTTAGTTGCTCTAAAAACAAAATGAATTGTAATAATAATCTATACATGTACATCTATATATATATATATATATATATATATATAACAAAGTGGTAAAAAACGTTTAGTGGTTTTTTTAAATGTAGATAGGATAGGAAAAATAAATTCAAAAACATTTTAAAAACAGGGAAAGAGTACGCTCGCTCACCCTTATTTATGAGCAAATATTCAATTCTATTTCTGTTTATAAAGCAGTACTCGCTTTGAATGACATTGTTTGTCGTTTAAGTAAATTATTGAATTTGTCAATTGTCCAAGTATAATAATTGTTTATTTTGAGAATCATGCCAAAATAATTTAGTCTTAATGAACGATCTATTAGTGATTTTATTAGTGATTTTATTCCAGTACTAGCGTACCAGGCCACGCGTTACAGTGGCTCCATCTAGTACACAATACATTTCATGCTGTTTGTGTTTGCATTCATGCGAAAAAATGTTGAAACTCTTGGTCAGAGTAATTCTTTAATCCTATCAATAAATTTTGAAGTGTAAAAAATTCTCGTTTCATTCGAACATTTCTTCTTGGTTTATTTCGGTTTTCGTTATTTTTCAAGCATTCTGCCACGATCAACAAAAGCAATTTGTGAACTGTTTGGAATGAAATCAAAAAATAAAATGAATATTCTCGCACGAAATAATCGAACTGTTTATCTCTAAGTTTTATGCTTGGTGGTGCTGCAGTTTTTTTTTTTTTTTTTTTTGCAAAAACTTAATACTAAAAAGTCTATTTAACGTTAAGCAATGCAAGAAATAAAATTCTTGTTCTCGTATTGGAATAAAAAAGTTCTGAACAAATACTAACGCAATCGGTGGAGAACTTTCGGAGATCTTAGTGCACAAACATTTAGCATTTACATTTTTATTAATATAGATAGAAGATAGATAACATGTTACATATTTTGAAAAATCAAACTAAAATATATTATTACAGAGTATACTCGTAGTACAGTTACGCAATAACTTACAAAAACAACTATAATATCAAAATTAGGAGTATAGAGTACATATATGTATAGTGTAAGTGAAATAATGTCACATGCCTAAGGAAAGTAGGAAGAGAAAAACCTTAGTTAAAAGAATATATTAATGCAAGGAGGAAAGCTTCTGGCAGAGAAGAAGAAAGAAAGCACTCAAGCGAACACAAGATGCTCGAGAACGCAGTATATAAAAATTAAAATCGTTCTTTTTGTTTGAGCCATGTTTAGGCTACCATACCGGTTGACCCATTTTCGATGTCGATCGAAGCGTGCGCTAAATTTGATTTCAATTCTATGCCGTGTTAATTGCTTCGTCAGAAATCATGCCTCAGAAAGTCTCGTCTTTTAGTGTAGATCTACTAGATCGCACATAGGAAAATCGAACTCGAGTTTCTCAAACACAGCAGAGCAGAAAGCACACCGTTTGCGAAATGCTTATTCGCCTGCATCAGAAGCAGAAGATCGACATGGCGACAGAATAGAAAGCAAACGGCTAAGTGCTAATTGAACTCGACAGCAGTACAGGTTGATTTCAATTTTGATTATAAGATTATTTCAATAAGATTATAGTTTGAATCAAAGTGAAATTATGAGAGAAATGAAATTAAATGTGTCTGCATTGCGTCCAATTGCCAATATTGCGTCCACCACCTCATCCATTTGTGGCATTGCTTTCAGGCAACTCACCTGATTCTAAACACTTTTTGCCGATAATTCTCAAATATTGAGTTTTAAATGATGATAATAATAATAATAATTAATAAAAAAACAATAATTATAATAGCAAGTGCAATATACTTCATTCGAAAGCGAAAGCACTGCTACCTGCCTAACACCAACTTACAGGTTAACTCTAATTCTATAATATGGGATAATAGTGTTAAATACCTCGGATTAACCCTTGACAAAAAACTAGTATTTAATTTGCACATAAGCAATACAATAGATAAAGCTAGCAAAACAATTCGATTACTATATCCGTTTATTAACAGAAAGTCAAAGCTGTCAGTTAGTAATAATCGAACTATATTTAGGTCGATCTTCGGTCCAATTATGATATATGGCTCTGTAATATGGGGCGACTTTGCAGTTAGTCATCGTGCCAAACTCCAGAGGGAGGGCCGAAAACAAATTATTAAAAATGATTCTTAAGCTTCCCTTTTTCTTTTCCACTTCCCTACTCCGTGAAATGGCACATGTTTGTAAGATAAATGAGAAAATCTCTCAAGCAATAACAAGCTTCAATGTGAATCATCAAATATCTCACAATCCTGGCTAAACTAGCTTTATCAATTAAGGATCCTTAGTTTTAATCTTAGTTTTAATGCCTAGGTTAGGAATTTTAACCTCCAATGTAAGGTTTTTCCCCATTTTCCTTACGAAAGCATAATATTACTTAAATATTATATAATTATCCACAATTCAATTCTTAGTTGTAAAGTTAGCAAATGTAACTATAACCCTATATAAACATAAGGTAAACAAGTTGTAATAATAATAATAATAATAATAATAATAATAAAAATATTAATAATAATATTAATAATAATTATTATAATAATAATAATAATAATAATAATAATAATAATAATAATAATAATAATAATAATAATAATAATAATAATAATAATAATAATAATAATAATAATAATAATAATAATAATAATAATAATAATAACAATAATAATAATAATAATAATAATAATAATAATAACGCGTCAAACTAGTGCATTCCCTATTAATGTCATTAAATATATATTTTTATGTTTGTATGTGTGTCTATATATCTAACTATGTTCTCTCTATGTAGCCCCCTTGAGAAAATGGATATGTGTTTTGCATATATTTTTATTGTTTAATAAGGAACAAGAAAGACCCATGTCTGCAAACAGTAAGACCTTTGACCTTTGTTATATGTACATACATATATGTATTATTGCGCTAGAAGTTCTAATATCCAGTTTGGGACTTCATAAAAGGGGAAAGTGCGATCACAGTTGCAGCTGTTTAATTATGCAAACACAGCTACTATAGAAATGAAGCTGTTTAACCCACTACCACTAGCAACAAACTGCTTCAATAGTGGGGAATAATCTATAAACTAGTAAAGCAAATATGGAAGAAGTTCTCCCATTTTATTTTCGTGCATTTCGTAGCAGATAACAAATTTTGTAAATGTTTACCGATTGGCAAGAGGGGAGAGCGCAAACGAGCCATAAACAGCGAAAAGCGAAATGGAACGAAAACAAAAAACAAATAAAAAAAATGCATACAAAGAAGAAGAAAGAAGCAACAGAAACCAATAGAAAATTAATAATAAAAAATGCAACAAAGTCGACAAAAAACGCACACACGAAATGAGAAATCAAATAAAACTGAGACTAAGCAAACGCAGCACGGCCGAAAATATTATCGGGCTTGCGTCCACGGCGAGTATCTGAGCAAAAGAGCTGCATATCTGTGTGTGTGCGGCAGCGTTGAAATATGTGTGTGTCTGGCAAGTGTGCGTGTGGAAAGTGGCACGTCGTCGTCATCATCGCTGGCAGTTGCTGAGTTGGCGTTTCCCACTAGCTCACATTCACTCATTCGCCATGTTGCATTGCATGGGTCATTGCACTTTTGCAACGAAGCACAACGAAAATGAAGAACAGCAGAAAATACACCAAAATACACAAAAAGATAAAAATAAAAAAATACGCGAGCAAAGTTGTGGAAAACACATGGCAAACGCACAACGAGGAACGAAGCCACATGCATGCAAACGCGCCTTGCACTCGTCGCACATTTGCACCGGTTGCCACTTGTGATGAGCGCCCGACCGTCCGCCATTTTGCGTAGTTGTCGTTGCTGTTGTTGCTGTTGTTGTTTTTGACTGCACGCACTACCAAAAATAGCACCCACAACTATACTATAAGAATAACAGCAAAAGCAACAACAAAAGCAAATATTGTATAACCACGCCGAATTACTGCCTTGCAGTCTCTTATTGGTTCTCCCCAACCAACGCGTGTGTTCGTGTGAGTTGCTGAATTATGCGACGTTCGCAGCGTCTCCTTGTTGTTGTTGTTATTGCTGTTGCCATTGCCGGCAAAGCAGGCACGAAGTCGCGGTCATTACGTTACGCATGCGCGGCGTTACGTTATCGGCGCGTTGAGCGTTCGAATGTGGGAGCGGTTAGAGGCGCGCTGCCAGTGCCACACTCTGCGCGCAGGCGCGTCTGTGAAAAATATTTTCAATTCGTGAAAAACTCTGTGCGTTGCGTGTGGAAATGTGAAAATGAAAATTATGTGCGTTTCATGCTGTGCCATTGAAAAGTACAGCAACAGCAAATGTACAGCAACATTTATTTTTAGCAATATCGTAAGGCGTCGACATTTTGGTGATTGTTACTGTTCCAGGGAAATGGCGCAGATCTTATATTTTTTTTCAATCGGATTTAGTATAATGCATTAAGTTGTTTGAAATAGTAACCAACACTAGTACTGGAAATTGGAGATGCTTCTAAATAAATATTCTGACCAAATCGCATAAAGAGCGTCGTTCTCCTTGCTTACCACCGACTCTAACTTATAGAGAGCAGACACATTGAACTGGTAAGTTAGTGGCGATCCACA
Organism: Cacoxenus indagator; assembly: GCA_035041755.1. NCBI lineage: Eukaryota > Metazoa > Arthropoda > Insecta > Diptera > Drosophilidae > Cacoxenus > Cacoxenus indagator. The sequence continues at coordinate 1,313,552 of JAWNKX010000665.1, forward strand.
GATGCAGATTGTCACACTAGAAACAAATGTGATGGCTGTAAGCAAGACACCTAGAGCAAATATATTTAAAATACTCTCTAACCCATAAGCATTTGATGCCGTGCCTTAGATTTGAATTCATGAAAATGTTATGTAAAATCTCCAAATGCCGTTATTAACTTAAAAAAACAATTTGATTGTTTATGCTTGATTTTATGTGAAAGTATTGAATATTAGTTCTTCGTCGAATTAAAGAAGTCAATTCCCGGAGTGACCGCATAACTTAAACTGCCAATGTTTAGACTTACTATACCACAACTAGTTGAAACAATTAGTGTTATCTAAATTCTCTTGTTAACAAAGAAATTAAGATCTATCTATCTCCAATACCTATCTACCCAACTAGTAAAACTACAACCTGAAACCTTAGGGACTAATCAGCTATGAGGTGAGTATAGAGTGAGTATAGAGAGCAATATAGAGAAAGTCACTTGCAAACAATTTAAAGGCGTGAGTCATTTTGTTGAATCCATGTTTAGAGACTTGCACTTTATTAATTTCATTTAGAAATATTAAAATTTACGATTCTTATGCAAATCGCCCACAACTTGGCGTGCTGCTAACCAACTCTGCCATCTCTCTCGATTCGATACACCCTTTGAAACTCCAGCAATCGTTACTCAGCACTCGGCGGTCAGACAATAAACTGTTTTATCAATACGAAGTCCATTAGCACCATTATGCGATCTTCAAGTGTCGAAAAATGCATTTTTATGAACACCAACCGAATAAGAGGAAAATGACAAATGAAAGAAAATAAAAAAAATAAGAAAAAAAATTAAGAGTAGAAGACGCCCAGCCTCGACGAAACTCAAGGCGCTTTGTCACGTAAACCATGCCTAAAATGCACAGCGGGCATTTACAGGACACAGCGGAGTACAGCAAAATGACCAGAGATCGAAAAGGGCACAGGTAAATCACTTCCTGCTGGCAAATCGAACACACAAGCGGCTACTGTCGACCTAATAGCAAAGCAATGGCACGGCAGGACTTTTATGCAAAAAGGACGAACAAACGAACTGTTAAGTGTATAACAATGCGAACAAATCGGCACGGGCACGCACGGCACGAATACAACTCACGTCAAACGAAGGACAAAGCATGTTGTAGCCGAGTGAAGCGAGAGAAGAGTTCAAACATTTGCCGAGCGAATGCCAAGCGAATGCCAAACGAATGCCGAACGAGCTAAGCAAACACTTCGGCGTGCCGATTTCTTTATGATTTTTTATTGTACAAAAATTATCAAAATTTGCTTACACGTTTAGTCTGGAGTGGCTGGCCGGCACTCTCGGCGTTGAGTTATACTGATTTGGACCACCCCCGGCGCTATTGTACTGAATCGTTCATCCTTTGTGTCAACAGGTAGTTGAGGCGGGCAAGTAAAGGATTGTTGATTCTAACAGTAAAAATGCGCAAACTTTAGTATTTAAACGAGCTGTAGAATTTTCTTAAACTTCTTAATAGAATACTTGCCTAGTTTTGATTGATCTGCATTACAGCGGACATCCGAAAATTAATAGAAGCAACGATTTTGAGTTTTCTTTATTGCCGTTCCTGTCTGAGGATGTTCTTGCATACCGTACTCATTAATCTTTGTAGGCAGAGTGCATTTGCGCCTGGGTTTGTCGCTAGTCTATGATATGTCTGTCAATATTAATGAGCTCATCAGCAGCGCGTTCGTCTTCCGTCATATTTTTTGTGGAGTGCTTAGCGAACTGTGAGTTCGTTTGGTGGATGTATGTTTAGAATGAGGAGAGGAGAGCGGGAAATATATGATTGCAATCAGAAAAAGTGAAATTTGTTTCAAATGGTGTGTCTCAAACCGATGAAACAGCTCTGAGAGTATTCGAGAGAAAGATTTTTTGAAGAATATTTGGCCCCATTCTTGGGGCATTGGCAAGGACTACCGTATTCGATGGAATGACGAGATTTATGAGCTATACGATGACATTGACATAGTCAAACGGTTTAACGTGCAACGTATTCGCTGGCTTGGACATGTTCTTCATATGGATGAAGATGCCCCACCTCGTCGTGCATTTGACGCAGTAGTGGCTGGTCGTAGACGGCAAGGAAGACCTCGACTCCGGCGGAAGGACCAACTAACTAAGGATCAACTAAAAACTGCTGACTTCTGCACAATAACTAAATGACTGAAAAGGAAATCAATGTTACTCTCTTCAGATTGGACTTTAGATTTCTTTAGATTGGCATAACATTTTTTTTATTTCACATACAAGAATATCTGTAACCTTCTCAAAAACATTTTTTTTTCCTTTACTTTACATTTGAAAATTTTGAATCATGGCCACAATACAACGTTCTTGGATCGAAAATATCTAACGGTCAACTCAGGACAAGGTTCGTTGCTTTAAAGCACAGTGGTTAGCATATTGTGCTATCAAGCAATAAAAATGTGGCTTGTATATCTCATACAAAGTGGTCGGTTGGCTTGGCCTTTAAACTGGCCTTCATCCTGGCAGAGACAATTAAAGACAATTTTTATTCCTATGTTGAAATATAAAACTTTTGAGGTACTAAATTATTTCTATTTTTTTACTTACTTGTTGTCAGCGTTAAAATTGTTGTCTTTGGTGCAGTTGCTGAAATAACTGTCATTCGTGACCAACTCAAATGGTTCACACATTCAGTTACACTCTTCTCTTTCAAATAAATAAAACAAATATAAATAAATAAATAAATAAATAAAGAAGGCTTGACGTGGTTGGAGAGACCAGCCAGTGGACACCAAGCCTAGGCCTGTTAGCGGTTGTAGAGTCCGGGGATCTGCAACCAGTCAAGGGTATTCCTTTCAAAGGAAGCAGGCACTGCGACCAGAAAAGATCTTTGGTACCCTATTACCCTAATTAAGACAATAGAGCCTCTAACTTTTTAATAGAGGCCAGTAGGTTCTTTGTCGAAGAGTTCCTGATCAGAACAGGTGACATAGAGTCTGGCCAGCGCTGGACACTCGTAGAGGAGGTGTAGACTTGTTTCTACGTCTTTTAGGCACAGCCTACACTCTGGGGAGGGCGACAAATCTAGTTTGTTTAGTTGGTAATTTAGGCGTTGGTGACCGGTCAAGTAGCCCACATTCAAAAATAGTTGATAGTTGTTAATTTGGGACAAAAGCTGTTTTTAATTAATTTTTTTAATTATTTATTGTTGTTATTACTATTTACTGGCAATACTGTTGAAATATATTTCTACATTTTATATAAATATTTTATTTTTATTTTTGTGTGTGTCATGTGTTGCGCTGTATTCATAGAATAATTAATAGTTCTTTTCACTTTTTTATTATTTATTAAATTTTATTTCATTTTTTTTTTCAAGTTGTCTCACAATTTAAGGCCAAAACTTGTGTAGATTTTTCTTTCAGAAGTCTAATTGTTTTCTTATTTACTTTAATATCTAAATTATATCAAATTATTAGGTTATTTTTGAAGCACTTAATAAATTATTTTCTTATTTCTTTTTATTATTAAATTTTTAATGGTTTTTTCTTCTAAAAATTGCCACGTTTTCGCACACTTCTTCGGGGCCGCGCGTTTTCCACAATATTTGAACAGCACTCCTTAATTTACAAACAAAATACAGTTTTTAATATCATTGATCAAACTCAGAAAATGTGTTTGTCGGGAAAATTTAAAGATTTTCATTTGTCGCGCGACTGGTTTCACTTGCAGCGCTGTTGAACATCGCGTCGTCGATCGCGAAAAGATTTGACACGACGCAGCCAAAAAGCGCGCACTGACTTCATTATGCAAAAAGTAAAAATCGTGTAAAAGAACCAAAAAGAGCGTCGAAAAAAGAAAGAAGCATAGAACAAAAAACTAGACGTAGCCAAGGGCATACAGCGGAAAGGCGATCAGCAAAGCTGGCAAAGCTTTACAGCAACTAAAAAAATATGTCTGCTGTAATTTTTACAAGCTCTGGACTTTTATTCGTGTGTTGTGCTTTTTTTGCGCGTATAGTTTTTTTTTTCTTCTTTTTTCAAAGTATTTGCTGGTCACACTCGGTTTGACTGTTGTTCGGTCTGGCAACCGGAATGTTTAGCGGTATACGTGCGTACGGACTTGTAACAGAAATTGAATTCTTTGTGCTTCTACGACTGTAGTGTCATTGTGAGATTCGCGCGTGGCAGCCGCGAGCACTGACCTTGAAACTGCGCTAGACTAGTGTCGATCAAAGGCGCAGGAGACCGGAGCGTGGTACAGAGGAAATGGAGAAATGACAGTTCAATGTGAGAGTGCGTTCCACTCACGCATACACGTTTCTCTTTCTGCGTGCGTGTCGTCTGTCACTTCAAAAGCTCTTGTTCATTTACATTATGTACAAACTCATATACGTATGTATACGTATTGAACGCCTATATAATGGGAGCTAGTAAGCTAGAATAGCGAGGAATGTAGTGCTCTGGTAGCTGATGCCCCATGCGAAATATTGCGAAGATTTTTACAACACAAACGAAAGCTCCCGAAACACGGAAAACTACACCACAACATATCGCGAGGCCCTTCACTAGTGTCGTCATTCGATTAGATTGTTTCGCGCTTCTGACAATGCTCAGTCCCCGATCTGAAAGAACAATTTGCGAATGACAAAACTCGTGCAGACGAAACCCCAAAGCGGCGAGGGGGCAAAACGCGAACATTTCTGTTTTTATCTGGCCTTTTTGTGTGTTATTTTTTTATTATTTTATTTTGCTTTTGAGGCCTTTTCAGCGTCAACCCAATTCGATTGCACAATTTTTGTTTACAGCGAAAAAAACCAGAACTCGAGAAGCAAAGGCAAAATATACGTGTCGCAACAACACAAATATTACGTCGTCAGTTTTGAGTGTGCCTGCTTTGGCGAAAAGCAATCTGTGTGCATGTGTAGAGTATCTGTGTGCAGATGTAGAGAACTTGTTTACAACGAAAACGAATTGTAATTCGCTTGATTTCGTCGAGTTGTGCGTGAATTTTTATCACGGCCGATATTTTTTGTTTGCCAGTTGTAAAAATTTTCCGGAAGGTCTCGCAACGTTTTCAATGCTAATTATTTTCGAAGCGACGCAAACTGGCACAAGGTGAACATCATCTAAGAACTTCCAGAAGCATTTAATTAACCAAATGAAATACATATTTCAATCTACCGCGAAGCAATTTTAGAAACGACTATAGAAACAAAATTTCACAAAATGACAAATGACAATCCACATTGGAGAGTATAGAAATTTTGGCAGTACAGTGCAGGTCAAAAATAAAAATAAAAAAAATTGTTAATAATGGCTACTCTCTGCTCTTTTAAATGTAGCCTTTAAATCGCAATAATATGACATTTAAGAGAGAGATCAGTCACGGCATTAGGCTGCTCACCAATTGAAAATATTATATTATACTTATTTTACATACACATGTGTTTCCTTATCACGATTTAAGCGGTTTGTATTATGACCTCTTCAGACTTTGAATATAATTTATATGCAAACAGTTTAGCAGAATGTTCAATTGTTTTTTGCAAAATCTATACACATGCACACATACATATAAGGAAAAGTGTTATCGACATGAATATATTTTAGGCGTTTGAGTATTTTAGAAATGTTCTGTTTTTATGCATAAGATGATTGTAAGTTTAAGTATATATCGAATTCATTAATTGTTTTTGTATGCGAAATTTAAAATTTTTTGGATCTGCTTAATTAGTATTCTCTTCTGTATTAATATCAATTTATAAAGTTTTATTTTCACTATGTATTGCTCTTTTAAATTGCTGCGAAACTGTACTTTTTGTCGAGTACATTAAAAACTTTTCGCCTCAAATGATTAGTATTTTTTTTTTCTACTACCAACTTTAGTAGCAGAATCTTTACAACTTAAAACTATTAAAGATTCGCCGAAACTCCAAGCAAAAAACCTTTACATCATGTAAAATTTATGAGGCAGCACTACAAGCGACAGCAGATGTAGCAGCAACGCCCCAGAACTTCGCGAGACGAGAACACAACGAAAAAGCACATAATAAATTAATACATAGAAAGGAAAAAAATACAACAACAACAAATAAACTAATATCGCAAACAAAATGCTAAAATGAGCTGAGAAACTAATAAAAAATAACTTTTTAGCAATGAATGTCGACAATATGAAAGCCAAAAAGAACCACATATAACAATGAGCGAAAGAGCGATTGCGTGAACGATTGAGTGAGCGAATCGCTACTTGCCTCGACCATAAACTTGAACTTGAAACACCAAAACAAAAATTTCAAGAGCAATTTGCCGGCAAAACAACAAAAACAATGCCGAAAATAAGCATAAAAACGAGCAAAAATCGGCAAATGTATTATGTACCGACGAAAAAAACAACAAAAAACGAAGAGAGATCCCACTCTCTCGCGTGCAAAAAAAGAAAAACCATTTACGCACCTCTAAAAGACGACGGCAATAGAAAAGCACCAAGCTCATTCCAACCGAGAGCAGCACCGAGTAGAGTCGAGTGTTGCCGAAGTTTGTTTATGCGAAAATCGGATTCGTTTACGTCGTTCGCGAAATTTGCCGAAATTCGCAAAGCAACCAATCAGCGGCGTAAATTCGCATAAACAAACTTCGTCAACGCGAGCCGATCGTTGCCGATGACGATGCGAAAGCTTCTTTTTCGCTTTTTTTGCACACACGTACGCGCGCACACACAGCCACTGCATAGGGGAAATCGTATGGGTATGCATGCGTTCTTGTGTTTGTGTGACACGCTTTTGCGCTCTTTACTTATTTTCGGCGTCTGATAAATCGCCATTTTCGTGCAAAATTTTACGAACGAACTTGTTCCGTTCGACTGTGTTGCTTTGCTTAACCTTAGAACGCTGAACGCGTGGTTCTTTAGGTTTTGCAAATTGCTTATAATAATAATATTAATCACCGACACGTGGTTGTCTTGTAGTAGCGTATGTACTCTTGATCTATTCTAGAGAGTAGGGATTAGCGTTAGTTGAAAGCTTTCGGTCTGTTTTCTGTTTGCCAGATTAGAACTATGTATTTAAGCAAAGTTGAACGAAACGAACATTGTGTACACGTGGAAAGAAGCTTTATGAAAACTTAACATTGGCACTGGGTCACATCTACTGATGTTAGAATTATTTGCGATATTTCAAAGAATAAACTTGGAGCTTAAATTCTACTGACATCATATATTATATAGAGGAAGAGACGCATGAGAGGAGGATACATATACATAGTCGTTCATTATGCTACCCACTTATCTCCTTCTCCCATCTAAAGCCATTTTGAGTACCCGGCGTCTTTTAAGGCAGACTTAATTTTGAGTTTCAACCAGAAACTTATTGGTCCGTTTTTTAGTAGTTTTCCTCGTTCTAAAATTGTACTAGATTACTAGAGAGGTCGCATATTCAAGAATACATTAAGTAAGGGTTTCGATCGATCGATCGATTAAACTTGGCAGCGAAGTATTAGTTCCAGTCAAAAGCAACACTTAAGCAAATGTTGTCACAAAAATAGAAGTCATAAAACTTTTAGTGCAGAAATTCTATAATTTTTTGATAAGTACTACTAGTACTAGTTTTTAGTAAATCTAAAAAATCTTTTTTAGCCCTAATCATTTTTTTTAACATTGTCAAAAGCTTTTTTTAATTTTTTTGCGTCGATCACAGCTTACTGAAGCTTTTAGCAAGTTTTGCAAATTACCAACAGAAGGTGGGTATCTAAGCTTCTTGCATAAAGCGCCTCAATATCGCACTCTTATACTATAGTAGATTAATTTCAATTATTTTACTGTTATTATTGCAGAAAAAAATTTAAAAGAAAGAACAAATACAAAACATTAATGAAGAAGAGTGAACTTATCAAAGTCTGATTGGATTACCTTAATATGGAAAATAAGGGAAAAAAGAAGATCTTCACCTAAGCACTTTATTTATCCTGAACTTCAGTTATCTCATCAATAAGTTTCGAGGCTAGCATAGATGGCGCCTACAATAATACATATCATTTTTACCGCCCTATTCGTAGCAGCCCATCAGCTAATAGACAAGCTTTTGATAGTTTTTATGGTTTTGGCTAATAGGTGAAGAGCTTTCCCTAATAGGGTTGTGACAGTAACATACTATTTTACTCGCTGTTAGGTTGCTGAGAAAAGGGCGGTTAGATGACAAAGCAATCAAAAAGTATGCCGCTCTTCGTCAAAACGTTGCTTTAACAAGTACAAATTTCTATGGAGCTGATACTCCAGTTACTCAATCCACAATCGTCTACAAACCCCTCTAACTAAAGTAGCATGACAACTTAAATAAGTTGTATATACTACGACTGGTTTGTAGGAAAAATTGCCTATCAGAGAACCGTGTTCAAAAAGGGTGTCTTAACAGCTCACAGTAAACCAAACACAACAATGATTCGTTGGTGCATAGTTGTTTTTGCATCGGCATGTGACTCTATATGACACACGGATCTATGACTATGTTGAGAAAGGAAAGACCATCAACAGTGAATAGTACATGTCGTTCTTAGTGCATGTGAAGGAAGATATTCTTTACGAAGACAATGCACTATCCCAGAAGTCCTTGGATACGATGAAAAACTTGCACTATATTAATTTGCTTTCTCAGTATCTGGCTTCCAGCGACTACTGCCTGTTCGCAGAACACAACAAAACAAGTCCAGGAAAGGAAAAGTCGGAAATTATAATCGCGACAAGCGCCTATTTTATGTCATAGCATAAATAATTCTACAAAATACAAGTAGACATTGAAGATTCAGTGAAGCTAAGCATGAATATATCGTTCTTGAATTAATTAAGTATATTTATAGTTTGCCTAGGAACTTCTTGAGAGTGATATATGGTATGCGTCCACACTGCAGACTAGTGCATTAAGCCATTCGATGTTCACCATTCACGTGGGTGTTTTTGAAACCGCTGCTGCGCTACCACTGGGAGATTTTGTCACATTTAAAAGAAGTTGAGTGACTTCAGTAGTTTTTCAGTGGCTAAAGCGAAAGACAGCTGCTCTTGGCCAAGTTTTGTCAGTGGAACTCTACCTCGCTGTCTAGCTATAGAATGCTGTTCAAACGTGAAATTAAGACTGCTCTAACTCCCTTGGAAGAATTACATTAAAAAATTAACAAGCATTTTTTCATTTAGTAAGGAAATCTATTACTTTTCTCAATATTATTGCTTAATATATGCTTTAATTTAAATTGTTTTTATTTAATATAATTTTTTTTTAATGTAAATACGTCTTTGCTTTTACTTATGCGAGGTAGGTGATCAAAAAAGTGAGCGCTACAATGAAGTGCGATAACGTTTGGTCTTGTAGATACATATCTATTAGCTATATAAAAAATTTAATTGCACCATTCGATAGTTAAAGGATCGAAGAATTCAATGGGTTACGTGATGCTTTTACTCGCCACTGTTTTGCTGTTTATTGTTGTTCTTTTATGTTTTGCTGCACCCGTCAGTTTTCTTGTATTTTCCAGGCATACTTTGTGTCAAAACAACAATTATATATATATATATATAGTATATAGTATTATTAAATATTAAACAACCGAGTCCCGGACATAGCCACACCTCTCTTTTTTTTTGCTATTACCATTCTTTTTTGTGAAATTTCCATATCGATTCAAGAGCTTCCACAAACTATTTAGGCGAAAGTCAGCTCGGATAATCAAGGATAAGCAAGCACCTAAAAGGTTTTATGTAATAATCCAACCAGAAGATTACGACGGCTTTTCACAGCACTACCTGCGAATAGATAAAAACCGCAAATCTAAAAATAATCTTTTTTTTGCTTCATTGTTTGCTTTATTGCTTTATTTACTTATTAATTTTTTTTTTTTTTTAACTCTCGGCAAATGCAATTAAAAATCAACAATGACAATGCACAAAAGTCGCTAAGGCAAAGAAAATAGGCTAAGGGAAATGTTGAATGCCAATAAACGTTGGCGATGCCAACTGCAGAAGAATACGCAAGTAGGGCTAAGAAGAAAGGGTCCTCCTTTAATGCCTTTGTGTCGTAGGTGTCAAAGGCGCAGAGCAAAACAAATGCGCGCCGACTTGTTGCACGGAGCAGCGACAAACGAACGCGAATCCTGGGAAAATTATCGATCGCAACCTGTATTTCAGCTGTCCCGCAAACATTCCCCTCGCTGTACGCACCATTCACCCGCATGCCGTCATAGCAACGCTTTGCGTTTTTTACCGAATGCAACGAAAATGCTGCTGGTTCCAAGCGTGGAGTGGTGGACGCCATCCTTTTTGTTGCAGTTGATGTTTTTTTTTTTTTTTGTTATCTCATTTCAAGCAACATGTTTCCACTTTCAATTTTTTATGTTTCTTTTCTTTTGCGTGTGACTTTTTCGTGGGCAGCGCGATATTTCTTCTCGTCTCGTGCACAATCAAAAAGCCACGATTTTCTTTCCCAGGCATCGTTTTTCTTCTGTTGCATTTTTTCTTTTTTTTTTTGTGTGTTGTTTTACTTTGCTCGCATGCCTGGCGTACACACACATGTCCTGCGCTCTCTTAATCCTGTATCCTGTTGCTTCGTTGAGCGTGCGTCCCACGCAGCACAATCACCATCATCGACGTCATCAACAACATCCTCAGAGACAGCAGGGTTTTTGTGAGATTCTCAGCCTCATCGCCAACAGAAGCTGACAACAATTTTGTGCATTCGCTTTGGTTATCCTTCTTCATTTGCCTTAGCGAGCACATCCTTCGCGTGCATCCTTTGCTTGATTTGTTGTGTGAAGTTCTCGTGACTATTTGCTGTAATTTTACTTCATCATTTCGGTTCGCCCCTGCTTGTGCCTGGGTTATTGAACTGCGATTTTTCGATTTCAATGGTTTTATTGAACGATTTTGTGCACAGGTGATAATTCCTTTCCATTCGCATGCTGCGCTTATGTACTTGATCGTTCTTTGAGTCTGTCATACTTAAAAGAAAAAAAAAAGAAAACAAAAACTAACAAAATTGATAAATAATGATTTGGGGTTTAAACACAATATAAACAAAAAAAAACAAAGTAAAGGTAAAAATGAAAGGTGTTCGGCCTTGCTATGAAAGCAATAAGCCAATATTACTTCACGTTTTATTGGATCAGACAGATTTGTAGTTCTACCACTGATAAAGCAGTGGTAGTACTGGACCATATTATATTAGTAGTTATCCGACTTATTAGGCAAGGGGAAAATGAATTGCACGCTCGAGTAATACTAAGAATAACACAATATTTCCCGGGACGGCACTTCTCGCTTTACCGCCACATGCAGCATACACTGGAGTCTACTTGATATTCAGCAACTCTAGTCCTACCTTTGAAATCAAGAGCAAACGCATTATAAACCTTCACCTAAACAGTGCAGTTACTTTTATGATAGTAAACAGTCTCTATTCCACAAGTCATTGGCACCTACCTACCTGAACTAACTGTATACAGTAGTATCCAATTCCATCACATATCTATGCAAGAGATACAGTCGTTGGCGCTCAATGGTTCAGGTAGACTCAATCAATAAATTATAACAAAAATTACTAGACCTCCGAATTAAGGTTGGGAGCCAAGTTGAGAGTTGAGTGCAGTTGCAATCAATTATAATTACTAGTTGAAATACAAACACAATCGTACAATATTGTATTATACTATGTCACTTAATAACCACATGCGTTAAGATAATTTAACAAAATGCAAGCTTGTGTCATGCGAAGCTTGTGTGTGAGACATTTTTGTAGTTGTGTTGGTGACAACTTACGCCCACAATACCTAACTAATTTTTAGAAAAAGTTAATTGTGCACATCTAGAAATGAAAACCTGTCAAATGGTATATATTTCATCAAAATCGGTTATATAGTTCAGGCGTAAAAGGTTGATAAAGAAAATGTTTTGGCCTATTTATATATCATTGAATAGATTCGAGAACTTCGATACGGTCTCTAAAATATTTTGCTTTAATCAGCTTAAGATGAATTAATTTTGTGCTTAGTACTCGACCCACTCTTCGAACTAATAATATAATATTTTATACCAATTTCTCTTATGTTTAACAATGATTTGTTTTCATGCTTCCCCGCAACTTAACGTTCCACTAGTTTATTTATATTTACAGCTACTGCAAGTGAACGCATTTCGGTCGTTAACCTGCCAAAAGCATCGTGCTAAGGGAGAAAATGCGTGCATAAAAATTCATGGTCACAGCGCCGAAAAATGCTCCTCTCAGTTGGAAAGACGCCACGATGCTAATGCCAAAAATAGCAGCGAACAACAAACATTTTGTGTATCTTAAAAATGTAAATTTTTGTTAATTCCAAATGCACTGCACACTGTGTGTAACGCTAAGAGTAATTCAACGTGGGGGAAACAACAACAAAATACTGCAGAAAATGCGGCCATAGTCGAAATTTTGAAATGGAGGATTGCAGGCTAATTGCCAGTTTGAAATACTTGAAAAGGATGTGCAGCAAACGAGCAACATATGCGATTGATTTATGTCTTTTGTAGAGCAGAAAAGGGATATACTTAATTACAAGTATAGAGTCACTTGTATAGTGAATTCAGCTGGATTTCAGGAAAATTTTCATTAGTAGTTCGTTCTTTGATTTCAAGCGACTGTGCTGTCTCGTAATTATTAAGGAACATTTTGAAGGTCCGCTGACCGCCAATGAAGTTCAAATGAAGTTCTTCGTAAGGTTTGCACAACTTTAGCTCAGTGCTTGAATTACATTCATAAGTCAAACTTTATCTGAGCTCTTTTTCAATAGTATTTCTTGTTTTGACAAGTGGCCGTAAAATTGTCGCACTGTACAAACACACGCTGCGCGCTTGGCAATGATGAATTTACAGCAATTGCCTGCGAAGACAAATAAAACTCGAATTTTTCTTAGTGTCGACTTCAAAACCAACTTCTGAATGCTATGCTATGCGTTCGTGTTCTCGGTTTAGTTGACTTTTCGAGTGACTCGATTTGAGTAGCTGCCTGTTTGTCTATAGCATAATAAAGCGACACACATTAATTTGACAGTCGACAATTGACAATCAAACGATATGACACAATTTAGGGTTGAGCTGTCTGTCTTAAGCATCTGTCAGTGTCAATTCGCGTAATGCAATGCAATTTCGAGAGCCGACGTCATTAGTGCATACAGTGCATTAGCCGAGGTTATTTTTTTTATCGCTACTTAAATGTGTTTAATTTTTTTCTAGCCACAGAATTGCATAATTAATGCGTAGCATGTTTTGCCTACCGAAATTTTCATTAATTTTTCAAGTGGCTGCCATCTTTGAGCCGGAAATCGCGCGCTTTTGCATGTGGTGTGTGCGTGACTGCTTCAGGCCGAAGGCGAGTAATTGCATTTGAACGGGCCGATGTAACAAGAGAGAGAAGCGAAATACCCGAAACAGCGAGCGATAAGCGTTTGTTAAGAGCAGCTTGAAATAAAATAGTAGAAAGTCAAATTTATCGGCCACAGCGCACATTTGGTACGCTACGGAGTCGATGAACGCAACACAAAACAGTTAAGCATTCATCTTCAGACAGATCTTGGCCACATTAGATAACATTTAATTAACGTATTAAGCTGATTTGGCACTTTGTGATTTCTTTCTGTTTTCGAAACTAAATTTGCATCTCCGCGATATACAATTTGAGACCATTGAAGCCTTAAATAACATAAGGTTATTGAAGCCTTCTACTCATAAGGTTATTGAAAAATGGCTGGTGCATAGAAACAAAGCTGTTGACTGAGCTCAAAATAAAGCGATACTTTTCAGATGTGTTTTTAAATGCCCAAGACTGTGTTATTTAGGGGCGCCACTCATTGACTAATATCATTAGCCAAGTTGAGAAACGGTTCTGACGTCCATTACCCCGATGGTGTTATGAACCTAATCATAAGCTCCAAATGCTTTCAACTTGGTGTAGAGCCCCAACAAGTCAAATCGGAATCAAATAGGAAACAGATGCGCCCGCCAATTCAACCAACCAACAACTAACTAGCCGAGCCGAAAATAGTCAATTAATGCTGATGTAGATACATATAAATGTCAATGTGTGTGCCCCATGCGGATCGTTAGACAAAAATTGGATTGGGGGTAGTGGGAAAACGCATTTTGGTAGAAACAAAAGAAGAAAATGCGTTAGCTAAGAGCCAAAGTCGTGCCTACGCCAACATAATTCGAAATGAACCTCAAAGATCAAGCAGCAGCGAAGTACTTATTTGAAAACCCAAAGCACGTCGAGTTTCTTTGATGCGATAGACGCGCATACAAAAGTGGCCAAGTGAGCCGCAAAGCCGAAAATTTGCGTAAGATTTGACCGAAAAGGTCAAAGCGCAGTGCCCAAGCGGGTGAGAGTGCGAGTGGCAAGCACGCTTTGTTTATCTTATTGAGAACAAAGACGCAGTCCTTAGACAAAAGTCAAACAGCATGTAGTGTGCAAGGACAATAGTCAATCAGTCAGTCAGCCAGTCAGTCAACAGAGAGGCCAGCGTAACACAATCAAACGAAAGTGAAAGCAAGGACAATAGAGAACAACACTTGAAGGCGAGGATGATGTGAAAGAATTGTGTGGAAAATGCGACAAACTCAAACACTTTCGACAGCCAAATGCAATCGAATACTTTGTGGCTGCGCCTGCGCTCGAGCGTGCGTTGATCGCTTCGAACGTGTCCTTATGCCTACAGATACAAGCTATTTGTATGTAGCTATCTTATTGTTAAGGCGAAATATGAGCAGCGCAACGCGTCTGGCATTCAAACAGTTGGCGAGCTGTTCTACTTAATTTTTTTTTTTTTAATTTTGTTGGGGCTGTTTTTGTGTGCCTCACATATGTTGTATAGGCTACACGCCTATGTAATGTGTATGCCTATGTTCGTGTAATTTATGCGAAAATATATATATATATTTTAGCGCTAAGTTATGATCAGTAAATTAGGGGTGAGCGAGCATCGCATATACCTAGAGTGACAACTACAGACAATAAGAGATAAGATTTGAAAATGAAAACTTCAAGAGAACTGGGTTGCACTCGTAGTCTTAGGAAGTCATTCGTTCAACCAACATGCGTGCTGTGGTTAGTATGTAGGCTATTCTTCCTGTTGATCAGTTCTCTAGCTCAATAACTGAGCATCTACTTGCATACGTACACACAGACGAACAAGCGGACATAGCCATAACAATTTTGCTCGTCGAACTAATCTGGGATATATGTATATATAATCATTATAGCATAGAATCTCAGTATGTTCCAAGCATCATGACATCATAAAAAAAAGGAAATGCAACCTACTAGAGTTAACAGCTCCAAAACTCTTTGTTCGAGGATTATTTATTCGTGGCTAGTCAATAAATACTGACAACTAAAATGAGCGAAACGTCGTTTTATAGAAAGTTCCCAATCCTTTTTAGGGTCATAGTGTTTTAAGCTCTACGCTACTTTAAAGAAGGTATTGTATAAGATCCTCTCTAATACATACACACTACAATGCACAGTAACAAATAGTCACAGATTTGTGTAGCCATTCGCTGATCACCATACTGAGACTCCAACTGAACTCACACGTTTGACTGCAATTCTATGTTTCTGTCAGCAATGAATGCACAACTAACAAAACGCCAGCCTCAACTGCTTTGGCGCAAACTGTACCTGCAAATGGTCGCACACGAACGCAAACAATTCGGCAACCTCGGCTGATGTTGCAGCTTCTACGCGTACGAACTAAAAAACACGCGTGCAACACTCAATTTTTCATTCTCAATGTTTGTGTTATTTTATTTCCATTTATTTTCACTGCCAGTCGTTTGTCTTTTTTTTTTTTTTTGTTTTTTATTCTTCTATTTTCACTTGGCCAAATGTTTGTATAAAAAATTCTAAGGCCGCACAAGTGAACGATTGAACATTGCCATCGTCATCGTCATCGTCATCGTCGTCATCGTCGACATCTTCAACAAGGCAACCTTCTTTCTCCTACGTTGCAATAGAATTTCCTCAGCAACAAAAATGTATGAGAGAATCTATTAAACAGTCGAGAAACAGGTTTCGCCTAAAAAAAGGGCTGTCTTCATTATTATGCAATGCTGCGTTATATTCGAGTAGGACACGAGCAGAACGACCGCGCCAACTGAGTACTTCATTCAAAGGAGCGCCGCAGATGGGGTGAAAAACGCTTGACACATGATTCGTGATTGGTATTGTTTATGCAATTTCGTCCGCGTTGACTTTGTCTTTTTTATTTTTAGTTCACATAGCACCAGTGCAGCCAGTCCGGGTATATAAGACAAAATAGACGCTGCAAGTTGTTGGAACAAGTATCCATTGTATAATATATCCGAAACGAATATGCTTGGTCACACAGTAAACTGCACTTGTAGCCGTCGATGTGGCGACGTTTTTCGGAATTTTGCTCAAACCTGTTAGGATAGGCAAAAGTTCTTAGGAATAAAATTGACAACAGAAATGATTTGTGACTGTACCAGAAATTAATTACACTTTAAGACAAGGATGCAGATTAGAGTACTACTGCCTTTTGAATAAGTCAGTGTGCGTTGCCTTCTTCTTATGAGTAAATGCCCACTTATTAGTAGTATAATGTAGTAAATAGTAGATTTCTCCAAGTTTCATGACAGCCACATTAGCTTTTAACTGGTCCTAGCAGAGATGTGCTAGCCTTGAGCAGTATTTATGTACAATGAGCTTCCAAGTTGCAAAGAATCGGAGTCGAATAGTACATACTTGAATTTAGATAATGGTTGCAGCTCTGATTTTTTAGGGCCACTAGATTTGGTGATGGTAATCTCATTTGGTATAGATAAATTCCTAATCACCCACGGATGCTGGTAAAACCATCAATGCGATACGCTTGAACGTAGTTACTTTTTTTTATAATTAAAGGATAATTAGGAAAAAATTCAGCGCAGTAAATTGCATAACACATTTGCCGGATTATAAATAACGACGTATAAAAAATTCGACGTAGACTAAGGTGTTGACTATGATGCTGGTTACGCCGTTAATTCAATGACTGGGTAGGCTATTGATTCCTTCTTAGGGGGAGATAATGCGGATGTAGCCTTTTCAGTCGACGCCTTGTTGAGATATGGATGAGGAAGTACGCTAGCTGATTTGAGTACGTCAAAAGTCTTGACTGATAGCGGCTGTTGTGAGAATTAATCACCACCATAACCGTTGGCACGGAGAGGTCCCTGTGCAGCGTGGTATTGCGTACTTACTAACGGGCTCACGTGAATCCCCTGAGTGCCTTGTTCTGTCACGCCTGCACTCTTCTGATATTTGTATGGCGTAACGTCAAGAAGGTGCCACTACCTGCAGATATATGCGCCTCTAATCAACAGGGGATAGCTTGTTCAAAGGGCGGAGGAGCCACTCTAGTTCCTTAAGCTTTTGGTAGAAGCGCGCTGTAACTATCTTGGTGTGAGCACGCCATGTAAGATGTTCGGTCTAGGATCAGACCGAGATATCGGATTTTATCCATCTGAGGGCCCCGGCCAATAACTTTCATTTATCACTTTTATATTATAGAGTCTACGCTAATAAGAAAATCGTAACAAGTATACCATAAGCCGGTCTAAAGAACAACTTATTTTTCAGTATTTCATATTCTTTTCCATGCTTTCTATTCGACGATGTGAAAAGAACCGTTTAATCTCTATCAATAGAAATGTGACAATGCCAAATAATGCACTGAAATCGACGAAAGTTCTTCTCCGAGTAAATGGTAAAGTGCGATGGAGTGGGGTAAAGTGGGGGTAAATGGCTTTTGGGTGTACTTAATTTGACTCGAGGCATGTGGTAGACACTTCATAGTACAAATATTTAATTATACTAGTGTTCGCCCAGCAGATGAAATTCAAACACAATCGTAATTATATTGAATTGTATTATGTCATTCTAATTTTAGTAACCACATGCCTTAAGGTAATTGTGACAATATGCAAACGTGTGTCATGCGAAGCATGTGCGTAACATTTTATTGTAATTGTGTGTCTGACAACTCAACTGTTTTTACGCCAACAATACCAAATTATATGATTCACTTCTGCAAATGAAAACCTGTCGAATGGTATATTTTTTTGTCAAAATCGGTTATACAGTTTAGGCGTAAAGTGTCGTTAAAGAGAATGTTTTGGCCTATTTATGTACAGATTTCTGTTTACAAAGCAGTACTCGCTTTGAATATGATTGTTTGTCATTTCAGTGAATTATTGAATTTATTCAGTTAGTGAAACATTTCGATTCTTATTGCGTTGGAATTGTATAAAATTTTTATTAATCCTTATCATTAAACAGGAGCCACAGCAAAGCAATGCTGGGTACGTTAGTAAAAAATATTTAGTTACTAGGAATATTTTTTATGTACCTACAAGTACACTCAATCAACAATTTAAAGAATATTTGTCAATTGTGAGGCTTGTAGAATAGCATAATTACGTTCTAGTTAGCAGATCAGTCAGTAGGTTTCTCTTAAAGATACAACTTGTGGTTTACGATAAATTAATAAGTGTTAAACCTATGCAGCGAATACAGATAATTTGGCCAACATATTATGGAGCATCGAATTGGAAATTAATTGGTTGTAGGACACATTGCAAACCTGACTGTATGTAATTAGTATAAGGCCGAGTCAGAAATCAGTAACGATTTTGAACATTGAAATTAATGTGAATACGAGATGAAATATTGTATTGCACGCACCAAGATACAGGAATTTCAGTTATGTCCTCTCTCCGGAAACAATATAAAATAGAAATTGGCTAAATTAAGAAAGGTTTGTTAATTAAATTTTCAAAGCAGTTTTGGCGTTCGACTCAGAATGAGTATCTACGTTTTTGGTACATATAACTCCACAGAAACTAAATAACTACGTTTTGTTGACCTTTTCATGTAGTCAAAAAGCCTTAACCCTCAAATCAATGCATTAGATCACGAACTATTTGACATGAATGGTTTCGCAGTGAAAGCCTTTGGAGATTTGCATAATTTTGCAGTGGCAAACATGCAACCGAAGACCCAGAAAAATATTGTCCAAGAAAGCAGTCTACAGACAAAGTTTCATGCTTCCTTTGAGGAAAACTACTGCAGCACAGCACAAAATATGTAAATCATATGGGAAATCAATCACAAACTAAATGCCGATCGATAAAAATTGATTAGGCACCCGGTGTGTGAAAACCCAAACACGATCAAGAGCGACACGAGCATGCAAAAGGAAAAGTCTAAGCAATGTAAATACAACGTAGGCCGTCGTCAAAGGATGTTTAATGCAATGCATGGATTGGCGAGCCTAGCATGCAGCAAAAGTGTTGAGCGTGAGAAAGTTGTGGCACAGTGTCCTTTTCGAATGTTTTTGCACGCATAATTTGCATAAATTTTCCTCTGTAAGCAAAAATCAGCGGAAGGAAGAATCAAGGAGCACAAAGATATAAAGAAATTTGCATATTATCAGCCAAAGAAGCGCACAGGATGCACGCAGCGAAAGGACACACGCATGCAAAAGCGAAAATTAAAATGAAAGCAGCACCTACAGTCACTGGCTTCGTCTCCTTTTAACCCTCAGCACTCAGCACTGATCGGGCTGCCAACGCGTACGCGTAAAAGAGACAGCACAACGGCACAACAGCGGCGTCGTACTCCAGCTGAGCGTATAATTAACCCCTGCCGTGTCACGACATTGCACTTTTTGCAAGAAGAAAACTCATTTCACTTTCATTTTTCGCCTCCGATGCCGACGTGTCCTTATGCAAATGAGCGGTAACCCTTTTCACTACGGCAGCAGCGCGTCTTCGTTTGGCCAGGCGAATTTTTCCCAAATTATGCAAATTTCCGGAAAAATGCCAACCGCTCATCGAGTTGTAGTCTTCCGGCTTGCCTTGACTGATGCTGCTCTAATTTTCGCTCGCTCGGTTTTCCACTCTGGCCTCACAGGTATTCGCATCATTCGCACTGCCACAAAAACAAAAACACAACAACAAAAAAATTCGCCTTTGCCGTATCGTGAGAACATTTCAACATTTGCATAATTCTCACATGAAAATATATTTCTTTTTTCCAGTTTTATGTCGCGAAGATGTTTTTCCGTACGTGATCAGTAGAAAAGCTGTGGTGTAATAACCGGCAGATACTTTTCTTTGGAGTGTGCAGTTTCAGGCAAGGATACGTTGCTTTTTTTTTTTAGATAATAGATCTATTGAGTCAGGTATGCTGCTCTATACGTATTCAGCAAGGCTTTTTATATTGGATGCATAATGCATTGAGTTACACAATAAGTCTTATGCAGAAGCAACGTTCGACTCAGAAAAACAAAAACAAAAATAAATAAATAAATAAAAATAAATTGTATTTCATGACAGAGAAGCTAGAGCGAGAAGAAGTGTTCTCATTTGCAAAATAAGGCATATGTAATAGCATATATTATCTATATATTATAGAAATAGGTCAAGACATTTTCTTTAGCATCCTTTTACGCCCAAACCATATAACCGATTTTGATAAAATATATACCATTCGACAGGTTTTCATTTGTAGATGTGCACAATAGACTTTTTTTTTTTAAATAGCTAGGTATTGTAAGCGTAAAAACAGTTAGAAGTTGTCACACACAGAACTAAATACAGAATAAATTCGCACAGACACGCTTCGCATGACACACGCATGTGGCTACTAAGTGACATGGTACAATTCAATATTACTTTTACATACTTATATTAAAAAATTTGCTTTCGCCATTTAACAAACTAAATTACGCAAATCCACTGCTGCCTTAAACATTATAGCACTTCTTATCAAAACTAATCTCATTCTCTTGAAATATCTTTAGCGCGACATACTCGTACTCACTGATGTAGTGAACAAATTCTCATTTAAATCGGTCAATTAGCATTGCACATTAATACCGGAAAGGCGCATTCAAATTCGCCACACACTGAGCAGGCGAGGCACAGAATTTGTTCTACTTAAAACTTAAATTAATTTATGGTTAAATGTCTACGCTAACAAGCACATTAAATAATTAATCCAAATAGAAGTAACAAGTTGAGTGAGTACTGGCAAATACAGCTGAGTCGTCGAGCGTACGTGAAAGTTCTTGCAAAGCATGACTTCTGTATAGTTGTCGTAGAGATTGTCTGCGTGTCTGTCTGACAGCTGCACTTTCTGATTATTAATTCATAATTATGTACTTCGAAGGCACAGAAAATTAGACTCTTGGCTAGTAGGGGTCCTGAGCAAGCAGATGAAGATATCTTCAAATTGTTCCAGAACCAATAAAAACTTAGGCATTAGCTATGAGAAACAAAACTTCATAAATTATATGCTCTATATGTCAATAGTCAATAGTCAATATACATAAGTGAGTTTGACTAACAGCTAACAACTAAGACTTCGATTGCATGCGAAAGCTTGTACTAATTGCTTTGTATCTGCTTATCATTTTACTAGTACTATATATGTATATAAATAAATATACAAGCAATACAAACCACTTTTCCTATGTTAAAACGTGCGCCATTTTGTGCAAAATTATTCGCAAACATTGAATGAATTGAAAGTATCAACTTCAGACTGGCGACAACGGAAAATAAACTACTAACAAAGCTCCTCCCTTTTCACCCCTGCCACAAGTGCTACAACCCCTAGCTGTTGCCGAACGATGTGACCATCGTTTGCTATAGTATATGCTATTGCTCTCGACTTGCGAAATCGCCAAGTGCTGATTTGCCAAATAACCAATAATTCGATCTTGTGTGTATACAAGTATGGGAAATTGCCGTATTTCACAGACAATACGCACTCATAACGACGGAACTACCCTGGCGCTAGTTAACCGCCCTTGCCAAACGAGTCCTCGACATTTATTGCTTCGAAAAAAGTAGTTCATACATGCGACGGAGTACGAGCATGTAAAGTGACAACATCGAAAAAAAGAAAAAATCCGCAAAACGAGGGTTGGTTGCATAAAGTACTTACCCCAACCCTAGTGCTGGTTTGAAAGCACACAACAGTCGTCTGCACCCTGTACGGCGGCTGGCACATACAATAATATAAGCGCATAGTCCCGTTATTTTGCAGCTTCCATGCAAATTTTTTTCATGCAGCTCATTTCGCCTGATTCGCTTTGGGGTGGAATGTGAAAGTGGAAGAGGAAAAAAACTGCCAAGGCAACTGCACCCTCCTACCTGCGCTGTAGACTAGTTTATTCTGAAAAGGCGTCAAGTAAAAAATCAGAAAACAAAAATTTTCGCTTTTCTCTGCGCTTCTTCTGATGTGTTTTTTTTATTTTATTTTAATTTTTTTTATTTTTACTTTTTATTGTTATTTTTTTTGTGGTCTTGTGCGGCTTCGGTGGAAGTTTTCTCTTTGGTATGGTTTCATTTCGCAGCACAACAAAGCATAAAAAGTGCGTTTGAAGTGCGTGCAAGGCGCAAATTTTTGCTTCCTTTCTTTTGCCGTAGAATTTCATTTGCCCTACTTCATTTTAGCAATCGCGGATTAGTTCGACCGACGTGCAGCGTGAGCCTCTGCTTTGGCAGTGGCATGCAAAATATGATTTTTCTACTGCTTATCGTGCGGAAATAGGCAGAAACCACCACCACCACCGCTATTATTCATAGCCTTTAAATGCGTCTGACTCTGGTCCTAGCTGCGGAGGACACAGTCGCTCACACTTTGTGTTTATTGAAGCTCCGCTGAGCTGAGAGCTGAGACATTGTTCAAAATGCTTCGAAGTTCAATTGAATTATCCAACGTGAAAAACTAATCGAATCGTCTGACTGGCTGGCGAGCAAGGTGACACAATGCGACAGCGTAGGTTTGCAGTATGCGTGGCAGGATGAAACTGATGAAGCAACGTGTGCATGTTTATGTGCGTGTGTAATTAAGTGTCGCAAAAAAGCCAGCAGCACGGCATGAAAATAGGACGTTCGCAGCGGAAAAGGCTCAAACACACACTTCCGCAATGGGATATGGGACAGCAAGTGGGTTGAGATGAGATTGGAATGGCAAGGGAAGTAGGCGAAATGCAATGGTGTGTGTTAAATCTCTTCGAAGGATAAATGCGTATGTGTATGGGGCGTATGTGTGGAGAGCGCTAACAAAATATGAAAGGCACAGTAGCAGTCAAAAGCAGTTTCGGGTTATTGGCGACGAAGAAGGAGCATTGAAGCGGAGGCCAACGCCGTTTGGGATTGCTAAATTGTCATCTAAGTTGCAAAAAGCCGTAAACCGAATCGTGTGAAGTGCTGCAAAATGTTAGACAAAAAGCGTCCCAACCAAGCGAACTGTGTGTGTGTGTGTGTGTGTGTGTGCTGGTGAGTCGCCGGCTGAGCGTTGGTTCGGTTTCTGGTTTCTGGGACAGCAGCATTTGAAGCAAACTGGATGTTTTTAGATGCTTTTGATTCGATGCCATTGTTTATGTTGTTGTTGTTGTTGTTGTACTTTATTTTTAGCACGTAATTTTCTGCTTCTTCACTTTTAAAATTCGTCTTGTCTTCGTTTCGCCGCCCCTACCATTGGATATTTTTACGTAATTTTTTTTATTGCCCCATACAAATGACAAAATGGTGTGCGGAAAAACATTGCTCTGCTGGCTGCAGTGACAGGAACATATTTTTCGTCTTTTGAGGCCTCAAAGTGTGTTGGCACTGCTAGAAATTCGTCTGGTTTTGGGTAAAGGCCGGGCGGTAAACGTGTCCTGTGGGAGGGCTGCACGTATGTTGGTTGCTTTGCAAGTAGACAATGTCGTTGTTGTTGTTGTTGTTCTTCTTGTTGTTGTTGATAATGGATTTATACTTTGCAAAATGGTTTAATGTGTTACCATGTTTTGGCGTGTGTATGCACGGTGGGGGGTATGGGGTGTGGGCGTGTTTGTGTGCCAGAAAATTAAGTGAAAGTGAGTGCGTGAAGAGAAATGTTAAAAGGTGAGTTTATGAAAGGATTATTTTATGCTTTCGTTATTTTCTATTTACTTCACTTACTTCATTTGTTATTTCATTATCTCTTCAAGGTTTCTTGCACTTTGAAGCTGCGTGAAGCTGCGAAATTATTTGGCTTAAAAGCAGTTTGAATAGTCAATAGAGAACTGATGTTAGAAAAATGGTGATGCAATGAAAGCCAGAGCAAAAACTTAACTCGCTATATCCAACCTGGTCGAGTTTTAAAATTAAGACCCTTGGTCAGTTCTCATGTTTGCCTACTGTTTCATTGTAAGTATTGTCAGAGTATAGAAAGTAAATTTTGGAGTGGAGTAGATTAATCAAAATTCATCGCAATCCAATGTTAATTCATCCCCCTACGATAGGCTAGGGTTAGGGCTAGTACAATATTATATGTAGCTTGCATGAGTTTAAATGATGCCGAATATTTTTAACATGAACTTAGCACTTTTGTACACATTTCCGAAATATATATTTCTACTATCGTAGCCCTTGTTGTTGTTGACGTTGTTCTGCACTTTCGTGTATTAGCAAAGAAACTAAAAATTTAATATAAATACAACAATCAGGTATTTTCATATAAGACGCAACAATAAATAAGCGGGTTTCTTTGACAGACTGTCGATTTCGAATTTTACATACTTTTCAACGGCAAACTGATATAGCAATATTGATTTCGTACAAATAGTCCAATTTATTTTGTTTTCCCGAGTTCGTGGTATACTAATGCACCAAACTTCGCAGTATTAACTGACAGGTAGAGTTTTCTGGAAAATTTCATCAAAATCAATCAAGCGGTTTCAGCGGACAGACAGACATACTTCCAATTTAATGTATATAGATTATTAGTGGGAAACGATATGCAAAGTTATCCAATAAGATGGAAGAGGCCTTGTGGCCCAAGAGGCGTGAATAACGATATAGAAAATTATTAGTGGAGAAACTCGGAGTATTTGGACATATTTGAATTGAATGGATTTGAATGTCATAGCGCTTAGAATATATATATTATAGCAAAAAGTATGCCCCAAAGATTTGATTCATTTGATTTGATTTGTTGACCACGGCACATTGGATATGTTGTCCTGTTAACGAGTTCAATTATCAACATGAAATTACTCTGCAAATGATAAAAGCTCACTGTCCCGCAGTACTATGTAACTATATATTTTTTGAGTTCATTTTGCTCAGCGTATAGCATATTTCGGATTTATCTTTTGGGACCAAAGGCAGCCCCTACTATGGCCACTGCCGCCACCATGGTTGCGCTTGTAGCAAGCCTACCTGGATTGTCGCAAAAATCTCCAATAGCAATGGTGGCCATGAGAGCCGTCCAAATTGAACTTTTTTTAATCACTAAAAATAACATCATCGTTAAGTGTTATTCAATGAGTAGGATTTTGAAGTGGTTATCTTGGTAGAGATTCAAAGTCCAACACGATAACCTAATCGAAACGTGCATTATTGTCTGCTCAAGCAAAAAAAAACAACATTTGAGAACGTCAAGCCCACAAACTAATTAAGCATGAAGCCAAAAAATACATTTTCCAAGCAGAAACTACGAGAAGATCGAGAAAAGGCACGCAAGCGCAGCGAGCGAAGTCAATGACTTCTTAAGCATCTGGCTGGGCAGAATAAATGTCAGCGGCCAATCGACCAAAAATGACCAAGTACCAAATTTGAAAAAAGGCACAAGCACAAGTCGGCCAAAACGAGAAATGCAGTGTAAAAAAAGAAGAAGAAAAAAACACGAAGCGAAAGCAAACCAACAAAATGAACGACAATGCGAGACAAAGCGAAAATGAAATACAACAAGTCCTAAGGAGACAACAACTGAAATAAAGCTGCGTTTTGTTGCATTTTCCTAAGAAATTTCGACAAAGCAAAATATGTAAAAATAAAATGAGACGAGAAAATATGTTTGCGGCCTAACGAATGGGGGGATGGGGGGCACGCAAGCAAGCGCCAACCAATTAAGCCAAAAAGCGCAGATAGCAAAAGCCAAAACTAAACAAAATGAATTAAAATGAGAGGGAAGAGAAAAGCGAATCACGCTTCGGCTCTGCAAAGAAAGCAGCATTGTCGAGTTCGAGTTCGAGTCCAGTTTTGCTCTACCTGAACGCACACCTTCGACTGACACAACGCATGAATCACATCATCTGACCGCAGCTTCCAGCAATTTAAATGCTAAAAAAAAATTGTAAGAAAGCCGAATCGAAAATTGGAAAAAGCAGGAAACCCTTTTTCTAATTCGCCTCTCCCGTCGCTATCGGCTGGATTTTATGTAGCAGCGACTATTTGTTGTTGTTGTTGTTGTTGCTGCTGTT
Organism: Cacoxenus indagator; assembly: GCA_035041755.1. Classification (NCBI taxonomy): domain Eukaryota; kingdom Metazoa; phylum Arthropoda; class Insecta; order Diptera; family Drosophilidae; genus Cacoxenus; species Cacoxenus indagator. The sequence continues at coordinate 1,339,860 of JAWNKX010000665.1, forward strand.
GGGTTTAAATTTGTATGCACTCCTTGACTGCGCCTTTTTTCATTGTTACTGAAGTTGACCCCTGCGTCGAGTCGATTAGCGTCACGAACCCAAAATTAAATAAGAAACCCTTTAAAAAACGTAAAAAAGAATTGTCAAAAGTCTGTTTTGTTGTTGTTGTTGTTGTTGTTGTTGTTGTTGTCGTGTCGAATTCTGAATTTTTTTGGCCCTTTCGATTGTCAACTCGTAGGCGTGTTCTTCTTATAGGATTTATGCGTGTTCGTTTGCGCTCGCTGGAGAATTTGGAAGCGGTGGCGTGGCTTAGCAGTGGCGGCGTAGAGTATATCGCAAAACTATGGAGCTCACGCAAGGGGAGAAGTAAATGCCTGGTCTGATTAACAAAATTTTTTAATTTGGCAAAATTGTTCTGGGGGCCTAATAGAAAATGACAAAAGAAGAGCACAACGAAATGGACAACATAGGCAACATATAAGCGATCTAAGTGTGAGCTGAAGTCTAAGTATGGTTTTAATGAATTTTTATGCAAAGTTGCTCTTATTTTTGGATCATCATTCATTTGAAATCAAAAGCCAGAAATGATCGATGGTAGACGTCTAGATCCAGACAGAATTTAATATAATGTATTGACGTGATGCGCTTTCAAGCACTGAAATTTCCAAACTTCTCTTGTCTCTATCTAATTCGTTAACCCGAAAAAAAAAATATATATATATATAAATATCCCCTCAAATTGTTCTACAATGCCACTGAATGTAGTCATTTTCTAACTTGTTGAGAATTCACAAAGCCGAAGTCGCCTCAAGCAATTTTCACAGCTGCCAACAATGCACCAGTTGAGTGTTGATGAAGCAGAGCGGAGCAGAGAAGAAAGTCGTTTAGGCAGAAGAAATCATTGAGTGTAAATTGTAGCGATCGGCGCATTTGATAGCGAAGACCTGTTTTATGGCCAAAAAGAAATAAGTATATATAAAAAATAGAATCAAAAAATGCATAAACGTAAATCTCGCAGCAGGTAAGCAAAATGCAGACGTAACATGACGTTGACCCTTTACACTGGCCCGGCTGCGATGTCGTGTTATTAGTCCAAAAAAAAAATAAAAATCTATCAAAAAATTAGAAAAGGCAACAAGAACGAGTTCCAGTCGAATGCTGTGCGATGCCGTGTTGGCCATTAACGCAGATCTCAGATTGAGGGCGAACCAAAATGAGCGCTGAGCTGGCCAAAGTCGAACGAGTACGAATTGAGACCAAGCCCAGCTCAAAGTACAGCGAAATGTGATTTGAGGTATACCGAAAGCGTCCTTATAAACTTTGTTTATATAACATTTCACCTATGCGTAATTCCTTTGTTGGCGCAATTTTTCCTGCGCACTTTTCCTATGAGTATCATTCTTCAGTTTGTTGTGTCGCGCCTTGCGGCTTTCGCAAACATTGGAACTAATCATAAATATTCAGAAGCGAAACCTTTTCTTGTGGTTGTCAATCAAATGCGCGCAAACAAAGCGACGATCACGTCAACTACGCAGGCGGAAGCCAAACAAAGGGTTTACTGCTTGTTGCGTGGGAGATTCGATGGCTTTTCATGCACTAAGGTGGGCATAGGAAGAGCATAATTCAGATTCCCATGAATGCTGTATAGGTATGGTTTTTTTTTCTTTTTTCTATTTGAATAGACCGAAGTTGAATGCAAACTATTGCAGCATTTGTTCAGAGTCATTGATGTAAGTGGAAATTTCAATTTTCATGAAAATCAGATCAAGAAACTATTCAAGTAGATATTTGTTTTTTGTAAACTCAATTGGCAAAAATTCACTACCCAATTATTGATGCCACATGTGTGTGAAAATAATTTTCGGATATATTTTTGCACCAGCAGAAATTACTTTTCTCAATTTTCACATACTTACTTTTTTTAACGAAAAAAGTAGCGTAAAAAGTGTGTCGACCTAAAAGCTGCGGGTTAAAGGTTTTCCCATAGGAAAATTAATTTGGTGACAAAGACCACAGGCGCCTAATGAGTATTTGCTGGTGGCAGGGTAGATTGAAACTCCCTGATTATAAGCAATGGCAAAAAAAGTTGTATTAATATAATTGCTTATAAATGAGGCAACGTAGTTGGGATAAGATCAGCAAACCCTGTCGCCTCAATTTTTAGTATCAGTTAGCTGGTTACAGCTTCTTTACAATACAACGCTGCAAAATGGTGCTCACAACTACTCAATTCATGCAATGCACATTAAAGCAAAAGAAAAATAAAAAAATTAAGAAACGAGTTTTTGAAACGAAAAACTACTATCAGAAAAGACTCGACGCAGTGCTAATCAAAAAATAACATCGTTACCGGTTTATTGACAAAGTAGACCCGCTGACCTCTCCGCCACTCACTCCCACTTGCACAAGCACAACGTCCAGAGGCACAAGTTAAAAAATGTCCAAAAATGTCTGCCCGAAAACTCATTTCGCGTTGCGACGAAGCAGTTTATCTGTGCAGGCGAAACTACAAAAACAAATTTTGAAAAAAAAAAAAATAATAATAATAATAAAATTAATTCAAAAAGAGCCCAAAAATGCGCCAACTGCCAATGAAAAATGCATGCATGCGAAAGAGAGAGAAACAGATGTGGCGGTCGCGCACAATTGCGAGAGGAACGACATACGTCGTGAGCTACTTGCTGCTGCGCAACAAAGCAAAAGCCCAAAGACAAAAACTTTTTTCTATTTTATTTTCAAATTCATACTTATCGCAACTGAGATAACAAAAGCCACAAAAGCAACATCAACCAAAATTTACAACAATTTGTTTTTTAATGCAGACTGCAACAACAAAAAAGGTTCATTGACTTTCGCATACAAACAAATATAAAACTATATGACGTCGGTCGCAGCAACGCTTATAAGTGAAAATGAGCGATAATAAACGCACGCTCATATATATGTACATGCACGCGCACGCACGCACACAGCAATCCGTATGCCCCCAAGCAACGCTGCTCCAACGCTGAAGCCGTTGACTGCTGAGCATTGAGAAAAAACTGCATGCTAACACATTCGCTCTATCATGCTTTGCACACGATCGGCACACCACTGCATAAACAAAAACACAGTCGCATGCAGCTCTCTAACTCTTTCTATCGTTGTGCTCAACACATTGGCGCCGTCGCTGTAATAGCAACAGCGGCCATATTGCCAACTATGTAGCTGGGGAAACTGCAATGCCAGCAAGAAGTTCATATTTTGTTGTTGTGTTAGAGAAGAAAGAGGAAGGGCGCACTACGTAGCAAAGCGTCATCACATACCAAAGATAGATATAGATAGTAGGTAGGTCTCAATTTTATTTCACGCTATCGTATAACACTTCTCTGTGTGTATAACAGCTGGCATAGCATACTTTTGTGCAATAAAGATTGCGTATGCAGCCACACACACTCGCGCGCGCTCTCTCATTCACCATCTCGCTCACTGCTTCTCTCTGCCACATATGAATTTTGTTACATTTTGTGCGATATTTGTTTTTTTCGATATTTTTATATGCGTTAGCAAATGCAATTGCCACCAAAACAGTTTTTTTTCCACTAAATTTCATTGTTCCCGTCTAAGCGACGCATAATTTTCGAAATCATTATGCGTAAAGTTAATTAAATATGTATGTACGCGGCAGTGCCATTTCCCTTTTTAAATGGACTGTTTGTTGTTGCTTTGCGTTTTTTTGTCAGCTGACGACATTAGAACAGCGCAGCAATGCCAGAAAATAGGGGAAGAGCGCAAGTATCGAACGCACATTCGCGAGAGCTCATTACGCATGTCAGACGTGGTGTGAGTTGAACCGGAAGTTTGCGGAGTTCTTATACGAGTGTTATATGTGTGTGCGTCGGTGTTGTCATTGTCATTGCCTTGCCGTTGTCGCTGAGAAGTGCAATGAAAATTGACAGAATTGCCGAAAAAGAATACTCTTACTTCTGCATGTATTTAAAGGTCTAGAAGCAAACGGAAATTGGAAAAGGCTGCTTTCTGTTTAGTTCTAATTCAAAACTTTGATTGTAACGTATTATAATTACGTCACGAATTGTCGACAAATTTCAAACCAGCTCATGGAAGACTTTGGCATAAACACAACTGCGCTCAAGATATGCTTGCATGCGCCTCTGATGTGTAAAAAAAAATAAAACCCAATTTAATAAAGAGCCTACATCATTAGATTTATATTGGCTTATAATATTGCAACAAATTAAGAGATTATTTTATTCCCCTATGGTTGTGACCATTAACCCAGTGCGTAGCGTACTAATTTTCACACCAAAGGCAGCTGGATCACTGGTCGTTTATGTCGTTTATAAAATATTGTTTAATATACATACATTTTAATCAATCCAAAACCAATACTGTTCACTAATTAAAGACTGTGTTCACATCCCAGCTAGAATTCACAAGCTTTGGCTACGAAGCGCGAAACACTTTAACGAGGCAGGACATAGGATGACCTAAGTGTTTAAAATGTTTGCCAAAGAAAGAGGAACCACTTCGTTTGAGGTTATTCATATGGTATTCCCACTACTAAGACTAGATTCACACCAATCCATATAAATATTGACGGAGACGACGTAACCATTCAAAAAGAAGCCAAGTACTTAGGATTATATATTGACATTGAGTAAACTAAACTGGAAACACCATATACAAAAAAAGCGTGACCAAATCAAAATGAAAGTAAGACAACTGCAGTGGCTGCTCAAACCAAATACAAACATTTCACTTGAAAACAAGCTCCTAATCTATAAGACAATTATTAAACCAATTTGGACATATGGAGCCGAAATATGGCGAGTTGCCAAAAAATCAAATATAAAGTTAATCCAGAGGCAACAATCAAAAATTATTCGCACCATCACCAAAGCCCAATGGTATATCACCAACACGGAGCTTCATCGAGACCTCCTAAGAATTGCGACAGTAGATGAGGAAATAATCAATTTAAGCAGAAAATACCAAACCAAACTTTCCCAGCATTCGAACGATGGTGAGAATACATTACCATTAGATGAACTAACTCGGCAACGTAGACTAAAAAGGGTGAGACCAGTGGACCTCACATAACACATTACTTCCAATTAATAATTGTTAATTGGGGTTATCTTTAATTGTTTATTTATTGTTAAAATACATGTATTGTTAAATTCCAGTCACAACACGACTTTACAAACTGATTGTAAAATTGAAATTCACCCACTTGTTCTAAATATTAATGTGTACAATAGTCGATTTATTTCTCTATAATAGACAATGTACTCTTCTTTTGGGAAATAAAAAAAAAAAATAAAATAAAAATATGGTATCCCAAAATATCTCAATTGTATTCCGATTGTGAGTTGTAAAATATTCAAGGCGAACTATAGAAAGTCGCTCTCTTGCCAAGACATCCATCCTTTTCTTCACAGAATGTCATAAAATCTTTCCCACTTATTCCTGCCTTCCGTGCGCTCAGCAGACTTAAAATTTCTCTTAGAAACTGGTTGGTGCCTCGCTAGAATGCAGCAAATATTTACTGCGGATGCAAGTAGATTGCTTCATCCCATTGCTTGGACGTGCGTTGGCAATACAGATCGTTCCCCATTTCAAAGGAGTTTACATTAAGGAGAGTTATCCGGTCATTAGTAGTTAAGTTTGTGCCGATCAACGATACAAAATTTTGGTATAGAAAAAGTTTTCATTAGAGGAGAGTTAGAGGAGAGCATGTGATCTATAACATTGAAATGCTATTTGATTTGAACTGTAGTAGTCGTAAGTATTTGCACTCAAGATTGTTGTAAATGCTCTTGGTAGATTTCTTCATAATAAACTAAAATTTCCTGGGGCCCCTATCTCGAACTGCTATAATTTGAGCACTTTCCAAAAATTTGTGCAAATAACTTTCTGTCCCCCAGCGAAGAAAAGTAAAAATGGGACGCGCATATATAAAGACTTTCACAGCAGATCAGATAGCACCAGCATCAAATCACCAAACACCAAACACCAAGATAAAAAACCAAACAAACAAAAGCTGTCTGCGAGTATAAAGCAACTATCATATCTGGCAGCATCTTTAACCCCGCTCTAGGCGTCGCTATTAACCCTTCTCGCTGCCAAAGGAGCACACCAAATTATGCGCATTTTTTATTAGTGCAAAGAAATTCGATTGTGCTGCATTTCGCCAGAGCCCACATCTTGTGCCGCACTTCAGCGTCAGCACCAGCATCATCATCGTCTCATCAACAGCATCATCATAATTAATGTCGAATTATTGGCAGAAATTTGTTTGCTTCTTAATTGTTCCTCGTTAAAGGTTCTTTCGCTTCGCGTTCCGCTCGTTTGCAGTGCGTTGATTACATCAAATTCACGCACACAATTTTCACAATTTTCTTCGCATCGCCTGAGAATGGAAATGAAAATGAAGTGAAATGAAATTCTTTCACTCGATTTTATTCGCTTTTATTGGCTCACATGCGGGCTGCACGCGCATTCGCTTTTTCAGATACTTTTGTATCTAACACGAATTGCAATTGCAACATTTGGCCCCGCTCTGCCGATTGTGTTTGTTGTTTTGGTTTTTTCGGGTACATACACATATCTACGATTCTCGCTATCAAAGCTGCTATTTGCTATTGTTGCTGTTGTTTATTATTATTATATTTCTTTATACTTTCGGCCGGCGTTGTCGGTCATTGACTCACAACGCACTTTGTGCTTAATTTCCGAGTTTCCACTGCCGAGACCGAAGCCGTGGCCTAACTGTGTGTCTTTCTCTTAGTATGAATGTGTGTGTGTGTTCGTGTTGCGAATGCATTTTTCTGGTGTGGATGTGGCGCAAATAGTTTTCGTGTGTTCCGTCAGCTTTTGCTCGGTTCTTAAAGCGTCTGGCGTTTCTTTGTGTGTGCGAGCCACCACGGCAGGGGCAGGAATACTCGTAAATTGCCAAGTGTGGAAAATTTTTCATTCGCAGCGAACCAATTTATTTGTCATATTATTGGTGGGCGTGTGTTGTGCTGGTGTAAATGTGTGTGTTCTTATTGGAGATTGTTGTTGTTGTAAGGAAATTAGAGATAAAAAGAAAACTTTTTTTTTCACATAACTCGTCATTTTCACTGTGCACACATGCTTCTGTGAATACTACTATAACTTTAGCATGAAATTTGTAATGCAGCGCAGAAAACATCGGGCATGTTGGGCTGTCCGCCTAACCATCTGACCGCACTTATATCACTCTATATGAATGCAAACAGCTCTTAAGTTTGTGTGCGAGAGAGCTTCTTTGTGGAAACATAATTTAAGCCCCATTCACATAAACCTTGAAAATTTTAATACGCTAGCAGTGGTATATCGTATGGCCCCATTACAATGTGCTTTGCACTATTTTTAGAAAAATATATTCCGTCTATATCATAATAAGTCAAGCATTTAAGTTGCTGTATAAAGTGCGTGCCTCAAGTGGGGTTCTAGTCTACGACTTCTGGTGCGGCAGATTTGGTGCAATTTTCGAGATTCCCAATTGCCGGACATGTCTACATGCCCACTCATAGGGCATATGCCACTCAAGGGCATATCTACATGCCCTTTTAATAGCAGATAAATTTTTTTTTTTGCCATTTTACTTGCATTATTTATATGAATAAGGGTTTCTTTCAGCGGTTGAAATTCAAACACAATCGTAATAATATTGTAAAGATCTGCAAAATAAAACTTCTTGATTAATTATAATTAATTATATTATATAGTATCAAAATCAGTTAAATAGTGTCGGCGTGATAGATAGTGATAAAGAAAATGTCTTGGCCTATTTATATATAGATGCCTACCCTATTTATGATACCCTATTTATGATGTCGCTGTACCTTGACTAGAATTAGTTTCGAGTTTTTGATTTCCCTCTCACTCTCTATTTCTCTTTCTCTATCTGCCTCACACTCTACCCCTCTCTCTCCCACCCCCCCACACTCTGTCAATCAAACTCTCACTCCTTCTCTCTCTCACTCACTGCCTCTCTATCTGTCTATGTCTCACACGCAACATGTTCCAAAGAAAAATGAATTATATAACCTTAAGATTAGTTTTAAAAACTGAATAAAATTACTCTGAAAGTGAAATGTCTGCAACGCGAACTGTTTTGTTGTCAACCTCTTGAGACCGGCGGCGCGAACTTCTTTGACATGCCGAGACTGGCTGCAATGGGCTCCAATTTTAGAGGCAACACCTACAAAATATCACTGTTCAGTTTGGCGAACTTTCATTAACTACGTTCGTGTTGGTCTGATCTGCTTTGTTGGCGCTGAACTCACTTCACCATATTACTTTAAATACGAGTGCCGTTTTCATTTCCAAAATACATGCTTTAATGGCATGGCATCAATTCAACTTAAGTTGATTGAAAACTCGATTAAATAAGTTGTGTTCCCAGCTTGGACGAGCACAGATCTTGAGTAGCCAAAAATTATGCTCCAAATAAATCTATTACCATGTTTAAAAGCTATATAGCTAAAATAACGATATAACGCTAAAATGGTGTTATTATTACAGCTAAAGGCTCCGAGTTTTGAAATAGTTGTGCTCTACTACTCATTTTTTAATATCGTGATCCACATAGGTAGTAACGATTTAATGCGCGGAGCGTAGAATAGAAGCCCTTGCACTGTCACTATCAAGTAGTAGTTCTATTGTATTGTATTTTACCAAAACTTAGGAAAATTAATTCAATCGATAATTATCTGTTGGCAGTCAATAGTTGTCAATAGTTTCTATTATAATCGGCATGATATATACAGCTGTTCAATCTAGAAATGAGTGACGGCTCTTATTCGTATATGCAGAGTTTTATAGCATGGAAATAATTTACCACAGAAAACAAACATAACACTCTAGCCCTCCTCCCAATTCCAAGAAGTCGCAGGCAAAACTTCATCATCAAAATTTTCTCATGTTTGCCAACGCAGCTCAAACTCAAATTGAAAACGCAAAGTCACTTGAGGCAAACATTTGCTTCGTACAGCCAGACACGCACAAATTGCATCCTGTTGCGCATATTGCTGTACCCAAATGTAAGTCACTTCACTTCGCTTCACACACACACAAACACACCCACACACGCTAGCGCAGCGCTGAAAATGCACGTTGCGTCTAACGCATCAAACTCTCGCACAGACTCCGACAACGGAGCGCTTATCGCATGCGTTGTCAATGAGAAAGACAAACACCAAAAGTCAAATGCGCGCCGCACAACGCGGCGAACGCAGCAAACGCAGTAAACGCAGCAGACGCAGCAGAACAAGTGCAGCAGGCAGCGCGAAAGCGGGTAGCAAGAGAGCGACTATAAAAGTATGCGCGCTGCAATTTTGTTGCATTTTCAGCAGGGCCTGTATTTGATAGCGTCACGCAATCAAAAGTGCGTGTGACGCCAGCTCAGTATCAGGATCAGGTAGAAAATGCCATTTGATTGCATCAGGTTCCCCGGCAGGTTGCAACCTGTTCCCCGTCTCACGTTGCAGCCGCGCGCTGACGTTGCGTTCTGTTTTCATTTCTCGTTCGTTTGCCGCTGCTGTGTTTCTTTTCAGACACTTTGTATCTTTGTTGCTTGATCATCCCTACAACGGCCGTAAAAAAGGTCGCAAGCAGGTTTTCCTTTCTTTATCTGTGAATGCGATCAATGCGAATAAATTTTATAGTCGAAAATTTTCATGAGCGTTCCTCTTTCCCCCAGCGACGACTTGTCGCCGTTCCTTGCTTACTGCTCGTAATCATTTGTATCTTTTTTATGCACTTCTTTGTTGCGTTTGTTTGTCAAAAACTGCCTTTTTCGGCATCGAATTGCACCTGTGATAAGACGAGCTAAGTTTTTTCTTGCTTGCACTCAAAATTACTCCCTTGCAGTTGCATAATGGTTGCGGCAATAACGCGGCGTAACGTAACACGGCTCGCTTGCATTCGGAAAATTGTACGAATTTTCATGAAAGTAACGCAGCCTACATATCTTCAAGGAACTCACACAAAAGACATTGCGAATTGCTTATTGCGCTGACGCATCACTCTCATCAATCAAACATTTTCGTCGGGCTTCAGGTGTAACAGTGAAAATGCATAATCACGTCGTTCGTTGTTGTTGTTGTTCGTTGTTGGAAAATGTGAAATTGAAAATGTTTCCCCAATTAGTAGCAGAGTGGCTGCTACAGGTAGCACTTGCACTTGACATAGGTTGCTTCTTCCTCGCTTTGCCGTACGCGCGTTCGGTCATTTCATCCCTCTCCAAATCACATACAAAAACTATCAAAATCAGCTCAAGGCATTAAGGACCCTCGCTCGGGTTCTGGTGCATTTGCCCGGCCATTGTTGCAATGTGTTAAACTAAAGCGATTTTCACTGATTTTCTTTCGTTTTGCTGTTTCGGCTCTTCGGTTGCCCTTTCGACTTTGCGGCCAGAATTGCGTGTTGATCGCCCAAATGCACGCAGGCACCAGTTTCCTTTGTTGCGAGTTCACTTCGCGTTGCTTCATTTCCTTTTATTTTCTTTTTTAATTATGACTTTGATATAAAAACTGCATTGTACAATGACAGCAGGAAAAATCAACTTTTGCTGCGTTTATTTGATTCATTGTGTGGGAACGAAATTCGGCCAGATTCGATCACCTTGATAGCGTTTTTCTATTAGATGATAAAAGGTATGAAGCGAAAATATGCAGGTTGTCCTGCAAGGTGTCCGTGGCGCGGTGGGATTGAGGATTGTGTTTTGTTTTCTTATTCTTCTCGTAAGTTATAGCGCGGTTGATCTTTTGTTTGGGCTGTAGCTGCGTGTGAAACAGTCGACGGCCATTTGTGAAGGTCAAAGTTATGGAACGTAAGATGCATAGCTGATTATTATTTCTACCAATTCAAATTTTTTATTATTCCCCAAACATTACACACATACGTTCTTCATCTTCATCTTCATCGCTTTCTTTGTATGAGGTGTCAGCTCAACAACTGGGGTATTTTATATATGATATACTCATTACTATGGTAAAGGTTAAATTTATTATAATATAATGTACAGAAGAGTATATGTCAAAACAAATGTTATATTGCAATTTGTTTGGAGCAGGCTCTATTTTCCGCTTTGACCTAATAATAAACGAACAGATCACAAGATGGGCTGAAGAAGTTGCCGTGTTATTTGGAGCGAATATACTTACGCTACACAGAGTTTGGATATGTATATTGCCATTTTGACGTTTAAATGAGGATTATACCAAAATTAATAAAGTGGGTGGTGTTGCTCCGAAAGTGGGCTTATTCCGCAGCAGTTTAACTCCCCAAATTGGAGAGCCGAAAAACTTGTATCAACTTGCTCGCGGGCCTGACACTCTGCACTCATTCTCCTTAACATAGAGTGAGCTTAATCTAATCATGATATTCTGCTAACCTAATGTTATGTTAAAGTCTAAATCTTATGTTAAGTTCTACAATTTATCTTTAATTCAGTTTCAATTCCTTAATCATATAAAGAAAAGCCTAACAAGGAGGGATGCTCATAAATGGTACATTGAGGCTGTATAAAATATAGTAAAGACAATAATGTTAACTTTAAATTAAGAAATTGGTATTTTTTTTTTTGTACTGCAACCAGACAAACCTGAAAGCCTTGTCGAGTCGTACGTGCTACATATCCAAAAAAAAATAATAATTATATTTCTTGGCATAATTGTGCAATGATTGTAATTTCAGAGAGTTGTCCAGCACATTCCACCAGCCCTAGAGAAGAAAAGTTACTGCTGAGCAGTGTAGCTTATCGTGAAGCAAGACTACATACAACAAAGTGTGTTTGTCGATCCAGAGGCCGCTATTAAAAGTAAAATAAATTTCTTCTTTTATTAGTGTCAATTTATTTTTTTGCTAGTGAGAGACTTGCGGTAAAATACTAAATAAATTAATCAATGGATTCGTTTAGGGTTATCCTCGGTTATCTTAGGTTTTGAGGTTTGTGATAATGGTGATAAAATATCTGGCCAATTTTCAGTTATATACGTGAGGAAATAAATACGCATATTTTAATAAAATATATTTGGTTGTCTGGGGTACAATATCCAATGGTCGTGTCGGATACCACTCACTGCATTAAAAAAAAATTAGTAAAGTAATTGTTCTTATTTTCCAGATGAAGTTTTTTGAGGTGTTGCAATGAGGTATGAACTTTATAACTTAGTTTGGGTTTGATCAGATTTTACTAAAAATAGTATAAATTGTTGTTTTTATTATTATTATTATTATTATTATTATTATTATTATTATTATTATTATTATTATTATTATTATTATTATTATTAGTATTATTATTATTATTATTATTATTATTATTATTATTATTATTATTATTATTATTATTATTATTATTATTATTATTATTATTATTATTATTATTATTATTATTATTATTATTATTATTATTATTATTATTATCATTCATATTATTATTATCATTCTCATTATTATTATTTCTATTATTATTATTATGTACACACCCTTTTTTTGTTCTCATCAAACTTGATCAACCGCATGACCGTGGCTGACTGACACCCGTTTGTCATTGGTTATGTATATATAAATATTTCCCTTGAAATTTCCTACAAAATGTCTCTTTTTTTCGTAGCCTAACATGCAGGCGCATTATTAAATATTATGTCGACCCTGCGGGAAGATCATTGTTATCACTAATCACACTTAGATAAGTTCACTATTCAATAAGGGTTTATGTATTTGTTCTTTCTTTGAAATGTAAATAACAGTAAAATTAAAGATATTTCCAAATAATAATAAATAAATAAATAAATAAAAAGAGCCTAGTGCCTTTTACGGTAGTTGAAAGCATGCCTGAATTGGAACAAAGTTGTAATCATAAATAATAAAACATCATTTGATAATCGCAAATGTAGGAAAAAAATTCCCGTTAGTGGAGACACATAACCAATGACAAACGGATGTCATACACGGTCATGCGGTTGATCGAGTTTGATCAGAAAAACAAATTGTACATACGCTTGCACATTTTAAATTTTATCTTGTTTAGACTAGTCAGTCACTCAGTTTTTGCGTTAAAGAGCTGATTCTAAGAATAATCAAGTGGAATTTAAAAAACAATAGATCATGCCTTGAGGAGATATAGCGGCTGGTGTTGATGAAAACGACAGAGTGTAGTCTCTTCAAGTGGACTTGGAAAACCAGGCCAATATGCCTTCTTCACACCAGACAATGTGTCAACAGCTGCATTGACTACAAAACAACAATTGGAAATACAGCAAATAATTTGAATCGAATATTTAATACAATAATAATACAATACAACAATACAAATAGTTCAGAAAAGCTATTTACCTTTACTTTATACGGTCAGAAGAGCATAGTGCGAATCGAAAGATTTACACAATACATAAAACGAATAATGCTGTGGATAAGGTAATATCTACAAAAAATAAATACCAAGGAAAGTTTGGATCTTATCTAGCCAGATCAGACTTCTAATCGCAAAGTGCAAGGACTGTTTTTAAACAGATTCAATGCAGCCAAACTATTTTCATATTGTGAATTCCACACACAGGACCCATATGCCAGAATAAGAATTGTAGAAACCTTTAGTTGTTAAATATTTTTTGACCAACTTGTACTCGATGTAACTTAGGATACCTCTAACTTTGTGGACTGGACCAAGCTCACTAAAGACTTTCTTGTCACTTTAAAAAAGGAGTTGCTGAGGTGGTTAGTTGATGCCTAAGCAAAGTTTAACATTGAAGCTAAGGTCCAAGATCAAATTAATGACGTCAAAGGCATTCAAAGAGGCAACCCTGATACTAACGCCAGTTATCGAACGGAGGCAGAGGCCAAAAGCCTTGAGTTTCATGATGTCTGCCACCAAGAGGTTAAATATATATGCGTACAACTAAGAGATCAGAAAGTGCTTTCAAACGGAAAGTATTTAGGTCAAGCTGCAACTTGTGAGAGAGGGCTAAAGAGAGCAGGAATAGTACATACTGCAATGATATGAAACACTCAGCTCACCACATTTCCTACGAATGTCAGATAAGGCGATGAGCACAGCCATTTAAGACGATTAAATACTCGTCTCTTAGACATAGGCAACGTGGACCCACATACACTACAATAATACCACTACGACTTTAAGCTGTGATATCTTTATCTCAAGGCTGTTAATCACCGATAGTTTAGCTGCCAGATCTGGGAGAGATAAATTGTTCCACCTCACTCCATGTCGTCGATGAGTAGATTAGATGAACGTTGGGAAAGATTGAAGCCTAGTATTTAAGTTCATGTTTTCTCTGGCACCCTGTGCCAACGATACCCGTAAACATTCATATTTAAAGAGTCGGCGATTTTTCGAAACTCCTTCACATGCAAGCAAAACCTTTATCCTCTATACTTTCTCAGATGTACAAGTGGAAAAAAAGTCTATAAACTTTGGTTAATAAATATAAGTTACAAGAGTCTTACGCTTTGAACTTCTCCTGCCTCTTCAACCCTAAAATGTTCGCCACTTAGCAATACTTGACCATAGTCGCACAGGTGTGCGCGGCAAGCCGAAGTTGCCACTACTAACCCAAAGCACCGTCCGCCCTCGATTCGGTTGCCATGGCGGCAACGCGCGGTTAAGAACGCAATAAACACAAAGAAACACAAACAAAGCAATTTTGACTCATTCTTGAATTTTGCTTAAAGCACATTTTATTTGTTTTCGTACGCTCATCATTTCTACAATTAGATACCTAAACATATAATATATTATAATATAATATATATAAGATACAGTTTTTATTGCCTTTGCCCAATTCAGCTACATGTGCTACAACTCCGCCTTCTGCTCGCTCTTCGCGGGCTTGGTCAACTTGGTCACTTGGAACGTCTCCAGTATATTCAACTTCTTTTGCAGCTCCCCCTTTTTCGTCGCAGTGATTTTGCCCGCCCTCAGCCGTAGCAGGCGCTTAATCTCCTGCTCAACAAAGTCATAGCCGTGCTCATTGATTTTTCGCATGTAGAGGAGATAAACCGTGGCGCTTTGCTTTTCGGACTCTTTAGTCAACTTCGAATTGACCAATTCGAAGTCCGCAACGGCGCTCAACTGTTTGGCGTCATCCCAGTTGGCGTAGTTCTTCAACACCTGATTGAACTGCTTGAGGCAACCGTCACGCCCGATGTAGAGTGACGTGTGCTGCGTCACGAACGACTTCAGATTGTCCAATGTGATATCCAAGTGCGCCGGAAACTGCACGTAAGCTTCAGTGCTACCCTTGAACAGCAAAATGCCGGGGTAGTATTTATCGTCAATCCTGTAACGGTCGCCGAGTTCCTTGTTCTCCAGCTCGCCGTAGTCCTTAATGCCTACAGTGGCAATTAGCAGATCATCGGTAATCTTATGCGCTACTTTTGAGAATAACGCAAAAGCTTCATGTTTATCGCCGTAGGGGAAAGCGATATCGAACTTGACGATCGCGTACGGAAAGCGCACAATCGTCTTATTGAAGTTGATGGTGTCGAGATCCACGCAGCCAGCGCAGGATAGCGCGTCAGCTCTGTGCGGTGAACAGGTGACCAATAGTGTAAGTAGCGTGCCCAATAAGCGCGGTGTATGCGCGATGTGCATATTGGAATTTGAATATTTAGACAAGAGTCAAGAGTCTCCAAATAATAAGTTTTAAAATGTTTTATGTTTTGTTTAACCACAATTGCCACGCTCGAGAGAGTGCCAAAACGCGTTTCCCACTACCAACACGAGCCGGCATATAACTGAAACTGAAACTGCCAACAATCAACAATCAGCGAGAAAGAATTTTTTGTTGATTTTGTAGTTTTTTCTTCTTGCAACTGTTATATGAGCGGCTCATACGCCGCACGCTCTCACCAGTTGCCATAGCACTTGCAATACCCGCACACCGTAAGCACGGACTCTATGATATTCTGCTCACCTTTACAACTTCTTACTTCATGAATCTTTGCTTAGCTGCTTTTTGTTCTTGTGGTACTTTTTTGGTTCTTGTATTCTTTCATGTTTCATGTGTTTTTGCTGGCGTTTGCTCTTTTCTTGATTGTTTCTCCTCTACGCGCTCAACTTGAGTCGCTCACATCAGCCAAGTCAGAAGAAGCTGAATAAGCGCTTAGCGCACTTTCTCGCTCTCAGTAAAGTTGAATGACTTTGGTATACGAGTTTGTCTGTTTGACCATACGACCACCTTCGTGTATGCGCACGATCTCACTCACGCTCTCAATCTTCGCCCAGTCTTCCCAACCTTTTAACCCAAGAAACGTGGTCCATTGCTGGCTTATTTATTCGCATCAAGCCGGTCATGCTAAAGAAGAGTTGTTGTCTGTTTTTTCAGCTGTTCTATGCTTTTTGTGCCAAGCTGCAATTCTTTTCTGCGAGTAGCAGCTGAATAAAATTTACATTCCACCATTACTTGTTGTTGTAGTTGTTGTATCCACTAATTATGTAACTCGATTTAAAGAAATGAAATACGCATTGTTAATCAACAATGATAGTGTATGGAGTATAAGTATAATCCTTATAAATGTGGTTATTTAGATATTCAATAGAATATGATATTTTTTGTAAACGAACGAAGAGTGCAAGTGAATAAATAACAAATTTTTCGGGTAAGGAGACTGTGCACCAATAAAGAGTTGGGTTGTCCTGTCTAAAAGCTGAAAAGATCCAATTTTTAATTAAAATCGCATGCGATAAAATAAAATTTTCACGTGTTGAGCTTAATATTGCATGTGATAAATAAAAATATGTTTTTTTTAATTTATCGCATGCGATTGTTTAAGGGAATTGTTTCTTATCCCTTGTAACATTAAACTCCCATGCGATTATTATTTTATTCAAATAGTTTGTGTCCAAAAATAACTACCACACAAGAACTATGAATCAAGTAAGGAAATCGAGATAGTGTGATTAGTTATAATTTCCCTTTGTTATAATTATTTCTCTTAAGATTTACATACATGTTCTATTGAATATTGAATATTGCTTTCAGCTGACCCAAATTATTAAAGACATTAGTTTTAGGACTTTTTACACACATCGTTTTGCAAGGCTGGCTTTATAACTTCTTAGTAGCCAAAGGCAACTTATGTTCATCATGAATGTATGATGGCCAAATACAAAACACACACACATGCATCAACAAAACATTTCTTATCTAAATCGTGTATCTCGAATTCGTTGTCTAGTAGACCACAAATGTCAGCGCAAATTGCCAAAACAATCAAAATAATTTCGGCAAATGATGAATTCTGATCAAATCGTTTGATAGGAAAAACTAATTTCTGGCGTCCGGCGACAAGCGACAGGTGTGAGGCGAAGCATGAAAATTGGCCAAAGCACAATTGCGCCGAAAATGCGTTTTCCTTGGCCAATAGAGCGTGTTGAGCATTTTCCGAAATAAAAAACGCCACGACTACTCACTTCTCAGCGCCGCGGTCATTTCATTTAATGAGTGTGTGTAGCTCTAATCAGGAACATGTTTTGACAGGTGAATGCGTTGACTGGGGGGTGGAGGCGAATGTGAGGAAGAACGTCATGGAAAGGGGCGTGCTGAGGCCAGCAGATACAAGGAAATTGCTGTAATTTGCAATTGTCGAAATAAAGAACGAATTTTCCCAAAAAAACGGAAAACGATACAAAATAAAATTAGATGGCTGACCAACAAACTACAATCATAAGCGACCAAACGAGTGACGCGAATCAACCCTCACACATGTCATTTTCATTAGACGCAAATTGAAACTTTTCCCAACTCACACCAGTGAAGTACGAAGTTCGAAGAAAATGTACATTTTCGGCAATTGTCAATTAATAATTCATATGCTCGCGCACATGTTGGCGTTTCATTTGGCTTCATTTTGCGGTTTTCTGAATCGAAAATGTCAAAGCAAGCACGCAATTGGAAAACATAGTTTTGTGGGTGGGCAGAAAAGCTCGACTAGCTAAGGACATTGGGGAAAGCATTTGAGCAACGACGAAAAGTAGACAACAATTATAATAAGGTACTTTCGAAAATGTCACACTACAAGACTAAATGAGCGACTACCAACAGCGAGTCAAAAATGTATATTTTTATTCACGTTTTAAAAAAAGAATACGAGAACAAGTGAATTTTATAGTTTTGAGCATATGCCATCGTATTCCATTACATTACAGTTGGCCGTTATCGAGAACCGCAATTTCTCGATTGATCAAACCGGCGTTATCTGTACCAAATTCAGCAAGGGTTATACGTCTTTATCTTGCATTTTTTTACCTTTAACTAAACTTAAGAAATTCGGTTTCCCTCCAACTGGCATCTTATCTGGATTGTTAAACCCAACGACTGATTTTTAAGTCTTTAATCGCAAAGCAGATTTTCGTAACGCCAGGAAATTCAAAAGCCAGCCATCTTGAGCCCTTCCTCTACATCGTATGTATTATTGATTTGACCACAGTTATTAAATTCACTCACATCATGCTTAAGCATCACTTATCCGCCTCAGCAAACTGTTCTTCTCCAGAGGATTCAAAGTATCGAATGGCACGTCTATAGCAACTTCGTTCCAAAGCTATTCAAAAGCTGCACATTCGAATTGAATAGCAACAACTACAGCAAAAACAAGCAAACAATATATGTTTTTGAATATACTTTTGACCAATCGATATGAAGAGTATATCTAGTTAGATCCCACTGTTATTATAATATTCTGCGATTACCTGATCGTAAGTCAATAGTCAATGGAGCTGATTTTTGACCGCATGTCATTTGAGGCAAGGACCTCACATAAATCTTGAGCCAAAGAACTATAGAGTCATATGAGGCCTTGGGTCTAATTAACTTGTAACGAATTGAGCTCAAGAATATAAAATGCTGCTGAACGAATGCTTTGAGACTACACCGCTCCTAAACGGCTGCATCGATTTCGATTAAATTTGTTGTGTGTATTTGAGTGGGTCTCTCGATAGTTTAGATTCACATTTGGATCCGCTAGGTAGCGTGGTTGTGGAAATACATACAGTTTTTTTTAACACTTTTTTTTTGTAATTTTTTCATTTGGCTCAAAATATACCCAACCTTTTTCAATGTAATTTTGGAAATGTATAAGAGCGGAAAGGTGATGCAAGGATTAAAAAATACAAGGCACGTCTCATAGTATTTAAAATCCTGAGACTACTTGATCGTGGATTTGCTTAAATTGTTTGTGTAGCATATTCCGCATAGCCGAAGTTAGCCGACTTATGAATGATCTAGAAATTTATTTTAGGTTTGCAATTTATTCGAGTACATTAACTATATATCTTCTAAATGCCTAACAAAAAGTTGTTAAACATCAATTGATAATTGTCATAATGGCGTTCATAGATCTAACGACATATTAACTCTACAACGGAGTAGTTGTAGAACGACATTTTCCTATTTGCTTGGCAGTACAGAGCAACCCTAATGTCAATTCGGCTAATGATAGTTTTCAATCGGTTCGCATGTGCGTAGGTTTGACATGCGTATATTCTTTTTAGTGTCTCCGCTGCCTGTGACCTCATTAGGGTCGCCTTCAGCACCACAACCCCGCCTTGGCAAATGAACAAACGAACTGTCATTCGTGCGATTGCCATTCGCGCTGCCATTTGATGAAATTACCACGGTGTCAGTTGACCAGCTCACAAGGAACCGAGAGTGGGCGTTCTGCGTTTGCTCGACACGCAGAATATTCTATACAATTTTGTCCTTGTTGTGGCCTTTTTGTAGCTTTAACCGTATTGGCGACCATTTTGCCCTTGATTACGTTGAGGTTTGTTCGATTTGGTTTTCAGAAACATAAAAAAAAAAAAGAATTCTTAAATAGTCCAAATATTCGTAATTACCAAGCATGTGGAAGAGGGGCAGCAGTACACTTAGTGTATTATTGAATAATTAAAGCATATTGATAAGTATGGTACCGAATTGGGGGCAACACACCACAAGCAATTGGCTATGCTGCTTAATACGAATACACTAAGTAATCAATTTGAAACAATTCGGAATTTGTGTTAACCAGATAATGACTCACAACTTTGAATGCGCACAAAGATCAGAGCTTAGAACGGGTGATCCAGAGTGTGACACTTTTTGAGACTGCAAGTTCGTAACTAACAGGTGTCTGTTTCCAACCGTAAGGCGTGTCTGCAGCTGAACCGAATTATATGCTACTTGATCGTTGGCATCTGCAGATCTCGATGGATGACACGGCTCATGAACAAATTCCCAATGATGAAATAAAATGTATAATAATGGGACATCGAAAAATGTCTGTCAATGCACATCGACAAAGGGTCTAATAATTCAACAATCAGGTACACAATACTTCTAGATAAAACCCACCGAAGTAACTTATCCATGAGCCAGAGGAGGATAGTGTTCAGCAGTTAGAAAAGACTACCTCAGCTTGAAACAATTGAATGTTAATTTTTGCAGTTTGGGGAGAATTGATCAGAAAATTTCAGAAGTGCTACATATCTGAGTAAACATTATTCAAGCTCATAAGGGAAATGGTATGCTTAGGATGAAACTGTAAGAACATGTTAAACACTCTTCATCAACACAGGTCAGGCATTCAAGCAGATTGGTAGAGTAAAATGTTTGAAGAAAGCAAAGCTAACCGATCCATCATAAGCCACTGCTTGCTTCAATGCCACAATACAGAAACGCTTCTCGATCGCTTGGTTACTGGAGATTATCAATGGGTCTGCTGTGATACTCCAAAATGGAAAAGACCATGTCATGCTACTCAAAATTTATAATTGAGTTCCATATGAAGCACTTACGATAACATAGATAATTAAACCGTCTATCTATATAAACATAAAATTGGATGTTTGTCTGTCTGTATGTATATCCGCTATAGACGCCGAAACCGCTAGACCGATTTTGATGAAATTTTCAGGTAAAGTCTAGACTAGCCTGTTGAGTAATCCTGTGAAGGTTCGTGCATTAGTATACCGCAAAAGTCGGAAAAAAAAAATTAATTGTAATAATTGTTTGAAATCAATTCATCAGTTTGTCTTTGAAAAGTAGGTCAAAGTCGAAATCGAAAGTCTGTAAAAGAAAAGTAATAAAAAGTTTAACTCAAACCGAAAGTTTAGTGCGCAATATTCATCGTTCACTAAACACGTTCTGTTTTTGTGTTTAATGCAACCGGAAAGGGCAAAAAGTCTGGCGGACTACGCTAGTCTATATATGTATAATAATAAAAATATATAAAAATTGTTTCCTCAAATGTTTGAAGGCTCATCATCACATGAGCACGGCTCAAATTATTTGGCAAATTTTTGTGTTCCTTATTTTTGAGGGCAAGATTTGTATGCAAAAAAATATTGAGGAAACGCTTCAGAAGTGGTTTTTTTTTCGTTTTAATTTGTGTCCAAAATAATAATTTGACAAGAAGAAACATGGTTTGTACGTTTCTGTGCTATGCTTCTTCTTCTGTTCTTGTGAGCGAATAATTGCGAAGACAGTGAGTGCGCACACTGTTGAATAAAGCCACAGAGAAGTCTCGGGGCAGGCACCGATATGGTTTCGATATACAATTTATTGCAAAGTCAATACACAGCCCATAGTTACAACACAACTGACCACAAACAAATAATGGGGCTTATTATCCCAAGCAAAGCTAAATCTACAAATACATATAACGTTAGGTTATGCAAGTTAAACTAGATGAACACGATCAGATCTAGAGACGCAAACAAATTTATATATAGGGGCTCAAATGCATGATATAGAAAAAGATACCATACGAACAGATCAACTTCGGAATCGAAGGCTTCTGCAAATAATGCGCAGCACGAAAGTATCTCAAATCAAACCAATGTTTTCAAGGGATTCTGACTTGAGTTCGCACCTGTAGCACTGCAAGAAATTGGCTTTTTAAAATAGCAAGTTTGAAAGAGAGCCAGATTAGTGTTGCGGTAGGAGTTTTGGTTTTACAGGCAATGCTCAGACGTCAGGGTCTCCCCATACGAGAACTGAAAATCTCACTAGGCTATAAGTCTACTTAAATCCCCAGATATTATATGATATACACTATACTGTAAAGAATATAAAATGCCAGCTATTGAACAGTTCTGTCAAACCGTTTCAAACGAACTCCAACAAAGTGTCGTTAATAATCTGAATGCTATTATTTTCGTGCAATAACAATAACAATGACCTTTATGACAGTAAATTGGGGCAATGTGCGCCCAGTGTTGTTCAACGATATACAGCAATGCAATTTCCAATTGAGATTATTGTCATGCATTAAAAAGATAAGCGAACGCGAATTTCTGCCTCATTGTGCATGGACAATCGAAGAGGGCATAATTTGACTTCCACCCATGCGCACACAGACACATGAAAAGCCACACATATTATTGGGCGCCATTGTCTATTGTTAGTGTGTGTTTAATAGCCCCCCCCAAATCATGAAACGCTCGTTTTTTACAGCAATCACCCGCACTAGCCGTGCTACTGTCACGCTACGACATGTGTGCCTGTGCCCATCCAGATTGTCCCAATTTGCCGCTGATTCAATTGTATCGCGTTTTTGGCAGCACTAACCCAATTCTGTGCTGCCGGCCAAGACAATGCGCGCAATTTGCTTATGAATTTTTAACGCATTTCTCGAGCGCGCTGCAATTAGGCCAAAGTGTGTGGAGAGTTGCGTAGTTGCGGCAGCACGCAATTTTTCGACGGTCATGCAATGCTCAGTTCAGGACGGAGTTATGGGAATTCTATCGTTCGACATATGTTGACAATTTTAAATGTTTATTAATTAAGCGTTTTCCTATGTTTGCTGCTGGGTGTGGGAAAACTCTGTTGTTGGTTTTTCATTTCTTGTGCCGAAATTTTATTTTATTTTTTTTGTAATATATTTTTATTTTTCTTAGAGGAAAGCGTTATTAACGGGTTGACGAAACTGCAGCTCGTAAAAGGGAGCCAAACGCAATTTTATGGAAAATTTCCAATTAAAATAATCACGCATTTCTGTTTTGGAGGAAGTAATTATGTGCGTCTAAAATTAGATTAACTCTTTCACTCATCGTCCAAACCAACAATCATTTCTTGGACGACTTCAAAGTGCAGTGTAGAGTAGAGTGACCATTCATGTGTAAGCCTTTTTTAATTTTCTCCAGGCAACTGCAGCATATATCAGTGGGAAACTTACGTCAACATCAAGGCACCAGAGACGTAATGCACTTAGCAAGGCCCGCTTATGAGCATTTACTGTGTCCCATGTTTTGATGAATGGCCTAACGTAGATGCCTACTCTTTTTAACTAATTTTTCTTTTCCCGTGTTGAGAATGAAGTCTAAAAAGCTTAAGTTAAAAAATTTGTAACCATATAATTTGTACCTGTTTTTACGGCCGCTAGCAACTGACGAGCTCAGAGCATTTTTTAACATGGAAGAAGTTGCCAATCGCTGTGATACAATCTTTAAATTTAAAAAGTCTAAGTTCAACGGATATTAAAGCTGAGTTGGATTTCACTATTGGAGAGTCTGCTTCTTCGTTTTCAATCTTAAAATATTGGGTGGCCAAATGCAAACGTGCCCGCTGAATGAGCATCGCAGCCAGCGGCCGTTTGAGGTGGCTACGCCGGAACTAACCCAGATAGCAGGTATTGTGGGCTTTTAAAAAGTGCATCACATCGCATATTGGATGAACATTTGGATATGGAAAAACTCTGCACAAGGTGGAGGCCGGGCTTGCTAAAACAAAACAAAACAAAAACTGCGCCGAATTGCTTCCTCATCCACCCTATTCGATGAATTTAGTCCCCTCTGACAATAATCTGTTCCTAAATCGGAAGAAATCGCTTGATGAGCAGAATTTCGGTACCAATGAGGAGGATATTGAGACACTGGATGATTCGCTCTATAAGCAAGGTATAGATAGAAGCCAAGGAGAATGCGTGGAAAAAGTGTATCAAGCTAAAAGAGGACTAGACCGTCTTATTCTGGGAACATCCTCGCATAATACACTGCAAAGCAGTCGGCAGAGGTCACAGAATACGTATGCATTCCTTGCGAAGTTCTACAAACAAGTAGTGACCTGTGTCCGTAACCAGAACACATGGAGCGAACTACTCTCATCAATAGAACGCTCTACTACATAGCGAGGCAAAGAAAGAAAGAACATGTCGCTTGCACCAACCCAACAAGAACTCGACTCCCCCAACCGAAAACTGCGACAATTCAGGCTATGAAATTAAGTAAGTCAAATCGAATTTCGACCATTGCCAATAACGTTTTATCGTTTGCCGTCTAATTCGCATACGCAGTTGAAATTGACTCGGAAGCACTTAATTGGAATTTATTGAAAATGGAAACGGTTTAGGCATTTTACACACCTCACGCGCACACACACACACACACACACACACACATACGCACACGCATGAAATTATGATGAAAGTGGGAAAATTGAGTTTTTGGCAATAAACCCGAGAGTGAGCGTCGTGGCCTTGCATGTTCGCTTGTTGCAAGGGTGTGAGCAGCTGAAAGGGTTAGTTCACTTGACCGGCGCTAAAATGCGTTGCATACTTTTCCGGGTATTTTGTTTGTTATTTCGCTCGCTTATTTCGTCCGTTCTATGCCAATTGGCATTTATCGCTTTTCATTTGCATTTATTGCCATTTTTATGTTGATTTGAACAATTGGAATCGTTTAGCACAAATTTCTATTCAATATTTTTCACAATTGATGCCTATAGGATTTGGAACAGTTACGTGCAACCGTTATGGTTATGATTTTTATGGCGAATATTATAGTTTTTCTGTGCCTTGCATAATAAAAGTGTTGCTTCTAAGAAGTTGTGGGTTCGACGGTGGTGTTCAGGTAGTTCATATAACTTCGGCCAGGATTTCCAACATTCGCGCCACCACTTCCATATGATTTATTAATGAAGTCAATGAGCAATGCTGAAACTAAAAGCTAATACTCGTAACTATATATTATATTTGGCTATGTTAATGAATAATTGCTGTGCTTTAGTTATGCCGGTCAATATTTGTGCAATGTCAGTATGTGCTTGCCTCAAAGCAAGCACTTCGAAGACAAAGTGTCATTTTTTGATTTGTCACTTTTTGTACTTTCATTGGCTGTCAATCAAACTCGTGCGACTAATGATGTGAACTACATTTGAATACGCTTTTGAATGTGTTTTATTTAATTGGCGCCTAAAAGCATGCTCTAAGTCAGATTATTGCATGAAGCGCATAATTTACTCAAAGTTGCTTTCGTACACTGCCCCAGCGCTAAGCCAAGTCGTTGCTGACAGACAACCGGAAGACACTCATGCGCATATCTAACACGGCCAAGGGAGTTCGATAGAGAGTTTTGCAAAGCAGCATAATCGGCTGCCTACCGAATTATGCCAACCTGGGGTAATACAACGTCGTAGTACAGTTCATATAAGCAACTGGCTTGCGGCTTAATGCGCCTGCGTCATTTTTGATAGCAGCAAAAATCCTGCAGATCTGCACAAACCGCAACTGCAAATAAAGCAAAATCAGATTTTTAAAGGGTTTGAGCGCTTTGTTTACAAACAAATCAAAAGTAGTCAAACGACTCAAAAAAAGTAAGAGTAGTGAACAATTCAGCGCACTTGTTGCGTGCGCATTCTACAAATGTTGCACATCCAGTACCGCACCAACCCAAGCCAACCCACATCACACAACATATTTCGCTGCATACTTTCAAACCCTATTTACCTGTGCACCACTCTGACCAGAGCTGATTCTTGCGACACATCAAACTAGACTTTGCAAAAAAAAAAAAAAAAAAGAACCACTCAACTGAAATCAAACTGTACGGTAATTCTAACGGTAATTACCTTCACCACATTTTTCATTGCATTGATGTGTGTCCTTAGAGGGTGGCGAACGCAGCGCAGCGGTCACTGATGGACATGCAAATTGCTTTTTCATAAAAATGCACACATGCACTTTTCGAAATTTTTTGCATGCTTTCATTGGATTTTTATTTCTATACGCTTCGCACTAAGTGCTTGGTCTTATAATTTAGTCATGAAGTTTGTAACACAATGAAGTAGACATCGGACACCACACAAATGGTTTACATAGCTAGCATGCGGCTTGCTTTTAAACTAAGTTGTAGGAAAATATATTTTGTTATCATCAAAGTAGGCCTCATTTGATGATACACAGCATTGCTAAACCCCTTCTAAATTAGAGAGACTCTTTATGTATGCGTTTTCCGATATAGCCACAAGGTCCTTTCACGAATTTGCTACTTGACATAACCAATTGAATAGCAAATAAAGACTATAGTCACCTGCATAAGACAGTATGTTTGTGAGCTCAAGCACTTGGTGGTAAGCAGAATTTTTTTTTATTTTTTTTATGTGAAACATTTTTCTTTGCGTTAGAGTGAAATTTTACATGCGCATCCACGCGTCATCGCATCATCAGCCGAAATGGTAAAACTAAAACGAAGGCGGCCGTTGTAAAAACAACAACAACGAAGGCATGCGTTGATACTGATACAGCAATCGTTTGATCGAAAACAATAGCATGAGGAAGGGCACGCGTTGTTGTTATTTATATATATATATATATATATATATATATATATATATATATATTTGATCATTCAGTTACATACTGAATATGTTTCATATCAAAAGCTCGTGAGTGCAAAGCACACTCACACATTTTTTTTATGTTTTTGGTGTTGTGTGAAGAGTGTTAAAACTGCATCATAGCCGATTTTAACGTTTTGTTTTTTTTTTTAGTTATTTAGTTATTTACTTCTATGCATTCCTTTTCCTTTTTTTTGTGTTTTTTTTTTCTGCCTCATTTTATAACATTTTAGCAATTACTATTAATTCTAATCGCTCCACATCGTCGCCAACAAACCAACCGCCACCAACCGTCGTCATTGTTCTTGATTGCCGTTGTGCTGGTTATGCGGTTCTCAGTCCTCGGTGTTAGTCCTAGTCGTGTTTGGAAAATTGCAATGCTTTGATTTATAACATTGATTGAGCACCTGATTGATTTTCATAATGGCATGCCCTCTGAGTCCTTTTATATTTAGCACTGTGTGCAATTCCATCGACTCTTTTTGTTGATGGAGTCTCATTTCGGGCTTTCAATTGTAATGTTGCTCTATGTACTCAGAAATATATTTGTAAAGCCTTAGCCAATTAGAGAGGGAGAGCGAAAAAGAAAGAAAGGAGTATGCAAAAGTAAATGTGAGATAGTGAGCGTGAGAGGAAGTTAGAATCATTATTATTGTAGTTGTTAATTAATTAAATAAAGAGGACATTGTTGACCCCTTAAAATATATATATATATATATATATATATATATATAAATGCATATACCCCATAATCAGCTTAATGAAGCCATGATCATGTGTCTGTCTGTACATCTGTCTGTTTGTATATGTACCAAAGAGACCAGTAAGTATTACATTTGTGTGGTTGCAGTGATGCATCCATCTATCATACATTGTCACATACCGATGCAACAACAACTATTACTACCGAATCTGGGCAAACAGGTGGTTCAACTTCGATGTGGCAGAGTCGCTATTGCTCTTATCAGGTCATCGCTTTGCTTGAACTATCTTTTTCAGCTGCAACAATACTATGACGGATAACAAGGTGTTGGTTATAAATCACAAGGCGCTTATCCTCAAGGTATCTACTCTCCTCAAGGATATAAGCCACAGCTAGGCTTTGGTAGATATGGCGCCTATAACGCATCTGAAGCAGCGCAACCAAAGAAATTCTCCTTGGACTATAAATGAATGCGCAAAGGATTCATTCGAAAAGTACATATGATTCTTATGGGACAAGGCATCGTTACCTTTGGTTTCATTGCTGTTTTCGTCTACCATGAACCGATGAAGCAATTTGCTTATCGCAATGCCTGGCTCTTCGGGGTTGCCTTTGCCATAATGCTGGTGACTATGTGTAAAGCATGGCTTGTTGTGAAAGCGTACGCCGTCACACTACAACCAATTTCCTGTTAGTGGCTACGCGTGCGGCATCAACTCTGGGGGGTTGTACTGCCAGTCGTTATGCTTCGCACCAGATGCCAATGGCAGTTGGAATAATGGCCGCCGTTTGCTTAACTCTAACGCTCTTCGCCATGCAAACTACATATGATTGAGGATGATGATGATGTGCGATGGTCCACTCATTGTTGTAATGGTCGCATTCATTGGATCATTGGTATTCGTATTGTAACTATCGTTGTCAAAGGTCACATTATTATTCTCAATTTCTCAATTTCTCAATCTTCTTGATATACGACACACAAGTGATATAATGGGTGTGGCCCATAAGTATTCCGTAAGCCCTGAGGAGTACATATTGACTGTAGTATTATAAAATGCTGTTACACACAATTTAAAGGACGATACTTTCCAAAAATCATATGGCTTTTCCATTAGAGGGCTCAAGCCTTCTGAAGTCATACAATTCGCTGAAATGAAGTTCTGACCTGTTTTGAAAGCATTCAAGTTTGGCCTCGCCGTATTTCAAATTGTAATTGCTTTTCTCTAATATGGGCACACATAACTCGCATATAATTAGTGGAATAAATAACCGAATTCCCCAAGCCGGAAAGGTCCTTGCGATGATTCAAAATGGCCGATAAAAAGCGTGGATTAGCATGAAGTGAATGAATGAACTTGCAATTGCGAGCAACTAGAAAAACCGCAACACGACGAATCCAGCAACAAAGTACAAAGGACCTGCTTTTAATGCTTTTAACAACATCACATAACATTCAAAGTTTTTGTGCAATTTTCAAATTGGAATGCAGCACAGTGGGCACACAACAACAACAACAACAACAGCAACAAAAACCAAAACAAAGTCATGAATCGTACACATGCAAAAAATGCCAAAGTACTGCGACGGAGTAATTAAAGCGGTGCAACGCGTCTGCGGTGACTAATGCCCCCACCGCTTTAGTGATGACCGTACGCTAATGCGAAGCAGACCTGATGCGTTCGGATCCTTGCCCACAGACCAGCGGCGACGACAACTGCAAACGTAACCGCCTTTGCGGTTTCGATGGGTAGCCACAGACGACGTCAGTAAACTCACGACCAACGATGCATGGCCCCGATAAAAATTGCAATGCAAGAAGTTTCCTCCGCCCAATTGGACGCCTCTTGACGGCTGACCTCATGTCAATTTCATGAGCGAACGCGATGCACCACGCCCACACCAACACGGCCCATTTGGCGCCTGCAATAATAACGCCGACTGCC
Source organism: Cacoxenus indagator (assembly GCA_035041755.1). NCBI lineage: Eukaryota > Metazoa > Arthropoda > Insecta > Diptera > Drosophilidae > Cacoxenus > Cacoxenus indagator. The sequence continues at coordinate 1,369,151 of JAWNKX010000665.1, forward strand.
GCAACTTGCATGTCATTTTTGTTGTTGTTTTTTTTTTGGTTTTCTTGTTTATAAATTTTTAAACAGCGAAAAATCCTTTTTGCGAAATTTGAAAAGTTCGCTGGCTTCGGCGCTGCCGCATCGGCTTTCTGGTCGCTCGTTCCAATTTGATTTGATAAATGTTGCATGTTGTTGTGGTCAGCAAATTGGTGCAACCGAACTGGTTATTGTTTTTGCTTTTGTTGTTGTTGTTGTTGTTATAGTTTGTGGTCACAAGTCCATGTTTTAGTTCGACTTAACACGCGTTTATTTCAAAACAATTTCCCCTTTCCCTTTACCCCTACCCTTACAAACGAAGATTCTTCATGCCCTTTGACAGGCGTTCTTTTTTCGCGAATGTCCGAAGTTGCATGTTCATTGTTGTTGTTGTTGTTGTTGTTATTATTGGTAGTGGTGGTAGTTTGTTTTTATTCTGGCCAACTATTGAAATTTTAATGCAGTTTTGTTGTTGCTGTGCACTCAACTTGCGAATTTATGATGAGCGATTGAAAAGGACACACACGGTCAGTACACACACCCAGACAGGCAGACAGACAAACTCACTGACACTCCGTCTGCATGTTAAATATTCAATTATGGCCATTATATAATTAAATAATACAACGTTTTCTTTGCTCATAAATTTTTTATATTCATTTTTGTTTGGTTTTCGGGCTTATCGTTATTCACTTACAATAATTGTATTAATGCACATTAAAATGTTTTTCAAAAATCTTAGCTTCAAAATGCTGCACATGTTTTTCTTCTATTTTCTTTTTAATTGTTAGAAATATTCAGCAGTTGTTCTTCAATATGCATTGACATTGAAGGTTGTACGTAGTGTTTAGTAAAGACATTGGTTAAAAAACAGAAATCCGAGAACTAAAAGGAAAATAAAATAAAAAATGAGAAAATTAAAGACACAAATAAAGACTTGGGTAGCACAACTCTAACGATATGTATGAGTTGAGTTGCCTATGTAAAGAGGGTAGTCAAAAGTACGCAAAGCAAAATTTATTCCTATGCCATAAAAGCACTGCCCGACTAATGTAGAAGCAAATGAGAGCAGATTTGATTAACGGTTTGTGCCATAAACAATCTATATATAAATACGTCAAGATACATCTTTGAAATCAAACTAACACTGTTATAGACACAACGTATTAACATGAAAATTACACCAGCCGAAAGCTATAGTTGTGTAGATGTGCACAAAATAGTTTAATTGTTAAAAAGTTAAAAAAACTTTTAAAAATGGAACAAGAGTGAAATTGCAACAACAAAATACATTGTTTTTTTCTCCTTCTTACAATAACAAAACACATGCGCAATATAACAGTTCTTCAGTTCAGTTTCAGTTCATCGAGTGGGAAAATGCAAGTGACAGTGTTAGTGAGTACTCATTTTCACTCATGTAGTGTGTGAGTAAAGGAGAGTGAGCGCAGCGCAATAGAGATCTGCGAAGCTCGCGCTCGCAATATAACAGTTGTGGGTGAAACATTATTTCCTTCAGCCTGAAGGCCTTCGTTGCTCTGGCTATAAAAGTATTGTAATTTAGGATTAATTCTAAGCTACAATAAAAATAATAATAATAATAATAATTATTTTCTGTTTCTGCTTCTTACTTTTTGGCTATATGCTGATGACGATTTTAATATGTTTTAAGAAAGAAATCTTTATAACTAAATAACCTCAGCAATAAGTTCGGCAATTGGCCCTCTGTGTGTTCGAATTTTGACCACTGGTCGAAAAACTAGTGTCATGTAAATCGCTATATAATTTAATTAATTTAGAACATTTAAATAGAACTGGTTGAAAAACATTCAAGAACCAATAGAAATGTTGCAAATTGAATGGAAAATCATAAAAAATCCTACGGCATGTCCTAATATTGTTGCATTAACCACGAAAGCATTGAGAAGTAGTCGGTATTACACCAACAATTTTCAAATTTTTTTTTTTTTTAATTTATTTTAATTGTAATTCTGTCACAAAATAGCATAAAATATTCTTGTGATTTTTAAGAATAGTGACTTTCAAATTTTTTACAACATATACTTGTGACTACCCCGGTATGTATGTATATTAATAAGGTTATAATTAGGTCAACGGTTACCAACTTTAATCAGGTGATACTTATTTTAGTCATTTTTTCGCTATTGTTTTTCCGGCATTGATCGACGATTCCCACCTCATCACTAAGTAATATTAGCCGTAGTTACACAGAAACCTCATGGCAGGATTAAACACATAGGAAGTTTTCGTTTTAAAATCCAAAGAAATTAATTCAAAATGTTTTACTTTTTTCATAATTAGATTATAACATTTATCGCAGTAAACTGCATAACACATTTGTCGGATTAAAAAAAATAATGACTTGAAAAAAAAATTCGACTTATACTAAATTAAAAATGATACAAATTTCGCCGAAAAGGCAATGATATAGAAGGCTGATTCCTTCTTAGGGGGAGATCATGCGGGTGTAGCCTCTTCAGTCTACGCCTTGTTGAGATACTAAATGTGAACCGAAGTAAAATATATATCATATGGGACAACGCCAAGGCAAGCGATATTACGTTTTTTTAGCAATCTATCGTCCACACAAATTCATTGCCGCTGAAGAGGATTAATTTGAGCTGGCTCACGTATCTAACTGACCACTGTATAATCTAAAAAATATATGCATACGATATATGTCTCCGAGCTGAAACAGAAATTCGCTCCATACAGATTTAGTGCTTTTAGTAGGCACTCGACAGATGTAAGCGCTCTGTTCAGGTATATCTGGTTATGGCCATTTTAAAGACTTTAAAGATTAAAAGACCACAGTATGCCGGAGTGCCAATATTTAATTTACTCTACAATATAATGCGATACTGGCAGTTTTCGAATTGTCCATTTAAAACCTTTGAAAAAAGTCTTTACTTTGTTTGAAGGTTAGTCTGATGGATCAATTGCATTCGCTTGTCATTCGTCATAGCTTTTCTTATGTTTTCAGATCCTACAAACTGTCTCTTAAGAACAAGGGTCTTTCTTACTTCAGTGGCTAATTTTCTACATATATTTGTACTACATGCCGTGACTATATACGCTGAATCCAAAACCGTGGGTACTTTTTATAGACTATTCCACTTTATTGTTGCTCGCAACCAGAGACGCATTGCCTAACACTGCTGGCCTTACTTTGGCTTTACCAAACCACACAGCCACTGAGTAACTATCTTGAAGAAGTAGAAATTCTTAAGATAAAATGGCATTTGTACAATCTAAGATAAAGAATATGCAACCAAGAGTGGTATAATTTCAATGCATTCTATGTTGATGTTAGCTGTAAAAGGGCAGGCGACACTCAGCCTTACTTATTTGTAGCAATAAAGCCAATTCAGCTACTGATTTGGCAAGCAAGTACATTGCAAATGTGTCTAGTCTAATAGAAGTACCGCTATTTTCTATTAGACAATTCGCCAAGTCGTCACCTATATTATGTACCACATGTACCACTTTATGAAGTCAAGCCTTGGTATGTTCTTGTATGAGGCTAATAAAAACAAGGTGCCGAACAAAAATTTAAATGCAAATTATTCGAATTAACGTTAACCAAACTGTGCAGAAATGAATAAATGTAGAGGATATAAGATGAACCAACTCTTTACAGTAAATAGAAGTTAGCTTTCTCTCGTCAGTTTAAAAAGTACGAATATGAAGGAGTAGAGCTTTTTAATTTAAATTGCATTTGTTGTTGGTTTAAGTGCAGCGGAAAATACTTTAGATGAACACATTTAGTTGATTGCAGTTTCTTTAAACATTTAATTTCCTTTTTTTATGAGTGTATTTCGATACAATAAATTCACATTTAGACTTGAATTAATTCATTTAAGGCTTTATCATATTATTCAGCTGGCGTCAGCATCAGACAAAAACTTCTAGGATTTAATAGCTAGGTTCAAATATTTTGCCGCAATCAATTTTGAATAATTTCTTTCTCTTGCACGTCTACCTGAGTCCATCAGGTCGCTCTGCTTCATTCATTTGTTGTACTATATTCTTTTAATGATTCGTTTTTAAGTCAATAAGTTTCATTATTTATTTAGACATATATAAATTTGCTTGACGTACATATATCGCGGTAATGCAAATGTATTTATTTTTTAACTTTCACAAATATTTTTTTTTTGTTTTTCGTTTTTTTTTTTTTCAATTATTACATATAATAATAATATTTATAAGTAAAACTTTTTACGTTTAATAATTCGAAAATTCTGCTTTAGAATAAGTGTAATAAAAAATTAAACTCTGTTTGTGCAACTCGAATTGCTGTTGTTGTTTTTATAATTGTTGCTTGCATTTATCTACTGCCGGCTTATATAAGGAATTATTCAATATAAAAAATTGTTGGTTTTTTCTCATTTTTTAACGCTTTTTAGTTATATATAAATACATATTATGTATATAAATATATATAGATTATAGAGTTGCTTTGTCATTTGCAGTAAAAATACATATGTATAGCTTAAAGTGCTCGTGTGGGTACAAATTTCTCGTATATATATAAAAAATTGATGTTTGTGTGTATGGATGTGTGCCTGTTTGCTTTTTCTTAAATTTTTTAAAACAAATTTTTATAATTCTACTGTGTTTGTTGTTGTATCTCTATTTTTTCCACCGTCATGTCAGGATTCATGGCCGTCGCTTCCTATTGTTCCAGTACCAAAGACAAAAGTTATTTTAGCATTTGTAGAACAACTCAATAAATTCGATTCGACTTCAAACTTACTTGTATTGCCTCAGCCAAAGCTTTGTCATGATCGATTGGGTCGCCATCGGATTGTATAGTAATCTTCTGTTCTACACGGGTTTCCACGATGCCATCGCGTTCGGTTTTGTACTGTAAATGGCAACACAAGAAAAATTAAAAATATAGACTTTCTTAATAAATATTTGAAATAATATTTTATTTGAAAATATAACGGAATATGAAAAGGTTCAAGTCAAACTTGAAAGTATTTCGAAATCTATACAATATTTTTCATAGATTGTTTTTGTTATCTGGTACAAATCTAAGCTTTTTCAAAATGGCAACTGTTGGCAAACCGAATAAATGTTTTATCCAAAAAGCAAGTGTCAAAGATGTCAACATTGCTTTCGAGCCAAATGTTTGCAGACTTGAGCTTAAGTAATTCATAGTTTTTTCAATACATAATTTAGTCTCTCTATTTAACTTAAAGCTGCTCTGTTTACCAGAGCAGAGTATACTGCCTTAAAGCTTCCTAGGACAGACACGGCACTTCGTCAAAATGTCAGTATGTTAAGGGAAAAGATATCACAGCATAGCACAATCGGCCTAAGTGATGATGCGGTAGCATGGATTAGCCCTTGCTAGACTCACCTAACTTACGAATAACTTTGTCCACACTATTCAGATAGATCTATGATACCTATCGCATAGCTTAATGCTGTAATACTGGAAGTAACTAGAGAAGATATCTAATTTTTCAGGAAACATAAAATTGGCTATATGGAGTTTAATAGACAAGAGGAATGGTTATTCTGTACTTGGATTGAGTTAATGTGATATTTACCCATTGCTCATATACAGAATGTAATGAATTTATCACACCAGAAAACCCAACTAAACCCAACTAAACCCAAACTAAAAACAGTACAATTGCAAGACAAACAAGCTCACACTGTTGTGTATTTACAAATGTAGTTCTCACTATGAAAGCAGCCGTTCTAATTGAACTTACGATTTAAAGTACTGAAACTTTAAAAATCTGTATTGGGATCTTAATCGTTATTAATCGTTCCGCATCAGCAACCGTTTATACTCACAGTAATCGTTTCAACTGTGCGCGTTTTACTGCTCACAGTTTGCGTGGAGATGATTTCGCCATGTCCGGAATAGCCGGGCGTGTCCTCACCGAGTACGACGCGAGTTTTCTCGACATGTGGGCCGGGTGTTGTTGTTGTTGCGGTGGTGGTTTCAAACGCAGGCGATTGCTAAAAACGATTAATATACAGTTGAACAATAAGTTGAAAAATAAGAAAGACGCACTAAAGGACAACTCTAAGCAAGCAAGTTGCAGTTTGATTATCGAATACTGCAGTAATAATGTATTGAACTAAATCAAACCTCATAGTCCTTGATCGAACTGCGTACCACACTCGAACCATCGTAGGGGCCGTCGATAGGCGTACCAGAGTCGCCGGAACTGGTCGAGGAGACACTGTCGCGTCGTTGATACTATGCAAGGCGCATGCGCAAATATTATTATTTGTTTTTTTTTTTACAAATGGTCAGTAAGGATACGACAACGATGCAAAACAACAGTAACGGTAACGATAATGGTAAACGAAAGTCAAATATAAAATAAAGAAATAAAACAAATTCAATTTCAAATTAGTACGCATGCAAATCACCGGAGAATCGCTCATTCAATGGAATGCAAGCTGCGCTCTCACTCTCGCTCTCACTCTCGCTCTCACCTGATCACCACTTGTGACTGTCGCTGTGGTCTTCACCTCCTGCGTGACTACGCGCTGCTGCTGCTTTGTTGGGTCGTGAGTGCGCGTTGTCGCGACAGTTTTCTCCTCGAGTTGTTCCGTTTTCGCCTTCTTGCCCAGATCTTCATGAGTGGTGGCTGTGCGTGTCGTAACGGCAGTGGCTGTGACATAGGCGCCGCTGAGATCAGCAGTGACGGGTGCATCAGCCTGAATGGCAATACAATGACGTAACGGTTGGTTAGTGCCAGGGCGTTAGTGGCGGAATAGAAAAATCAACAACAACAAAACAGTATTAAAAACAACGTAAAACTAACAGCGTAACGAACTACGTAAGCAATAAGAAACGGAAGCGTTAGTTAGAGAGTAGCTACAATAGGGGCGCGTTTTTCGCCGTTACTTTAGTGTTGTGTGCTTAGTGTTGTAAAGTGGCAGTAGAGTAGTAAGTGAGCACAGTGCCAGCTAAGCGTTCAACTTCAAGTTGCACAAACCTTATGTTCCTGTGTCGAGTATGTGACTTCACCCGTGCCCAGATTTCGCACCTCTTCCTCAACATTGTGTGTAACGCCATCGTCGTTTTTGGTCAAGACCTGTTTCGTCGTCGTCTTTACCACAGTGGGCGTGCTGACGTATTTACCTAATTTGCCGGCCGCTTGACTAGCCCCAGCCGGAGTGCCGTGTACAATTTCTTTAACCTGTTCGCTGCCATAGTGTGGTGTCATGTCATCTTCGGAGCTGGCCTCTGAGTCGCGCCGGAGCGCATTTTTGCCAATGTGCTTAACGCCATCGAAGAACTGTTGTCGTGTTATGGGCACCGTTTCCGTTGTAGTCTGTACTTGATCTTGTTTGCCAAAGTGCGACGGATCGATTTGGGCGTAATTCAATATTAATTTGCCGGTGACGGGATCGCGTACAGCTGTCGCTGGGTCAATGTCACCCGTATTCGGATCGATGTCACCATATTCGCTCTTGATGCGGCCTGTCACTGGATCGATTTCACCCGTCAGCGTCATTGTGTGCGTCACGGTTGTGCGTGCGCCCGCAAAACGTGGATCGTTCGGATCGACCTGTACAATTTCACCAGTTACCGGATCAATCATATTATAAACGTAAACGGTTTTATTGAAGAACTTCAGCACACGCCCGGAGACCGGATCGATTTCACAGGTTTCTGGATCGATCTCTTCGGGTCGGCCACGCTCGTCGGTCTTCGAGATAAGCAGTATGCGTACGATGACAATTTTGCCGGTTTTCGGATCGACACGTGCCAATTTCGTGTAAACCTCACCCGATTCGGGATCGACCTGTGTTGTCGCGTACAGCGGTTCACCGGTGGCTTTGTCAACCTCGCCTGTGGCAGTATAGATTTTTCCGGAGGAAGGTTCAATCTTAATGGTGTTCGGGTCGAGTTTGGTCTGTTTCTTGATCTCGCTGGTCTTTGGATCGAGGTAGCCGTAAATGGTGATGACATAGCCTGTCTTCGGATCGACGCTACTGGAAATGTATTGAGTCTCTTGTGTATTTGGATCACGTGCACCGGTAGGCACCCATATTTGATTGGATTTCGGATCGACAATGATATCCTTATCCCTAGCGGCACTGACTTGCGTAATGGGCGCCTTCGTCTTGGGATCTACACGCTGTTGCACAATCCGTAGCGCAATAATACGCGCATAATCCTTGTCGGGTTTGTTATTTTTCGGATTTATCTGGTTCCTGAGTATAATCTGTCCAGTGCCTGGGTCAATCTTGATGTCACGTGTGACAGTCTTTCCCAATTTGGGATCGCTGAAGGTGATCGTGTGTTTAACCAAATCAATTTGTCCATATTTCGTATCGATTTTGCCTGCCTTGGGATCAAACTGGCCACCAGAGGTTTCAACTTGAGCCGTCTTCGGATCGATGATATTCCTCTTTGAATCGAATTTCCCAGCGAGAGAAGTGACTTCAACAATAGGATCGATCTGTTGACCCACTTCGATCAGACGGCCTTGATTAGGATCTAGTTTGTTGGTCTTAGGATCAGTAACACCCAAAATTGTGATCTGACCCGTTGATGGATCAACCTTAACATTCTTCGTGACAACAATTTTGCCCGTCTTCGGATCAATGGCTTTTAGCTCACCCGTTCTGGTATTGATCTCGCCATACTTCGTATCGAGTAATCCCGTGTCCAAGTTCAGCACACCCAACGAACGCTCAACCTCGCCGTTAATTGTGTCAATTTTGCCAGTAGCTGGATCAATACGACTGGTAATGACAGTTAGCTCAACAACAGGATTATCCTGTGGCGTAATACAAACAATCTGTCCAAGTGTATCATCAACGCGTCCAGTATTGGGATCAGCCACACCCGAAACGAGATACAAGTTTCCTGTCTTTGGATCCACATCACCTTGATAGGTTTCCTTTTTGCCTGTCTTAGTGTTAAGCGCTTCTAGAGTACCCCTCTTCGGATCGACCAAGCCGTACTTGGTGTCGATGAGACCCGTAACAGGATCAAGTATGCCTGTGGAGTGTTCAATAGTGCCATTCTCGGCGTCTATTCGTTTGGTTGCTGGGTCGAATTTCGAAATGATGACCATAATCTTAACACGTTTCTTTTTGGGTTTAGCAGCAGCAGCGCCAGTGGCTCCAGCAAAAGTACCAGGCATCGCACTAGTAGGCGTTGTAGGACTTCTTGCACCAGCTTGACCAGCAGCTTGGCCGGTTTTACCCTGAGCACCTGTAGCTGCAGCGCCAGGAGCGCCAACGGGTCCAGTGTAGCCAGGCTCCTTATTGTAGCGCTGAGATTCCAAGAAGGCGGCCGTTGGATCAACCAAGGGTTTATAACTACCAGGCACGCCCGACGCATAACCCAGCGCTGGACCACCCTTTGTAGGCGAGTACGAACGTTTCTGAGCATCGGTCAAAGGCACTGCCGCTGCATCAACAGCGCTGCCTTGCAACTTGGCGCGGGTTGTCGGTGATAAACTGCCCTCCTGTAGTAGCTTTGCTTTAGTCTTTGGCGACAATTTGCCCTTGTTAATCTTCTCGAGTGTATGCGGTGACAATTGAACGGATTTCAACTTCTCAGCAGTTTTCTTTAACACTTCATCGTTACCAGGCGCATAATTGAAAGCTAACCCGATCTTCTTCTGCTGCGAAGTGGGCGATAGCTGTTCTTGACCATCTTGGCCACGCCTACTGCCATTATTCGGATCTTGATCATAGCGAAAGCCGCCGGGTATATACGACTTTCGCGTCGGGCTGCCTTCGCCATCTGCTTCCACAGCATATTCATAAGGTCGTGTTACGCCACCAAGCGTTGTGGGGCCACGATTCTTGTTTTTATCTTTATCACCACGTCCAGCAGCATCATCCTTTGCACCATCAGCCAGACCAGTTGTCACGACAAGACCAACGCGACCCGATTCACCACCATCATTACCAACGGCGTTTTTATCGCCTCTGCCATCTTTCGACGGTGAACCGCTCTTGCTCTTACGACCCGAGGAGAACAGGCCAACACCCTGTTTAGCGGCGACGACGATCAAATAATGACGTGGTATGGAAACGAAAATAAACATAAAAAGAAACCAAAAAAGTGGGATGTCATAAGAAAATCACAAAATTAAAATCAAATAAAGTAGAAATCATTAATTGGGATTTTGTTCACTACCAACTACAAACTAACTTAAAACGTCTTCAAGAACTTAAAAGAGGGTTTACATTGAAACGGTAGAGGTTGTGCTGCAGTCTTCTCAGGCGGGTTCTTATGCACTTCAGCTAGCATCATATTATCTTACTATATATGAGTTCAACAACATATACTTACACGTCCTGTCTTCTGAGATTTATCGGACTTATGTGAACCATTGAGTTCTTCATTGCCTGAAACAGAATAACAAGAAGAGTTTTATGAGCTTGACTAGCATATCAAGTGTTTATTGTGGACTCACCATTGATACCAGCGGCGGCTGCTGCAGCAGCAGCCTTGGCCGCCTTCTCAGCCTTCTCACGTTCCTTTTGCTCCTTCTCTTTGCGCTCCTTCTCCTTCTTTTCGCGCTCCTTGCGTTCCTTGTCTTCCTTCTCTTTTAGTTTCTTCTCGCGCAATTTGGCCTCCTTCTCTTCGTCCTAAGAAATGGTATTGCCAATTTCAGTAAGTCTTTCAAATGTGTGTGTGTGTGTGTTTTGACATATCAATATAATTTCGGTTTTGGCGCATAAGCTTTTAAACATGCAGAACAAGTAAATGGATTTATACCGTTTGGGAAAAAAAAAGAAAGGTGACAGCTCTACTACACTTAAGAAACGCAAATCTGATTAAGTTTGAGTATTTGTTTCGTGTATAGAAAAATTTTGATGTTTTTTTTTGTTTTTTTTTTATGTAGTCAATTTTCACAGTAGAGTATTACAGAGGAGACACTTATATAATTTTTTTGTTGACTGTACTGTGCCCGCGTTTGGTGCTTAAAGGCAATTAGACACACACAACATTGGAGATGCACATGTATATATACAAAGTATGTTTTGAATTTCATTAAGAATACATTTTTCTTTGAATCACGGACACACACAGAAAATAGAAAATAGAAAATAAAAAATAAAAATAATAATAATAATAATAATCATTAAACCAATGGAGAACAATACAAAAGTGGAAGTGTACTTATAAAATCACAGCAACCAGGTTACTGAAAGCGACATCGAAAAGGATAACAAACAACTGAGAATCCTTCAAAAACTCAAACAAAGTTGTTCAAAGGAAGTCCATTATAGTACAAGTCAAGTGATACCAAACGCGCCCCATTAGTTTCTAAACAAATTCATTGACGAAGTTCATTGGCGAAAATCACAACTCAAATTGAAAACAACGAAATGAAATCCTCAGAAGTTAAAAATCAAATCAAATTATTCAAGTTTAAAACAAATTAGTACTACTAATAAATACTTTTGATACCGCAAATCAAAGCCGAAAGTATGAAAGTAAGAAGACATAGAAATAGATGCGAAGAGTTAAGTTAATAATGTGTACAAGTAACCTGAATTTCATTTGGATTCGAATCAGCCGCGCAGCCGGCAACAGCGACAGCGGAGACTGACTCGGCAGCGATGTGAGTCTCATAGTCACCTTCGAGCGAGCTCTGAGAGGAGGCTGAGCCTGTGCCAGTACTCGATTCACGTATTAACTGTGTTCAACAGAATTGTTTTGGAGAGATAATTTGGAGTATTTTTTTTTGTTTTTTTTTTTTGGTTTTTTTTTTTCAAAATAAATTGGTAATTGATAAATCGAAAAATATTTCAATAACAATAATCAATTCAATAGTTGCAGAGTGTAAATAACAGCGTACGGGAACGAACACATGGAATGTTTTGGAAGTTGAACACACGCAATGCATGTCAAACTGCGAGTGTGAAACGCGTGTGTGAGAGAGCACCATTGCATTTGTGCGTAAGAGAGAGATAAGGAGCTTGAAAGAGCGCCAAGTACGCGCAGGTTTGGAATAAAATTTTTTTCGTACATTTTTTCTTGCTTAGTGACATAGTTGGTGTGGTTTGTACGTGTGGAAGGTGTTAGGAGTGTATGTGCTTTATGGATGGACTGAATGTGTTATATTTTTATACTCTTCACGCAGTGAATCAACATAATGACACAGACATCGGGAATTATAAAGTAGACATATATAATTTTGATCAGATAGACAAGACGATAACATTTAGTTGTGTCCATCTGTATGTCCGTTCGTCTCTATTGCCATTAGTGTATATGCAAACTGTTCCCCCAGTTCCTCTTCTGACACACAAGGCTGAAAATTTGTGTGAATTGTAGCTTAGACACACACACAACACAAGCCCTGAAGCATCACACATTGTTATGAATGTTAGCTGAAGTGTCTTTCGGTTGGTGCGTGAAGAGTATTACAATTTCGGCACAGCCGAAGTTAACTTTTTGTTTTTTATGTTTTTTTTTTTTTTGCTAGTGAGAAAACAAAAAAAAATGAATCTTTTTTTCTGAATTTCAATTTTTGTGTTCGAGTTAACTTTGTGCTGGCTTCTTTTTGTCCTTCTTTTTACCTTCTCCTTTTTGTCCTTCTTTAGTGGACTACGACTGCGCGGCGAATCCAGATCGGGAATATGCTCGGGTGGATGTCCCATAGTGTGACGTTTCTGAGCATCCTTCTCCTTTTCGGCCAAAGCGAGTGCTGCAACATATTGGGATTATAGCACTCTCAGTCGCAACTCAGTTGCCACAAGCTCACCATCCATGCTACGCGAAGTCAAACGTTTGCCGGACAAACTGCGATCAAATTTCGGCGCTGCACGATCCACTGGTGTCTTTTTGCTTTCGTACATGGTGCGTCCCGAGTAGCGATACTTCGAGCCAAACCGTGGGAACAGTGTCGATTTGTTGGTCGGCTCAGGTGTCATCAAACGAAAGAAGGTGTGGTGTTCGACACACGATTTCCACAATTTCTTCGCGGCACGGTGATTGGCGAGTTTAAAGCCTATAGTGGATTCATACTGTTCGAACTCGCCGGGACGTATTTTGATGTAGAAATGATGACGTTTGTAGGAGATCTTCAAGATCTTTGGCCAGGCAAAGCGATTGATGCGTAGTCTAGAGAAAAAGTTCAGGCTTATTAGAACTTTTCGAATTATAAACGAGTCTTGTACTTACTTGTCACGATAGACTAACAAACCCGAGGAGCAGACGCCCAACATAATGTCAACGCCCTCGGAGTCTTTAGCCGGATGCAAATCGACGCCGTACATGGCAAGTTTCTTTGCATTTTCCAAGTAATGCAACTCTGCCTCAGCAGGCGATTGACCTCTGCGAGCGCATGAAATTAGACAATTATTAAGTGATCTCCTTGGTCTCCTCTGCTCTACTACCTGTGTGTTTTGTGCAAATCCATAACCTTCTCCTCCAACTCGGGTGTCTGATTGGGTGCAATCTTGAAGTCCTTTAGATAGCTACGATTGGGCATCTCCTTCGGATCGTAATCACCCATCTCCGACTGCACCAAGTAGGAGCCCAAAAGCGCATGCGTGACAAAGGTGCACGGCAGGCGACACTCCAATATATCGTTCCGCACCTGCAAGCAGAGATGATAACGCGTAATGTCCTCTTGTAGCTGTGATGGCTCCGGTGGATAGAATTTCACAGCAAAATTCAACGGCCAAGGATCTGTGCGAAAGAATTTCGCAACCGGTTTCTCCAGATCTAGCCACACACGCGGATCAGTGGGCGTCTCATATGTCAAGCCGAAATAGTCTTTCTCGATTATGTTGAGACCCGCACAGATGGAGTTCATTAAATCGCGGCCTTTGGCCTTGCGCTGTAGAGAACAAGATACGAGTAAACAATTTAATAACTCCATGCTGCTTATTTCAACTACGCACATCAATGGTCACATCCAATAGGGAACCATCGAGCAGTGTAATGTGCGCCAATGCCGTCTTCGAAAAGTTCGAACTGGAATTCTTCTTGCTTTTGGTTGGCGTTTCCGCTTCCGCGGCATGCAACGCCGTCTTCGGTTCCGCTGGCATACTCCGAGCTTAGTTTTTCAGCTTACAGTTTAATGGTGACGTATCGTTAAAACAGACTGAAGAAGAAATAACAAAAGAAAATAAATAAGATACATTGATAGGCACACATCGAACAGAGCACAGCACACCCAAGCATAAACTCTAAAATTCAACCTTTTTCACATTACTTTTCGTGCATGGCACAAAACGACCCACTAAGCCTACCACCGTTTGACTAAATTGAATTCAATTTGATTGAACTCTGCTCAATTTTTTTGTGCACAAAGTCAAAGAAAGTCACTACGAATCGAGTAAGTAACAAGTTTCAGGTACTTAGCTGGGAGGGGGCCGCTCATCGTTGCCACCACTCTGACACAAACTTGGACACTAATTGAGAACAAAGTCGTGCACAGTCAATTGTATGATTGAAGCAGGACCACCCACACAGTCAAGCACACAGGCGAACCGGTAATGATGCACGACAAGCGGATATTGCAAAAATTAAGTGACGCCGGCTGTCAGCGTTGTCTCATCATCAACATCTTCATCATCATGATTGTGTCACATTTGCTTTTAACCACGTGTGTGCAGTCAGTTAGTCATACAGGGTCTGAAATGACTGCTCTAAGCGATAGAGTGCACACAAAAGGACTAGCAAACTGGCTGACTTGCACAACGACAGACAGACAGGAAATATTGCCAGCTGCTGTCTTTAGGCTCGATCACAAGTCGTTTGCAGACAGATGCAAATGAGCATTGAAATTTGAAAAGGCTTTTGTGGAATGTGTTGCAACTACTTCATATTAATATTATTTAGTTGTGAGGAGCAAGGAGCGCTTTCGGAACAAACGGGAGTGCTTATATTGAGTATTCACAACAGTCGAGTTACTAGGCATTCTCTCTTTGTGCTCTGCAGAGCAATTAATACTAGCATGTCACAATATTAATCGTCAAAGTATTAAGCAGATACTACAGTGGAGCTACACTCGCAAATGACAAATACAATTACAATACAACAGGTCCTTAAAATATGTGCTCATAAAACGTTGCTCTACTATAATGCTTCTTCTGTGGTTTATTTCTCCTCACAATTTAAGCGACTCAACTTCCATTTTATTATCATTTTTATTGCATTTGCACTGCTCTTCGCAGTTATTGCCAAACGGCGCCAAAGACAGTAAACAAACGCGCGTCTAGCGCTTCTGAAATTAGCCGGACACAGGCGACACGAAGTCATAAAAGACGGAAGTCAATATCTGACAGGCATCACCATCAAGCGGAAGGCAGCATTTATGGTTTCTGTTCGAGTCATTCGGCTACATAAACCCTGTGATGATGTCATCAAGCAAAGTGTAGATAGTCGCGGTTGAAACAACTTACTTGAACAACTTCTCAAAGAGTTTTGCAGGACATACAAATTGCAATTGGAGTCCTGATGGTTGTTGTTTAGCGTTTAAGCTCTGCAAAGAGAATTGAGTGCAAACAAAGTTAATTAAAATTGTATTGCAATTTCGAAATCAAACCTTAAGCTACAAATTCGCATGACGGCTGCTTGTGTTATAAAGCAAAATAACAATGGTTGTGGTACATATTCTCTAGCTACAAGTACTACTATTGTAATAATTAGCATGCATCTGCATATGAATAGGTTATAATTAAAATTAGATGCCAACCATGTCATTGCTTAGAACGGCACCGCTTACGTGTGAAAAAAGAAGCTGCTAGAACAAAGTACTTTTTTATTTCAAAGAAGGCACATTTGGCAGTAAGTCTTATTCAGCAGCAGTCATCATGGCATGTCATTCAATGAAGCAATTAAAGTAAAGCCATTAAATGTAGGCGTTGTCATGTTTTCGACACTCAAGGAGCCGCAAAGGAAGTACACAGTCTTTTGTTCGAGTTGTTGCTCGTTTTAGCTAATCTTTCAACACTCAATTCATTCAATTCACAAAGCCACTCTCAAAGCCAAAAGTCTATATTATTATTATAAGAGGGCATGATCTTGACCTCAAAAAAACTTGAGTAAATTTATTTGTATTTTTTATTATTTCGATTGAAAGTGGGCGTTGGGTTAAATTCACGCAATCACTTGCCATAGCACCCATTGAAGCTTTACGTATGAGTCATAGTCTTGAATTTGATAAGACAAATTATATTCTTACTAATGAATGGCACTCATAATACACTTGTAATTTCCTCGCACCTCGTACTCAATCATATCATGTATAGTACGTGTGTATTCTAACATGACGTATCATCGGAAGGCTCAATTTAAACAATGAATACTTTCGGGTAACTACTTCAAAATTAATTTTCAAAAATGTCACAAAAGCATTCACACACACCCAAAAATTGTCTGGAAACAAAAATATTTTTTTTCTGTCGATCCTTGACAATACAATATTTTTGCGTATTGGTGCTGGTCAAATTGATGACCGCTGGGATGATAGCATAGCACGTTCTCCACTGTAATTTCAAGGTGCCCAGATTACTTTATGTCTTCTGATTTACCATTTCAGATGCTCAACACAACTCAATACTGGACAAACGTGAATAACTTTTAATGACGTCACACATTTTTACCGCTTGGTCCGTTGCAAGAACTAAAATCAAATCGTTTAGTTTTGTGACTTCTTCGTTCCGCGGTATACCAGTTCCATTAAAGGAAACGGCATGCGTATTCGCTCTGCGGCAGAGCGGTACGTCTAACTTTGTGAAGTTTAATTTGGAAGCATCTGGATATTTAATGCGGCTACCATAGACACAATATTAAATAACGCCTGATTCTATTATCTCAGCTGAGTCTAATATATTGGTCTTAGACTTCATAAAATAAAGATTATCAAGCAATTGATTGACCAAAGCGATCATATACATAATCTAATGTATTGAGAAATAAAACACATCATTATTCTTATAATCCTACAAATAAAGAAATAAAACTTTTACAAATAATTCTGAATATTTCACTTCGGAACGTTGAGTACTTATGCGGTATTAAAATCGTTATGGCCACGCTATAGTTTCCATATATTGGCCAGAAACTAACTTCATCTGCTGTTTTCTAGCTATATGCATCTATGTATATATGTACAACAATAAATTAACTTCAATTACGATCAATGAACCAAACAATTTGAGCATATATTACAACCATTAAAAATAAAATGCCTTAGAATGAAATGCCTAAAAACCAACGATAACCTATAGAAAAAGAAAAGAGTCGATCAATTTACTTTTTAATTGATTTCAACATTTAATGAAAACGTCCGAGTCCGACTACGAACGAACTCAAAAGAGAGGCACGTTCCACTGAAACCAATAAAAAAAA
The DNA here is from genome assembly GCA_035041755.1 of Cacoxenus indagator. Taxonomy (NCBI): domain Eukaryota; kingdom Metazoa; phylum Arthropoda; class Insecta; order Diptera; family Drosophilidae; genus Cacoxenus; species Cacoxenus indagator. The sequence continues at coordinate 1,386,513 of JAWNKX010000665.1, forward strand.
CTGGCTGGCAGAGAATTGCGTTTAGTTTGTGTGTTGCCTTTAGGCGCATTGCAACAACTCAATCCGCAATCACTCCGCGGCAATTGCACTTTTCCATCACTGCGCCATCGATTGCGCATTTAGTTTTACCAATTACTGGAAAATAGCTTGTGAAAGCATCAATTTCCGTAGTAAACGTTTTACAACTTCGCATTTGAGGAGAAACTAACTTAAACAAAATAACGAGTACAATTCGCACGAATTTCTTGGAAAACTTTAAAAATCCATTAAAAAATGTTCTCATTTGTGAACATGTGAAGCTTTGGACAAGTTTTTTTTTGTGTGTATTAAATTAATGCATAAAACTGCTCTGCCAAAACTTTAGCAAACTTTCAAAAAGTCGCGCGGAGCTATTAAAAAAAATATATATAAATAAATAAATAAAATCAAATAAATAGAAAGACCCAAACTGAAAAGAACAAAGCAACAGAATTAATAAAATATAGCGCACATTAAAATCCGGCAGATAGGCAAGGCGGGACAACAACAACGACCCCCATCAACAATTGATGGCGTCATCGTGTTTTCAAAAATATCTTTTTGGCTGCTATTTACTTGCTAATGAAATTCGTTTTTCTGATATTTTCAATTTAAAATTTTGAACGTTCAAATGCTGCGCCAAAACGTGTATATTCTACCGCATGGCATATTTAGACCAACAAACAAAAAATTGTATAAATAACAGTGCAAGCGAACCAGTTTTATTAGCCTCTTTCTTCTTCGAAAGCACTGAGAGATCATCAAGATCGATGGAGTGGAGCTACACTTCGAGTCTCTGCGACTTGGGCTTTGAACTCGTTGAACTGCTTACAATCAAACCACTGGTCTTGAATGGAACAACGTCGTTTCAATTTATCCAAGCTACTCAACTTTCATCAATAGCTTTGAACTTTGCGCCCCCTGGGCCGCAGAGTCAAGCAACCATGAAACTAATGAAGCGTCAAATTACTTTCATACCGTGTGCGATTCAGTAAAAGAGTAGTAGACAAACGGAATGCAATTTTGTTAAGTGATTGTAAAAGATAAAATGCAATTCACCGTATTAACTATTAACTAAATTACAATGTTGCCCAATTGAGTGTTGACAGTGTAGGTAAATTTATAAACGAAAAAAGATAACATAATACAAAGAGATAATGGCAAAGAGGCGGAGATTTGATTTAAGCCTGTCTACTAGGGTTGTAAAGATATATATATAAACGATTTTTGGCCCTAAAAACAACTCATATAATCGATTGTTTTAGGATTGCAATTTTAATCGATCATCGATTTTGTTCACGCAATAATCGAACAATTTCCAGAAAAAGTCTATGCGTGATTTACAAGTTAACAGTGAATTAACTGATACTTATGTTTTACTCGTAATCAATGCCAACCTAAGTAAATACATAATTAAAAACTCAATGCTCTGTGTAATCAGTTCACATTGCACATACAAATAAATAAATAGTCCAACTACAGTTAATGAAGAATCGACATCAATGCATTGCACAACCGTATAAAACAGAATGCCGTTGATCCCACACAATAGCAACTCGCTCAAAATTTTGTTAACTATAAAATGTTTCTTTCCTCATATATATCATTTCACCGAAAAATACTTGACTGTTATTAGCACGTATATTAAACCATTGTATATTACAAAAATCGATTATTTAAGAAATGTCTACATGCCTACTGTTACTCAAAGAACAGAAAAGAAGACAGTGAGAGCTAGTGTGAAAAATTAAAAAGCAGACATTGAACTCGTTAGTCAGAGAAAAATAATGCCAAATCACTAAATGCCTATTAATTTGGAAAATAATTGGGCACTCTCTGACAGCCAGTTTTGGTACAATTGTCCGACTAAGAAATTTTTCTATTTCTGAGAAATTGGCGTCCAGGTTTTTTAGTTTCACAGAACGCAAAAAAAAAAAAATTGGTTCTACAGAAACTTCATACAGTATTAGAGGAAATAACTAAAAAAAAGTCGGCTTTACCAAACTAAGTTAGCTCAACACGGAACGTCAGCGTCAGCTTACGTCCGCTAATGAAATTACAGTGCAGTGCAGGCAGTTGAACTGGTAAACTAACTAATAAACGAATTAGTTATTAAAACTATTTTCTTCTCTTTCTACTTCTTCATTACATTATACAACTTCTATGAACTAATTATAGAACCTAATAACAACTACACTCGTCATTTAAGCATTCTACTAGTAGTCTAAGTGGACATAAGTACTGAATAAAAGGAATTTAAAAAAAGGGGGGAAACTGCCTGCCCAAGTCATAGCCCTATTCATTTCAGCTACATCCAAAACCAAAGAACAAGATCTGTCATTAAATTCTGATATATTGGCAACTGGTCTATGTAACATATCACAAGTAATTTTCCTTTAATATGTGACAGATTTGTGAAACGTGCAGCTAGAATGACTCGTGAATTCATCTCTAGAATGATTATAAGATGAGAGATTCGTATCTATGAAATTTGATTTAATAAGTTAATAAAAGAATATCGATGAAATGTAATAATAATGTAGTTTGCAAACTCGTTAACTCTAGTTGAGTGCCCAACACTGTCAACGAGTCAGCCTAACACTCCCAACCGCATATGGAACGGAAATCGTTTAGTCAATGCTTCCGTTCGATATATGTACGTACTCAGCGTATTTGTAATGAGTAAACAATAACTCTAACGATGCACAATATGAAAAGTTTCTATGTTAATTAGTACTTCATTAGTTATTGATCTAAAAGCTTTCGCTGAATGGATAGAGCGAGCGTATGATCGAATCGAGTGGCTGGCAGAAGGTCACAGTCAGCAGCCAGTCAGCTTCGACTGCTTCGGTCGGTATACGTCATTTTGCGTAGATATTAAATTAAATGATGTCATATGCAAACAAAAAACATGCTAAAATTGTGAACAGAGCTCAGAAAGACACAAAATGTTTGGCGGTGTACACATTTTTTTCTTTTTCTTTTTTCGTTTTTGTCGCAAAAACGAATTTAATTAAATTAAATTCAATTAAATTAAGTATCATTTCACGCAACAAACAAAAAATAAATGAGCTGAAAAATAACCGAATGAGCGAGGCAAAAGAATGTTGTATAAAGAAATCTCTGGAGAAAATGTGCTCATACTTCAGTTCAATTGCTTTGACCGTTGTTGACTGCCAACATTCAATTTCTCTATGGGCCTTGTAAGCGCACTCAACCAGATACTTTCCTTGTTCATTTCAATTCATTTTAATGCACTCATGCACTACTCGATTTTTCTTTACGTTCTAGTGAATGCATAAGAAAAGCTTCATTATATTGAATACTGTTATAGCTTTGTTATGCAGTTTGTAACACAGTGAAGTAGTCATTCTAGAGATTCCAGAAAGTGTATAAAATATTTTATATTGTTGATTGCATTAAGAGTAGCCGAAGTTAACGATTTGTCTTGTTTATTTTATTTTATTTTTTTTTCTTTATTTCTAATTTAAATTGTTTATTTATTGAGGCGTGCCATTCTTAATGGATTTCACCTCGACCTCTTTCAATTGGCTACTTGAAGGTGGCCCCAAAACGACGCACAAACTCGGGGGGAACTCTCGTTTCTTCACGACTTCGCTTTCCTTTGAATCTACTCGTAATTGTGCTGGTGTCGTGACGTGACGTGTCGTGTCGTGCGTGAATCTTGCATAAACTATTTTCACATTGTGAAAGTCTATATTACATAGACAACATATATTCAAAAATTCTTTAAATAAATTTACTGATGATGTCATCGTCATCATCAGCATCAACACTGTGCTCACGATCGTCATCATCAGCGGCACAGCGAGCGTCTTTAATTTAATCATGAAAACAAGCAAAACAAATCAAATGCCTCAAACAAATATTCACTTTCACGCGCTTGTGCTGTTTCGTTTTTCAACCTCAATCAATTGTTTTGTTTATAAAACAAAACCTGCAAGTGGCGCATTTAAAACGATCTCAATTGACTTGATTTAGTTGAGCGTATTAATTACAGCGCATAATCCGATTCAATTGTGATGGTGGGGATGTCGCAAGTGATTAAGTTTTATGTCGTCTCTGAGTTATATGGATTTGCATTGTTTCATCCGCCTAACCCAACACCCCGCCTTACCTGACGACGGCGCCATTGACTCACACCGCCGCCAATCACACGTACTCGATAAAGCTCTGACGTGCACTAAGCTACGCCCGATTTGCTTCCAGCTTGAACTAGAACTACGACTAAATTCAAGATTGCATACTTGCAACAAATGAATCATTTCTTTATTATTATAATTAGTAAGTGAGTAATTTCGCGTGCTATTTCAGTACGACGTTAGCAGCGGTGTGCTGGTGCAGTGCAAGTGGATGAAATTCGATTACACAATTTACTTCCAAAGCTATGAAAACAGTTGTACGCAAGTGTGTTTAAGAGTATACTATAGCGAATAAAATTTGACTACTTTTGAACTGCTAAAGTATGGAATGGACAACCTTAGTAAGTTGACAATGTTCTAAAACAAATCTTTTTTTAAATCCTCTTGACTGAACGCAAACACATCACAGCAATGGAAAAACCTAGTCATAATCAACAAACTGAATTAAATTTAGGAACTCATTCCATTCGTTCTGTGCTCGCAATTTACCTAGTCAACCTCACCAGTATCTATATAGTATACTGTCATTATGTCATATTTTCATTTTTTTTTGGATTCTTTAGATATAGAAAGTGACTACTCAGGAAGAAAATTATTAAACTTCAAATTTTTATGGTTAGGCTATAGTGAAAATAAAAATATGGTGTGAGCCCGAAAGGATGTAGCTATGGAGCTGTTATTTAATTAATTTAAGTGTTACACCACCAGTAGTTTTTTTTTTTTTGCCTTTGATTACATTTATTTTTAATGGACCTTTAATTGTCAATAGATGATTATACAGAATTTATATCTTTAGTGTATTATTTTAACATCATCTATCTATAAAAAAAGGATGTTTGTTTGTCTGTCTGTCTGTTTGTTTGATCCCTATGGAATCCGACACAATTGGTGGTCAACCAACGAGCACCTTGAAAATTGTTACACTTGGTAGATGTCATCTTAGAGAATGTTTATGGCTAAGTTCGAATATCTCCTAATTATTATGAAGTGACTTGACATATTTTAAAATGGAGGTCTATATAATGGATCAATTTTATGAAAATAATCTTTTACAAGAACTAAAAATAATAAGGAATTTAAGATTATTATTTATGGATGCGACGTGTTACATTCGAAACTTTGTCAGGCATTAGGGCCTGCACATGTCAACGATCATCATAGTTAAGTAAAACACATCAAGCGAAAAGAGTCTCTACACCCCATATCCATTTCATATCCCAAGCAGATTTTTGCACTACTGTGATTCATTTTTTAAGTTCATTTATATTATTTGTTAATATCACTTGAATTTTTTCTCAGATTCGCTGTCAATCCACTTAAAAAGTACACACGCGACATTGAGTGGGCGACTTGAGCTTAATTAATTCATCAGTCCACTGCTGATAAAGCTTCGACGATTCGGACCCACAGCCATATTTTTACTTCATTCAATTTTTTTTTTATGCCTATGCATTTTAATATGCAATAAACATTTAAATGAAAATGCTACACCCGGTCGAATTTTCCCTAAGAAAGACGTAACACGTAACAGCCTTCTCAGCAGTTCGCATTGACTATTCAACTCCCAATCGTCACATAAACATTACAATCATCACCATAGACGAATATTATACATACGTCACTATTATTTTAATAATGAAATCACATGTAAATCGCCAATATTTCTCACGGTAGGAGTGCGTACACCACTACTCTCTCCTAATGTTTGAATTATTATTAGTATCGAAACCACACAAAATGTGGTTTTTCACTTCCACAAATTTTGAGCGAAACGAAAAGTTGGTGTACAACTACTGGGAATAATGCTTAAAACGTAGTTCCTTGCAATAAAAAAAATATAACAGAATTTGACGCTCATTCATTCCTTCATTCGTCTAGCAACCAAGCATTACCAATTTATATTTGACCGTTAGACTCGGCGAATGTCGTACACAAGCGCAAACACCGGCTCGCACTACGTTACGTTACGCATTGCTCATACGTTACAAGTGACAGACAATATGCGTTGTGATCAAGAATATATGAGTATTCAGCGCTCAAACCACCCTCGCTAAGCAACAAAGTTCAACATGTATATTTTTCACACTATTGTGTCATTGTGCGCTTATGTCATCAGGCTATCATCAAACCACACACGCACACACCCTACACACAAAATGATGTCAATCTACAATATATACGAGTGCGGCTCAAAATTGTATCTGCAATGTGCTTAGATACAATTACAGCACATAAAAATGATGTATGTTTTTAGCAATAAAAATTTAGAAGTCTCAAATAAGTACAATGCAGCTTAATGAGAGAAAATGGCGTCTAGAAAACGCGTTCAATAAAAGGCGCCGACGTGTGCTCTGCGGGAATAGTAGCCTACTTTGACTTTCACTTTTAACTCTATTTAATGCGTTAGTTAAGTGTATATAATTTATTTTATTCAAACTATAGACAAGGGACAAGCACATAGAAAAATAACATAACTTTATTGTTTAACATTTTTCACGTGAGTCGGCAATCAACGAAGCGTGACATGAAAAATGTTCACTCGCTTTCAAAATAATTTTTATTCACATTTTTCTCAGTCGGGAAGCAAATCCATTTTTATGCAAAACTTTCTAACAAGCGGAACTCGTCACCGGACGGTGGAAACATAAAATTTTCACAATTTCGTAGTCGATTAAGAGTTCGAATTCAGACTTGCATCAGCTACACTTTCTCGTGTACAGAAGTTATCGATTGCAGCTAAAAATATCAGCATTACTCTTAAAAAATTATAAGCTTCCCGCTCCTATTAGCGTGCTTACGGACGACTTGGTTTGTGTCAAATCTCTGGAAGTAGGTCAATCAATAATAAAAGGATAGAATAGAATTGTTTTGCCTGCAACGGCGATTCAACTTCAAAGGGTGACTTCGACTTCACCGACAACTCGGGCGCTGTTCCATGTTACGCGGAATGCCAGCCGGAAAAAATGGTGTATAAATTAGCTTAAATAACGGCCAAACCATTTGGAGAAAAACAAAAAGCATTAACTTCGGCTACACCGAGCGTATTGTACGCTTCACACGCATTAGCATTTTAGGTCTACTCTAATGATGACAAAATAAACTTTCCCGAGACTTAGGGGATAACCTAGTATGGTGACTTATCTTCAGTTCAGCTTGATAGGTTCACAAAGTCCAAAAAGTGTTTCTAAGAAGAACCAGAATTTGAAACTATAGTTGGAGCAGTAGACATATAGATAGCTATATAAACTGATTTCGTCGACCTGCTCAATAACACACATGTACATAGACACTTTATGAGGCCTCTAATATCTCCTGCGGTGTGTTGCAATTTTTCATAACAAAATCAAACTACTATTCACAGAAAGTGAAGCGTATACGAATTATAAAACATAATCAGCAAAAATAGCAACGACTCCAGCCATGCCGGCGTTGTTGCCACACCCCAAGCAAAAAGATGACGTTATTATTGAAGACGCATGTGGCATGCGGAAAATCGTGAAAGCAAAGTTGCACGCAATGTGGGATGACAACGAGACAACATAAAAATGGGCGGCGGGTTGAATTGTAATGTAAAGAAGTTACTCGTTGGTCATTTTGTTTGTTTGGCCATTTTTTTTTTGTTTGGTTTTTTTGAGTATGAAGACTACTCAGTAAATAAGAACTTTTAATGTAGTCATATCTGTAAAATTTAATGAACTTTTAGTGATAAAGCAAACTTTGACTGTTTTTCATGACACAATCGGTTGAGTGTTTCTATGCATTGTGCTAAGCTACTGCCTGACCAACCCACCTAATATATACGAATATTTTTATCTAACATATCTATCTATGTACACAACACCCTTTCAGCCTTCGTTTTTTTCTTTTTTCGTTCTTGTTGTATTCCAAATATAAAGTGACTTTTTGTTTTTCTCGACAAATATTTATTTTCTCATCAATGTCCATTTTGCCCGCTTGAAAATATTCCCCCTCAGTTATAATACACGTATGCCAGCGCTTTTACCTATCCTCGCGGCACTTATATGCGCTTTTTGGTATGGAGGTTAGATCTCCTAGCGCTCCGGTCTTTATTTGTGGCAAATTGCGGCACTTTCAAGGTTCTTTTTGTGAATGTTGTAAAAACTTTATGATAATTAAAGAACTTAAACTTGTCAGATTGTCCGGAAATAAGATATATGTACGGGGTGAGCTATGTTAGGTGGACCCATCTGGCAACACTATAACTGTGACAAGAAACGTTTGAACAACTAATGACATCCATCACGTGTTTAAAGCTTATACGACACAGCAATACTAAATGTGGCAAAGTTTTAGCCAAAAGCCAAAACAAAAAATCATATAAGAACATGAAATATACACAGGGGTTTACATTGCAATCATAAGATCCTTAAAGTTTGTACATTCTGCAACATCTCACTGTAAAGTGGTCCCAATTCAAAGCCTTCATCCGTTATTGTAATTTATGGAATTTTAAATGGATTTTAAAATCAATTTCATTGTAAATGCATAAAAAATCTAACGCTTAAACTGGCTGCGGTATATTTTGATCAACAAGCGAACTGCCACTCAAACCGACAAACGAATCTTATCAAACAAAGTCCAAGCAGCCACAACAACCCACTGAAAATAACCGTGAGAAAATCAACATAAATAAATCGTCAACAACTGCGCCGATAAGCCAGTTCCGTCCGTTCCAATTGGTTAGCCATGAAATGGGTAAAGTCGCAGAGTTTTTTGCATCGTTGATGTAGCGGACATGAATCATGGCAATGAAATTCAGAGAGACAGCACAGAGTGGCAACGCCAGTTGGTAGCCAGTTAGTCCAGCCAGTTATTCGAGGCAGCGAGGATTTCAAACGGTTCTAATCGACTTTTGAAATGCCAATAAAGTAGCAAGCAATTGGACCAATCAATGTCAGTAGTTAGGCGATATGAAGTGGCAAGACCAGTTGCCACAATAAATTGCAAAAGTCGAATTCGAGGCAGAGAGACGAATATGCGCTTGAACTCAATTGCTTTTGGCTTTTGCAATAAAGTTGAATTGCGTTGAATTGAGTTGAGTTAAGTTGAGTTGAGTTTATTAGGCTTGGTTTATCGCTGCAGCAGTTTTTGCGAGAACCACATTGCAACAACAACGACTTCGACGCCATGCAACCACATTTCTGTGTCTTGGTTTCACATCAACGTCGTCGGCGTTGTCGGCATCGTTGACTATAACAAGTGAAACAGAAGTTGGTCAAAGCGCAGTTGGTTGCGGCGATACGAGTGCATAAGGCAACATCATAGTGTGCAAATACGCAAGTGGTTTTTTAGCGCTTTTTTTTTCTCATTTTTCATTTTCTTTTTTAGCTCTTTATCAACTCTAAACCGATTGCAACAAAACACATGCACGCAGTTATTTCAACACACACACCCTTACAACAAAATGTGCGACTGTATTGTTGAAACAAGCTCAATGCTTGAATTGGTTCAACCACGTAGCTGACCAATAGCAACAGCAACAACAACACATAAACACAGCTAATACACACTTTGTCTTTTATTCTTAGCTATTCTATGCGCTGCCTTTCAATCGTAGTCATAATAGAGTGCACTGACATCGACTGGCGATATTGCACGTCATAATTTCAGTGCTATATGAAGAACCTGTTCGCTCGAACGTGCGTAAACGTGCGCATAGCTGAGCGCATGTCGTGCGTGACTCGGTTTTTGGTACGGCATTGTCCCGGTATGAGTCTGCAGCATGCCAGTCGTATGTGCAACAACTTTAAACAGTGACTTTATACTCTTCACGCTAAGCATAGGACGAGCAGTATTATAACTTGCTCATGTTGTTTGTAACACAGGAAAGGAGATATCGAAGACCAGATAATCTTCTTCATCAGTTCGTCGTGACATGTTCAAATAGTAATATTGTACGTCTGTCTGTATGTACGAACACTCATACTTTAATTTTTTTAATTAAATGAATTTTCTTTTTAACATATGCTGTACAATTGTCGGAACCGACCAGATCCGGAGACAAGGTGGGCATCACCCAAACAAACCACAGATTAAGACACTTTCAAGCCTACGCACACAAGTCCTCAATTTCAAGAACCTATGATTACTGGATAGCATAGCACCGTGATGTGTTTCGAAAGTTTCAGAGAAAATTATTTTGTCATCATCAAACTACATATACATACATATATGTATAATATGTAATGCAAACGCTATTCCATTTATCGAGATGCCTTACCAAAAGGCTTTCTGAAGATCCTGCCACATGTTTTTTTTTTGTTTTCTATGCCCTGTCAAAATTGTTTACTACATTTTGCCAATCCGGGGCATTAAATTTCGAACCATACTTGTTACATTTAAATTCGGACACCCTTTACCTCATATATTTGTATACAAATCTTGAGATCACGAATAGTGACCATTCTTTAAACACACGTCTGCATGCCGAATTTCAACTCCATAGACTACTCAAACGGAACCGTTTTTGTAATTGGTCAAAGCATGATGTAAAAGTTATGTTCAGACTCTATAACGATCTATAGTACAGGAAATACAATAGTAATAATATACGCTATGCCCTTTGGCCTGTTTTTGCTCAATGCTTTCTATATAGATTGTGTGTTAAATGTCAAAGACATCTGTCTGCAAATCTATTCCATATAACCATCAGTCACTTTCCACTATGCCAACTAAAGTACAGTACTAACCCACTTTTTGCGAGTCGAGACTAATCATGATCCGTCATTTAAAATCTTCATGGTATGTACTATACATACACAGTTCTATACTTCGCCACATAAGCATGTGGTCCTAAGTCATAAGCAATCACACTTTAGCTCGCCTCCGACAACCTGGAAAGTTTATCAGCTCTATATGGCCCAGAAATTTGCATCAAACGGGCTCAAGAAAAGGTAATGTTATGCGATATGGTCACAATTTTAGGTAAAATGTGCGATCAAGTTATTAATTATATTAAATTTAATATTTGTATATATTATATTATTATAAATAAATAATATTGCGGTAAAAAAAAACAAGCCAACTTAATGCATTTTTTTTAAACTGGATGTGTTGATTTTTAAATTTAAATATATATATATAGAATTAGCCCGACATGTTATTGTTTAATTCAAATTGTTGTTCCTTTACTGTGTTCCAGTAATCCGCCGATGATCGGGATTTCGTGGCGACGGACTAGCGAGACAGTACTGTAGTTTGCATTGCTATAAATATTCTCCAAAACGGATCTGCTTCAAAGGCAATTTAAGTAGCTCTAAAACTTCAAAGCCACCCATCATTAAAATCGCTTTAGGATGCACTACAGCTTCGCCACACGTTATTCCCCCAAAAACGCTGACACCAGCAAACAGAAATCAATAAACAATACACAAAAATAGCTGTAGATGGGTCACAACCTTTTCGTCATCATCGTCACAAGGAAAGGGGCGAAAATTGCTGTCAACAACCCACAAAAAGGGGGAGCACACTGGCTTTACGATACAAACTGAGGGTGGATGGAGTTGTTGATTGGAAATACGAGCAGGAAGAGCACCGCCGAAATTGTATAAGAACAGAGAAATCGATTTGCGTAGACTAAAAATAGATAGGCGACGACGAATAGTGACCGGAAAAAGGCAGGGAATACGGGAAAAATCACAGCTGTGGTAATGGGTGGAAAATGGAGAGACACAAGTATGTGGAGAAGACTAAGTACTGTTTGTGTGGCGCGTGATTGGACTTGCGTTGCTTGTTGGTAATGTTGACAGAGTAAAAATTTATATGCCGTTATTCTTCTCGAGTGGATTTGCGCCTCACTGAGCCTTTGGCTTCAGCAAAAATGGGTTGTCCGCCAGACTGGGCAGGGGTCTTAAAGAGACGTATAAATGCATGTCGATGCTACTCAGAGGTGTTTTTGTGCACACCGCAGCATATAAAAACAGGTGTGAAATTAAACTTCTATAAGTAAAACGGAGAAATTCGTCGAGAAATGTCGAGGATTTAATACTCCTCACACACAAGCTCAATAAATGTCAGTCCCTGTTTGAGCATACAACGATACTACATTATTGGTTTGACCCTGAGACAGCACTGAGAGATTTACATGGAGGCAATACAATACAGTAATCTCATAGAGTTTACTTTCCAGGGTTAGTATGTATAGAGCTAATGTAAATTACGCGAAGGTTCAATTTTTAGTCGAATACTCCAAAAGTTATTCGACTTTGTAGAGTAAAAAAAAAAAAATTATCTGGAGAACATTTCAGCTCTCCAGCTTAGTACGGATAGACTGAAACGTTTGTTGAGAATGTTGTTTCTTTTTTTTGGTGAATTTTTTTTTTGTCGCCTTTTGTCTTCTCAGGCTTTTTCTATTTTTGCGCGCTCAATGACTGAACGTGTTAGAAGAAGTTTTTTTTCAACGATCATTTTTGTAAGTAAACAAAGCGTAAAATTTATAGGTGTCTCTATTATTATACTTATTATTTTTACTTATCTTTTTCTCAGTTAATTGGGTTTTTTTTTTTGTGGAAATGGTATTTTTAATGGCGCAGTGAAAAAATACGTTTTTATAACTTTTTTCACAGCTTTCTCTTTTCGCTGCACATGAAAACCAGACACGCCCCCCTTTTCACTCAGCAATTAATGTTAAACGAGACGCCGAGTCATTAATCTTGCAACAGACTCGGCTTGACTCCAACTTCAGCGCGCCGGTTAACCGTTAACAAGCGGTCAACTTCGTACGCCTCAAGCGCTTCCTCTATGGTTTATACACAAATAATGCTGATTTTCAGTTCATTATAAGTTAAACTTGGCTTAAGGCCACAAAAAACCGAATTTGAAGTGCCAAGTTATTCTCTGTTGGTAACGTTTGGTTGAGATTGCTGCAAGCGCCGTTTTTCAGTCATACACTACACAACTGACTAACTTAGCGGCCTTCAAATGCGAGACTAATCAATTTTTGTGTTCTCAGATAAATTCTACAACACTGATTGTCACAGCAAATGCCCTTCAGTTCCAAAACTAATTTTAAAACAATAAACTTAGCTCCGGCTATATTAAAGTTTTTCTACTCTACACGCTCATACAGACTTGAAATTAAGCAGCGGAAGCTTAAAATCTGCAGTGTTTATGTTTATGGTCAAGACATTTTCTTTACCATCCTTTAACGCCCAAACCACATAACTATTCGACAGGTTTTCAATTGCAGATTCTCACAGTATACTTTTTAATAAACTTAGTTACGTATTGTGGGCGTAAAAATAGTTAAAATTTGTCACACACACACATCTACAATAAAGTCTCACACACACGCTTCGCATGACACACGCTTGCATTCTGTTAAATTAACGCATGTGGTTACTAAGTGACATAGCACAATTCAATATTATTACGATTGCGGTTGAATGCGCTAAGGTCACCAAATTTTAGTTCAATCCGTCATAACAGGTGCGCTCATAAGCACTTGTTAATGAGACGTCGAAAGAGCGTATGATCAAACCAATGTATCACACAACGTGTTGCAAGCTTCGTACGTATTCGTAACACTATTCGCTTCGTAGAACGTATTGTAATAACGACAGCAATAGTGAATAGTATCTATAATTCATGTATTTCGGTTGTCTGCGCAACATAAACATACGAAGAAAATTTTTTTTTCGATTTTTTTTTTGTCTTGTGTTGCTTTAGAAACTATAAATGGAAAAATGAACTAACAACTTGTTCAACGAGATTTGGAACGTCAAGTATAATGCAAACAAATACAAAAACTACAAGGGGAAGATGCGGTGATGCTGAGTGAATACAAGTTACAAGCGCTGACCACTTCAGCAACAACGAACAAACGAGTGTATCTGATTTGGCATAGTTTCACATTGAACTGAGAAGTTGAATCGATTTTTCATACGAGTGCCATGAAAAGATGCCATTTAACACAGAACAAAAAAATAAATAAATAAATAAAAAAATATTTTCTTCGTATGCCCAGTGAAAAATGTGTTTGGCATGCCAGCCAAGTGGCTTTGTTATCAGCAGGAAATATTCGCATGGTCAGGAAAGTCATAGTGGGTGGTTCAACAGGTGAGCGCAGATATTGAAAACCGAAATGGCATGTAAGTGGGCAAGTTTGCGCAAGAAGAGCGTTAATATGATGGGGTCTTCAGAGTCTCTTATCAGCAAAAAAAACCCTTTAAAAATTCTACGCTCGCACACTTACACCCACACACATACGCAGCAACATTATAACAACAAACGCCTTCATAAACACAAATTCCAATTGGAATGGCGCGAGTCTGACGTGATACATGTATGTATATATGTATTTATAGAGCTGGGCAATTATGCGTCATCGTCATTAGCGGATACAAAAAGTCTGATAAGATATTTATTTATTATATAGTACTCCTCGCACAAAGAATGTATAGTATATGGTACGAGGGTGTTCCCAGAAATCGTCAGCCTAGCATAGAAAACAAAATTTTGCAAAATTGCTTCTTTATTTGCCTCTTTTTGCTCGATAAACTTTTTGCACCGATTATCAATGGCTTGCTTATAGAGCGGAACATTCAGCATATAGCACATTCGCGCTACCAAATCTCTTCTCAGCCAGGCATTTTCTCAGGTTTGAGAACAGAATAGAGTGGATGAGAATGCAGTTCGAACTTTAGTTCATTGCAATTTTTGTTCGATTGTCAGCAAACGCGGCGCGGCGCCCAACTTGCGCAGAGCTCGTGAGCTACAAATCATATGGTTACCATTTTTTCTAGCTTTTAAGTCTTCATTCTCAACGATTGAAAAGAAAAATTAGCTAAATTGAAGTATGAATTTATTACCCCGTTTATATGGCGGCTAAAAGTAGTTTAGCTCAAATCACTTCGACTTAAAACGCACATGTAAACACTTTTCCCGAGCGCTTTAACGGAGTAAGTGCATGCGTAGGTCGCTTTTTAAACCCGACACTAACCAGTGACACTAACCATTCACAATCAGCTGTGTTTTTCGTGCAGAGTTGCTATGTGGTGTAATTATTTTGTTTTATTTTCATGCTTTTAATGGTTTTGCGGATTAAATACTTAAAAAATCATTGTAAAAAGTTATTCAAAAACAATATAAGCCTTATACATTTATATTTTATTCTATACAATGTGTCTTTTTAAAAAAACTTTTTCTGATGGGTAAGGTACATAACATTTTATGCGCATGGAAACTCTGAAGAAGAAAAATAAGAACGCAATGAAGACCCACATATAAACACTTACAAATAAAGTGTTTTAAGGCAACCCGATTTTAGCGAAACTGCTTTTAGCTGCCATATAAACGTAGTATATATTAGGCTGACTACTTCTGGGAACATTATCGTAACACAATGAAGAACACATAGGTGACTTTATACGCAATACATTTTGAACATATAAACTGGACATTCGAAGCCCCTAGTTTTAATGAATCGTATAGTGCCCATAAAAAGCATAGGTCTTGTAGCATTGAACTACAGCATGTAGACGAATCATTCCCTAATCAAATCAAGACATTGTCAGAGGTTTTTTTTTGGATCTCAGTATTGACTTCTTAAACATAAGTTAGTTTAATATGGTAATACCACTGTCTGTTCAATGTAATACGCAATCATACCAAATAAGGCCAATACGGCCTACACACTTGTGCATACGGGGAATTTGCGTTTATGGGGCATTTATGTGCGTGTGAGTGCGTGTTTGTGAGCAGAAAAGCCTGGCCTGGTCATTGGAGACTTTGACCTAAATTTTCAATGGAAATGCGTTTTACAAAAACTACGATAAAAAGAACAAAGTAACAACAAAAGCAACAGACAGTAGCAACGAAATGTGTGCAACAAAATGAAATATACTGGACTCTTACACTTTTCACCCTGTCGCCGTACCACCTACCAATAACAATGTTTCTGAGCAGTGGCTTTGAGTTGTGTTCCCAAAAGTTGTTAATAACTGTACAAACGAATAGAAGAAGTTACAAACGGATAAGCATAAACAACCACACTCGGTAAAATGCGCCAACACTCAGTTGAGAAAGAAGAAAACAAAGTAACTTAAAAGAGCAGAGCTTGCTTGAGAGATCAGAGAGAGGGTAATTTCAATTTAGACTAAGGTGTGTCAAGTTATTAAGCTAAGTTTGTTAGAATACAGCAAGTGCAACAAGAAAGAGAGAGAGAGAGAGAGAACTCGTATGTGATCAATAAAGCGTACACGTTTAATTCAGCGAAGCTGGCTGGGTGTGTTTATGGGAGAGCCGCGCTTAGTGTATTAAGTAGAAGCTGAACTGAGCTAGAACTATAACAACAACAAATCACTTTAGACCAATTTTGTGCTTGCTCTCACAATAAACTGGATTTTTAGGTTGGCCAACAAGGTTGCCAGATCGCTTAAATGGCAGGTTAGAGTTGGAGAGAAATTTTAATTTGACTTGACTTGACTTTGATGAAAACAGAAGCAATACATTTTTATTTTTGCAAATGATAATGTAACAAAATAAAACATGTTGATTTTTTATGTATTCATCTTTTATTTTATTTCATTTTATTTATTCATTTTTTTTGACTGCTTTACTTAGAAAATCAATTTTTAAAGAAAATAAAATGGAAAAGCTTTAAAAGTACATATCTCGGATTTAGAATAAAATATATTCCGTTCTATTAACATACATGTACATGTGTCTGTGAAAAATATTGAATAAATTTTGGAGCCGAAAAAATAATATCACAACAAATGAAATCAAAAGCAAGTTGTTTTTTTAATCAAAGCAAAAAAATACAAAAAAGGTGCCTACAAAAAACGTCGAAAGCAACGAAAGCAGCAACAAACAGCGGCGTACGATGACAACAACATAAGACAAACGCGTAAAAATGTGCCACAGAAGTGAACATAAATATACCAATTACAAAAAGCAACAGAGGAAGCAGATTGCTTTTTGGTGTGTTTGTTTTTGTACTTTGCATTTATGTTAGCAATAGCAAACTATTTTTTACTTTTATTATTGTTGGTAGCAACCAGTAACTCAACACATACCCAAGAAACCACAACAACCATTGAGTAACACAAAATTCCAACAAGAATTATGGCTAAAATAATAAATGAGTATTTTTTCTGTTGTTGTGTGTGTTGAGCATGTTGAAATCGACAAGCCGGTTAGGTAGCAGAGTGAACAAGGATAAAAGGCCAAAAACAAACTCACACACAAACATACAAACGTAACTCAAAGAATACAGTTAACGCGCTTTCCTTTTCGCACTCACGCCTGCTACATCACTCTCTCGCACGCTACTAGAAGAGAGCGAATGCTGAGGGTATCTGTGAGCACGGCAGTTTTTGTGTTGTGTGCATGAATAAGTTTGTATGTTTAGTTATGAAGTCATAAGCTACGCGGCGCTTCTTGTGTTGTCAATTTTGTATGCTTTTTGTTGTAGTTGTTGTAGTTTTTTATTGTTATTGTAATACAACGTGTGCTTTCTTAAGTTGATTTCGTGGCTATGTTTGCATGTGTGTGTGTTCAAAATGCTACAAAGCATAAAAATAAAAGGTATATTTTGGATGTCGTTAGCTTTTTTATTTATTTTATTGTTTTTATTATTTTATTTCTTTATTCATTCATTTATTTTCGTGTAAATTAAAATGTTTCTGTTGGTAAACTATTTGGATCATTTCTTTTCAAACTTTTCTTTTGCCACTCACCTCTTCTTTGAGTGTTAGACGAACTTTAATCCAAAAAGTCGTTTTCAAATTGTTTTGGTTGTTGTTGTTGTAATGTAGATAGTATTTGGCGCTTTAATTTTTTTAATCTCACTTATTTCTTATTCGAATTTTCCTTTCGCTTTGAGTTATGGTCGCATTCGGTTTTTCTGAGTTTTCACCAATTTACACAAACACAAACGTAATGAAGAATATGAAACAATCACTCAAGCAAGCCCGCACGCACACAAATACATTCAAATTGTTTGCCACTTTTTTCATAAAACGCGAAAAAAGTCAAATTTGTTGTTTGCTGTCGTAGTGTCGTTTGTGGATGTTGTTGTTATTGTACACGAACCTGTTGAAAATCAAGAAATTATTTCGTTAATAAAACAATTTTTGGAAAATGCTGCTCAATTCTGATTCCATTGCACTTTGTTTGTTTTTAATTGCGTTTTCTTTTTTTTTACAGAAAAATATTTTCCTATTCTCTGTCTTTAATTTTCGACTGCTTCAACCCGATACGTGATATGCCCGCGAATTTCCCAAAGCAACGTACCGTACAAAGAGAAAAATTATACTCAGCGACGATTTGTGATTCAGCGTGATACAAGTATAATATTCACTAATAAAAATGTTAAGGTAATGTTAAACAGACAGTAGCGATCGTCTTATGTAATAAGACAAACGCATCAAACATAGAATAATCCAATGAAAACATGTTATAGTGAGCAAAAGTGGGAGCTAACTTTGTGAATAAGCGTTCTCAATATTGATTTGCCTTATGTTTAATAATGACGTACATATAATGAGCGATACAGAATGAACTTACAAATCAACCCTATACGAGAGAACTTTATTACGACTCAACTCAACGAGTATATGAGTACAAGTTTTTACTCGGGTAGTTACTCAAAATAGTATTGAATAGAACTAATTAAAAGTAATTGATACGAGTCTCATTCAAATTCGAATCGCCTAGAAGAATGAGATATACACTCGAATATCGAGACCACTGTTACGTTGACAACTTAGTGTAGAAGTCAAAATTAAACTTGTCGAACAAAAAATATAATACGTAAGCAGAGGTCAATTTCAAATCCGCATCAATCAGGAACGACGATAGAGTAGGTGTGTAATAACGAATTTGTAACTCATTATCTACACACACACAAATAGTTTCTTAGAGTGGTCGGATCTTCGTAACGGAAATTGGTTAATTCAGTTGGCCAAGGACCAATCAACCCACCATATTCGGGATACTAGTCAAAAGCCGTTGCAACACAACAAAACAAGCACATGTATTCGTTCATAAAACGGATAAAAGCACTGAGCGGAAAGAAAATGGTAGTTACTTGCAGCTCAATTGATTGGTCTTGGGGACATCAAAACTTGACATTATTGGGATTCTATCTTTGGACTTCTGGAGTGTAAAACGAAAATACCTTGCAGCCTGTCTTTTTATATATTTTCTGAGTGTATAAACTGCTAGTTATTTATGAAGGCATCTTTGCACATCTCGAACTAATTCCTACAGTGGAAATCTTATCTTTCGATCGACTGAATTCTTTGATTGATGTCTCGACCGCCTTAATCCCTCGATCGATAAGGAATCCCCATCATCTAATTCTTTCTATCGACTACATCTGTCTTTCGGTTGGATCTCTCAATCACCTCGATCCCCCGATCGATTTGATCTCTCGACATACTTGATATGTTTATGCTCTGTATATCTCTATCGATTAGGTCTTTCTACCAACTTAATACCTCGGACCTTTTAATCGCTCAATCGATTTGATCTCTTGACATACTTGGTCCTTCAAAGGATAAGACAACTTCGATGTTTTAATACTTAAAACTACAAAATCTCTCGATCAATTTGATTTCTCGTGTGATAAGATTCGACTTCTTGTTATATTTTGTGACGATCAACAAGTTCTTTCGATCGACGAGACATGTTGGTCTATTTGAACTCTCGATTGCCTAGATATCTCTGTCGACTTGTCCTTTCATTCAGGAGTCTCTCGATCGGTTAGAACAGTCAGCGTATTAGATCTCTTAACCGATTTGGTTCGTCGCTCGCCATTGAGCGATTCTTCCCGTCTAACGGTTCAATTATTGAATTTTTATAACGTTTATTTAATTCGCATCCTTTTCTTTCTATAATTACAAATATTCGTTATACAAAAAAGAGTTAAAATAAATTAAAAATAACCTTTCAAAAATGTTTGACGCTTCTCGAGTGAAGATGTTCGTTTTTTTTGTTCTTTTTCGTTTGGTTTTAAGCACGGAACTTTCTGCTTTGTTGTTAACCTTTGTTTCTTCTTCTTATTTTTTTTTTTTGCTGTTTTCGAATTTTATTTCATTAAACTACATTTTAATAATTATCAATAATAGTATTTAAAATGTAAGCGTGCGCTAAGCTGCTGAGCAATATAAATATCCATCTATATATTGCAATATTTCGTTTTTGTGGTTGCGGGTGTGTGTTTATTCATAACGAATGTACCGGTGTGTATCTGTATGTGTATGTGGTTTGCCATTTTTTGGCTGTGGCTGTTAAACGTTAGTTAGTTTGGCTGGCGCGTATCTGGCATTTTTCAGATTTCGGTTTTTTGTGTTCCCACAATTTTCTTCTTTCATACAAATATATATTTCGTATTATGATTATGTTAAACAATTAGACGAGAACCAAGTGAATCGAGGAACTACTGCAGATGATACTAACTGAGTGAGTGTGCGTATGTGCGCTGGGTTGATGACCAGTTGGACGAGACTACGAAAAATTGTAACGACGACGGTGATGACAGTATGGACGATAAGAACAACGAATTAAAAATCTGCAGATTTAAAAACCATTCGCTTTTCAAGCGCCTTTGCTTGCGTGCGCCCGTCAAAATTATTCAACTTGAACCCTTGGTGACGCCGATGGCGCTGCTGCTGTTGTTTTTTTTTTTTAGCTGGTCTGCATCGGCCATAACACCGGATACAAATATTCTATATCACAACGAACAGTTTCAATCTGAAGAGTTAATTAAATTTAAAGTTAAACCAAGTTAAGTTTACATATTAAACGTGAACAAATAAGTTCAATCACAAAATCTATTCCGTTTGCTGTTTCCTTTCCATTTCCCACTTCGTTTTACTCTCTTCCCTTCCATCTCTCATACTTCTGCATCCAGTTTCCATCAAATTATTATTTTTATTTTTTTTGCTATGCCTCCGCTACTGCCAACACAAACACACGCCATGCCTATGTGGACGAGGCTGCCGCAGAAGCCTTTTGCTGCTTGCGGAAATCTTTGTAGGCGCGTTCGGTCTCTTCATCCATTTCTGGATCCAATTCAGCGGCGTCGTCATCGTCCTCATCGTCGTCATCATCTCTACAAGTGCTATCATCGGCCAAAAAGTCAGTTTCCTCGGCAGTTAGTTCACGTCCGTCGGGGCCATAAAACACTGGTTCGTCACTCAGGCGGGGCGGCTCTGGGGGCTTGGCTGAATCACCTTCGCCCAGTGAATTTGAAACTTTGCGTCCCCAGTTGTTCCGCTGCAGCGCGATGATATTCACAGCCAACGGATAGCGACCCGGGGAGTCCGAATTTATTGAGTCCAGCTTCTCAATTATTTCCTTCATTTCCTCTGGACAGTCGGCGGTGAGGTCGTAACCAGCCAGTTTAAGCGTTTGGCAAATACAACGAACATTTTCGGCGTTTTCCCTGACGAGCAGTTGCTTCAGCGAGTACACAATGTTCACAGCGATAAGGTGGATACGCGAATCGTCACCGCGCAGTTGCATGTACAGTTCGGCGAGGAAGAGCGCCGTCTCACGCACCTTGTTCTGCTGATTCAGTTTCATGAAACAAACCACTTCTTCCTGGTGGAAGTCCAATTTGCACTTGAGCAGGGTATGGAATAACGAATCCTTCTTGGGATTCATCATGTGCAATAAATTATACAACTTGGCGCCCATGTACCGAAAGTTGGGATTCTCGATAGACTTCTCGAAGATGTCCTCCATGGCGATGGACAGCACATAATTGTTGTTCTCCATGCCCTCAAAAATTGTGAGGAAGCGTGGTGCGATTGTGTCTAATTGGCCTGGATTCTGGTTGAGGCAGTGAATAACAGTTTCGAGATACTCCAAAGCGATGACTTCCATGTCAGGATGCGATGAAGTTGATTTCTCTTTTGTCGAAGATGCGTTGTTCAAAGGCAGAGAGTTGGCCTGAGACAATGAGACATTTGCGCAAGCACCATTTGGATTGTTATAGTAGTCCTGGTTGTGGTGGGGGTGATGATGTAGATGGTTGTGTTGTGGTGGTTGCTGTTGCTGTTGATGATGATGTTGGTTGTGCTGATGATGGTGGCCCCGTGATTGCTGCTGCTGCTGGTGGTGATGCGATTGATAGTGATTCAAGTGTGGATGCTTCTGGAAGTGCTTAGGATGATGCGGTTGCTGTTGCTGCTGATAGTAGGAACCGCTGCTGCCACCAACAGCAACACCACTTTGATGATGACCACCTCCGACACCCTGATGGTGATGTTTGTGACCACCCCCGCTGCCATTGCCAGCAATGCGCAGACGATCCTGGACTGAATTAGCTAATTGACCAATGGCGGCGTTGCTATTATATTGCTGATATTGATGTTGCTGGTTGTGGTGATCCTTCTGTTGCTGGTACCCATTAAAGTAGCGTTGTTGCGGCTGCTGATGTTGTTGTTGTTGTTGATGTTGTGCAAAGTACGACTGCTGGAAGTGGTGTGCTGTTCGATCCAAGCGACTTTGTACACTGCTGCCAGCAGTCCCACCGGAATTAAAATTTGGCACAAACTCACTTGCACTGGCAGACAATTTATGATGTGACGCTGAATGTAGGTCATGTTGTGGTGGTACAGAATGTAAATCATGATGTGGTCCAGAATGAAGTTCGAGATGTGGTCCAGAATGTAAATCATGTTGTGTTCCTTGATGTAGCCCATGATGAAGTCCTCCAAAGCTTGCAGCCAAGGAATTTACAGTCACATGCGGTGGTACCTGTTGTGGGAGCACTGGCTGCTGTTGTTGCTGTTGGTAACCCGCAGCTGCAGCTGGGTACGCATTCGTGTAGTTCTGCGAAAAATCGGTCTGCGTGAAATCTAATTGAGTAAAATCAGGTGATGTGAAATCGGGTTGTATGAAATCAGGCTGTGAAAAATCGGGTTGCGTTAAATCAGAAGATGTGAAATCTGGCTGCGATTGTGGCTGTAGCTGGGGCATGCTGCTCCCTCCGGGGACAACAACACCACCAATGGTCCCAGGAACCTGGGGGACACCGGTCATGTGTGACAACTGCTGATTGTTGGGGTGCCTTATAGGCTCATACGTTTCCTCCGGCTGATAAGGCGCTCGACAACTCATCCTGATGGAAATGCTACAAGGGCGATTGTAAAATATGAAAGCCTTAGAATAACTGGGCATTCACTTGAAACTTGAAAATTAATGAAATTAGCCACAGCAATAGGCAATCGATAATAAGGATATATGCATAATACGACGTGATTGTGAGTGCAGCAAGCCAGCGCGGCCGAAAAGTAACTCAGCTCGGTGTGAAGCGGGCCGACTCTGTCGACTGCGGGTCTAAACGAGGCAAAGTTACTATCGTCAACACATTTCAATAGTCATTCAACATTTTCGCCGCCTATCCGCTGATGCCGACGACGCCATTTGCCGTTTCACACACACACACATGCAAGCACAATTGTCGTCTTTTGCATATTAATCCACGTTTCAAGTAGTTTTTGAACTTACAAATTCGCATTTACAACTGCCTAAGGCTTACCTTTCCGTCTTTTTCCGTGCTAATAAATTTTTGAAAGTTTTCTTTATTTGTTTCGTTGTCCAATTCGCTTTTTTCGATTTCTGCTACGTCTTTTTCTCTTCACCGTAATCAGGTAATGATTCTTTTCTTCGCTCTGCTCAGCCCTGCTTGCGTTGCCAACTTTCGCCTTTCTGACTGTCAACTGACTTTCGGGAGTCGCCACCGCTAAACGTCCACGTCTCTGCTCCTTTCTTAGTTCGATATGATATTCTATATTGCTTAAATGTTTAATATCGGTTTATTGATATTAATTAAGGCAACTTCGGGTCAGTTCCATTTGTGACATGGTGCAATTTTCCTCGGCGAAATGAATACAATTTTCCAATTGCTTTGACTCGACACACAAATACCTCCTAGGGTGAAGAAAATTGTGACAGAGACAACTACAAATCACTGAACTGCTGTAGTCAACTTGGCACGCTTGCCAAGGTTGTCGACAATTCCTTTTTATTTTTATATTGAAGTACTTAAAGTGACCACAAGCATCATAGCAAACCATATGTAACAAACAAGTTTTTATGAGACTGAAAAAAGAAAAAGTGTCAGCACTACATTGGCGAGTTTACAGCACTGCGTGCTGTGTTGGGACTAACAATACTGGACATTTTTCGCTCAGTCATTTCGTATTGGATTTTCGTGCTTCGGGATTTTATTTTTAAACTCTTGTTCTGAAATCACAAAGCTCTTTTTAAAGCATACAGTGCTTAGGAAAGTCCATTGTCTATCTTGCAATCCTACAATTTTCTTTTCTATATAAGTTCAAAGCCAAACCGAACATGTTTAGTCGTCAAAGTGGTGCCATTGGCGGGTCTGGAAGCAACTCCAACCTCGTTGAGTTCCGTGCTGGGCGCATGAACCTGGTTGGTAAAATGGTGCATCCGGACACGCGCAAAGGACTTGTATACCTCACACAAAGCGAAGATGGCCTGATGCACTTCTGCTGGAAGGATCGAACCACGGGCAAAGTCGAGGATGATTTAATTGTTTTCCCCGACGATTTCGAGTTCAAGCGTGTCGAACTATGCAAAACTGGTCGTGTTTATGTATTGAAGTTTAAGACGTCAACACGTCGTATGTTCTTCTGGATGCAGGAGCCGAAGTCGGACAAAGATGAGGAAAACTGCCGACGTGTAAACGAGCTTATGAACAATCCGCCGCCGGCACATCAACGCGGCGGCAGTGACAACAATGACTTGCAGTACATGTTGAACAACATGTCACAGCAGCAGCTAATGCAACTGTTCGGTGGTGTTGGCCAAATGGGCGGCCTTAGCTCGCTGCTTGGTTCGATGAAGTAAGTTTCGTAATATACACCAATCAATCAAATCAATCAAAATAAATTCTATTTTAAAAACTTTACCGATCACTTTACTTCACAGTCGCTCGTCAGACAGTTCACGTACGCCGTCAGCACGTAACTCGAGCAGTGCTGGCACAGGCACTGCAAGTGCGGTGAATACGCCAGAAAACTCCAGCGCGCCACGCACTCCTTCCGCACCTAAGGGCAAAAGCTCAGGCAAGAGCAGTACAAACGCTAGCAGCAGCAGCGGCGGGTCCACCGGTGGTGCATCAAATCCAGCCGGTAAGAAATCTTCCCCCCTCAGATCAAAGTCTGGTGGATCAACCTCTGGTCCCTATACCAATCCTTTCCAAGCCTACTTATCCAATCTTTCCCCTGAACATGGTGCAGGTCGTTCACTCAATATAGACCTGTCCACCGCCATAACCGGCTCGGAAGCCATCAATCAGCTTATTTCGGATCCAGAACGCGCGAATACGCTTGCTGTGCATTTGCCGCAGTCAGAGGACGGTGATGAGGACCGGAAACAACAGATCAAGGATCACATCAGCTCGCCGCAATTCCAGCAAGCGCTCTCTCAATTCTCCAATGCTCTGCAATCTGCTCAATTAGGACCCGTTGTTTCGCAATTCGAACTTTCGTCCGAGGCAGTTGCCGCCGCCTATAATGGCAATCTAGAAGAGTTTGTTAATGCGTTAGAGAAGGCTCTGCCCCCTGGTGCCAAGCTGAGCGATGCAGCCGCTGGAAAGGATGGCAAGGCTAAAACGGAGGAACCGACGATCACCCAGCCTGCCAAGGATGACGACAGGGAACTTGAGAAGAGCAGCGGAAGCAAAGAAGAAAAGAAATAGTGCTGGATTACAGCCAACCGGAGCGATTCTTTATATTTTTCACATATTTAAAAGCATATTTTTGCTAAATCCAATTACGATGTTTTGAAACAAACACAAATGTATGAATAAAGTAAATTGTGAGTTATTACGTTCCCCCCTTCCAAAGAATCGATTATATATTGATCGATGCCACTCTTTAAAATTTCGAGTGTTGCACTCAACTTACATGTCCACTCATAACACAAATTAAGTGAATGTACTGGTTTATGTATTCTGTACAATCCAAAACGATATGTACATATTTTAATGTTGAATTATAAATTTTGTCGGGATGTATTAAGTGAAAAATAAATTGATTAAGATTGTGCTGTTTTATGTATTCTGTACAATCTAAAGACATGTGTTATTTTAATGCTGGAAGCAAATTATGAAAGGTTCCTTTCCTTTTCCTACATTCCGGCCACGTATATAAAAACGGAACGCCTTTACATTTAATATCGTTCCCCAAAAATTTTATATTTCGAAAATTGTGGTTGTAATTACTGGCTATTTATTGATAGGAAGTTCATATTTTCCGATCTAATTTATTAATGTGTTATACCGTGAAGGAAATGCACGAACATTTTTCATCAATATAAATATAGCATACACGATTTATGTGTAAGTTAATTAAAAGCAGGAAAATACGTTAGCTTCGGTTATGCTGAGGTTGTAAAAGGTTTCGAAGATTGCGAGGAGCGTTAGCTTATGTGTGTATTACCAAATAAGTCCCACTCCGATTATGACAAAATAAATTTTCTCCATCTTTCGAAAGATCCAGTAGACATACACATATCAATTAACAGCTAGCAATATAATGCACAACATAAATAAAATTATTGGCAGAGTGTTGGGAAGCGTCTGATAGCCACGAGAAGCATATATTAGGAATTGTAGACTGATAATGGATACATATTCACCATACTTCTTCCAGCAAATGCAATGTCTTTACTGCATCAAAGTGCCAACAGAATTCTTAAACTACACTACAAGACTTCTACTGTTACTACGAAAAAATACAACTTACGGGATGCTGAAATAAATGACCAAGTATTCAGTTTTACTAAAGCATGAACCATTTCTTATTTCATTTATGTGTGTGATTCTTTTTATAGACCTAAACACAGGCTGAAATTGATGAATGGTTGCTCTACCAAGTCTCAGACGTCGAGATTGAGTCGCTGTTGTCTCGGTCTAGACATGTTTTTATTTTGCGAACCCATTTCAAGTTTTTTTTAAGAGTGGCGCTGTGTAAAATTTTAATTAAAATGGCGCAAAGAAGGAAAATCCCCCACGAACAAATTTACTTTCTGATAGAATGCTAGTTTCTTATAAATTACTTTATAAATACACACATACCTATTAAAATACATAATAAAATGTTTGTCTGTCTATTAATCAGTGACTTGAAAACCTCGATAACTTAAACAGCCTTGGTTTTTTAGGGTTCAAATTAGCGCAAGTCTACTGTAATTAAAAAATTACGGGGGTGCGACCCTGTTCTAGAATTGGATGTATGTACTTCAATTAATAATCAACGGTGTCTGATAAAGAGTACAACAAACAGAAAGGCACTCTATTCGTCAACAGAACACGTATGCAAACAACACGCGTTTTTGAATTAACTTTTAATAATAATAAATAATTAATTATATTTTAAATTTATAAATGAAATAGCTGGAAAGTCTTGCTCAATAAAAATTGTGGTTATATTTTTGTTTATTGTATTCTTATAGTATTATTTCTTCTGCAGCAGCAACGCGGCTGGCATTTTGTATTTTATTACTTTATAGGGTTACCGAAGTGAAAAAATCCATTTAATTGATAATTCAACAATAATTTTTACAGAAGTAAATGCTTAATGTTACGGTGACTACAGAGAAAACGTTGCACAAATCATTTTATCCATCCATTTGGAAATGAAATTTAAACCATTTTGATTTATGCCTCAGTAAAACAATTGCACTGCAAAGAGAAATGAAATTTGAAATCATTGTATCAAAAATTGTATCATTTTTTACTGTTCCACTTTGATAAATGAGACTTACGTTCACATTGTAAGCCACAAAACATAAGATATTTGAGTACATATATTGACAACTTTCGATTCCTCGTATTAGTACATAAGTCAAACCGCCTGCAATCTGAGCAGCAGCATGCAAATTGTGTCTTCGGCATTTATGTACCAGTGCTCAACTTCAGATAGTCGTTACAAGTGTCATACGTAGGCCGTGTAAATTGTGGAAGAATTATCTCAAAAAGCAAGAATCGCGTTGCAACAAACGAAAATCGAATTGAAATTTGCAAACGACAAGCCGGCGAAAAGATTCGAAAATCACTTTTGCGTCGAAACTAAAAACAGCAGCGTGTTTTGTAAATCTTTTGTTACTGTGTGTGTGAATTTTATGCATATGTGTTTTTTGTTTGCCATTTCAACCATCTTACGCATTGCGAAAGTATGCACGATTGTTTCTTTTTTATTTATCAGATTTATTTGAAGGATATGTGTATTGGTTCAAAATTCAAACAAAACAAGCGACAAATGGTAAAAACAAAAAAAGGGATTGAAAAAATTAAACTGAGTTCAGCGCTTCAACAACCAGCCAATCCATACATATTCATCTTTGCGCGCACTTTTTCATCCCTTTCTTCGTTCTTCCAGCGAAGTTTGTTTTGGCTTTTTGTTATTGCCAATTCAACGATAAGAAAAAACAACAACAAAATTGTATAATAAAAGAAAGTCGGGAAAAAGAGTACACATAAACCTTTTAAAATTATTGTTAGTTTTTGGATTTGTCTCTTTCGTTTAGGCCGGCACAAAAATAGCGGTGGGCGGTAAATAATAATATATGTTTATGCAGTTAGCGGTTAAACACTTCGTTGGGACAAAAACATAAAATAAGCAAGACTGAATGATGGTGAAAAGTGCACCAACAATAGTGTTGTTGAGACGGAGAGAGAACGCGCTGGTGCTGGTTTGCCGAAACGTTCGTTTCGTTTTAATGGCGCTGGTGTTGACGCTCCCGGAGCTTTCGCAAACAGTGCATTTGCATGTTTGCGTGTACATTTAGGTTTTTGCGTGAATGAGATTGAGAGCGAGTTTGCGTTTGTGTGCGTTAAATTAATATGTGATTAAAAAATGTTTTACAGGCAAATTAATAAAAAAACGACTTTTTATTAAAATTTAATGCAAAAACAAATTTAATTACAAACAAATTAAACAATCCCAACGACGACGAAAGGAATGTGAAAGAACTGAGTTTGAAGGCGGAATAAGTTGTTGAAGAAAGAAAAAAAGTTTAGTTGTTGATAAGCGGGGTGCAGAGCGCGATTATAGCAATCTTCAGAACGAATTAAGACCACCGGGAATTCCAGTTGAAGTTGTCTACGTCGGCGAAATACAACGAAATAGGATACAAGAAAAATCTAAAAGAAAACAACATAAAATAAATAAATACAAACAAATAGACTAAAGCAACTCACAGAGTTCTGCAAAGCGAAAAATCGCAAGAGACGGTCTAGAAAAAACTTCATTTTTAATGTGCGTCGCAAACAATTTCACTGCGCTGCTGCTGCTAATGATAAGAGGTGCTCCAATAAGAATAACAACAACAAATACAACAATTGCGATAGCAGTAAAAACAAAGCAGGCTTCTGTATAGAAGGAAAGAACTCATTCAGGAGGAGGGCACAAAAAATCCAATTGGCAGCAAGCTGCACTGCAGCAACGATAAAGTCGACTTATAAGGTAAGCTAACGCCAACTGGCAAATGCAATATTTTCAAAGGGTTGGAGTGTTAATGTATTTGGGCTTTTATGCACATACACCTTAGTTTCACATTCAAATTAGTTCTTATTTAGACAAAGATAAATGAAGAAACAAACTTTGTTTTACCGGTCGAGTGTATACACAAAATTACAGTGCGACTTCACCTGTTTGAGCACTGCTTCTAATTACAAAAGCACTATGAGCTGAAGGGTTGAAGGGTTTAATGGAAAGGATGCCAATGAAAAAAATATCACTAAATCGGGATACATAAATGTGGATATTGACAGAAACACACATACATATGTAGTTTCATACATACATAGATTGATTGTTAGACAGTCTGATAGATATAATGGGGATGGAGAAACGTGACGCAGATCGACTGCAACGTCAACCTTAAAAAGAAAACCAAATACAAATTGCTTCGAAATGTATTAATATTATACTCCGAAATACACGGAGCTTACGACACTTTTGACGGATATATGACACTAGCTGCACCCGGCAAACGTTGCATTTGTTTGTGCATTTGTTCATTTGTATTAATAGTAAACAAAGTAATTTGAAATGTTGGTTGCTCAATTCGCATTGGCATTGACCTCAAAGAACGGATTTGTTTGCCATCATATTTTGAATTTTGAAAGTAGAAGCAAAATTGCATCCTCGTCATTTGGAAACAGCAATTTTCAAATTTTCATACGTGTTCTGTTCTGTTGACAAATAGAGTCGCGTCCTTACTTGTGGCAATGGGGCGTTGGCGGTCCTTTCTAGTTCGGCTACGTTGTTCGGCGAGGCGTTTATTCCGACGTTCTTCATTTTCATTATAATTGGGCTATACTATTCTCATTTCAACTTATCAACAACTCATTTCAATGTGGTTAACAAGTGGGATCGCTAAATAGAACAGCCTGCCTTTACTTTGAAACAAATTGAAATATTCTATAATTTGGATGAGAATTCGATGCATATTTTGTGTGCTCATCAGCGCAAATAAATAGAAATAAACTAAAAAATGGTACACAAATAAACAAAATTAAAATAAATAGTCACAGGCTACTCTTAAGAAAAAAAACCTTAAAATCAGTTCTCAATTTAACAACATGTCTAGATCGCGACAACAGCATCAGCTATTATGTTCAGAACTACCCTCTTATAGAATAGTGACCCACTCATATATATTCCCAAAATTTCGAAGAAAAAATTGAAAAAAAACAAGAAGTGGTAAAGAAATACGCGACAACCACGGGACCTACCGGAACCAAACGTATTGACATATAATATTGACATATACAATACATATAAAGTATAGCTTGAACATTTTTAAATTCAGTTGTCTCATCATTAAGGAATCTCAACTTTTGCACACAAATTTCCGCCTTAAAGAGGTTATACTTTAAATTGCGTAGTAGCTCTTACCCGCCAAAAAAGCTATACGTACACACAAACAACACACACACACACATTCACATAGAACAGAATATTTCTCGAAGGACCTTTTTTAGTGAACAGCTGAACGAATTCGAGAGACAACAACAACATCTGCATAAGCCACGACAGCAGCAACCCATTGGGGTTATTTGCCGCTTGGCAATGAAATGTAATGTTTTGACGGCGACTGCACGTCTGAAGCTGCTGAAAGTTTATCAAAATGCGTGGAGGGGTATGAAGGCGACTCCGATGAGCATGCCGCCCACACGTAAAGTAGCAGCTATTTCGTTGGAAAACGTATAAAAAAATAATTCGCGCCTGTGCATATGCAACACGAATCTGTAATCGGGAGAGCTTCGAGTTTCACGACAGGCAACACACAGCCACAACATTCATGTCAGGAACCGTTACCTTACCCAAACTACGCATTATTATTATTTGCCGTACCACTTATTTCTCTGCATACTCGTAAGCAAGCAATGCGTGCAAATGTGACAACAGTAGTGTTTAACAGAGAGCGTTTACTTTACTAGTAGAAAGGTCACAGCAGCAACAGCAGCAAAGTAAAGTTTTCGTTTTTTTCGTTCCTTTTTCAATTCGTTTTCATTTTATTTGTAGAAGAAAACGTTAAGAAGGCCAAAGTTTGTCGTTTTCCATACTTTTATGGTGTGCATTCACACATTTATATTCGGCCTCTCTTTCTCTGTCGGAGTGTGTGTGGACTACCACTCTTCCTTTTTTGACATGTCACACTTTCCTTCGAATAACAAGAAAATCATTACCTTTGGATAAAAGTGAGCTTTAGTTTTGGAGGCCCGGCCGGTCCAGCAATTGGCGTTGGCGTTTAGATTAGCAACATATTGCGAAGATATTTTTTTTTTAATCGAAGTAAACTTTCCAAAAGCAGTTGCCTGAAGTTGATATTCAGACAGAAGTTTCTCTTACTAGCGATGGCAAATGCATACATGAAGAGGTGTTACAAAAGTCTCCTTGTTCTAATAAGGACCTGACGACAAATTTCTCTATTCCCACCTTTCGTACTAGTAGAATTATCTCACTATGTAAATGAATTGAACTCAATTTTAGGTATAGCAACTTTCTTGAATAAAGGTCGGATTACACAAAATCCCGCCAAAGTACTCTAATCATTAAATATTTGGTATTATACAATATTTTAGAACATATATTGATTGCTTCGTTTAGAAGGTACGGCGTGGATTTTTCTCATATCAAAAATAAGAGTTTTTCTATTACAATTTTTAAATGAAGTTAAGAAAAAATTGATTTGTCCGATTCTGACGGCTGTATGTTTTGTGGAAAGATTAGGATATGTGATAATTTTAGATATAGGAATTTGCATAAATGGAATTCCAAACTGTCATCATAATAAAGTGGGTAAAGGTAAGGTACGAGATGAGACAACAGACGGTTATTTATGTGGGAGGTCGAGTCAATGATTCTCCAATAAATAAATTAATGGAATTATTTCTATAATTTAATTATTCTGTAATTTAATGGGAAAAATTGCTTAGATAAGCTGATGAGATATATTATATACCTGAGCAATTGCGAAAGAAACATAGTGAGCTTTTATAAAAGGTCCCATCAATAAGAGAGTATTCGTGGTGAAATCAGACCAGGGAGCTATGAATAAATAGATATGAGCAATCGATTCACTGTGGACTTTCGCACCAAACTCGATTATTCTACAATTCCAGTTTCCCTGAAAATGTCACCGAAATCGGTACAACGGTTACGGAGTCTATAGGGAACATACATACATACCCACATACATTCTAGCCCTAGTGAGCAGCTATCTTAGCGACAGGATGTTGACCTATGACTCAAGTGAAGGTACTAGATTATATCGTGTTACAGGCGGTGTCCACCAAGGGTCGGTTCTAGGACCACTATTATAGAACGTCGTGTACGATGCGGCGGTGGTTATTGCGCTCGTAGTGTCCATTTTTGAGCTTGCGAAGGAGGTGGCCGATATTTACAATGAGCTGGTTGGTATATGGTTATGGCGTCGAAACCAAAGCACAATCATTCCAATGGAAGTGGCCAGAAGAGCGAAACCCGAAAAAAGCACACCAGGTTCGGCAAATGTGAAAATTTTTCTTACTGATTTCTTCAATACAATAGCTTGATGCATCGTGAGTTCTCTCCAGAAGGTCGCACTATTATGTATTACATTAATTATATATAAATATAAATTATAATTAAGTTATGCGATGTTTGCGTTAATGGTCAAATGGACATTGATGAACAAATAAATATTTGTCGAGAAGAAAAGTCACCTTATTTTGTGCACACACCATTTTCTTTGGACATTGTTTCTAAATGGCCGCCCTACACTTGCAATCAGTTTTAACACTCCAAAGTTTCTTAAATTATAAAACTTACTCACACGACCTACAAAAGAAAAAGCTCATTGTAAACGTAAAAAAAAAAACATTAAAGAACTTCGAGAACCAGAGAGGCAAAATATTTGTGGGTTGGTACACAGCTCGTTTTGAGAGGGTGTGGCGGGTGTTTGGAAACTATAAAAACCCAAAGCTTTCTTGACATTGAACTTGAGAAATGTTTGCGAATGTAGCAAAGCGCAAAAAAATGGTATTAGTTCTACAGACTATTAGGCGAAGAGAAGCGGCAAAAGGCA
The DNA here is from genome assembly GCA_035041755.1 of Cacoxenus indagator. NCBI lineage: Eukaryota > Metazoa > Arthropoda > Insecta > Diptera > Drosophilidae > Cacoxenus > Cacoxenus indagator. The sequence continues at coordinate 1,420,280 of JAWNKX010000665.1, forward strand.
ATAAAAGCACATGCGAGAATACGTGCCAATAACAACACAGGCAGATGCATGCATACATACCCAGCAGCAGCCGAAAAATTAATTTCATTGTTTTTCGTGTTGATGCCGTAGTGTTGCTTTTTTAGTCACTATTTGCTACTATAATATTTCAATATATGTATGTACGTAATCAACAAAAGTAAAGACGACATTTTGAGTAAAAAAATAATTCCTTACATATACCAAAAAAGATTGGATGGTAACTTTCACTAAAAGAAAGGCAGAAAATTGAAAAGGTGAAAGCGTGTGGAAGGAGTTGGGAAGAGCTGGAAATGTGGTGAGTATGAAGATTGAGCAAACGCTTTGGCTAATGGTATACACATATTCAACGAAGAAATTCACCACGATGTGCGCGCATCATGTATTTTTTTTTTAATCGCCTTTGACACAAACACCAACGCTGATTTGTCTGGTTGCAATTGCACTTCAACAGTTGTTGATTTGTTGCATTCATTTTTTTTACCTTGCGTACATCTAGCTGATTGCATATATTCCTTTTCAATCATTCTTTATCAATCCCTCCCATTACTTCCTAGGTCTTTGGATTTGTTTTCCCTTTTGGTGATGCTACATTTAAAAACACCTTTATCGATTTACATGAGCAACAACAAAACGATTCAATGGAACTAACTACAGGTCCCAGTATCAGTTTCGCATACACACACACACAACACACACTTCCCATTGCACTTTCTCGCATTGCATTGCTTGAATCTTACGCACCCTCATAACCTGCAATGATACAGCAATGAAGAAGTACGTGTGTGCGAGCGAGCTCGCATGTATTGCATTTGAAGCTGATTTCCAGTTACCAGCTGCACTGATAGCTGCAGTTTTAGTCCAACGCTCATACTACATTATCCAAATGTCTGGTTTGCGATATTTGTTGCATTTGCAGTTGCTGATGCTGCTTCTCCTTCTCTTTGCTTCCTCTTCACCATTTGCATTTTTCGAGGCTTGTTTATTTTTTTGTTTGTGTGAGTTCATGACTTCGTTTTATAGTCTACCATCGAAGAAAATTACTCGTAAATGTACAATTTTTTTGTTGCGCTTTTGCTTTCTTTTCATTGCCTTTTTCTTATAGTGCGTATTTCATTTCCTTTTCCTGTTTTGTTTTATGCATTTTGAAAATTTGAATGTGCCGTTGAAAGTGTATTTTATTTCTTACTTCACATTTTTGCATATTCAGAGTTTTCCTTTTGGCATGTGTGTGTGTGCCAACTTTCCTATGGTCTGTTATAACCCGTCTCACAGAGGTCCAAACGGCCGATCTATCATTAAATGAATATCGTTAAAAGTAAAGATCTGTTATTTTAGCAGCTCTGCGCTCTGTCTACTGCTGCGATTTTCTCGTTGATCTTCCAGTGTTTTACTTTTTTGGTGATATTTCATATTCTTGTCTTTTTTGATTTTTTTTTATTCGAATATTTGAACATTGCGACTTTGTACAGTTTGAGCAGCACTACCGGCAAACTGCGGCTTTGTTTATGTATTTTATTTGTATCTGTACAGTTTTAGGAGCATCTGAAATTTTAGTTGGGCTTAATATTTAGGGAATTCTACGGTTTTTTCACACCAAAATTTACAGTAACCATCTAAAGACTATTATAGAGATTCCCTGGAAATTTCATCAAAATCGGTACAGTGGTTGGTTTCGGCGTCTAGAACGGACAAACATACAAACAAACACACATACTGTCAATGTTATATATGTATATACCAGCTAGACCCGGCAAACGTTGTTTTGCCCCCAAAGAACGTTTGTTCATTTGTTAGTATTGATAGGTAACAAATTACAAATTACGTGCAATCCTAAAACAGGAAAAGGAAATGAAATAAGCACTATAAGAAAAAGGCAACGAAAAGAAAGCAAAAGCGCAACAAAAAAATTGTACATTTACGAGTAATTTTCTTCTATATATAAAATCGCTAGGCATTTAAAGCTGTGTTAGTGAATGAACAGATTGATTTTACTTTGAAACGGTTCAAAAGATTCTATCAAATTTGAATGAGAACTCTGTACCTACGCTCTGTACGTATCAGTGAGCTTTCTATATATACGCAAGCCTGAATAATAAAAATAGCACCTACCCAAGGTCACATATAATAAGAAAAAAAAACCGATAAGAGCTCGAACAGAACCCATGGTAAAAATTTGAGCTCGATAGTCCTTATGATGCCGAGAACACCCGTTTCTAACAAACAAACACTCAACGAGTTTGGATTTTATACATATAGATAGATAGATTTATATATAGATAATTATTATATTTTTATTAATTTTTTGTTTAGTATATAGAAAAAAAGTAAAAGAATTTAAAACTCAAAACAAATTTTGATATTCATTTTTTTTAAATTCAATTATGTTTGATTTTGTTTTAATTTCTTGTAAATTTCATTTAATTGGTGACCCAACATTGCTAATATATTCTGCACCATGAATTAGAATTTGGTGAATCGAAATTAGCATGTTGCCGAAAAGCATCAGGTATTTACATCTTCTAACTGAAAACTAATAAACACTAAAAACTGTTATTTTAAAAGCTAGCATAGGTTGTGCGAACACCTTCTTCCTGTGCCGCAATTGTTTGTATTTCCATAACCAGCCTTTCGTATGTTCAGCAGTAATGATAGGTTTTTTCTAGTCTCGGTTTGTATAGGGGTTTTCGTTCTTCAACGATGTGTTTATTTGGCCCGCGAATCTGTCACGCTTTAATGGGTAGCCTATAAGAGAGGTGAATTGCAAAGAATCTATATTCAAAAAGGTTTTCGTTTTTGGTCTCGTTCATATCATTATTCATTAGTTAACAAATTCTACATGTTTGTAATGCTGATTGTTCCAGTTCAAAATAAGTCCATTTGCGAAATTTCTTGATTTTCTGCCAATTGCCAAAAGTTGTTAACTATAATAGAACTAAACACAGTTCTTCATTGCCAAGAACTCCTGCGTTGTGATCCTTACGTTGTGCCACATTAAAAAAGAATTCATTTTAATACCCTCAAATGCACCTGATCATAGCTGACAGGCTACCATATAGGTTGGCTTTGAATAACAAAAAATGTTGAATAGTAAAACTTCAAAATTTGAATTAAGTGCGGCTAGCGAAGCTGTTTGTCCACTGTGCGCCTGTGCTTCTTGTTGCTTTTTCTGCAAAGTCGTCATTATTTAAACGCGTAAAATAAAATGTAAATGCCAACTTTTCATTTCCTGTTGCTTTTTGACATAGTTTTCGAGCAAACGCTTTTGATTTTTCCGTTCTGCATTTTTCAGGGCGTTCAGTCATAAAATTGTAAATAAGTAAAGGCGCATGCCTCGGTTCGATCAAAATTGTTTATACGCATTCAATGCTTTTTTTTTCGGAAACTCATTTGATACTAGAATAGGTCATACCCAAATCCATGCGTCTATTTTAAGTTCTATAAGGCTGATCTTTTGCTTCACCATGGTGAACACTTGCTGGTTGCAACCTACGCCGACAACACAGCGCATTTAATCCCCACGACACTACGTGCTTGTTGCAGCATACGGAACATTCACGCTTAGACGCGCCACTTCCCCTCCAGTTTCTTAAATGGCGAATGCGTCTCCATTGAGCCCAATGCTAAGTATCTCGATCTTACACCGGACGGAATGCTTAACTGGCAGGAGCATATAAAAACCTGCAAATTGAACTGGCTGCTAAGAAATAAGTCCCAGCTCAGCCTGAGTAATAGTAAGTCATGTTGTACAAGACAATAATTAAACCATTACGCACGTACGGCATCCAATTATGGGATGAAACATCAGACTCTAAAATAGAAATTATTCAACGCTTCCAATCGAAGCTTCTGAGGAATATAGTGTGTGCTCTTTTCTAAGTGCGATATATTCGGTGATTCAAAGAGACCTTCGGGTGCCGCTTGTAAAAGTAGAAATAAAACCGTTAGGTAAGTTACATACGACCAGACTGCTTGCTCGACAAAAGCCTTCTAACCAGAATGCTACGAAGATAGCATTCGCTTGACCTCACCTTTCGTTTCCCATTAATTTCTGATTATCACTCATGTTCATATATTTCATCATGTCATGCGTAATTTTTTTCTGTATAAAGAGATTTACTGAATGGCCATACTTGGGCAGTTGTAAGTAAGAATGAAACAAAAAAAGTCAAGTTCTTGTATAACAACTTTTGTTTATATCTTGACGACCTTACAAGACCACGATAAAAATACACCATAAAAATCCATTCAAGTTTACAGATAAAAAATTTTGTATTTATGCTTCTTTACCCCGAATTTCTGACGAGTTTTATCATAGACATAATCTTGAGTTTAGTTTCCTCCCTGTATACAAATTTCTTTTGGTTTGCATAGCAATGGGAACCAGATATTTTTGGCATTGCCAATTCATTGGAGGCACATATTTAGATGGCTGCAAGCATTATAAACCATCACCACAGTAACCTATATTGGCAAAGTGTGCACTAGCCTAGGGTAATTCCTATGGGGCAGTGGCACGCATCTCAAAGGGCGGTCACAACGGCGGTCTGTCATTGCCAATCGTCCCATCGAAGATGCGAATTCGTAGGTGAAAGTAGAATATCCAGAAAGTTATTAGATTATTTATGACCTGCATTCCTGAGCTTTTCGACAGTCTTAATTATTAATCCATAAAGGGTCTCATTTTGAAGAATTAAGGCGTCATATTCGGATGAACAATGCGCACCTCTTATAAGTATTTGAAGTCTATGCGTCATCTCTCAAAGAAAAATCCAACGAATGGTACCTTAAATGATAAATATGTTTTGCTTATAAGTATTTGGCATCAGTCATCAGTTTAGCGGTCGGATGAGACCGGTTACAATGTACAATGTATGGTAAAAGGAAAACTTGAGGCGGTGTTTGTCTGACTGACATCGCCTCTCCCTATGGTAATTTCAACTGACTTGGTTGCGCATGAAAATTACAACTCGACTCGATACGCATGAGTTACGGATGAGAGGAGCGCATCATTAAATCGCCTCGGCATTGCCTTGTTCGACTTGTGGGGCTGACAGTCAAACTTTTTGGATCAGAACAGATGATTTTCCGGTTTGGCAAACGTCACTGTGTACGCAAAAACAGGTTTTGGGCTTAAATCTCGTTCCGTGTATGAGTGAGTGCTGCCCTTTCCGATTTTAAGGGCAGAGGGGGCATCGGCGACGTTAAGCCACAAAAACAAAATATGTGTGTAAACGCAAAATGAATACAATTCACGACTTTTCAGTTAACCTTATATTGGCATATTTTTAACGGTTAGCATACTTTTTTGTTGGTGTACTTAAAAATCAACAGGTTTAATGGTTATAAAGCGTGATAATATAAATGCGACCAGCACCGTGGCGCAGACAAAACAGAAGGCGAACTGGTAGAAGGACTCTTCAGTGAATATGTCGGTGAAAGCTGGCAGCTCATTGTAGATGTGCTCGATGACGGCGAGCGTACCACGGCTCTTTTTACGCATTTCCTGGACTATTGAGCTTAGTGTAATTGCGGTTATACAATCGACGTGGTAGTTGCGTGGTACGGTAAACGACAAAGTTATTTCTTCTTGAACGTCTTCTTTCCTGCGCCTCCTGATAGCTTCTGCTTCACAGCCTTTGTGGCTACCTTCGATGAGATCTCGTCGGGTGGAGCTAGTGTAGAAACGTGTTTATTGCACAGTTGCAACAGCTCCAAAGTGTTTAGATTGTCACTCTGGAAGCGTACTTCTTTGACCTGAGCCTGTGCTATGGGGGGAAAGATTGAGTAATATTAGCGAGTCCAGTGCATGAAGGATTTATTTCAATTCCCAACTTACCCTGCGCTGATTCGATCAGAGAAAATCGTATGCTCGCTGGCTGGCGATTGCAGAGAACGTCTGTTTTTACAATGCAATTTGGATTCGTTTGGGTCACTTTCGGCGTCGATAAAAGAAAGAGAAATTCGCTGTAAAATCAAAGTGGAGAATACAGATTCGAATTAATAAAAGGTTTGTGTTTTTTGTCTTTGCAGTTGCACTTCAACGTCGTCAGACTCGACTGAAACTGTCTCAAGCTGACGCCGACACCGACGAAAATGTCAACGGAGCGTGAGCTGGCTCCGGTCGGGCCAGCTCAGCTCCACACTTTGCCCCTAACATATCCTGATTTGGGCACTACAATGCAGTTGAACTCGGCGGTTGGCATCATTGGCAAGGTCTATGGTGAGTAAACGTTTTCTAATCACCTCTTATATATTTTGATCCAATTTGTAGGCTAATTTGACAAGTGAAGCACACAGTTTCTCTGATCTGGAAAATTCTTTTTACGGCTAAATAAAGTCAAAATGCGCATGTTTGTAATTTGTGTGTGTGTGCGTGCAAAATATTGGAAAGCGCTTTTCGAAGCGTTAGGGTGTGCAAAAGAAAGCTTACCGCGTTGAATTCACATTTTCCGCAAACGGATCGAACTGTACTGTTATGCGCTTTACTCCTTTCAGATTGACACCCTTTAATTGTTTGCCTATAGCTGAGACAATACCGCCGGATCGGCGGAAAGTGCCACTAAATTTGATGGACATCTTTAGTAAAAAAAAAAGGCACCGCAAAATTAATGGTTTTGTAATATAATTTCAACAAAAACCTGGCAGCACTGCGCATTTTCCACCTTATTTTACACCACTGCTCGTGTTCGTATAGTTGTTGTCCTTTTGCAAATCACATAACCGTTCAATGGTAACTTGACTCTTTGAATTTTCGCTGCCCATGTATTAAAACACGCGAAAACAATTAGCACTTTCACATTGAAACATACCCATTTTTTTATAAAATTCTTTGGGTTCGTGTTTTAGTTGTTCCTTAAGTGTTGGAACATTCCTAATAAAAGTTTCTGTTTGTTCCACAGTACAACACTTAAAACACTGTTCTTCAATGACTATATACATTAGATAACCATCTCGCTCAGACTCATATACTTTCAGACCACTGGAGAGAGAATGTGCAGTGTTGTTTAATGTTGGTCGGATTGTGTTTCGTGTGGATGTATTGGATTAATTTGTGTGGGTTGCGACTACAAAACGCGTATTCTCCGTATTGAAAATTGCGTTTTTTCATAATGCACGACATAAAAAGTTAATAAATTGTATTAAAATCAATAACGGTAGTGTACGCGGAGTGTTTGTGTATAAAATCCCATTTGGAAAAGGGCTTTGAGGCATACAAATTGCATCGCAAAAAGTGCACCACATTTTTTCCACTGCGCTGCTGCTTCAGTCGCTGTCGTTGCTTTTCTCCGTACTACTGCTGCTGTTGTCTGAATGGGAACGTGTCCGCCGATGTAGACTGAATCGTGTTCTTTGTAGTCTTCAATTCAACGCATCAGAAAAATTACCGGAGTCATATCGCCGCTGTAAATTAAATAAATACGCAACAAAAAAGAATCGTCGCGCCTTCCCCATATTTAAATATGAAACATAAAATGAATACATAAAAAAGCCATAATTGCCTGCCAAAAATACAAGTTAAATAAAATAAACACGTAGCGACAAGAAAAAGAGCTGCGCTGCCACAAACGCGACTCTCAACGATTTTCTAAGTTTTTTCCATGTTACCATTAAGTGAAAAAAGGAAAATAATAGTAATATAAAAGTAAACGGAAGCTGTGCCTATATTTGTGTTCTTAACTCCTACGAAAAACAAAAGTCGATTTGTGCGCCGAGGGAAATTCCATTTAAAATAATTTCCACGACTTGCAAAAAAAAAAACTAGCAAAACTACAAGAAACAACCAAACGAATATTTCATTCTAACGTGTGATAAGCAAAAAGGCTGAAAAACATATTACTTAGCGAAAAAAAACCAACTCAACTACATTACAATCAATTTAAAATAGCGTAAAGAAAAATAAACTAAACAATTCTAGGGCAAAGATGTATCCAGTTGGACAGCGTAAGTTTCAAAAAGCATTCGAAAAAGGGGGGAAGATTTATTTATTTATTTTTTTCTATGTAATCATGTATTTTTCTTTTGGTGTTCTACTTCGTCGTTTATGTGTTTCGCTAGCATAGCTTAGGTAGAAGTAAATGCGTGAGAGCGAAATGGCGAACATTTGTGTGCAACAAACAAAGTGAAACAAAGCGGAACAAAGCAAATCATGTTGTATGTATGGCCAAATGGCATAAATGCAAAAATTATGAGTGCGTTAAATGTTTCGAAAATGGGGTGTAGCCCACAAAATTTGGTAGACAGAAAAAGAAAGGAATAACAACAAACAATGTAAAGATGAAACTGCCGAATACTTCGGTGTTCTGCCAGAGCATTGCAATTCTGCGCGAGTATGTGTGAGGCATAAAGTAAATGAGGAACCAAGAAACTGTGAGAGGCTGCAAAATGGCAACAAAAATATGCGCCTAGACAGAAAAATGAAGTTATTTTGTTTTTACCGTCTGGCTATCTTTGAGTTACTTTGTTTATTGATTGAATACTTTATTGATTTTTTCTTTAATCTCGAGAGAATTAATTTATTATTTTACAATTATCTTAAATTTTTAATTGCCAAAAAGTGGTACGTCTCCAGGGTTCCTATTATTGTTATTTCGTACTCTATTTTTCTTGCTAATTACGCCCGTTAAATTAGGTCAATGGCCGTCTAAATCGACTTTCGATAATTGAGTTTCGTATTTCTTAAGCTCTTGCCTTTTTGTGCTGTCGTTCATTTGCTGGAACGTGTGTGATTCGTTATGATTATGCCGTTTTTATGCTCTTCTCGCACTCAATTCTCTAATTCGTGTAGTACATAAAGCTGCTCTCTAATTACGTCGCAGTTGTACCTCTGCTCTTTTGATTTTTCGTATTTTAGATTTATTTTGAGCCTTTAGAATGCCGTACATCATTAGTAAAGGATAATGTTAATTGTATAAGGATAGAGGAATGTTTGTCTCTGCTGAACGCAGTGATGCTAGATTTGTAAAATTACGGCGTTTAGCTACTTCGGAAAATGGCCTTTTTTATTTCTGCTTTAAATAATTTGCCAACAATTAACGTATTCGCCGCCATTCCACTCATCTGATAAATACTTATTAAGAACATAAATACATATAAAAAAAAAAATTTATAAATAAATATCATTACATTTCACTTTCCAAGCAACTAATAACACTCAAATTATTTACTTTAAATTTTTTGTCTTTTTTACTTTGTATACAAACGAAAAATGACTTGGTTGTCAAAGTATTTTTGTGATGAATTTTTAGCCATCGCCATCACTAAGTTTTTATCGAAATTGTGAATTAGGCATTCACAATGAGCGAAAAGCATCAAAAAAGGTCATCAAATACTTCTGCTGAACGCGCCCTATTTTTTCGATGTATGGGATTTTAAATTGACATATCGATATATCAAAAATTTATATATCGCTCATAAATATCGACTTGTAGAACAAAAAATATCGATATATCGATGTTTTTCAACAAGCCTATCTAAGATCATACTTGTTAGCCGTTTATGCGGAGTTTGACATTCCTTTGCCTGAAATCGTAGCATTGTGTATGAAATTCATTTGAATGTAAAATTAAATGTGAAATTCATTTAAAACATATTCTTATCTAAAAGGTTTTTTTTAATGCTCAAAAAACGACAATTTTGGTCTTTTATATACTTGAGATAGGAGTTTATTGATTATACATTATATATATATATTGTTAAAAAGCGTCCTCTTATTTTATTATATTATTTTATTATAAATCTCTATAAATGTTTATTACTTTTATATATCCGACTATTGGTTGTGGTAATACGAAATTGACTAATCTCAGAACTAGTGTCCATGGTGGTTGCACCTACTTGGTACTTTTTTATTAATAAATATATATATACGTATGTTCTTGAATACTCAGGATGCACCAATGCAAGAAAAAGTAAAAAAATGAAGAAAATTTATGTAATAAACAAGAAAAAATGTCTGTAACTAATCTAATAAAATAATCGCATATTTTTTATTTTTCTCTTGTTTTGTAATATTTCTTTTTAACAACAATGGGCGATATTTATTTATTTTTGTATTAATTTTTATCTCTGCATTTTTATTTAATTTTGTTATTTTTTCACTTTTTATTATTTTACTCTCGTTTTGTGTTGATTTCTTTTTATTATAGAATCACAATGGACACCCTCGCCCACGCGGCCGCAGAGTCCAACTCAGGCGCAGACTAGCTTCGACACGCTCACATGTAAATTTCCGAATCAAAAACGAACAATATTTACTAACCAAAAGATCAAGATCGAAAACTTAAAAGTTTGTTCATAATTTATATTTGTTGACTATTCTGTTAGTTGCTTTTTGTTTGCGTTCTTTTGTTCTACTAAAACCAAATTTTCATGTAATTAACTTTTTCTTTTGTAATTACCTCGTCACATTTGTAATGTTATAAAAGCAACAAATTTCAAATTAAAAACATGAAGAACTTCAAGAAGAACTTAATGCTAACAAAAACGTGTTTGTAGTAGAACCAAGGCATGCTTTTGTTCATGGTATCCTTAGCTATTTCGAAGTCAATTTAATTATTGAGTATTTATCTAAGCATTTGTTAAAACTCATGAATCATAATCATTATATCTCTCTCAACAATATAGCACCACCAGCACCCGGTTCATCAGTGAATCCCACCGCAGTGACCAGCCCGAGTGCTCAGAATGTCGCCGTTGGAGGCGCCACCGTTGGCGGTGCTGCTGCCGCTGCACAAGCTGCAGTCGCATCAGCACTCGGTTCTGCCGCCAGTGTATCTTCGTCAACGACAGCTGTAGCTGCTGCAGTCCCGGCAGCACAGCCGGAATTGCCTGTCTTTACTTGTCCACGCCGACCGAACTTGGGCCGTGAGGGGCGACCGATTGTGCTGCGTGCTAATCACTTCCAGGTGACAATGCCGCGTGGATATGTGCATCATTACGACATAAACATTCAACCAGACAAGTGTCCACGTAAGGTGAACCGTGAGATAATCGAAACTATGGTGCATGCGTACAGCAAAATCTTTGGCGTGCTGAAGCCAGTCTTCGATGGACGCAACAATTTATACACCCGTGATCCGCTGCCCATTGGTAACGATCGCCTGGAATTAGAAGTGACGTTGCCTGGTGAAGGTAAGGACCGCATTTTCCGCGTAACGATTAAGTGGATGGCGCAGGTGTCGCTGTTCAATCTGGAGGAGGCGTTGGAAGGGCGTACGCGTCAAATACCATACGACGCGATACTGGCACTGGATGTGGTTATGCGTCATTTGCCGAGTATGACGTATACTCCAGTAGGCAGGAGTTTTTTTAGCTCGCCCGATGGTTACTATCATCCTTTGGGTGGCGGTCGTGAGGTGTGGTTCGGTTTTCACCAGAGTGTTCGGCCATCGCAGTGGAAGATGATGCTGAATATTGATGGTGCGTAATTATCTATGCATCACGTAAAGGAATATTGCGAATCCGCGTTTTTATTTTTTCTTTACTTACACAGTGTCAGCGACGGCTTTCTACAAGGCTCAACCTGTAATAGATTTCATGTGCGAGGTGTTGGACATACGCGACATCAATGAGCAGCGAAAGCCGCTAACGGACTCTCAACGTGTCAAGTTCACGAAGGAAATCAAAGGGCTCAAGATCGAGATCACTCACTGTGGCCAGATGAGACGCAAATATCGTGTGTGTAATGTGACGCGCCGTCCGGCACAAATGCAATCGTACGTATAAAATTTGTTATTCACATTTAATAGCTGATTTCAAGTTGTAACTTGAATTTTCATTTCTGCGCATTTGACAATTCAGATTCCCGCTTCAATTAGAAAATGGGCAAACTGTAGAGTGCACGGTGGCAAAGTACTTTTTGGATAAGTACCACATGAAGTTACGCTATCCGCATCTGCCATGCCTGCAGGTTGGTCAGGAGCATAAACACACCTACTTGCCATTGGAAGTGTGCAACATTGTTGCCGGTCAGCGTTGCATTAAGAAGCTTACTGATATGCAGACGTCGACCATGATTAAGGCGACTGCCCGCTCTGCGCCCGATCGCGAACGCGAGATTAACAACCTTGTTAAGCGTGCTGATTTCAACAACGATTCGTATGTGCAAGAATTCGGCCTAACCATATCGAATTCAATGATGGAGGTGCGTGGTCGCGTGTTGCCGCCACCGAAGTTACAGTACGGTGGACGCGTTTCGAGCATGACTGGCCAGCAAATGTTCCCACCGCAAAACAAGGTCAGCTTGGCCTCGCCCAACCAAGGCGTTTGGGACATGCGTGGAAAGCAGTTTTTCACTGGCGTCGAAATACGGGTGTGGGCCATCGCTTGCTTTGCGCCACAGCGCACCGTTCGCGAAGATGCACTACGCAATTTCACCCAACAACTGCAAAAGATCTCGAACGACGCGGGCATGCCCATCATCGGTCAGCCTTGTTTCTGCAAGTATGCAACCGGTCCAGATCAGGTAGAGCCCATGTTCCGCTACCTGAAGAATACATTTGCCGCATTGCAATTGGTGGTGGTGGTGCTGCCGGGCAAAACACCGGTCTATGCGGAAGTAAAGCGCGTTGGTGACACTGTACTCGGCATGGCCACCCAATGTGTACAAGCCAAGAATGTGAACAAGACATCACCGCAAACGCTGTCCAATCTCTGTTTGAAGATCAACGTCAAGTTGGGTGGCATTAATTCCATACTCGTGCCGTCTATACGTCCGAAGGTTTTCAACGAACCAGTGATATTCCTTGGCGCAGACGTAACACACCCACCGGCCGGTGACAATAAGAAGCCGTCCATTGCGGCTGTGGTTGGCTCAATGGATGCCCATCCATCACGCTACGCGGCCACTGTGCGAGTACAGCAACATCGACAAGAGATTATCCAAGAGCTGAGCAGTATGGTGCGCGAACTGTTGATTATGTTCTATAAGTCCACCGGGGGCTATAAGCCGCATCGCATCATACTCTATCGTGATGGTGTCTCCGAGGGCCAATTTCCGCATGTGTTGCAGCATGAACTAACGGCGATTCGTGAGGCCTGCATCAAATTAGAGCCCGAGTACAGGCCAGGCATAACATTCATTGTCGTGCAAAAGCGACATCACACTCGGCTCTTCTGCGCCGAAAAGAAGGAACAGAGCGGCAAATCGGGCAATATACCAGCGGGAACGACCGTCGATGTGGGCATCACGCATCCCACGGAGTTCGACTTCTATCTATGCAGTCACCAAGGCATTCAAGGCACCAGCAGACCTTCGCACTATCATGTACTCTGGGATGACAATCACTTCGATTCGGATGAGTTACAGTGTCTAACGTATCAACTGTGCCACACTTACGTGCGCTGCACCCGTTCCGTGAGCATACCGGCACCAGCCTATTATGCACATCTTGTAGCGTTTAGAGCAAGGTATGTGATCAATCGGTCTCATTGCTTATTAGTACTTTTCAAAGTATATATGTACTTCCATTCACTTAGATATCATTTAGTGGAGAAGGAGCACGACTCTGGGGAGGGGTCACATCAGAGCGGCTGCTCCGAGGATCGAACTCCAGGCGCTATGGCACGTGCTATCACTGTTCATGCAGACACGAAGAAGGTGATGTACTTTGCTTAAAAAGTATCTCACAACACATCACAACCATACACTCACACACGAACACAACCATCATATAAAGCATGTAAACAAAACAAAACAAAACTAGTGGTTCTCACATCGAACACCGGATTTCGAAAAAGCATTTGAATAGCTGAAAACATAAAGAAGGAATGCATAACCCAACCTAGCCGAGCCAGAGGAATGGATAAAAAAGAAGTTTTTTCCCGAAATTCATGCCAAGCAACAATCCCAACTGAAAACAACCAACCAAACTATAAAGAAACGTAGCGTATTAGGCGATAAGTTTTAAAGTTTTTTATGTTACTTTATTCTATTGTATTTTTTTCAGTCATTTTTGTTCATTTTAATTTATACTTTTTATTCTACTCAAATCAAATATTTTTTGAATAATTATAGTTAACTTAATTAAGGGCACTTAAAAATAATAAGCAAAAAAGTGAGAATCGAGGCTTCTAATTTCAATTTGTTTTGTTAATTTGCACCAAAAATTGCATGAAAAAAATAATAATACGAGACGAAATTAGGCAAGTTAGAACCATGCGAAAACTATTCTTATTTGTCATTTCAAAGGGAACCAAAAAAAAAAAAAAAACGTATTCAATTTGCAATATATATATTTATCATATCTTATTAAAGAGATGTGAAAAAAGTGAGAAAAAAAATACAATCATCGTCAAATCGCCAAAGTAAAACAAAAGAAGAAAGACGTAAGCGCCCAACTAAAAAATGTCGAACCTTAAAACCACCAGTAGCAAAGACCCAAGGAACAAAGTATAACGGCTTAAAGAAATATAAATGTACAACTAAAAAAAAAAAAAAAAAAAAAATGTAATGGATAAAATTGATACTATTTTCGTATTAGTTAGTAAGTTGGAAACAAAGAGAAAATGCTTTACCAAAAATGAACACAAAATTACCACAAAAAGATCAAAAAAAAAATATATATATATATATATTATTTATATAATTAGCTCTTGCGATTTAATGCCACACGTGTGTATTTGAAGTTGTGCAAACTAATCGGAATTGTTTAACAAATCACAAACAAAACAAAAAAAAATTGAAGCAAAAAGTAAGAATTTATAAATAAGCGGGTATAATTACAAATAGATAGTTCCCAAGTGTGAACAAAAATTATTCGATGCTTAATCGCCGCCTAAGTACCGCTCTTACCATCATATTCCAAGAAAGTCAAACATTGATAAATCTAATTGAATGCAACATGAAAATTCACATTTTTTTATCAGTGCTAAAATTTCTTTTCCCACCCTCAAATGGTAATATTTTGTATTGTTTGAGGAGTAGACTTTCTGAAACCGTTCACAAATTCACGTCAAAATTTTTAAATTTTGCATCCTAAGCAAAAAATAATAGATTTTTTTTATATAATGCGGCTCTTAGAGATTTCTTTTAGCTTTCTCTCAATACAGATTTTACTGTACTTCGCTTCA
Organism: Cacoxenus indagator; assembly: GCA_035041755.1. Classification (NCBI taxonomy): domain Eukaryota; kingdom Metazoa; phylum Arthropoda; class Insecta; order Diptera; family Drosophilidae; genus Cacoxenus; species Cacoxenus indagator. Next base: position 1,435,370 of record JAWNKX010000665.1, read on the forward strand.
TAGTAGACTTCCGATTAGCTTCCTGAACAACGCAACTCCGCACTACCAATGCTTTCACTCATTCAATTGACACAAATTGGCAATTAAATAATAATAATTTTCATTCAAATATACACTTAAGTTTATTTTCCATTGGTTTAAATTACGTTCTTCAATTATATATACATTAATTAATAAGTTTATTTTAAGAGAAACTGACATTATCTCCCACATATCAGAACTACAAACAATTGATTTAATTTATGTTTAATTATCATTTTAATTTTATTATATTTGAAAATAATCCTCACTTTTGAGAATCATAAAAAAAACACTTGAAAAACTTTCAGAATGGTGTAAGGGTAATATTTTAACAAAAAAAAAAAAAAAAAAAAAAGTTTTTAAATTTATTATAATTGTGTATTAGTGTGTTTAGTTTATTGTTTATTTTATATAAGTACTAAGCAAACAAGCAAAAAATAGTATACAAAAAACAAAAGAGTTTTTAACTTCAAATGACTTTTGATGACACAGTTCAAGTTAACATTATTTGTTGAGTAATATTTGTACAAAAAGAGGAATTTTGTAATGTGTATGTAATTCATTATTCAATGATTAAGTTTGTACTCGTACTTTGTGGCATGTACACGACAAGGCGCGGGGCACATCGACAAATATTTTTTAGATTTGATTTGGATTAATTTGCCAATTATGCGAAAGGACGAAAGAGAGGAGACCAGCTGAAAGTGGGAAAATATATACATAATTATAGAATTAAAGATGCATGAAGTAAATGAGAAAGTTTCACACAAGGGATTTAAATTTATAACTTTGAAATAGTATTTAATAATTTTGGCCAATAGTGTTATAGAACGAGACGCTAAAGTGAATTATAATTTTGCAGCTTTGTAATTAGTTGCCTCTGTGTAATTGTACCTAGAATTAAAAAAAAATACTATATTATTGTTTAACAGCGTAAGAAACAGAGACAGCTATCTCTATTTCGACTATAAGCAAATAAACCGATTAATTAATAAACAAACAATTATTAATTTTTAAGTTCGGCAAAGATCAATGCAAAAATAAACCATGGAATAACACTATATGAAAACAAAATGCAATTATTAAGTGGTAATTAAAATTTATATTAACTAATTAGCAAAGAGAGAAACGAAATAAAAAAGACAAACTACCGAAGCTTAACTCAAATCAAAATGACAAGAAAAACACAAATTATTTATAGTAATTATGCTTAAATGCAGCTTTATCTTTAATAATACGCGTAACGAAAATAATTAATTAAATTTAAATACGCATTAAAAGGTTTCTTGAATATTTAAGCTGAAACAAAATGTCTAAATTAAAATCTATATTAAAGAAAGAGGGAATCGAGTATCCAAACAGACCGCAAAACACAGCGTCAGGCTGCTCCAAATGAAATGACCGACGTTAGTGACGACTTGACTGATGAGTCGAAATTGCTTAAAACGAGCAGTTAATTATTCAAATACTAAATTGATTGCAAACCTTGCTCGTGAAAAAGGCGTTGGTAAAATCTCATTAAGTGAAACCAGTAAGGCAGTGAAATTGCGAAAATGCTAACAGGAAAGGTCTCGTTCAAGTATTAAGAAAGCATGTTTAGTAGACAGAGAGGAGTGTGTGGGTTATTATAAATCTTATTTTTTTTTTGTTTTGTTAAATGTATACACATTTTTATTTTAACTTTTTTATTTTTAATTTAAAAAAAATTTGGTAGAGCAAAATTGTCTGATGTACATGGAAAAAGTGGAAGAAATGGTAAATTGTTACTAGACTGCACTATGTTTTAAACATATGTACATGTATTTATATAAGGGTATATAGTACCACATTGTTGAAAATGAGCTTATGTAATCTGCAGTCAAATATTTTATTTGTGTTGTCATTGCTTTGCTATTCAATTTCTATCTATTATAGCATGTTTTACATATTCTTAAACTCTTAATCAGTTCGATGATGTATGGTATAGTCATCTCTGCATACAAACCTATTTCTTTAGTTTCTGAACAAGAGAGCTACAATTTTTCAATTTTTTTTGTTTTGTTTGAGGCAGTCCTAGTAATGATACAGACCGATTGGTTAACAGAAAACCTTTTTTGTTTGTTGACATATCGAACTGAAATTTGGACTAATGCTTAATATCGCTGATGCTTGATATTGATGAGACAATTTTTAATGTGACGAGTATTTGCCAATTTTAAGAAATCACACAATAATGTTTGAAAAATGCTTGAGCGGCATCTGATTCAGATGTGGCACCATCCAGAGAGCAAAGCCTAAGGTTAGAAATGCACTTTCCGCAAAATCTACCAAATTCCTGTCCTACTCAAAACAGAATCGCTAACGAATTGTGTCTTATTAGAATTCGATATAAATTAACGAAAACAATGGAGTAGATTCGGCGATTATCTATCCTGAAGTGTTACTACTGGTGTTGTCAGAAGGAAAGCTGCTGTTAAATCGCGTATTCTTAATTAAAATCCCTCCTACCCCTCGTCTGAAAAGCACATCTTTCAAGAATCATCGCAGTGAAGTGCAATGTCTTTGTTGTCGTTGTAGGTGTGTAGTTCTTTATGTTATTTATGAGAAAGCAAAAACATAACTTGATGACTTGAACAACTCGAAAACCTAAAGCACCCTATATAAGACTGAAATCTTCAATAAAACCTTTCAAAGTTTCTAAATTATGCGCCAAAAAGCAATAAATCACATGCACCAAATAAGAACCCGTGTGAAAATCAAATATGATTTCACGTCATTGACTCTTTTAACCCCTCTACACTAACAAGCCAACAAAACAATAATGTTTACCCGCCAAATGAGTGAAAAATGTAATTACGTTTTATCTTAAATCAAATCAAAATTTTATTGTAAAGTAGCGAGCAAAGGTTGCGAACGTGTTTTAGGCATATTTTTCTAAATTAGTAGTATGCTTGCTCATATCAATATTCATGTCCGAACACGTACTCCTACGTTAAGAGGAATATCAAATGCAATCGAACAATGCAAGATAGAAATGCTCTCGCTTCAAACACACACACACACTCCCTCAGGCAGACACACACGTGCACAATACTTTCAACTCAACGAAACGGAACGGAACGAAACGGCATCACATAAGAAGGATATCAAACGATCGCTTTAATTACGTAAAATGAACCCTGTTTTACACAATAATACGCATAGATGTTTATAATTAGCAAAATATTAATGTTTTAAGTGATTTAATTAATAATAATGATACACGTATTCACAATAACGCAGTGAAGACATTTAAGGTGAAGTGCAAAAGTACTATGCCCGATGTCGAGGTCATTTTGACGTAATTCAATTCCTCTCTGAATAAATAAAGCCGGGAATATTCATTAAAATGTATTGATATGAATATTTATATAAAAATCTAATAGAATTAACTAAACGAATAAATGATAAAATATGGGAAATTTGTAACTTTGGTGATCTTTTTAGATGTTATTATTACTATTATGATGGACATAATGCAACACAACAATGAGCATTTGCAATTGTGACTTATTCTAAAATATAAATGTATATGTAGCTGAAAATACAAATAGATTGCGTACATATGCAATTGTACCAAATAAAAACACAAAAAAATTAACTCAAAACAGAAACACTTTTCGGCATACATATGTATATTTTTTCATATATTGTACCAACTTTTTAAGAGCAACCAAACAGCCGTGAAAAACGGTAAATATCAGAGTATTTTTTTTTTGGACAAATTTTCATTTTAAGTTGGCTTTCACAAAGCCATGCTTTTTCCTGTGTCGTTTAGAGAAATACTTTTTATTACATTAAAATACCATATGTCCAACTGCAAATCATATAAAATAGAACTAGCATTAATGTCCTTTAAGCCTCCAACAAAGAAGATATATGTATAAAATACACAATGTTTCGATAATAAATGATGCAAATTATATCAAAAGAATACGCAACTTTTTCGCTTAATTCAATGTTTTACTCTTTTGATAAGCGGCACGCCACGGCACGGCGCGGCACCACCAATCATCTGAACCGATTTGATCGCGAGAGCGTCCAAAAAAGCCGTTTGTTAGAATAAAAAAAAACATTCTTGCTCGTTTTTCGATGTCTTTTTGTGACGGAATGTATCAATGGATTGGGAATACGAGTCGTTTTTGTTAGAGTGGAAAGAATTAGGAGACGTGTCGTCATCATGTCAATAAACTACGCCTGCAACGCAAATACATTTACAGTGCCGAACTAAATTATTGGCACAGCAAGCAATTTTAACTTCAGGCCAGGTTTTGAATACCTAGTGAAGTGATATTTGATAAAGAAAACAATTTCTCAGATAAAAGGATCTATTCCCAACTCAACTAAATCATAATTTCATTTAAATATTTATTTTAATTAATTTATTAAAATTAAATAACAAAAAAAAAACTGCTAAATTTCATTGAACAAAATTATTATTTAATGAAGTCATTAAAAACGTAGAAAAAATGTAAAAAAAAAAACCTAAAAAAGTATTTTGTTGCTAAGCCTTTTTGTTGAATGACGGCTTTCAGCCGCTTTGGCATTGAAGAAACTAATTTTTTGGTCACATTTTTTTTGATCAATTTAAACTAATGTTCGCCCCAATGGTTGAAATTCAACCACTATGGCGACAATACACAACAGGTGAGTACCATTTATTAAAATGTCATAAAATCTTTGTAGAACGCAGATCATGCAAACAACAAAACCAAAACGCATAGAGGAACATCTTATTACCGAGCCGGTGAGAACAGTAGATAAGAAAATGAAAAAAAAATATGATGTTCGTTGTATTATAAAACATACTTAAATATGTACATTAAATACAGTAGACTCTCGCGTGTACATACATACATACATGTGCACCTCATAATATTTTTCATTCCCTCTCATTTCCCGCATGTTTATTCAATACGGTGATATTCAATAGTCAACCACTGATAACATGACCCAATCGTGAGAGGAATGATATGTCGTTTCTTTTTTATTGTTTCAAAGTAATATACATATATATATACAGTGTGCCATTTAAATGAGAATACAGAAAGAATTTTCATGAATTTTTGCGTTTTAAGCTTCATAACTTTTTTGATTATTTATATTTTATTATAATTCAAAAAATGGGCTTCACGTTATCGGAAAATAAAGACTCTAGAATTGCTATCGGCGAGAGAATCAAGTCTGCGAACAGGGCGTACTACGCGAACATTAAGTTATTTCGCTCAAAAATTCTATCAAGAGCACCGAAAATTAAAATGTATAAAACACTAATACGACCACTGCTTACGTACGATGCAGAAATATGGACATTAAAAACAAATGATACCAATCAATTATTGACTTTCGAAAGAAACGTGTTAAGGAAAATATATGGCCCAGTGCGTCTAGAAGTCGGAACGTATCGAATCCAATACAACAATGAATTAGAAAATATTATTGGCGTCCAAAATGTTGTACGTTTCATAAAGGCAAAACGTATTAGGTGGATTAGGCACGTGATGAGGATGTCAGCAGAAAGAATGCCAAAAAAGGCATTTGTTATGCGCCCAACTGGAGAAAGAAAATGTGGGCGGCCAAGAAAAAGATGGATAGACGACGTCGAAGTAGACCTTAACAAGCTGAATGTTGGCGACTGCAGAGCTCTGACTAGAGATAGAGCGGAATGGAGGAAAATTGTTGATGAAGCTATGGTCCGCACCGGACTATGATAGCTAAGAAGAAGAAGAACTAACTGTATGATGACTTTTGTGGAGGTGAATTTTCGATGTCTTCGTGCTTTTTTCTTATTATTAAGCATACACCAATGCAACCTGAAAACCCATTTTTTCCAAATACCTTGAAAATATATCAATTAATACTACTGAGTTTGAATTATAATAAAATCTAAATATTATTTAAAATCTAAATATAATTTATATATATAGATAGGATATATATATAGGATACAAAATCAATTTTTTATCTAATTATAAATAAATAAATATTATTTCATGCATGACACGCACACATATGTAGTACATATGTACATATTTCACTAACATTATTACAAAAATTGCGGGGGTTTGTGATGAATTTTTAGCCATCGCAATCACGGATTTTTTTTTCGAAATTTTGAATTTAGCATTCACAATGAGCGAAAAGCATCAAAAAAGGCCACCAAACAACACTTTTGCTTAACGCGCCGCGCCCATTGACTTTTGGAAGTCCTTAAGCCAGGCACACATCTCCTGACCCCGAGTACAACCGGTTGTACAACTAGTTGGGTGTTTTGTTTCAAACAGTCTCATTTTGTCTGGTATTTTCGGGTTGATCACATGTCTGTTTTTGTTGGAATACTCGTAATTGGCAAAATTTGTTAAAATAATGTGAAGAAAGCTATTGTAACTAGGTGTAATACTATTTTCTTTTGGGTTTCCCGAACCTTAGCGGATAAAAAAAAACAATTATAAGATATAATATCCGTGTCCTATTGTTTTTATAGGAGTTTTAACGGAAGTGTATTTACATTTTGTCATTGCCCAAATTCAACAGCTGAATTATCTGCAAAAAAAAAAATATCGAAATACGCTAAAGAAGACAAAGAACAACGGTGGCAGAGATGATTTCTGTATAGAGATGAGCGATAATGCGATTTTCGATATCACTGATTTCAGTGATTGCGAATTTTAAATCACTGGAGTGGAGTAGACGATAGACCTTGCATGCTATAAGTTGACCTTTCTTCTTGCTATTACTTTGCATATGCGAAATAAGCGATAAATGGGGTTATATTTTTGTAATTTTTTTCAATTCGGTGTGAGCTAGGTTGCTGAAAATTGATCAGAAGAAAGTCAAAAAGGTACGTTTCGTTGCTCATTCTCGGATGTTTAAAGTATTTAAGATTAAATTCAAAAATGACCTTTTTTACACATAATAATTTTACTTTTGAGAACCATTATGTACGTATGTACATACATAAGTAAAACAGAATAATCTACAAAAACTATATATTTTTTAATATAAGGTCACGTGCTGGAAAACTACTATTTGACACGAATTATGGCAGATGACTCCGTGGCGCAACGGTAGCGCGTCTGACTCCAGATCAGAAGGTTGCGTGTTCAAATCACGTCGGGGTCAGCGAATTCTGTAGATGGAAGGTATTTTTTTTCCATCTCATCTCAGCAATACCACTGGACTGGCTCTGTATGCTGTAAACTGTCACTCAAGAACAAATTGATGATAGTGGGCTCAATTTGTTGATACATAAGGGCATAAGGGCGACTTTGCTCCTTACAACACAAAACACGGGTACGATGCATACCAACGCTGATCGAGGAAATTAATTTCTTAATCTCGCCGTCGGTTCTTTAACAGGAGATTGTGAAATCGTTTAGTTGTTGAGTTTGTTTTTAAATATCCACTTTGCTGTAAGAATTATTACATAAATTGTTGCACTTTAGTTTTAATTATACAAATTAATCTGTTGCTAATAAAAAAGAATTAATATTAGAAAACTTTGCAATGGAGTTTGTTGGATATTGAAAAAGGCATCAGAGGCGTTGTAATATATATAAAATTGCGAAATGTTACTAAATTCAAAAATTGTTTCGTAAAGTCTATTGACCGGGAGCTTTTTTCTTCATAAAAAAAATTCATTTCCAGAACGTTTTTCCACAAAGCGAAACTTTAATTCTTTGATAATAACGCGCAAAATATGCAGGCCAAGGAATTCCGAGCCCTACTTCATATCGTTGGATACGATTTTAACAAGCTTTTTGCGAGACAATCTAGCGTAGGTGACACTTTCCAGCACGACAACACCCCAATTAGAGTGGCTAGCGCTACCTCCGGAAAACATGGAGTAGATCTGTCCAGACCTGTTTATGCAGAGTCCTTGTGTGTGACTGGATGCAACATACATTTTTGGAGTTTCGCATTTTTCAACTTTAAAATCTGCCTTTGGTTGAATGGAATGGATTCGAGATTTTTCATTATTTTATTTGAACTTTATTGAAACAGTTTTACGGTGCGTGTATTAACAGTTACAGAAGCAACAGCAAAAATATCTAAAATGTATTTTTAAACTTATTTAATTTATTTTCGATATAATTATTAAAATTTCTTATGCAGTTTTTCTAGTTGTCTTTTTCTTTTCTATTTTATTTTGTTTCACTAAGGCTTAACGAGTTTTTGTAAATTCCCTAAACTGTTTGCATTTCCGTTATTGTATTATATATATTAATATATCAATGTATAAATTCGAGCTGAACTTATTGGTTCGATTCGCTTAAGTTACCCAACACCGAAACAATTCTATTAATTAATTAAAAATGTTTAAATGCTTATACGAATATGCTTTCCTATGCGACGCAATGCCGTCTTCTTAATTTTAAAACAAATTCATAATTTTTGTTAATAATTTTCTTTTATAGGTTTCAACTACAATAGTTAACAACACTTTGGACCCAGTTGCGCTTATCAACAATTAATTATTTAGCACATTTACATTTTAAACTCGCTTCCACTCAAATTCACTAATTAAAATATAATATGCGTTTTTAAGTACTTTTTGCATTGACTCTGCTGACATTCTCACTTGATCTCCTTCGGGACAGTAGCAAGTAAAGATGATAGTTATAAAAAAAAAATATACGTGCATTCGATGTTTCATTACATAACTAATTTGTTCCTCTGAAGCCCATTTTTTTAAATATGTATTTTTTATATTAATTACTTATTGTTTTTCGATTTTATTTAGTATCTTTTTTATAGAATATTTTCCGTTTGCTCTTTGAATGTATTTATTTGCTATTTACTAAGTTTAAAAACTCCTCACGGGTCTTGGGATCATCACGGAACACGCCCAACATGGTCGAAGTCACAGTTTTGCTGTTGATTTTCTGTACACCGCGCATCACCATACACATGTGTCTAAAAATGTATGAAATATCAAAATAAAAAGATTATTCATATCTAGAATTATTATTATTTTATTTTGAATAATTATAAAAAAAAAAATTTTTTTTTTAATACGCAATAAAAACAGTATCACTTTTCTTTCATAGGGACACTTGAACAAAGCGATGTTGAATTCGTGAAAGACTCTAGCGCGAATGTATGCAAATAAACGAAACGAAATTATAATGTAGTTTGCATTGTCATTACATGACAGTTATATAGGGTGTTGATAAGAGCATCGGTGGTTCAGTGGTAGAATGCTCGCCTGCCACGCGGGCGGCCCGGGTTCGATTCCCGGCCGATGCATATACGTTTTGCCGTTTTTTTAAAATTGTTTCTGATTACTTACACGCCCTCAATAACAACAGCAACGCCAGCGGGCTGAACTGCCTGCGTTACAGCCACAGCAATTTGTTTAGTCAAACGCTCCTGCACCTGTAGACGCCGTGAGAAGATTTCAACAATCCTGTATAGACGAAAAAGTGTCGTTTATTATTTGTTTGTGGTAATAATATATCATTCATAACTCACCTGGCCAATTTGCTGAGACCCAAAATCTTGTTGCACGGCAAATAACCAATCGAAACTTTGCCATAGAATGGCACCAAATGATGTTCGCACATTGAGAACATTTCAATGTCTTTAACCACAACCATTTCGTCGTGATCCTCATCGAAGACAGCGCCGTTTAGGACATCTGAGAAAAAAAGTTTTTTTGTTGTAAAGTAAAAAATTATACTGAATGCAAATGACCCCGACGTGATTTGAACACGCAACCTTCTGATCTGGAGTCAGACGCGCTACCGTTGCGCCACGGAGTCCTTAATAAAATATTGTGCATAACTCACATAAAATAAATACTAGAATTCAACACAAGCATTGTGTTGCACAATTGCAAAATGGAGGGAAAAAAAAACAAATTAATTATAAAAAAAATACAACAGTTGGTCTAATTTTTTCTTAGCTTCTCTATTGGATTTCTTCGCTACTGTCTCTCTACTCTATCTATTTTCTTTATCTATCTCTTTTCTATGTTGATTAATATTATAGTAAATGAAGAAAACAATATCAGAAGTAAAATATAATATAATAATATTATAATATAATAAAATAAATTATATAATATATATTTATCTTTACAGCGGACATACCAACACCAAATGACGACGCTTCAATGATAGCCACATTTGCTGATGACACTATAATACTTAGCGCACATAGACAAGTAAACATAGCAACATCCAAACTACAACAGCATCTGGATACTACCCTAAGGTGGTTTGAAAAGTGGCAAATAAAAGTAAATAATACCAAAACAGTACATGTTATATATACAACTAAAACTAAATTCACACCACCTCGTATAAAGATTGACGGAGCTGACGTAAAAATTGAAAACGTAGTCAAATACCTAGGATTATATATTGATAACAAACTCAACTGGAAATACCATATACTTAAAAAACGGGATCAAATCAAGCTGAGGATTAGTCAATTATATTGGCTGCTCAAATCAAAATTAACATTAGAAAACAAAATACTGATCTACAAAGCTATTATAAGACCAATCTGGACGTACGGAGCACAAATCTGGGGAACGGCCAAAAAATCAAATACAGACATAATACAAAGACAACAATCAAAAATAATTCGCATGATCACCAAGGCTGGGTGGTATATAACTAACAATGATCTGCATCGTGATCTTAATATTCCAACAGTAACAGAGGAGATTACAAAAATAAGTCGTATCTACCAGACCAAGCTTACCAAACACCCAAATGTTGGTGTCAATCTACTACCAATACAGGAACTACAATGCAGACGCAGGTTACAGAGGACAAGGCCAGTGGATCTGGTTGAATAAATTCGAAATTATATATATATATATCTCAATACCACTTTTTTTCTTTGCTTTTGTTTAATGTGTTTATTTTTGTATTTTATATTTTTATTACATTTATGTTTACTTTACTATATTTTGCTCTATAATTGTATTAATTTAATTTAAATGTATATTATTTTTGTTACTATTTTGATTTTTTCCCCTACATCCTTACAAAAATAAAAAACTTTTGTGATCTGCTCACATAAATTAGTTACAACCCAGAAATAACTTTTAAACCATGTACTAATAGTCTTAATAAAAAATAAAGACATATGTACACGACATATGGGAAATAAAAAAATAATAAAAAAAAATAAAATATATTTATAAAATTGGATGTATGTCCGCCTGTCTGTCTGTCTCCTATAGACGCCGCAATCGCTGGCTCGATTTCAATGAAATTTTCAGGGAAACTCTAGAATAGCTTGTCGAGCAATCCTGTGAAAGTCGAAAATCTGCATTTATGCTTAAAGTGGGTTCTACGAAAATTGGCCCCCAGAAAAAAAAACAGGGTGAAAAGTCTCATCTCTACAGCCAAATAATGAAGATTTCTGCGCCTAGAGTTTTTATTCAGAAGTACCGTTTGTGCCCTTGTATCACAGCGAAACATAAATTCATAATTTCCAAATTATTTGTGTTTCCTGGGAATATTATTTTATTTTACTTTATTTAGACTAGACTTTTTTTTTCAACTTTGTCATCTTAACTACACATTTTTTTGCAAGTTTTATTTATTTTACAATATTTATTTGGTTTTCTAACGTAATAAATATAATTAATGTAATATGCTCTGGCGACTGGAGTTTTTATTGAATAAATTGACTACCGTCATGAAGGAATGAATGAATCCCTTACTGTCGAGTTATTGCTATAATTTCCAAATTTTACTCTAAAGTTCAGAAAACCGTTTTCAACATAATGTAGTTAACTTCATTACAATAAATTCAATTCATAACCAGAAGCTTATCTTTTCAATCAATTATTCATTTTTGAGTGTGGAAGCTGACTAGGAAATTACAGAAGAAAAATTGCCACACAACATGACATTGTCGGTTTCAAGAAAGGGCAGAACAAAGTAAATTCTAAAGAAATATAAAATTAAATAAAAAGTATATTAAAAAAATTAATTAATATTAAAAATTAATTGGGGGCAAATATTTTTAGCTGTGTATATGTGTTCTTCTTCTTTATTGCTATTTTCAATTCTAATTGACCTGTTTTACACACAGCGAGCTATTGCTTGCAACATGAATTCATTCATCTTTGGTGTTGCTGTTCGCTTGAAGATGCTGCAACTCGTCAATCACATACCTCCCGTAATTTTCGCCTATACTCACTCTACAAAAAACGAACGAAATAAAGCAACGACGAAAAAACCGTACGAACACAAAGAGGAACGCAAAACAGTTGCGCGCAACACAAGGTACAAGCAAAACGAACTAGCCCGTAAGCGTCGTGCAACTCTTCTAACCTAACAAGTGTTGCGAGAGAGGAATTGCACGAGTTGTTGCTGCGTGTAGAACGGGTCATTGCGAACTTCGCATGCACGCACGAATGTATGCAAAAAAACGAAACACACGAAGAGACATTGGAAAACTTTAATGTGCAGCCTTTCATTATAAGCAGCTAGGATTCGTTAGGAAGAAAATTGAGTACACAGAAAACTGGATACATCAAACAATTCAGAGACTGCCTCGGGAATCATTCAAACGTCAATAAGAACGTTGCAATAAACTGACTTACATTCAATAGACACTTTCTTGACTGGAATTATCAGTAAAAAGCATTAGTTATACAAAAGTATAAAACATGCTCAAATAAAAAAATAAAATAAAAAATAAAAAAAAGGAAGAGGAAAATTTATCAAATAATTTTTTGAAGCACAAATACAAAAAGTCTTTTTTTTTTGCTCTTGGCTGACTCCCATTCACTTTTAGAACATTATAAATTTAGAATATATATTTTTTATTTTTTATTATTTTTATTTATTTATTTATTTTTTCATTTAGTTTAGAACGAGATTTTTGTGAAACCGGTTAACAGAGATTTGCAATTAGCGAAATATAAAAAAATTTTATTTAAATTGATTGAGTCTACTTAGTTTTGTTCAAGTCCAATTGTACGCTACCCACAACACCTGAGAACGAGTTCAACCAATCAGCGTCATGAAGTTGGAACAAGTTTTCTGTTTTGTTGCGCGTGTCTCGTGAGTGGAATTCCCTAACCACGCGTGATAATTCCGCTCAAAACAATCAAACAAAACAAAGTCGACGGCAGCGGCCTTAAAAGCCCAGATTATATTTATGAAAATGTGTCATATCGAATGAAGTTCACGGGTAGAGCGCACGCTACCGATAGATAACTCGATGGCGTCTGAGCAATTAACAAGTGCTTAAAAGCCACTTAGAGTGCAGGTGTTGTGGTAACTAAAAATTGAGAACCAGTTAATGGAGTTGTCAGGCTGTCTGGCCCTAAAAACAGTCGAAATTCAAACCAAAGCGACTGTCAACTTGAAACGCGTTTGTCATTCGGTTCTGTCTTCGCTGATTTAATTAATTCAATTTAAATCCAGAGTTCAATTAAATTTCAAAGTTTGATGACTTGCGAAAGCACGAAATACAATTTCGTAAAATGAAAAAATCACATTTAAAAATCGTCATACGCAAAGCAACCGAGTACACTCACCTTCGAGACTTTGATCGTAGCCTTTGGTAAAGAATAGCATTGCCTTGGCTGCACGTTCGGGGGTCTTTATGAGACCTTGACGATCCGGATTCTCGCCAAGACCACCGAGCAAGAGGCGATAAGAGCGCGCCATGTCAGGTAAAAGCGCCTCACGCGTTGGCGGCTTGTGGTCCAATTCCATATCGTGATGGAAAGTGCAGTTTTCGTGACCTAAATGAAAGATTGTGAATGAAATTAATTGAGAAATTAAAAAGTATCTATGAAGAGGATATCGCTGATGAAAGGTTTCATTTCATGATGGAGACGAAGAAACAGCGATACATAAATAAGTCATTCTGTAATTCCAACAACTAAGGGTAACGAAATGTATTGTTGTATGCAAATAACTAATTTCGAAGATAAATGATGGACCCGTTAAGTTCGAAAATACGATAACAATTCTTCTGCCTATTTGCATCTATTGAGAGCAATGCGATTTATGTATACTAAGGTTTTGTTGCTTCTCGTGTGTGTTTGTGGTATTCGTACACATTAAAACTAGTGTGGATCTTGTACTTTTGCTTTGCATGAAGAAAGCGGCTTTACTTTTGTAAGGATTTATTGAACTACTCTCGTAAAAAATATTCTTGTTTTGGAAAACACACATTAAGCTTTTTTTTATTTCACATAGTTTAAGCACTCGAAAACAAGTTGTAGTACCATTAGTTAACACTACAGATTTCAAAACCGAACGAAGAATTTCACGTTTCATTCGCTGCAGATAATCTTGAACGAAGATGGAATACGGCAACAGCGGCTCGGCTCAGCTTAGCTGGAAGAACACTTCCACGTTTTAGTATTAAGAACGCAAACAAATCCGAGTACGCCAAAAGCAACAACAACAACAATTACTACAACAACACTAAACAATATAAATAGACGACATAGTGGAAAAGTGATCTTTTGAACCTGTCGACGTGACTGAGTGATATGCGCTTGGAAAATTCGTTTGAAAAACTTTTCTTGAAATAGACAGACGTACACTCAAAGAAAGAGCTGTGAACATTTAAGAAATTGAGAATTGAAATGCTCTAAAACATTTACAGAGTTGTAGATAGTTAGTACATTGGTCACCTGGTGTTGTTGATGTTCTTGGCGTCATTGGCGTCTTCGGTTGAACGCTGCTTTCTGCTGCATTCTCTAATATCGGTCCATTCATTTTCAACATCAATTTTGGCCGAGTTGCCGTGGTGACCGCAGGCGATGGCATAGGAACAGAATCAGCTTCCTCAGCTGCACCACTGCCAACACTTGACGAGGCAGCGCCAGCAGCTGCAGCGACGGCGACGCTGACGGCGATGGTTTCGTTATCATTCTGCGTGAGCGCGCGTTCCATTAACGAAGATGTGCCCGAGGTGCTACTTGTTGAGCAGACGCTGTTGTTGCGTCCACGCGAAAGGATGTGCGCCTGTGGAAAGTTTGTATCGTCGATAGCATCGTTCAACTCGCTGGCACTCATTTCCGATAATTGCCGTGTGAAGCTCATTCTTTTTCACTTCTCTTCTCCTCACTTTCCTTTGCGCTTGTATCAGTTGTATTTGTTTTTGCACCTTTGCTTTGCCAAAAAATGATTATTGTTTGCGATTATTGTCGGCGGTCACTCTTCTTATTTTAGTAATGCTTTTAAAGTGTTTATCAACTTATTGTCTCACTATTACACTTGAAAAAATACTTTAATTTATGTATATACAAAGAGTTTAGTTTAGTTAAGAAAGAAGTTGTTAAAGATTTGTCGCGTTGCGCTTTTCTGTTCTTATCGTTATGAATTTCGTTGCCCATCTGAAGTGAGCAAAAAGTACAAGAAATTCAAATCAGAGCTTTACAGATGAGATTCAGAAAAAAACCGCGCTCAAAAAGCTTACATTCTCATTCAACGTTCTCTATCTCACACTCCTTCGCAAGTTTGAAATTTAGCATGCGCAAGGTTACAGTTGAATAAGCACTCTGCATAGAGCAAAACAGACCAGTGTTCGTGCGTGCATGCGTTTGTGCGCTGCCAAAACTGTTGCTTTACTAACTTGTTGCTGTGCTACTTTGCTTCCTCTGTATTTGTAGATCTATGCGGGTGTGTGTGTGCGAGTATGTTTTATAAACTCTTTTTGTTACTTTATAACGTTTGTGCCTTGACGCAAGCAACATAAAATGTGTCTACTTTTTCTGACGCTTTTTTGTTCGCTTTTCATACGAGGCCAAATGTTGATTGGAAAATGTTATTTGCTAAAGAACTGTTTCGCCACTTTATGTAAGCTTGTTCAATGACACTTTAGAAGCACAAGCACAGCTAGGCAAAACAAATCAAATACAATCAATTCAAATTCAATAGACAACCAAATTAGTAGTAATAGGAGTCAACGGGGGCCACGCTTTAGCCACGTTTGCTTCGTTGTATCCACCAGATACAACCTAAAAGAAGAATGTCAACACATCGTGTGGAACACCGGCAGGATGACATGGACGTCATCACTGCTGTGCCGCGTGGTCTTAATGTGATAAAAAACTTCGTGCGCGCTGATGGCGCCGTCAAGAAGCTCATCGAATTGGAAGAAGACCTGCTTGTAAAATGTGGCGACGATAACGCTCTGCCGAAAGCAAAGTGCGTGCCCACAGCTGGCTATCCGGCAAAGAAAAGTCCCTGTGACCATCCGGCAGCAGGTGGCGAAGATCCGCTTTATGACGCGTGTGCGGATCTTTGCCGACGCCAGAAGACGTCCATCACCTTGGAAGAGGTAAGCATGAAGCATATACGCAATGTGAGACTTATGGGAACGATGCATTACGTCTACCATACAGTTGACGCCGCCGCGCCCCATGAATCCGGGCTACAAAAACAGCGTACAACTCGATGAGGAAACAATTGTGGGTCGTGCTTTTCCGATTAAATTTCGCATACGCCGTCGGCCAGGCAGATGCTCCGATTGTGGCAAGGAGCAGCATCTCTTTTCCACACCAACTGAGAACACAAATGTCGTCCTGCTCACGGACTGCTGCGATGTAATGTATTGGCCCAGCCAGAAGGTCAAACAGATGAACAAGGTGCCCGTGACGGTCATCACGGGCGAGGCCCAGCTGACGGAGTACTTGCTCGATGAACGAACAATCATGTAGTTGCATATGAATAAGACTCAAACAACAACACATGCATAAAAGATACAATTCGTGTTAGCAGATAGTATAGGCATCCAAATAGCAAACACAATTTTTTATCAAGCAGAAATCCGAGTTGGACGCAACGAAATACGCTTATAATTGAAGTCTGTGAATCCCTAAAAGGACCACAATTAGTTCTAGACGTTTCTAAGGCTTGCACGTCACACAACAATTGTTCACTTTGAAATGTATCTGACGACGATTTCGATTTGTAGCTGTTTGCGCTCAAATGTATTCAGTGGGTTCACCGACTCTTGTTGCGAGCGTATTTGAAAGGCAAATTTATGCGCGTTGGCTCTGAAATCTTTTCTCGAAAAACACTCACGCTAAATTAAGCAGACTCTCAAATAAAATATTCACACCTCAGATTAGCTCCATTATTCATGTGAACACGCGTTGAGGACCTCTCAGATTTTGATTTTGTACCTCGACCTCTGAGCAATCAATTCAAATCTTATGGAAGGGAGCAGATGCCGAGGAAGAAGAACATCAATAACTATGATAAATGTGCACAGCTCTTTAGAATGATTATATTCGGTATAAAAAATGTATACGCGGGTTTTTTTTGTTTAACAACAATTTCTTGATGGCCAATTCTAGTCGTTTATTCTTTCTTGCTTCATTCTAGCGGTCGAGTTGTGAGCAATAGCGGACCGAATTAAGCGTTTCGTCAGCGTTTTCAGTGACAGGCCGACCAGTGCGAGTTGCATCTTTGGCATTAAAATTTTCGGAACGGAATCGAGCAAACCCGTCTCAAGTCCGGCGTTCAGTTACAGCATCCTTCCTCATCGGAAGCCGTACAAAAGTGTAGGCATGTTTTTGCAACGGTTTTACCTCTTTTTAAAGTAAAAAAGCATCACACCGATATCAGATCAGATATTTCATACTTTTCCAAATCAATATTACGTTGGCCTAAAATGTCACCTGCCGAACACGTGTTCGTTTGGCACAATCTGATTATATGGTTACTTTTTATATCACATAATATTTCCACTTTCGGCTGCAAAAGGCCATTTTGAAGTATTTCCTCTAGCATATTTAGAGCCGATGTCGATTCCGATTTATCTTTTGATATGAAGAGTACCAATTATCTATTTATACTCACAAAAAAGTATGGATTGGAATAAAGAAATGCTGACGGGTTAGTATTGTACTTTTGATATACCCAGGATAGCGAAGGGATGTATCGTGAGAAGAGCGAATTGGGTGCTCTCGAAAGCCATAATGAAGCTATGTCCTAGTTAATACCGCCTTATCCATACAAAGGCTATGTAAGCGAACTCTTCAAATGGGCTGTATAAGTTGGTTGTGCTACAAAGATACCAATAAGTTAACTGAAACCATTTCTGCAGAGGCTTTGCAGTCTTAATAGTCAGCTCACTAGCGACCAGATTGCTAGTTTCTTCCAACTGCCGCTTGCTAACGCTTGCTAATCTTAGGACCACAATTTAGGATGCAAACAGTTATATATAAAAAGCTAACATTCTTCTCTTTTTTGAGATAAGAAATCTTCTTGAAGTCTCTGCCATGAGGGTTTTAATCTATCTAGCTTGTTTACTGTGCTTGTGGGTTTCCCTGGTGTGTATCCTATACCTTGACTGGGCCTTTATTTTAGGCCATATTTCTCGTAGGCAATGATTGCTAAAAGCTTCATTGAATTTAAGACCAATGACATGGACAATCACTTAAAACAGCGTAAGGCTAATGGAGGAACTTCGATTCACATACATCTGTACTTACGATGCACTATATATCCAAAAAAAGTCAATCACTTAGAATATAGTCGATTCAGCAAACTTTTTGAATTACTTCTGCGCAGTTTTCATTTACCATTTAAGTTCCACAACCAACTAATAAGAATACATTTACTACAGATTTAAGCAGACTTCCAGTTCCTAGAGTAATATAAACATAAGCTTGACTTATCGATCTAATATTTAATGAACCAATAATGTGCCTCTGCCTGTCATTCAAGCGCTCTGGCAACCTTGTTGGCCAACTTAGAAATCCAGTTAATTGTGAGAGCAAGCACAAAATTGCTCTTAAGTGATTATTAACTATCTGAACTAATCATGTTTTCATAATCAAAATGATTCGCATTATGAATTTGTTTTTATTTTTTTTGAGTTTAAGACATCAATTCACTTCAGGGTTACAAAGTATCTCTGTGCACTGGGATTAACATAGTTAACGGTATGTCGATGGTAGTGCCAATCCTGGGTACCTGAAATTTCCACTCATTTTACCCTACTTACTGGAACGTGTGGCCACCGTGTTGAACTGTAATATGAACAAGTCAAATAAGTAGTGCAATTTCATTGTATGGTCAAGGTCAAATACAGGATCATTTGTTTCGGGACTGTGTGAAGAGTATTACAACTTGCCTGTAGGAGGACTCAATTTTTTTTTTTTAAATCTAATATAAATTCATTTAACGAGTATATAGGTAGAGTTAATCAATAATAGCAGCAGGGCTGAGCGATCACGGCCTTTTAACAACTTGGTACCATTTCTCCATTTGTAATTTTGCCTAGTTTAGCCATTAAAATATGTGAAAATGCGATGCAATTAAATGTTATTGACATTTCTCGAAAAAGGGTGATCACTGCAACTGCGCTCTAATACAAGTAAAACAAAAAAAAAATTGTTTATTCGTTTTAACTGGCGAGATTTGCTGAGGAAAGCTGCAGTTCGCTTTAATGGGAAGACATCGCAAGAAGTATATAATATAAAAGTAGAGTACAAGTACAATTAAACTGACTAACAAAGCAAGCATGGGCACATATTTTTCATTCATTATTGACCGCAATCGTTCAAATGTGAAGTACTTTTGTGTTTTGTGTGGAAAAAACAGAAAAAGATACGAAAAAATTACTCATACGTCGAGAAACGAGTTGAACGCTCAACTCCACATCACAGGGTGCTGTGGTAGTGTGGGGCGTGTGGGGCGTGTGGCATATGGCATGCGCTGCCAGCACCGATCACCGTCGGTTCGTCAGCTCAGAAAAGCACTTCACCTTCAATTAAATTTTCGAAAAAGCAACTCAGCTCTGCACGTTGAATTTAGCCAATGGCCAAATACCGGATTAGCACACTTTTGTTGTCCGCCTGTACTGTGCTTTGCTTTATGTACGCCCTGATTGTGTACTCGAACCTACATTTGTATCTCTGTCGCTCCATATAGTTTGCCATATAAACGTTAGTCTTTTGTGGCATTTTTTTCATGGTTCATTTTACTCTTTTTATTTTCTGCCTCAGCCTTTTTGTCTTCACTTTGCCTGCTTTCAATGTCAATGTCAATAACTATTTTGCCATTCTTCATTGTTTATCTCTTCTTATTGGCCTTATTTTTTATTGGCCTGTACATTATTAGTCCATTAAGTACTATAAAGCAATTGCCAGATTACTTGTTTCGAGAATTGCGTGTGGTTCTCATAGATCTGATATTTGAGTTGCAAATTTGCGGTTTATGCGAATGCCACGTTCGTCAAGTCAAATCAAGTTCGAATTTCAAATTTATGTTGGCTCTTTGTAATGCTCCAAATGCCTAATAGTAGCGACCGGCAATAGCGCGTCGCGCTCTCCCTACGAAATCGAAGCTATGCGCCGAAGGGCATTATGCGAATCTAAGATCAGCGCAACAAATTATTTTCCTATATGCGCTTCAATTATTAGTTCGAACTTCCACAGGTGTCGTGCGTGAGTGTTGAGTGGCGGAATTGTGATTGATAAAGTGTACGAATGTATAGACCGCTAAGGTCGACCCTCGGCTCCGTCTCTGGTAGATCAGTTTGGTTAGTTGATTAGTCGGTTGATTGGCTAGCTTCGGTTTGATTGCCGTTGAGTTCAAGTTTATTTGTCAGAACCTTGCGAAAAGTTGTTACATTTTATAGAACTTCATTTAATATTCGCAAAGTTGTAGGCTTAGTCTTACCTCGAGACTGACATAACTGAAGGTTGAATTTGTGCACTCAATTATTAACATAATCGGTATTAGTTACATTTCCAACGAAATTAATAGCTTCTTAGAAAAAATTACTTTTCGAAAACTTTCAAAATACAGTTACTTGTACTTTATTCCTCCTGAGAGTTATGAAAGAATGCATTACTTGCACTGCGATCTCATGTTTGGCACGATAAATAAGTGCGGAATTCATTTCAGGAGCACAGATGAGAGACTTTTTTGAATAACCTCTCTATCTCTATCATACAACACAAGTCGCCGTCGTTTGAGGCGACACCATTCAGTCATACTCCTCAATATTTGGTCATATTTGACGACAATTGCTTGTCAAATTTCACGTGACTCTTGGAATGCTAAAAATGTTTAAAAACAGTTACTCACGTTCAACATTCTAATAAATACTTGGAAAATGTTTGTGACAAAATACATTTCCATGATACTTTCATACACATCTATTGAATCTAGTAAACCATGTGAACGATATTAAAAACATAGGTCCAAAGTTTAGCTCGATAGGTCCATAACCAAAATAGCATTTCTAAAGAAAATTTTAATCTTTGGTTTGTTCCGATCTAATGTTCGGAACCGACATACATTAAAAACAAAATTCCCCGAAATTAGCACAACTTTATATCATTATTGTAGGTCCTTAGGATAAGTTTTGTAAAATTCAAAATTTTAATCACTTTCACAGTGTACGTTGCTGTAAATTTAGGAAGCACTTGCAATTTTCTCGGCTCAAATACAAAGCAATTGCTCGTGCGAATTTTTTAATCCAAGTAAGCACGTTTTTAGTAGAAACACGAGATTAAATTAATTACAAACATTTGATGAAAGCTACATACATATGTATGTATATACACATATATATTCATATATTATATTCACGTTTCCATGCAAATTCAACTGATAGTCTCGGTAGCGGTGTCACGTTATCAGTATTCCGATAATAAGTCTATATACATATCTGCCAATCAAATTTAAAAACTCACCACTCTGGCGATCCTCGCTGCCATTTAGAGTTGAGCTGAAGAGCTCCATCTTCAACATTTGACCCGTCTTAACAGGTGCAACGGTACCGTTTAAGGCCAACAGCTGTTTTTGCTCCAATGTCTCGCCAACAACTTTGGAGGACGCCACTGAGCCGCCGACATTTTCATTGTCGTTGGCTGCTTCGAAGCTCGCGCCATTTTGATTGCAGGCGCTGACACCGTTGAGCTGCTGCTGTTGCACTTCACAAGTTTGTGGTTTCATTTTGTAGACTTTGATTGTTATTTTTTTCTTTTTTAATAAACTGAGCAATAAATATAATAATAATAATAATAAAAAATGTGCTTAGAAAATGCTTGTTTCTTTCAGTTTATCACGTGAACTTTTTCTTATATATATCAGAAAATCAGCAAAAAAATTCAACTATTTAAAACTATATAACATTTTTTTTTGGCTTTTTAGAATTGTTCTTGAATAAACTTCCTTTTTTTAAAATAAATTATATGCGTTTGGTGTTGGTGCTGCTGCGCGCGCGTTCACTTGTTCAATTGTTTCAATTCAATTGTTTCTACCCGACTAAACGGTTCACAATATAGTTGTAACCTTTTTATTATGAAAAATCGAAAGTTCTTTTTTGTTTTTGTATTTGTTTTTGTTGTTGTTGCTGCTGCTACAGTTTGGCTTCATTTCATTTTGTTGCTGTTGCTGTTGCTGTTGCTGACGGTGACGCCGATGACAAAGCAGCAAGTTTGTTCATGTTGCTTTTGTATTTTTTGCGCGCGTCATTCGCGTTGTACTTTTTGTTGTTTTCATTCAGTTCTCTGCGCTCATTAGAGTCGTTCTTATAGTTTTTGTTGTTTTTGCTGTTGATGTGCTGCCGCTGTTGCTGAGATTTTGAATCTCGTACGATTTTATTGCCTTGTGCCTTTTTTGTATGCACACGCTCTAACGTTCAGCTGGAACTTTTTTAGTAATTTTTTGTATTGTCATTTATTTATTTATTTGTTTTGAGGACTGCAGGAAGTAACACTGCCATTTTTTAATGTTCACTTTCTTGAATTTGTGCTCTTTTTGCTGTTCACTTAAAAAAGCTTCAAATTATTTGTGCTTCTCTCTGGTGCTTTCTCTAATCTCAAAAAAGCTGAGAGACACATACTCCCTTACTCAATCTCATATGTACATACATACATATGAATGTACCTACATCTAAAGTTTCTTCGCAGCTTCCGTTTTGTTTGTAAAAAACAACAAAAACAAAAATTAAACAAAATGTCGCCTGTCGCTCTTATTCTTATAAGTTTTTATAATAGCATAGAAAAACAGGTTGCGTTTTCACGTGCCCACGCATTACTTACGCATTAATCACGTTTTCCTTCCCACTAAATTCGCCCAGCTTTGCTTTCATTATTTGGGGCATTTCCTTGAAGTGCGCATTTTTTATGAATTAGTTGGCGTTGCTTCAATAATAGCGGTATTTCCCTAGCGTATATCTGCAGCACCATCCGATTAACTGTTCAGAACAAAAATGGGCCAGTGTTTCTTAATAAATATTATAGATACGTCGTCTAGTGGTCGGGCTCGTCCTATCAAGAATATACATATGTGTGATCCAAACTTCATTACAAAGTTTTAGAACTTCAGATGTGTGATGAGTAACCATAAAACTAACGCTACACCTTTAAAACTCTGCGACCTTTATAAATTTGCAAAGATTCGTAGAGCCATATTTTCATAGTACCGACTTACCGACTTAAATGAAAGGATATTACCATGATTACTCTTAAGGCTTTACTTTAAGTAGTGAAAATTGGTATAAAAATAAAGTAGGCATAAAAGTAGATATAACGGTAAGTCGCAGTCACCCAATTGCACCAGCTAGCTACATATAAGACTAAAAGTTATTGCTACTTACGACTTCATTTATTAACTTTTATTTAATACATGTGTATGACCACCTTAGACTACTAGTACACTGATTACACGAGAAATACGTTTGTAATTACCAGGCCATAGGAATTTTTTTTTATAATTAAGAAGTAGGAAGTGTTGTCTGATTTCGAACTATTTCTTTAATGTAGTCAAAACTATTGCCTTGAGCAGAAAATTTCGGCCAAATGCAAGAAACTCCCTTCCAATAATGTATCTAAAGCCTTCACTCGCAATCATTATAATCGTGTTCACCCTAACGCCGGTCATTAAATCGAAATTAACTGCGAAAAAGGGGCAACACAACCTAAACACTATATATATATGATATATTTAGAGCATTTAATAAGCCAATTATAACGATTATAAATCAAAAAAAAAACAGAAAAACATATATTTTAAAAAATTAAAACAAAAAATTATAAATAATTTGCATTTGGAATGAGTCAGTTTCAGAATGCAAGGCAGAACGCGTACGAACGTTTGAACTTTCCAATTTAACAAAAAAAAATGTCATTAACATTTTGTATGACTTTCAAGTTGAAGCTAAAAGAACAAGAGCTAAACCGGCAAACACATTTGCAGGATGCTGACAGTAAACCGGAAGTTAGCGCCGGCATCAGGTTTTTTTCCTGATAAGAGTTAAAAAACATGTTTGATCCGCTAGCAATATGTACAGATTTATTGAGCACTTACAAATCGCATATATATTAAAGCTCCATTACTTCACCGCCAACACCCTCTTTGCCTTGCGCCTGGCGCTCCAGCTTCTCCTGTTCCATGCTCTCGAGCTGTTCCAGCGTCAGCAGCGAAATGCCCAACTGGTCCTCACGCGTGAATGGTTGCGCCATGCGACGCAGCCAACGACGCGCCAGCTGCATACATTCCTCAGTGCTAAGATTACAGAAACTATCGACTAAATGCTCCTGTATCCATTTCGGTAGACGTGAGCGTTTGTCCTGGCGTGAAAAGCGCTTATCGGCGAATATCATAATGCCATAGTCAGTTTTACCACGCAGTGCACGTCCCACGCACTGCGCCGCGTGGCGCATCGCATCGAAGGTGAGAAAATCGTTCTCACGTATTTGAAACTGATCGCGCAGATAGTCAAGGCGCGCCTTGAGTATGCGCGACTGTGTGTAGACATAAGGTATGCCGAACATAAGCACCGCACGGCCATAATGATGGTCGAAATCAACACCCTCGGAGACCTTGCCACGCGCGACGGCAAGTAGCACTGCACCACGACCGCAATCGCAGGCCTGCGTATTGGATGCACAGATGGAAATACAGAGTAGACGGAGAAGCCATACATGTAATTCATTGCTAAATGAACATGAGGTCTTGTGACCTTTTCAAGTCAATTGATTTTCATAACCAACAAATTACCTTGACATAGTTCATAAGCGCATAACTTGTCTCAGCATTGTCCTGGGTTTCGATGAAGAGTAATTTGTAGCGCAACAGCGTGTCCACAATACCCTGATCGTACCAGGATGCGACAACTGATTCCAGATAAAGATATGACGTAAAGAAGCAGACGATGCCGTCGGGCACAGTTTTGGCGGTCTCCACCAGCAATTGGCCATAGTTACGTATGACGGCCGTGTCGTCACGCGTCTCAAACTTTGAGGAAATTGCCACTTGATCGTTGCCTTTAGAGACAATCTATGAAGTGCAAAAAACATTCTATCGTTGAGGTGCCTTGGGGACAAATACTGGATAAACTCACCATAGGCAATAAACACGGTCGTGCCAAAGTCATAGTAAAGGAACTCATAACAACTGGATCAAAATCCAAAATCTTCGGATACATATCCATGGGTGACAGCGTGCCTGAAGTTATTACGACTGTTTGAAAACGACTAAACACCGGCGCCATAGCAATCGATGAATCTAAGCAGCTAAAATGCAGTATAGGATTAGATACAGTGGGTGTTTTATCGTCGAAAGGCTCAATGATGATTGTGAAGCCTTTCGTATAGGTGGATACTAGTGTTGCGAAGTGTGTAATCTGTTAAAATTGCAAAAGATCTTTAGTATAAGCTGCTCAAACAAAAACACAAAAAAATAGCTTGCACCAACTCACCAAAGTCAATGCGCCATACTCCGTCATGTCGGTAATTTCAAGAGTACGTAAAAGGCTTGCCAGGCGCTCAGCACAGAACCGCAAAGGTTTGCGTTCAATACAAATTTTGGAAGCGACATCTTTGAGAAAACCCGCCGGCGATTCCTGTACGACATGTTGAACACGCAGGCGCGTTTTGATATATTCTATAAAGCGACGTAGAAAGCCGATAAAATGATCAGCATTACGTATGTTACCCGGCACAACTTCTTTTAATAAGTCGGTGGGTAATATGGGGTTGGCAAGAATCATATCAGTATCGCGTTGTACACTAGCATCCTTTAAGCCCTGTACCATGCGTTGGTACTCGTCTTGCAGACGGTTTGAATCCTCTTCGCGTATGCTAAAAAGTAATAACAACATGCCATTTTCCCAACGGCTTAAGACTTTGTATTTCAAACTCACTCCTGCACCAATTTCTGCAGCTGATTGAGTGCATTTGTGCTACGCTCCACTGTGCGTTTGTTGATTTTTACGCTCATTGAATCAATGCACACGTTGTCGATATTATGAGCCTCATCAAATACAATGCAAGATTCCCGTGTCATTTCCTTGGAGACTACTTCAGCGATTTTTGGATCGAGCAGATAATGATAACTGTAAACGACAATTTGAGCATGCGCTATCTGCAAAAATTATGTGATGAAATACAGGCGCATTAGAATATCGAAAGACTTACCGCATAACGTGCCAAAAAATATGGACACCAGTTGTGCATGCGTCCATATTCTTTGAGATCGTCAATACTGTAAACGCCCGGGGGTAAGGTCGATTCTTTACCCTCCAAATGAAAACCTTCATAATATTGACCTATAAAATGTAAAGTTGAAAACTGTTGACTCTATTAGTTGGATAAAGTAAAAAACTTACAAATGGGTATATCCGGATCCATTTCATGGTGCTCCCGCACATAACTGGCTGTTAGCCCATAGCACTTGCCATCAACCGATTTGCCCTCACGCTCTTTGCTCACCTCTGGATGAATGCACATGTTCTTGCGCGAACTGAGCACTAATCCTGTTAGGCCTGTGGGCTGTGCTGCATTCTTTTCATAATACAGCATAAGATTTTGCAACTCTGCTATGACTTTCTCGATTTCGGGCACCGTTCGTGAACAGTAAATCAGTTTACGTATAGTTTCCGGGTGTTCAATCATATACGCAACAATCAATGAGAGTAGTGTAGCTGTTTTACCTGTGCCCGAAGGCATTTCCAGTAGGCAGTGCCCCTTTGCATCCAGACTACGCTTAAGCTCCAACATGTAAGCATACTGCTCTGGATATATATACTCGTATGGAAAGTACACAAGTAGGCCATCAACACTTAATCTGGAGAATTATGTGATGGATTAAAATTGTAAAATTGTTTGTAAAGCTACTCACTTCATATTAAATGTATATTCGTGTAATGGTTAGGAATTGTACACAATATGATTGTCCTTTATCGAGCCGGCGAATGCGTAGTGTTGCAAAGCTTACATTTTGTACAATTTAATTACGCTTTACACATTAGGTTTACCAACAAGTTGTCATCCCTATCAGCACTAACACAGATTTGTACACTGTCAAGCACTGACAGTTGTCGTTGTTGTTGCCTTGAAGTTTTTTGCTGTGCTGGTTGGCTCGAGATTGTATCGTTTAGTGTTTTTAAATTTTTGTAAATAATTCAACTTGCAAAATCATTAATATATAACAAAAATAATAAATGGTAATACGATAGATATTGTGGAAACGATTATTTGGTGATTATGTTCGTGAAGAAATGGCAAATAGAACACGCTTCACGCTGTACAAAATAAGTGTAATAAAAAGTAAAAACAGAAGTGAACGAAAAAGATAAATTTAAATTGAGAAGTAAATGACGAACGGGAAATTCAAGCAGATAAGGCTGAACAACGAAATGCATATATTCCAAAAATACAAATTTTACATACAGTAGTGTAAAGCATAAAGTTACAAGTGCGGAAGACAGACAGACCATCACGCCGCGCGTAGAAGATGAGCTGTGGATGTGGTCGCTTTCTCGGTGTTAGTTGAGCTGGTAGGAGCGTCTTTTTCGGCCTATCGCGTACGCGGCCAGACCAAAGTTAGCACTGACGGGTGGACGGACTCTAAACGAAATATTAGTGGATATCACGTCATAATCTGTTTTTGGTTGTTATTATTTTGCGCTTATCTTTAAAAACTCGATGTAAGAGAATGAAGCAGCAACTCGTTTACAAGCTTCATAACATCAAAAACAAAAATCAATTGAAATCTAAACGTCGTTCACATTGAATAAATAAATAAATAAAAGTAGTGTTCAATTCGTGGGAAAACCTAAACAAACAAATTCAAACGACAATAACAAGAAAGCTGCATTAACAATGCACTCACGGCTGTTGTTTCCCCCCGCCTTTTTCCTAATCGACCTTTCTGAGTTGAATGTGCGTATGTGCAGGTCTCGTCTTGATTTCGATGTTAGTGAAATCGACAACTGCATTTAAATAAATTAATACTCTAAGCACGCTTTTTTTTATTGTTATAATTTTTGTTTTTATTTTTTGCATATTATTAATTGTGTTCTGTCTCTTTTGATCGCTTTTGTCAAAACAAGTTTCGCGCAAAAGTTTGGAGAGCTGCAGCGCCTCCAGCCGCTCCTGTCTTGTTGCATATCTTGCCAAATAGCAAATTAATACATCAATAAGAAAAGAAAATCCCAATTGGAAGCCACACAACAAAAATACAAACGCAGTTCCAGCAACAACGGAAGAGGCACGCAGCTCTTGTCTTCCGATAAACATGATGACCGCCGACGAGGAACAACAAGCGGCGTTGGTCAAACGCGCCGACGAGGAACGCGAAGCTATTTTTAGTCGCTATTCTTTGGGTCTCGATCCAAGCAATGAAGTTGATCCATGGGAGAATCCAACCTATGAAATATATCACATAACTGATAAGTAAGTCTTCTCTTAACTCTAAAATCTAAGGAAATTAATTAATTGATCGCTTTCCTTTGCAATAAGCCTGTACACCCAACCCTGATTTAGTGGCTTCAATGTCAAAGGGGACATCGTACTCTGCTATATGACCCGTGGGTTCAAGCTGTAGTCATACAGAATTTTCATAGACTTAGTATCTACCCAATCAAATGCCTTTCTCAGTGTGAGTCATATCAACTACAATGATAACTCGGGCTCAGCACTTCCACTGTCAGTTAGAAATTTGCTTTAAGCTGCTTATCACTGTAGCGCGCTATCAGCATTTTCCAAATGTAGCAACGATTTTTTTAATTGTTTAAAAATTGTTGTATATAAACAGAAATTATTCAAATACCAAGTTCAATTTCACTAAGGCACGGAATGGCGAAAAGAAAAGCTGAAACGTGCTGCCTTGCACTTTTGGTATCTTATCAACGCTTAATCTAAAAAAAAAAAATAATAATAATTACAATAAATAAAATTGCTGGCAACAATTTAAAAATAAAACAAACATGTCAGCGTTAGAAAAATAAGAACCGATATCAATTTTGTTTACACTACACCAAGTGAAGAGCAGTAGCACTAGAAAAGTTCATCGAGAAATTTGTAACAAAGAAAGTATGTCAAGCTCATAATGACTAACACTCGTTGACTTTTTCTCTTACATGAGTAATATGAAGCTGTCAAAACCAGACTTAAAACGTCTAGTTCCATTTAGAGAGATTTCCATTGCCAGACACAAAGTAAACTTTGCCTGGGATCAGCCTCCAATTGTTTGCTTCGTAATCAAAACACTAACAACTAAATCGCAGTTGGCTACTCTAGAGACCGTTAGCGTTTCAACGTATTTGGCTGGCCATGTCAGCACCCAGAAATATTTATGTTGTTTCAACGACAAATTTGTCGGATAATCAATAAAATCATCATTTTGAACGGGAATAAGGAAAACCTTTTATATGAATTCATTAAAGCAAATCAAACAAATTTAAAATTTTGCACGAACATCAGCTCGTTAACAGCGCCATACACGACGAACACACGAGCGAAACACGATCATGTTCATCTTGTGTCGGCAGCTTAATAGAGATGAGTACATTATTCTCAGTTGTGATGCTTTACTGCGATTTGAATTAGTAGTCAGAGCAAAGAGTATTCATTTATATAGAGGTTACATTTCTCTCAAAAGCTTTTTGAGCTTTTTTCAAATAAATAGAACCTATGGGAATATTTTACTTCTCTGTTATTAACATCGAAGTAGCAGCGCAGCCGCTGTTTAGCAACGTCATTCTGCTAATGCGCGTATTTTTTATTGACTGACTCGACCCCTTTGAAATTATCGTTCTTTGGTTTATTCATCAATATGCTATTCTTTACGCTTATTATACATTTATTATTATTATATTATTATTATATTAATCGGCGAATCGTGCAGGCTAACAGTACGGGCTGCTAGTTTCTATGAAGATTCCTACCTCCTTGGCGCATCCAAAAACAAACAAAAAAAAAAAAGGGTGGTTTAATTAGTAAAAATTGTTTTCTTTAATACAACTAAATAAAAAACTCAAATTAATTTAAAAGAAATTTATTATACCTATTTTTGCGCTATGTATATATGTATATAAAACTCGAAGTTGAATATAGCTAATTCTACCTTGACTAGCAAACAGAAAAAACATCAAGCAACTGCAAGTGTCCCATGTTAAAACGATATCAAACCAGCTGCGCTACTGCGAAAACAGACAAACAATACATTTTGCCTTTGACCACGCAACAACAAAGCGTGTGACATTTGTTTTTTCCTTATTTGCCGAACATAAGGGAAGACAAAGAAAAGAGATATTCCTGCGTGAGTGAATATGTATACTTTTTGCGTGCACCCAAATTTAAACTGAATAACGAAACGCGTTCGAGACCTGACCTGTGACAAATTTGGTACCACAATCGAAAATTGACTTGTGGACTGTGTTGTGAAGTGGGGCGCGTGCGGGAATAAAAATTCCTCCTTTTTGCTACGATCACGCAACAACAGTCTAGATTTTTGTTTTTTGTTTGTTTTTTGTTTTTTTCTTTATTGCCGATCACAAGGAAAGAGGAGGAAAGAACACAACACAAAGTAAGGGTGACGAAATTTGCTTTGCGCGATTGAGACTCGAACTTCGCGGACTGTGCGTATTGCTCGTACAGTCAACTGCCAAATCTTGAATCACCATAATGCATAACAAAATTTCAAATTATGGGGATATTCGAGTTATGGAAAGCATATTCTATTGATTTTTCGCTATAAATGCACTCAATTCGAGTCATGGAGATATTCGACTTATAAAAGTTTGACCTATGAAAACTCGACGGTAGTTAGAAATTCCACTTGGGTTTCTTTGGCTGTTCAATAAATCCGCATTCACTGTACTTGCTCTTGAAATGGATTTTGATTTCTGCCACAACCGAAAATTGTCATCAAGAAGTTGAAGTCAAAAATCAAAACTTGCCATTGTGTGGGTAACCTTGTTGTATAGGTGTGCTACGTGTATGAGATTGTGTTGGTTTTCTGTGTCTCCCTTGCGATCGAAATGTGATAAGTTTGAGTGTGTTGTGTAGGTATAGTGCGTGTATGAGATTGTGTTGGTTTTCTTTTTTGCCCTTGCGTGCAAAGTGTGATAATTTTGAGTGTGTTGTGTAGGTATAGTGCGTGTTAAGATTGGTTTCTTATTGTGTGGGAATATTTTTGTACGATTTTGCTTTTTCATGTCTTCTTTTTTACTGGCCGCTTGGTATTTTCATTTCGTTCATATAAATGAATATAGGAAAAATACAAGGCAGCTATGGCTCGATTTCGTTTGTCAAATTTCATAATTCATAAATTAAAGAAAACTCCACACAATTTGCTTAATATTCTTGAACCTTGTAAATAAAAAACATTGAACAAAAAAATCAATGAAAGAAGAAAGTGTCTCTGATTTTTGTTTTTATTATGTCTTTCTTGTGTATTTATTGTCTTTGAATATCATACTCCCGCCCAATTCGTTTATGCAAACCCAAGCAAAGCAACAGCAATATGTTACGCTGAATAAGTTGAACAGCCAACAATAATGTTGATGTACAGAATCAGTGTCGGATTCTAATCGTGTCTGAAGAGTCTCTCCGGCCATTTTTTTAAAGAGAAATGTAACCTCTATATGAATAAGTTCTCTCTGAGTCAGAGGCTGTTTCGGCTCTTCAACGTCGAACTAATCTTACATACAGGAATGAGTAGTTTTTCCAGAGAGAACTTATTCATATAGAGGTTACATTTCTCTCTTAAAAAAATGGCCGGAGAGACTCTTCAGACACGATTAGAATCCGACACTGATTCTGTACATCAACATTATTGTGTTGGCTGTTCAACTTATTCAGCGTAACATATTGCTGTTGGTTTGCTTGTTGGTTTGCATAAACAAATTGGGCGGGAGTATGATATTCAAAGAAAATAAATACACAAGAAAGACATAATAAAAACAAAAATCAAAAACACTTTCTTCTTTCTTTGATTTTTTCGTTCAATGTTTTTTATTTGCAATGTTCAAGAATAATAAGCAAATTGTGTGGAGTTTTCTTTAATTTATGAATTATGAAATTTAACAAACGAAATCGAGCCATAGCTGACTTGTATTTGCCTATATTCATTTATATGAACGAAATGAAAATACCAAGCGGCCTAGCAAAAAAGAAGACATGAAAAAGCAAAATCGTACAAAAATATTCCCACACAATAAGAAACCAATCTTATACACGCACTATACCTACACAACACACTCAAAATTATCACACTTTGCACGCAAGGGCGAAAAAAAACCAAACAATCTCATACATGCACTATACCTACACAACACACTCAAACTTAGCTAAGGTAGCCACGCAAGGTAGACAATAAAAACCAACACAATCTCATACACGTAGCACACCTATACAACAAGGTTACCCACACAATGGCAAGTTTTGATTTTTGACTTCAACTTCTTGATGACAATTTTCGGTTGTGGCAGAAATCAAAATCCATTTCAAGAGCAAGTACAGTGAATGCGGATTTATTGAACAGCCAAAGAAACCCAAGTGGAATTTCTAACTACCGTCGAGTTTTCATAGGTCAAACTTTTATAAGTCGAATATCTCCATGACTCGAATTGAGTGCATTTATAGCGAAAAATCAATAGAATATGCTTTCCATAACTCGAATATCCCCATAATTTGAAATTTTGTTATGCATTATGGTGATTCAAGATTTGGCAGTTGACTGTACGAGCAATACGCACAGTCCGCGAAGTTCGAGTCTCAGTCGCGCAAAGCAAATTTCGTCACCCTTACTTTGTGTTGTGTTCTTTCCTCCTCTTTCCTTGTGATCGGCAGTGAAGAAAAAAACAAAAAACAAACAAAAAAACAAAAATCTAGACTTTGTTGTTGCGTGATCGTAGCAAAAAGGAGGAATTTTTATTCCCGCACGCGCCCCACTTCACAACACAGTCCATAAGTCAATTTTCGATTGTGGTACCAAATTTGTCACAGGTCAGGTCTCGAACGCGTTTCGTTATTCAGTTTAAATTTGGGTGCACGCAAAAAGTATACATATTCACTCACGCAGGAATATCTCTTTTCTTTGTCTTCCCTTATGTTCGGCAAATAAGGAAAAAACAAATGTCACACGCTTTGTTGTTGCGTGGTCAAAGGCAAAATGTATTGTTTGTCTGTTTTCGCAGTAGCGCAGCTGGTTTGATATCGTTTTCACATGGGACACTTGCAGTTGCTTGATGTTTTTTCTGTCTGCTAGTCAAGGTAGAATTAGCTATATTCAACTTCGAGTTTTATATACATATATACATAGCGCAAAAATAGGTATAATAAATTTCTTTTAAATTAATTTGAGTTTTTTATTTAGTTGTATTAAAGAAAACAATTTTTACTAATTAATTCCACCTTTTTTTTTTGTTTTTGGATGCGCCAAGGAGGTAGGAATCTTCATAGAAACTAGCAGCCCGTACTGTTAGCCTGTTCTTGTAGCCCAACAAGAACTCTGCCCAATATATGTTCCTTTTTCGCTATCATTCCCACAACAATATCAATACATCAAAATACATATGGGTGACGGCAATCAAAACAAACAAAACAAAGGTGACAGACAGAAATTCCTTTCATGCAAATTCGCGCCAAATACACAAAATTGATCATGACACAGTCCGACGGGGAACAGCACTTGCTTCGATTTCGCAACAGGCACCCGTATTTAAATTTCTGTTTGCCTGGTTACTTTGAGTGCAATACAATGTTTTCGTATAATAAAAGAAACAAAACGCCATCATAAAAATTTGTTGTTTACATCTATTCTTGCCAACTAAATGTATAATAAGCGTAAAGAATAGCATATTGATGAATAAACCAAAGAACGATAATTTCAAAGGGGTCAAGTCAGTCAATAAAAAATACGCGCGTTAGCAGAATGACGTTGCTAAACAGCGGCTGCGCTGCTACTTCGATGTTAATAACAGAGAAGTAAAATATTCCCATAGGTTCTATTTATTTGAAAAAAGCTCAAAAAGCTTTTGAGAGAAATGTAACCTCTATATAAATGAATACTCTTTGAGTTTTTCATTGAACTAAGAGACGAGTATGTATGGGGTAGAGACTCGAGCTTTTTTAAAAACTCAATAGTTTGCAACAATGATCCACTCTACTGTAAAAGACTAAACCAGTCGATCTAGCCATATTTGACTTTAGGTATGCCTATCTATTTGCATCTCATAATTGCATCGTTTGTTAGGTATGGTTTTATGCACGATTCTCGCCTGCCCGACACACGCGACTCCCAGGAGTTGCAACGCACGAAAATCGAGTTGGAGCGTGACAAGAAATGGATGAAAATGCTCGCGCATTGGCAATCGAATAATGAGAAGCTGCGCAAGCGTGTCTTCAAGGGCATACCGGACCGCATGCGTTGGCCAGCGTGGAAGAAACTGCTGAATGTGGAGGAATCGATAGCAGCGAATCCGAATACGTACGCCCGCATGTTGGAACTGGCTCGAAAATATTCTACCGAAGTGCGTCAAATCGACTCGGATGTGAATCGACAATTTCGGGACAACCTCGCCTATCGGGAACGTTACAGTGTCAAACAATGCTCACTGTTCAATGTGCTCAACGCGTACAGCATATACAACGCCGAGCTGGGCTATTGCCAGGGCATGGCATGTGTTGCTGGTGTACTCTTGCTCTACATGCAAGAAGAGGAGGCGTTCTGGGCGCTCAACACGCTCATTACAGATAAGAAGTTCGCTATGCATGGCCTTTTCATCGAAGGATTTCCGAAACTGACACGCTTCCTTGAGCACCACGATCGCATAATGTCGAAAATCATGCGTAAACTGCATCAGCATTTTCTCAAGCACAACGTAGATGCGATATTGTATTCGATCAAGTGGTTTTTTGTTGTGTTTGTGGAGCGAGTAAGTAGAATTCACATGCATCCATTTATCTTAGTGGCTCACAACTGAACTAACTCATATCGAACCAACAGGTGCCCTTTAGCTTAAGTCTACGCGTTTGGGACATATTTCTGCTCGAGGGTGACCGTGTTGTTACTGCCATGGCTGTCACCGTTCTCTACCTGCATCGTGATCATTTATTAAAATTAAAAGATATGGATTCAATCATTGAATATCTGCAAGTGAAATTACACAAGAACTTCGGCTACAACGATGACTTTACAATCGAAGGCTTGGAGCGCATGATGCGCAAACTGAAAGATCTGAAATTGGATGTACCGCCACCGGCCAAGATGAACGAGTATCCAACCCGTCCATTGGGTGAATTCATTGAGGCTGATATTGAGAAGAAAATCGGCCGACGAAGATCCGAGTATACAAACACCGAGAAACAGGTCATTGAAGATGTGATAACTAGGTAAAGTTTAAGGGGGTTCCGTTTACATTTTTAAAGAAACGACACTGAAACTGAGCGGTTTTTTCACAGACAAGAACAAAATGCAATCGATGTACAATCGACTGTTTCCTATGAGACTTCTGAATGCGCTACTGGTATGTTTACTGTATATTAAACCTTACTACTAACTTCTACTCATTTATGTTGCACCTGCCTAATTTGCTAACTCAACTCTCTACTCACTCTTTAATCTACTCGAATAAACATTAAAAAAAATTTTTTTTTCTAAATACTTACATTGTAATTCTGAAATTTGATTATATATTGCACTACCAAAGAATTTCAGTGCTCCAAAATGCTTTTGCTTTCAACACTCAACTAATCCGTATAGACCAATGAATACTCTACAATTGTGTGGTGCAAGTTTATGTAATTTTATTTTTATGTTTTTTACATACCAACATAAAAGCTTTTAATTTGTTAAAACTGTGCGAGCCTGTAATTTAAGTGCTTATTAAGAGCTCTGACGCCAAATGCATTGTATGTATTACGTTGTGGTCAGGTTTCCTATTACCTATATTATACTCTTCACGCACTGGTGTGTAATAAGTAGTAGTATAAGTTTGCCATGGATCTTGTTACAAAGTAAAAGAAACATAAAAAAGGATGTTTGTCTGTCTGTCTGATCCCTAAAGAATTCGACACCATTTGACCGAGCACCATGAAAATTGGTACATTTGGTAGATGTCATCATGGAGCATGTTTGTGGCTAATTTTGATCAATATTAAGACCAACTCAATTTTCAGGTGCTTCTCAAAGTGTATACATACAAATAAAACACAAAAACAAAGTAGCCGCCGAGAATTGAGTTTGCCCTCAGTGCTGCTCAAACTGTACAAAGTCGAAATGTTCAAATATTCGAATGAAAATAAAACTAAAAAAAATTAACACTGTAAGATCAACGAGAAAATCGCACAAGTAGACAGGGCGCAGAAGGCAACAACGAGCCGGGGCCCTGCTAGTAATGTATATATAACACATATAAAAAGTATATAAGCATCCGTACAGCTTTGGGACTATACTTCTACGAAACGGCTGAATCGATTTTGATTAATATTGTTGTGTATGTTTGAGTGGGTCGCTAGATTGTTTAGATTCGTTTGGACCCGGGAGGTAGCGTGGTTGCCAAGATACATGGAGTTTTTTTTTTTTACCACTTTTTAAAATTTTTTAATTCGGCTCTAAATATACCCAACCGATTTAAATGAAATTTGAGGAATGTATACGAGTGGTTCCCCATTCTATAAGAGGATAGTTTTGTACATAATAAGTGATGCTGTTGTCGCGATCTAGAATGATTTTATTTTGCGAACCAATTTTAAGGTTTTTTTTTTTAATGAGTTTATTATATTAATTTAATTTTGTGTACTTGTCTATCGTTTTTCTTTTTAATTGTGCTGTGTACAAGTTTTACTAAAATACTGCGAAGAAGGAACGTACGACTTTATTTTCTGAGGGACTGCGAGTATACAATAAATGTATGGGTGTCAGTATTTAACTACAGTATGTAGCGACCATTCCTTAAACACATAGCCGTTAGTAGAAATATTTTTGGAGCGTGCGTGAAGAGTATTAAACCGTTGGCATAGCCTAAGTAAATAGTGTTCCTTTAGAATTTAAGTTATGTAAATAAATACTGTATATACATTATGTATTGTTATTCTGATTAATAGTTTATATTTATTAGGTTGGCATTGTTTTAGTGCTAGGTAGCCTATTTCAATTTCGTGCTCCATGTGAAATTTTCGTGACTTTTTTTTTGTTAAAATTTTTATCGATTTAAATTGTAATTCCACTCTTTGTACGCCTCTTTTGTCCACAACTACAATAAGTAAAGCTCATAAACCCTTTGCTCAATTTCCTGAATACCCCTTTGCCCTGTTGCTAGAGGCATTCATGCATTCATTCTTTCATTGGTAATACTCTGTATCAAATACACACACACAAATGCGCATAGAAAGTATCTGCTTAGTGCGCATATTTTGCCCAAATTGTCATAGACATTATTGTCGTTGTCATCATTATGACTATCATTGGCTGCAAAGCATTTATTGACTTTTGACATTTGAAAGATGCATGCCTCAATTGGTTGTTGGTCTATATTCAAGCGGCCCAGATCCCAGCGCTAAGTGAACCTTAACCCTCTCAATGCTCTTGCATGTTGTGTGTAGCTTAAGCGCAACTTATTTTGACTATCTAGAGCTATTTTCGTAAACTTGTTAAAATGTAGTTTAGTGGGGTTGAGGTGGAAGGCTAAGTGTGTGGCAGCAGAATCTCTGTGCTAGTTTAAGTGTTACACATTTTTGTTTAGAGCATATGAACCATTTGTTAAATGTAACGAAGCTAACTCAATGATTTGTAACAGCAGCGCTTAACCATAACTTTGTAATATCTGTTGGAAGAAAGCGGGCGATGGTTGAGGTACTTTTACACGTTATAATTGTGTATAATAATTTATGTAAATATATAAATATTGAAATCTATAAAAATCGAATAATACTATGGAAATAAAGAAGATTTTTAATAATTAAACATTGCGATTCATTTGTTGTGACGTACAAATTCAATGTGCATTGATTGAGACTCGTCAAGTTATGAAGTCGCAGTTTCCTGGTCTATGCGCCAATCATTTGGCTAATTTCTAAGTTGTGATTGTCTGAAATTTATTAAACAATAGTAGCAGTGTACCTCATTAGAATGAAATACAATAATAGTATGCAAAGCCAAATTTCAGCAGTTTTTTAAAACTAAAAAAATCGGCTCTTTATCTTAAGTCCACGTTTCTTTGATTTAGTTGTTGTTCCTGACACCTATGGCTTAAATCACATGTTCAAGAAAACTTGCTTTGCCATCCAGTGCATACACAAAGACTGAAAGTAAGCAAAGAATTTGTATAATTGTATACCTCAATACAAAAACGCGACACGTACTTTTTGAATAGACAAGAATTCTACAGGTTGTATAAGAGCCCAAATATAATGAGAATCTGAGAATACGTGTAGTGCTCGTGTCAGATTCAGAGAATAAGAGGAAAAAATTCAAAATATATACCATATATATATTTTTTTTTTGTCACTCAAGTATATACATATATATATTTATATAGATCAAATAGTTAAGTTACAGCAGTACGAGAGTTGCAGACAAGTTAAAGATTTGTCGATCCGTAATGAACCGAGCAAAGTATCGAGCAGTAGGCCACAAAATTTGTGGTTTACGCGCCAAATATAATTTTGTTCTCTATCTGGGCAATTTGAGAATTATGTACTCAATGCTGCAAATTTTCTAGCAGAGAAATATTTTTCGTTCAACCGCTTTTAATAATCTTCATCATTAAGGCTATAATTTCTGTTTGCCTTGTATAATAGTAAAAACGACACAAAGCTTTACCAGTCTCACAGTGCCACTCATAGAAACATGCGCATCAAAGCACCATCTAATGACAGATAATCGTATTAATATAAACCCACTATATAATTAATGAATAACTTCTTTCCAAGATTCTAAAATTTCTCTAAAAACAAAGAAACTCTTCTATAACTACCTACCACCACACTCTTCAAATGCGACTTCAATACTACCAAAATTATCACTATGTAAAATTTATTGTACGTTGTTTGTAGGTGATGCATATTCAATGAAAACCTATCAAAGTATCACTAGTTTAGCAACATCACCGGCCATTAGCAGTTATTCACTCTATAGCAATGGATTTGTTGTTACCACAAACAATAAATCAATGACGCCCTTTGATTTTGACCTAAATAATCAACAACAACAATATCAACAACAGCAATTGGCACAACAACAGCGACTGCATTTAAGCCAGATTACATTAAATAATCATCGTTTAGATGATACAAACGAGATTATTGTAACAGAACAACAACAACAATATCAACAGCAACAACAACAACAAGAAATTGATGCAGATGATAAACTCGTCTCTGACGATGAACTGAGCGTAGAAAATACTCGTCTTTAATATAATAATAAGCATATATTAATTTAGCAACCATAATTAGCATAAATGCCACCTGAAAATTCAATGGGTTTTCCTTTAAAAATGTTGTTTATTTACTCTTCACGTAGTGAAATGGTATTATAGTTTATAATGAAGTTGGTAAAGATTTAAAGTAATAATAATTGACTTAGCTACGTATGTCTGTCTGTCTGTCTATTCGTCTGTCAGTCTGTATTTTAGCGAACTAGTCGCGAACAAACATCGCAGCCGGCCAGACATGTTCACTGTCAAGAGTCGCCCCATACAAACGATGTTTCCTGTTTCGATATACCGCATAAATTTGAACAGATTATGCTTTAGATTATCCACAAATATAAAAGCTACAATTTTAAACATTCTCGTATTGCTGGATTCCATAGCATTGCATACAAATCCATGTGCTTCAGTGTTGAACTGCAATACAAACAGGAACATTGACATATATTTTTCCGGGAGGCCTGCATGAAGAGTATTCCAACTTCGGCATAATCGAAGTTAACGAACGACCTGTTTACTTGTAGCTTATGTGTAAAATGATATGCTTGAAATTATACAAAAATTAATGGAATTGTTTAAAAAATTGTAACCACAAAATTTGTTATACTAAAAAATAGTAGAATCCATCAATTTCGCTTTTATCGTTAATTAGTTGAACCACTGCAATTGGCTATTATTTATTAAATTCTGCAAATTATTGAATTTTTTCTTTATATATATATATATAAAATAATTCCTTTTAAATAATGTTTTTGTTTCTTTTTGTTTTTGTGTGTAACTAAAATTTTATAGTTAATTTAGTTCTAAAAAGGTATGATAATTTTTGTTATGCGCTTTAGCAAATATGTTATTAACATATTCTATTTTTGTAATTTAGTTTTGCCACTATGCCACTTCTCTATTAATATCTAATTTTAGCTACTTTTAAAGACGATGCCTCAGTGATTTGAATGATAACTTTGCGCCTTTATCTTAGATCTGTCTCTCAATGTAACTAAAGCACTAAGCACGACTTCAAATGATATGCTGTTATTATTGTATTTAAGTAACACTCACAATGCTACTTATTTAGAAATTATTGAAAAAATGTTGTTGTATTTAATACAGACATATACTTTATATTTTGTAAGTTTTCTGTTACTTTTTGGTATTGAATGACTTACTATTTAAAGACTGCGCCCGTCAACATTCCCCCTCAATTGTTGTAAAAGTAGAAAACTGAATTAGTGCAAAAAACAAAAAATTAATAAACAAATAAAAGAAGGAGAAAAGTTGAAATAAATGTACTTTTTTGTTTTGTTTTTATAACCAACTATTATCTATTGTTAATGTATTCGAAATGCAAACACAAATTTCTAACCAGTGTATATCGCATTAAATAGCATTTAAATAACATAGTAAGAAGTGAAAGTGTCGACAAACATTACGGCAAAAAAGTGCTCTACTGGTTAGTGTACTAAGGTGTACCTACTCAACCAGCTGCTGCCAATGGAGCTAATTTTTGGCATTGTAATTAATAAATATGTATAAAATAAATATATATATATATATATATTGCTTCGTGGAATTTAATAATTAAATAAGTGAAAAACCCTGGAACTTAATGCATAAAATGAATATGTAAACTACACCCTCAGAGTGTACACTCTCAGAGAGCTTATTTTTTCACATAGATTCCAATTTAAGTTTTTATTAGAAACACTTTTTGTTTCACATTAACATAAGTGGTTCGTGAAGCCCCATACAATGCATTTTTTCGAAAGTTTAAGGAAAGTTTGTCAACGTAGTATGTGTCGGTTGTTAATGCGCTTTCCAAATATCGAAGCACTTGCTTGCCGATTATGCTCGTCAAAGCTCATTCGAGGAACTGTGTTTTGTTACTTTCTTACTCTTTTATTTTTTGAAGCCCTGAATTTTGCACGAAGTTTGCCTCAAGTAAATACACACAACTAATATAATATAAGTCAAAACAATAATGTAATATCGTTTTGTGCTCAAACACAAAATTAAGTTCTTCTTTCTTGTTTTGATTGATTTAAATATATTTTTAATATGTGTTCAACCGAATTTCTTTAAAAAGACAAAATGGCAACTCCGTGTTCACTCACTAGTCCAATGATAAAAAATACAAAGAACTAAATATATATATATAACTAAATATATCAAATACGCAAAAATATAAGTTCGGAAATTATTCAATATTCGATCTCAATTCAGCGATGGACATTGAATAAAATTGACTTGCCAGATTTAAAGTATAATTCATTTTAATTTTCCGAAGCGGAATTTTGTTGCTGTTTTCTTTGTAATTGTTGGTTATTCAACATACATATGTATTTAAAATTACTATTATGTTTATATTTTGTAATCGTTTTTAGCAAACTAATTTTTCTTTAGTATTTAGTTTTTTCAGACTGTTTAATAAATTAAAATATTTGATTATGATATGATTTAATTTAAAAAAAGAGCAAATTTTTGCACCTCACACGCACAAAGCACACATACACGCGGCCAACACATGCTAACACATTTTTCCAACTAACACTTCAATTCAACAACTTCAAAGAAACGACACTTAACAAACTAAAAATAAAAACAACACCACAGAAATAAATAAATAAATTCTTTTTGGCCGCTTGTCGACGATTTTTGAAAAAAAAACCCCAATCCTATAACACAAATTCAAAACACCACAACAACAAATAACGACAACAACATTGAATCATACCAACTAACAACTACAACAATTAATATGAAAAACAAAAACAAAAATAAAAAAATATGATGCGAAATGATAAATTGGTTTTAAAACTAAATCCTCATAATCATATTAGTTACGCTAACCGTACCCGAGGACTCGCACTCAATACGCAGTTCGCTTGCAGGTACTTCGGTTGCCTCGCATGGCTCATCGGAGACCATGTCATTGGAGGACAATAAGTGAGTAACACACAAGTCTCTCTGGATTGCTCAAGTGCGAATAAATAATTAATCAATCAATTTCTCATCACAACAGCATTCACCTGAAAACAGCGAATATGCTGCAACAGAATACGCCGCAACGTGAAATGCTTTTGGGCACCTGACGTCAACTGCCGGCGCCGCCGCCCAAGTCGCCATTGGCGATCGGATGATATACAGCAACAACTGCGTCTATCAACAGCGGCCCAGGCGTAGCAACCATGCAAACAACAACGACAACAAAAACATTAACAACTAATAAACATGCATCGAATCATATTGTTGCTATTTTCGAGGAGGAGAGCAACTAAATGTGACTGGAATTGATTGGCGCTCAGTTTAGCCGTTAAATTTTTTAATTTAGGATACACCCTTTGTAGTCGCATTAGTCTATTTTAAGACGAGTTTCTTTAAGTCTGTGCTTAAGTGATAGAGTTTTCCTATTTTTATTGGGGATACAAAGTAAGATAAACGTTATAGTTGTAGGGTATAATTGCAGAGAAGTACCAACAGCTGAGAAGTCATTTTATTCTTGGAGGGATGGACCAAAGAGATGACAAAATAGTTATAGGTCGACGTTGTAGAGATGTACCCAAAGCTGAGAGGACTGGCGATTCTCGAAGAAATAGTCAAAAGGAATGTGAAAAGGTATCTAAGATGATTAGTCACCAGCTTTTAGTTTCAGAAGTTACTGTACATTAGACTGAGACTTATAGGTTGCGTGGTTAGTAGCATAAATCTGCAGCTTATTATTTTATTTTATTTTTTTTTTGGTCGAGAACTTTAGCTAGGGTAGTGACACGATGCTCTAAGGTATAAACTTTTTACACTAAGCCAAGTGTTTGTTGGTGCTATTCCGGGACATGACTCAGCAGTTTGTAGCACGACAGAGTTCAAGATCCAATAAAAAGCTACAAACTTAACGATGAGAAATTTCAAGTTTAAGTTGAGGACCTAGACTGAAAATTATTGAGGTCATTAAGTTTGGAATAAGTAGTCTTAACATTGTAGTATGAGGAGCGACATGAGTTTAATTTAAAGATCTCATCGAACGAATGTCCAGGTATGGTTTATAATGAGCACTGCCAAGGTATCCAATCTAAGTGTCACATAGAAGAGTTTAATTTCCTATACATCTCTCAATTTGTAA
Organism: Cacoxenus indagator; assembly: GCA_035041755.1. NCBI lineage: Eukaryota > Metazoa > Arthropoda > Insecta > Diptera > Drosophilidae > Cacoxenus > Cacoxenus indagator. Next base: position 1,479,153 of record JAWNKX010000665.1, read on the forward strand.
TTATCCCACCTTAGTATCGATGCAATCGATACAATTTAAGGGATCACTATACGTTTGTTTTGCTAAGAGGCGTTCCATATAATTTTGTAGCGTCGTAAGTTTTCTTTTTTATAAGAAAGTCTCTCTTTAAGCTTGTTTTAAGGACCTCAGCATAAGAAAAAAATGTACAATGTTTGCCTGGATTTTGAATCCTGTAAATGCAAATCGTGTAGTCTTTGAATTAAGTGTTCTAACAAATGTTCTGACACAATTCAGTCTATCGGAAGAGAGAATTCTGCATCCAAACACTCATTAGAGTGTAATATAAAGCTATACCAGAAGCGAACTATATTTCGCAGCTGATATGATGTTGCTCTGTGTATTAATTTTGCTCTACAATAATGTTAGCATATACTTGGATTACGTGAAATATGATTCCTTGCTTAAAATCTGCATTTTAATTTAGTTTATCGATTTCAAAATCTTCAAAAAAGTATTGTAAAAAATATTTTATCTTATTTTAGTGATACGCAATAATTGTTAAGCAGGCGTAATGGAATATATGTGAGAACGTTGCGGTAACTTTAAAGAATCAATGCCTCATTTCGATTAATAGTTTTCATTGAGCCTATGAACAAATTTATAGCTATAGCTGCTTTTGGCCAAAAAGTTACTTCAACGTCGTTCACAGAAGCCTACCCCAAAAAATTGAAAGCAATCCAAAAGAAACAATTTACAAATGAAAAGTATTTAATACACAACAAATAAATTGAATTATATATTAACTACGTAATTAGCATTGTTGTATATTGTAAATATTTATCGAGCGAACGAGAAAGTAAAGACAGACGAAACGGAAAATAAGCGAAGACAAAGAGCAGTGAAAGTTACACACACAAAAAAAAAAAACGTTACAAGTTACGTCCACGATATGAATGAAATTGAAAATTACAAATTTAAATATACATATTCGCTACAACTAAAGCTCCAAACAAACTGAACATCTAAATTGTAAGTTCGTTTTTGTAATTTTGGCATTTCGTTTTAGAATTTGTAATTACGTTAGATTTATTAAGTTAGATTTGAATTAAAGTTAAGTTAGTGCTTACGCCGAGAACTTAAAAAGAGCTCTCCAAAATATTGACTAGCCAAAAATTGGTGGAACTGCTGGTTAAATGCTCTTGGCATTGACTGGCCCAAGTGATTTTTTTTTCGGTATTAACTTTTGATAACAGTTTAAGTGAAGCTTTTTGGTTTGTAGAATTTATTTCAATAGGAGTACGCAATACGAAAAATTCTATTTATTGCAAGAAGCAGGAAACAAAAAGACAAATAAATAAATATTTAAAAGTGACTTTGAAAGCCTTTTAACTTCCTGGGGTAGACCCGTTCCGTTGCTCAACATGGCATCAAAGGACTTCAACCAACTTTCATCTGATGTTCACTTGCCTTGATCTCGCAAGAGGTAGTATACAGCAGCTCGGTAATTAAACGTAGAAGAATGTCAGATTTAAATGAAATGCCTATAAAGCAGTTGGTGGGTTTGCAGGTTGCTGCCCTCAGCAGCCAGAATTGTAAGCTTCCTCACGCTCGAGGGACTTGAGATTTATGAAACTGTTTGTTTGTATTACATAAAAGCTTTATTTAGAATCTTGAAATATACAAATATCAATGCTCCTCGTCAAGCTGTTCAAGAACAGATATGTGCTCAAAAGGGCCTGCGATACCTTCATTAATTTATTAAGCCGATAGCGTGAGGTACCGAAAGTGAGAATATAGAATCTTTAAAGTTTAGAGAACACGAGGTTTTAGAGATCACTTCATATCATCTTTAAAAAGGGCAAATAGCCAAAGGGCATACCTTTAGATAGTTTTATATATGTGACGACATCCAGCGAATCTTATTGTATTTCAAAAATCACATGTACAATAATAAGTTAATATGACTTGATCACTCATCCGTGATGCGGAATGGCAGATCTGGGTAGTGTACTCTTTATAAGCGTTGTGTTTGCTTACTGTTGTCCAACAGGTTGATTGCTGAGCGATTGTCATGGTCCTCTAACCTAATGAGGCCTCTGTTGCTGTGCTTGACGATATCTCTTTTTTGATTTTTGGCGTCTTCATGTCTCAATGAATAACATACCACTGTGCGCTTAAGATACTGCCCAGTAGCTTGGATTGACAAAAATTTCCAGTTTTGAATTGGATTCAAAGTTGTATACCGTAAGCCCATATCGCCATTTCAGTATGGCCTTCTACAGTAACAACTTGTTGCATAGGTTGAGCTTCGACTTTGACCTAAAGATCTAACCCATTCTTTGAAGCTTCAGGTCCAGCCCTCTTCTCTTGCCATTAAATGAGCTTGCCATATATTACTTTTTTTTTAAGACGAAGCTAGCAAAAACGATAACTGAAATTCAGCTCTTGGTTCATAAAATTTCTCATTTGGTTCCACTTTTAGCTAAGACGAAGTGATAGTGATAAAGTGCGGGACTTTGAGCAGTTGCAATTTCTTAGAACTACACCATCCATTGATAACATAACGTTTTATTATAATTATTTACAACTCACTGTGGAACAACAGCTTTTATGCCTGTTACTCCTTCGTCTACAGTTATTCATTCCTCCTTTGTTTTTATGTTGTCCTTTTTCGGAACGCCTTGTTCAATGACTTTAGCCAAATCCTTGAGCGACACTTCTCCCGTGCCGCGCGCAAGTGGCTGTGGCTGATTGGGTCCTGGTTTCCAGCCCACAAAGTAGATGATCTGAAAGGTCGCTGGCACGCCTTCTTCATTTGGCTGCAATAAAGCATTTAAGATTAGTGCACTAAATCTTACTACACCAAACCCATAGTATACCTTTGCATAGAGTTCCTTGTATATCGCACTCGCCGCTAGCAGCGTTTCACGACTTAGATGTGCCGGCCGATTGAATGCAGCATTATTCTCGGCCATGCCTTTCAGATCCCACATGAGCTCAAACATTGTCGGATAACCGATGACCATTTCATCTGTGTCGATGGTCAGCATAGTAAAGCCAGCACCATTGAGCAGCGCGCCAATATCGCGGATTTGCGTAAAAGGCGATATGTGGGGCGCAATGCCTCCCTTGCGCTCAAGCTCGGCCAACTGGAGTGAGGAACGAAGTTCGTAGAGCGTATCGCCACCAAAGAGCGAAGCAATAAAGACACCATCCGGCTTTAGGCTGCGCATCACTTTGGCAAAGCATCCGGGCAGATCGTTGACCCAATGCAAGCTCAAACTGGAGATGACCAAATCCAATGAGTTCTCCTCAAACTAAAAGTAAAGAATTCGAAACAGTTGTCTTTAAGGTGCTTGCTTAAGATGTCATGCATGCATACATACATCCAGTTGCTCCTCGTCCAATACCAACTTCTTCATATTTAAACCCGGCGTGCCCTGCGCCTGCTCCAGCATTGTGGCGCTCATGTCGGTCAGCGTCAAATGTTGCACACTCTCTGCGAGTATGTATCTTGAGAGAAAACCACGACTGCAGCCGATGTCAGCGGCAGCGATGAAGTCACGTTTTATATCAAAGATTCGATCGGACAGTCTGAAGCCAACTTCGTCTTTGAGATAGTCAAAGAGTTCGACATCTGGGCTGTGTGTAAATGTTTAGATGACTTAAGGAGAGCCAAGACTGATGCTACTTACCTACGTGCCGCACGTTCCTTCTGCAGACGCTTAGCGTTGCGATCGAAGATTTTCATGTGTGTTGACTGTGCTTGACTAGCTTGGCGTTTAAGTAATTTCCTCCACAGCGCTGGCTCCAGCTTTTGGCGCTTGAGGCTAGTTGCTGTTGTAGAAGTTGTGCGACAGCAGGTTGAGTGGTGTTTGGATGTTCCTCGAGTAAACCCCAACCACTGATAGCTACTTCCGTGTGTAGTGCATTGTTTAAATAGCTGATGTACAATTGTTCGCTTAACGACTTTCAACATTTTCAGATGTTGCAATCTGCGGCTTCTACTTCTCGTTACGGCACAAACGAACACAACAATAAGCAGCTGATTTGCTACTGCGGCCGTCTGACTTAAAGCATTGCGCAACACTGCACAGCATTTTGGCGCGAAGGCGAACAAGTTGTTCGCATGAAAGTTTGTTTTTGCGCCCATTCCATTAAAACAAGCGCTTCGAAGTAAGAATGGCTTATGAACGTAGTGCATTACGCTACGCTCATACCGATGGTCACACCGGCCTCGTGTACACGGAGCAAGGCGATTTCATTATAACGTGCGGCTCTGATGGCGACATACGCCGCTGGACATGCATATCCGACGATGATCCGACATCGGATTGTCTGGGTGAGTTTGTCATGTGTGTTGCGCACAAAGGTGAGCGCTTGTATGCCTCCACCGATCGCAACACTGTACAGGCGTACACCTTCCCGGCGATGGATAAGGATGGCATCTTGATGCGCTTTACGGCGCCGGCCACCTGTTTGCGTGTATCTGGCAAGTACATAGCAGCCGGCTGCGATGATACCAAAATTAAAGTGCTAAACGCCGATGACAGTGATATACTGGAACTAATGGGGCACACAGGACCAGTGCTAGCTTTGGATGTACACGAAACGAAGGATTTGCTGGCTTCGATTGCGGGCGATGGACATCTAAAAATATGGAACTTGGCATCTAGAGGCGTAGAAGTGAAGAGCATTGCTGGCCTGCCCAAGGTAAATAGCTTTGAATATGCAAAATGCTTTGGCACTCCCAGCTTTGAGCCCACAATGTGCAACGAGTTGGCCTATGTGAACGGCAACGAGGTGGTGGTCTTGAGCACAAGCACCTGGGATGTGGCGTATACGCTGACCGATGAACGTGTGTCAAGCAACTTCAGTTGTTGTCAGTTCTCTCCCGACGGACAGAAACTGGTGGCGGGCAGCACAAGCGGCGAGCTGAGTGTATTCGATGTGAAGCGTCGTAGGGCTTTGAAAGTGGAGGAACCGCCAAGCGGTTGCAAAGCCATCACATGTGTGGCATGGCATCCGTCGGAAGATGAGTGTGCCTTTTGCGATGCAACTGGTCAGTTGGGAACGATTTATGCGGGGAAAGGCGCCCATAACAGTGCCGGGGGAGTTGCAGACTTGGAGCGGGATCAACTGCTGGGCAGTGCTTTCGGCGATATTGAGTTTGAGCACGACGACGCAGATGTCGGCTTGTTCGATGGCGAGGCCGCCGAAGCTGCCGACGACAATGACGATGAGGATGAGAATTGTGTGTCGCTCGAGAAGCTTAAGAACAAAATCATGGGTAATGCGGCGGGCTATGCTACGGGTGGACGTCCTGATCTAGATGATGATGAATCAAAGCAATCGCTAAGTTCGAGCGTGCAACGGGAAAATCTTAAGCCCGCGGTGGCGACATTTAAGCAGCAGGTTGCGTTCCAGCCAAGCGCTACGCCCATGCATCTGGAGCATCGTTATATGGTGTGGAACGACGTGGGCGTTGTGACAGCGCATGCAGACGTGAACGCTGACGGTTCGATCGATGTGGAGTTTCACGATGCCAACTTGCATCATTCGCTGCACATAACCAACTATCAGCAGCACAACATGGCCAGTTTGAGTTCCTCTGCACTGGCGCTGTCCGCCACAGACTCGTCGAAGCTTGTGGTCATTGCGCTTGAGGCTTCCGGTAATAAGGAGTGGTCTGTAAACCTACCCGATTGTGAGTCTGTTGAAGCGTTGGCAGCCACCAGCAAATTGGTTGCCGCCGCGACAAGCTCGCACTTTCTACGCCTCTTCACTGTGATGGGCACACAGCGTGAAGTGCTGTCCATACCGGGGCCCGTAGTGGCATTGGCAGGCCATGAGCACAGCATATTAGTTGTCTATCACAGCGCGCCAAGTGGAATGGAGCAGCAGCATCTGGCGGCTTTGCTTATACACACCAGTGGTCTGAGTGTGCGCGTGCAGCAATTGCCACTGCCACTTACGCCGGGGCGTCAGCTAACTTGGCTCGGGTTCAGCGATTGTGGCGCACCTGCCTTCGCCGACCACATGGGCCTCATTCAGCTGTACCGCAAGCAGAGCAACGCTTGGTTTCCTATCTGCGATACGCTACACCAAAGTTCGAGTGTATCCAATAACTACTGGGTCATTTCCATAGCGGAGCGCAAGCAAATCATAAATTCGGTGCTCTGCCGCGGCAGCTCATACCCGATGACAAATCCGCGTCCGATACTTCAAGAGTTACGCATACAGCTACCGCTGTGCGATATCGAATCGGAGCGGTCCGAACTGGAAGATTTGTTGATACGGGCCTCCATTATGCAGGTTGACGGCAGCGAGAAGCTGATCAAGGAGACAGCCATCAAACTGTTCGCGCTCGCTTTGCGCAGTGAATGCGAGACACGCGCTAAGGAACTGATCGAAACCATATCGTGCACCGATCTCCTACAGTTGGCCGTAAAGTACGCCACCAAGTTGGGCCGCATACACATCTCAGATCGTTTAGTTGAAATGCTGCCACAAATAGAGCTGGAGCAAGAGCTGCGCAAGCAACAGCATCAACTGGGCACTAATGCGGTCATTCAGCCGTTGTATGTGCCTGTGACGCCAAACCCAGCGACAACTACAAAACTAGCGCCCAAAGCAATGGAGATGAGCGCTTCCAAGCGTAGCGCTATCAAGCGTTTCTCAAACAACAGAAGCGGTTCACCAAACCTCTTCAAGTCAGCCCTGCCGTCCGCTACACCGAAACCGACCGAAACCGAACCGCCGTTGGAAACACAGGAGAACATCTTCGGCAACGAGTCGGAAGTGATGACTGCAACAGCATCTGAAAAAATGGGCGGGCAAGGCGAGAAGGATCAACCACGTACGCCACTCAATTCGATGAATCCATTCGCCATGAAACGCAAGTTGAACGACACCGGCGTCATTTTTGGGTCTGAGAAACTGAAGCTGGTTAAAAAATGAACGTCCAGCGAGCGGAATACTCCATTTTACTCAACTAACCATGAACTAGTTTTAAGTTAATTACCAATTAGAATACTAAGCGTTTTCTTGGAAATCCAATAATGCAGACATTTCATGACTTTGAATTGAAATTCACCGAATTCAGGTTTAAGCTTTTAAAATGGGAATTGAGGCTTATAAAGTCTAAATAAAACATGAGCAGAGCTTCGACGACCCTGTAAGGAGGGGCGAGTTGATTTAGTGGCAAAAGGGCTGAATTATTGCACAAAGACTTGAGATTGAGAGGAGGCCTTGTGGGCCATGGCTCAAATATATGTTCTCATGTTTTTGGACTAACAAACTGAAATTTGTGCACACTTACTTCAAGACCAGAGGCATTTTTTGTGTGATTTATTTACTAATGACAATCAATTGGCTGTCAGCGACTTTGGAATAATAAAAAAATATAATATAAAAATAATATAAATAATATATCTATCTATCTATACACATAAAATTTGAAGTACGTCTATATGTATGTATATCCGCTATGGACGCTGAAAACTCTGGACCGATTTTGATGAAATTTTCAGGGAAACTTTAAAAACGCCTGTCGAGGATTCCTGTGAAGTCGGGGCTAAAAATTAAATAAATTGTATTATTTGTATGAAATGAATATTTCTATAAAATTTGAATGAGAACTCTGTGCCTACGCTGTGTACGTATCAGTGAGCTTTCTATATATACGTAAGCCTGAATAATAAAAATAACACTATCCCAATAATAAGAAAAAAACCGATAAAAGCTCGAACAGAAACCATGGTAAAAATTTTAGCTCGATAGCCCTTATGGATGCTGAGAACACCCGTTTCTAACAAACAAACGCCCAACGATTTTGATTTATATATATATATATAACCAAATAGATAGATAAGCAAATAATATAATGTATATAACAAAATTTCAGTAGTGAATCGTTAATTCACTGATTCAATTGCTGTGACAGTTTGAGGCGTCATGGTTGTGTGTGCTGTTATCCAATTAGTTGATAGCTCGAGGGTTAATGGGCGCTTACAATTGTAAGGGGTATTGGGTGCTGAACTTCACGATCTCTTCTCTGATCCTTGTAATCTGCTGCTGTTAATGAATAACGTGATTTCGAAAGTACTCCATATATACATATATGACAATTTTAAAACAGAACTTTTCGAATGTACGATCAAATTTCAAATCCTTTGACTGTAAAGTGTATTAAAATTTTAGAGTAGTTGAAGTTGCCTTTCTTCATTCTTATTATTTTTGATATGAAACATCGTTGGTTTCAGTTGGTTTTACAAGCGTAACGCTCGCATACAATCAAATATTGCCATCGTGCATCGTGCGTCGACTTGGTAGCCTAGTGAAAGTGTACTACAATTGCCGTCGCTGAAGTCGAGTTTCAATCTCCATGGCGGGCGGAAAACATTTTCAATTTCTCAATTTAGCTGCGGATAAAATAGACCCGTCGTCGTATTGGTCGTGCAATTTGTTGTTGCAGTCTTAACAGGTGCCTCAAACAATACAAAAAATAAATAAATAAATAAATAAAATAAATTTTCAATTCTTTCCAGTTCGGTTTACTTGCAGACGAAAATCCTATTCTTTGGCAAAGAAATGCAAACAATTTCATCTGTAAATCATTCTGTTTTTTTATTATTATTTAATTAACTAAAATTATTTATTTTAAAACATTATATATATAAATGTACTATGGTTGGAGACCACCAATTGAGCAATTAATGTTAAACTGCTGATTTAAAATTAAACAGGTTTTATTGATTAAAAAATTATTGAGGCACTTTTTGGTGTATTATAACAATCAGGGAGCGCATATTGGCATTCATTAAACAATTAGTTCGTTAATTAATTATTAATGTCACGGAATTAATTTGATTTAATTTGGTATTTACATAAACAACACTTATACTGTTTAAATAAATTTAATTACCATTAAAATAAATTATTAAAATAGTCGTCTGTTGAGTGTGGGAATTCTTTGTTTTTAAAATTTGGCACATGCAGGCTGCTTCTGCTTTCTTCCTTTTGTTGTCGACTAAAATCTATTTGCTTTTGTTTATTTTAATTTTATATTTATACTTTAATGTAAAAATGCAGTCTATTTTTGAATTATTATTATTATTATTATTCTATTATCTTCAATACTCTTCACGCAGTGAATAGTACAATGCAGACACCATTACGTATGGCTGGAGATGCAGTTGGGTCTGTGTATAGGCAAATTTGTCACTCAGTTTCTGAAGTAGCGAGTGAAACGCACGAAAGTCTTTCTGTTCCATTCCATATGTGCATTTCTATTAACCAGTCGGGAGCGACGGCTTGGAGCCACACCGCCACACAACCCAATATTAATTATTGGCATCAAGTTTCTCTTTTTAGTTGTTGATGTTCTCTCTTATGTTAAGTGACCGCTACTTCAAAATAAGTAAATTAATATTGTGGTATTGTTGTGTACTCGAACGGGACACCGTATGCTTCGTGATATGCGTGAAGAGTATTACAACTTCGGCATAGCCGAAGTTAACGTTTTGCTTGTTTTTTTTTTATTTTGAAGCCGGACGCACGACTTTGTTCGGTTTTTTATTTATTTATTTATTAATATTTTTTTTTAGTACTTTCATTAAGTGTTTGTATTAATTTCGCTCTTACGTTGTAATTTATTTACAGATGTAAAAAACACGCACACTACGACAAAAAAACTACACGTAGACATTAAAATAGTTAAAGCCTTACAAGACCGATTAACACGCATTTGAAGAATGCACATATTTTATTTACAGACTCAACTAGCAGCAAGACTATGCAACGCGGGCGTTGCATTCTTTGTCATTGTTAATAATAAATTAATTACACATTAAAAATATAAAAAAAAAAATAAAACATTTTTTCAGTAATGGAAGCAACAATGATATGTAGTCGAAGTATGTGATTGTGGTGTGTTCTGTTGCGAGTGATGATAACAAACGAACTAAATGATATACATAATAAAAGGAAATGAGCACGCACCCAGATCCTCAATGGGTGGCGTTCTTACATGAAAATCTCGAAATGTTACGTAAAGCCGCGACTGGGCGATTGCACAGGCGACGGTGGCGGTGGCAGTGGCGAAAAGTACGTTGAGCTGCGCGAACTTGGCGATGGCGGGCACGATGACTCCGGCACAATTCGTACGCCGCTGTGATAATGCGAACGCGGCGTGGGTGGTGGCGGATATGGTTCGCTGTCGTAGCCGTATTGCAGACAGGCAGCCGCCGCTGATGACGATGAATTCTTTGTGGCGCCGCCATTGCTGTTGTTGCTGTTCGATTTGCTGGTGTAGTTCGAATCGGACTCATCGCAGATGTCTGTCGAGCAAGGCGTGGGCGGTGGCGGCTGATTGATGATCTTGTAGTGGCGGTAGGGACGACGAGAGCGCGTCGCAGGCGATGGTGGCGGATTGATGGGATAGGCGACCATGCTGCTACCGTTCGTCGTTGAGCTTGAGGCGCCCGTGATGTGGTTGCGGTCGTACGAGTTCATGCTGTTGCGTGAATTAATTGTCGACATGCGCATCGCATCCGCAACGGAGGCGATTTTCGAGACGCGCTGCGATTTGCTCAACGTAGACGGTGACAATGGATCAGAGGCCTGATCGTCTTTGGGTTCGGTGCGGCTTTTGCCAATGCGTGTGCGACAGAATTGCAACAAGTAAACAATCGAGAATATCGTTATCATAGTGGCGCCAATGAGTATCATGAAGGCCTTCTTATCGGAAGAAGGCGCCATACGACGTGTATTTGACTGCAGACAGATTTCGGGCGATTCATCAGCGCCATCGGCGCAATTGTCCCAACCATCGCAGAGCAAAGAAGCGGAGATGCAAATCTGATGAGAGACAGGATCAGACATTGGAACACATAGTGCGATGGGTGTTTGATATAATACTCACCTTATTTATCGGGCACTGAAATTCGCCCGGCCGTTTGCAGCAGTCGGCTTCATCGTGTCCATTTGCGCAATTTGTGGTGCCATCGCACACCAACGATTGGTCGATGCACTCGCCCGATTGGCAACTAAACTGATCTGCACGACATGAGGGGCAGCCCACTTCGTCCGACTTGTCCGGGCAATCATTTTGGCCGTCACAACGCCAAGATGCTGGTATGCAATCCTTGTTCATATCACTATTTGGCCCGTGGCCTGCGACAGGCGCCGAACAGGTGAAGTGATCTGGACCACATGCGGGCAATGCGCCACAATTTTGCTTATCCTCAAGCAGCATCAGATTCTTGGGGCATGCGCAAACCTCGCGTGTACGAACACCCACATCGGCGGCCGCAATGCAAATGTGTGAGCATTGGGTGCGACTATGCAGGCAGGTGTGGTTCCGTATGAGTTTCATGTCCGGCATCCAGACGCCGCGTATGTCTGTGATTTGTGGCAGACGCTCGGCACGGCGACCCTCACCGCTCACCGTGATGCGTTCAATGCCGGTCTTATCGTCCAGCCAATAGACGTAACCTTGCAAGGAAGCGATGTTAATCACCTGTGAGATCTGCATGGATACAAGGATTTTTCTGCGCAATGTTGACGAGGGGATCGAGGGGTGTTAGAATTTTAATTGAATCCGGTAGCGTAATCAACTAAGAGCTTACTTATTCTTTCCATTGATGTCCATCGAATCGATACGCTTGCCATGCGCATAGTAAATCATGTCGGTTTGCTGATCCAGCGTTAGTGCAGTAACTCCCTCCAGCTTGAAAGCCAATACGACTCGGTCACCGCCATCCACACGTGACCGTATGATGGCCTGCTGACTACCCACGTCGGACCAGACGAGCAGACGCTTCAGCGCATGCACAGCAATGTTACGCGGCTTCTCCGAGTCTCCGGTATCGATAACACCCACGGAGTCGCCGTCAAATCTGTTGGTAAAATTTGGTTTTAATTTGAATTGCGCTTACTGCCGTGTTCAATATACTGCTACTACAAACCCCGTTACATTGATGCTATTCGAATAGGAACATGTCCAAAATAGCAGACGTCCGATGATATCGATTGCAATGTCGAAAGGCTGTGAACCGGCACCCACAAGTGTGACGACACGAGTGCCATTGACAAGCGCGCGTTTTATGCTGTGACTACGGCCTTCGATCTGTTCGTAAAGTTCGTAAGAGTGGGAGTTGATAGTGACAGCCAACTACATCCGGAATCATCATACTTACCCAATAAATGTGATGCGTTATGGGATCATAGTCGACGGCACGTATATTCTTGCCTGACACCGGCAGCGGCACATTTGGGCAATCCGTCGTATTGGGTAGTAAACGACCGAAGTTGTTCCGCTGACTGTAGACGATGTAGTTCTTTGGTGGCACACACGACACGCTGTCCTTGGCGAGTGTGTAATGGGTGGGGCAAGCACACGTCATGCCGCGTCGACTTGGTTGCGCCAGGCAAAGATGCGTGCAGCCGCCATTGTTTACTTTACATGGGTTCGCGCCAGTCTGCCTATTATTGTTGAAGATGAGTAGCGAAGTGATTTCCGAAATGCGGCTATGCACCAAACTACGATTCTGGCCCGTTATTTTGTGCACCCGCTCGATATCGCCCGTCGTCCAATCGCTCCAATATACATAGTCCTGATACAGTGACAATGCGTACGGCTCGTCGATGTCAGAGCTAACCAGCACTTGTCGCTTCTTGCCGTCCCAATCTGCTGATTCGATTTTAGTTGGGCGTGATTGGGTCGCCCAGTACAGACGTCGCGTTTCCGGATCTAAAGTCAAGCCGGTGGCGTGATTGGCCGGTGATATGATAGTTTGAACTTCAGTGCCATCCATGGCAGCGCGTCGTATAGAATCGGTGGGTGACTCGATCCAGTACATATAGCCACGCTTCGGTTCGAGTACCAACGAGCGCGGTTCATCAATACCCTTCCAGATGAGCACACGGCGATTGCTGCCGTCCAAGAGTGCTACTTCAATGCGCCGTGCCTCCGAATCTGTCCAGTAAATGTTGTGACCCAACCAGTCTACAGCAATGCCTTCTGGCCGTATGAGACCAGCATCGACAATGCGCTGCACATAGGAGCCATTGAGAAAAGCGCGATAAATACACTTCGATGCACTGCGGCCAGTCCAGTAAACACGACGCTCCGCCACGTCCACATCAAGGGCATGCGCTTCGCGTACATCCTTGAAGGGTATCTTCTCGTCATTGTGATTGCCCTCATTATATTCGATTGATATGCGCCCTATATGTTCCTGTCGTGAAAACAGCAAGAAAGCATCTGGTATGACGCATGTCCTCTTATCATTGGCCAACTCGTAGTCAATGGCACAACGGCAGACATAATCGCGTGGACGGTTCAGGCACAAATGCGAACAGCCGCCATTGCGTATGGCGCATGGACTGGTGCCCTTCACTTCGCGCAGACGCGCAACCCTCAGGCCCATCAAGTCAGGATACTGGTCGACGACGACAATGCGATTATTGCCGGTGATTTTGTGCGCACGATCAATCGAACGTCGCTGCCAGTCCGACCAATACAGATAGTCATCTAAGAGGCTTAAACCGAAGAGATGTTTGAGATTATCGCTAATAACAACTCGCCGATCGGAGCCGTCCATGTTGGCCACTTCGATTTTGTCGGTCTTGCCGTCGCACCAGTATATCGTCTTCGCTTCAATGTCTAAAGCGATGCCATTTGGCCAACCCAGATTCTCCGAGACGAGCACAACACGCTCAGAACCATCGAGTGATGCGCGTTCCACTTTCGGCTTTTTCTCATTCCAATCGCTCCAGAACATCCAGCCGAGCGAAGGCGCCAACGCGATGGCACGTGGCTCTTCCAAATGCTCGTAGATCAATACTTTACGAGCTGAGCCATCTAAGCGACACACCTCAATGCGATCGGTTATCGTGTCAGTCCAGTAAAGATTCCGCGCCAGCCAATCCACGGCCAAGCCATCAGGATGTTGTACTTCAGACGTCACAAAGTCTGTCATGCCTGTGCCATCGATATGTGAACGTTTTATCGCGTATGCCTCCACATCGGACCAGTAGATATATTCCTCTACAGGATCGTAGTCAATTGCTATGGCGTATTTAACCTTACCCAAGGGCAGTGGGAAGATTGTGTAATCTGGTGAATCCAGTGATATTTTGCTAATCTGCCCACGTTGAACAATGAAAAGCATCTCCCGCGAACCATTCGCACACGTCGTTTCGTTCACCAGTCTTACGCCCGTGGGGCAAGCACAACTGTATCCTTTCGCATTCGTCGCCAGCAGGCAGAGATGTGTGCAGTTGCCGTTATTGTGCGCACAAGGATTATCCTCGTACACCTGCAACGTAGCGTCCCACGTTCTCACCGAATTCGGTGGCTCCGGTGTATCGATCAATTCCTTCATGTCATGCGTTATCAAATCGTATGTGTTTAAGGAACCGCCATGCGACCAGTCCGTCCAAAATAGACGATTTTCGAAATAAGTTATGCTGTACGGATATTTCAGATTGTCAACAACAGTGCGTCGATTGCTGCCATCGAGTTTCATCACATCGATGAATTTCAGATGACCATCTGTCCAGTAGATCAATTCGTTCTTCAAATCTACTGTCAGACCATTGGGCCAGAAAATATTATCCTTGGCGAGTGTCATGCGCGTCAACGGATCACCATCCATGCTGGCACGTTCGATCTTCGGTGACTCACCCCAATCGGTCCAGATGATTAGCTTCCTCGCCGGCGCTAAGGCAATCGCACGCGGCTGATCCAGATCGGTCCAGAAGAGCACTTTCTGGTATTTACCATTCAACGTGGCAACCTCAACGCGATTCTTCTCACCATCGGTCCAGTAAATCTTATCCGTATACCAATCGATGGCCAGTCCCTCCGGCTTGTCGAGCCCCATTGATATCACAGTTTCTTTTGGCGCTTTCCAAATTGGTAACGTCGTATTCGTATTCACACATTGGATAATCTCGCGTTCGCAGTCGCTCCAACAAACCAAATTCTTCGCATAGAAAAAATCAATGGCCATCGTCTCGGCGAGATCACGCACAATAACATCGATTTGTGGAGCACCCGTTGTCTTCGTAATATTCGCGATCTGTATGTCATGGTAGGTGGTGAAGAGTAACGCCGCTGGTTTCTTCAGATAATGTACGGTCGAAGGCGTTACGGAATTTACGGCAGCGGATGCTGTGTTGTGCACTAGGAAATATATAGAAAAATATAGTTCGATCAAGAAACGTGGTACATATATGAGTATTATATGATATGATAAGAATGCTAAAACCTTTACATACACTTTGAAGTAGATTGTTAGCTATAGGTATCTTCAGTATCCCTGTTACACACGCTCCAGTGTATTCAGTTATATCGCTCACTCCAACTCTTGCGATCACTACACTACTTACAACGGCAAAAACTGTGCTTTAACAGAATTTACTTAAAGTATTCAACTTTAGCGACAACAACAAATACATTTGTGCCAATTGACGCAAGTCACTTAACCAGCACGCCCACAGCTACAGGATGAGCTGCAATCAGAGGCACTGAGATGCTTTTCTACCAAATAACAAAAGTGTGGGCCTAACAACGACGTTGATGACAATGACGACAACGACAACGACGTTGAGGCTGATGGTGACGGGTTTGCCTGACTAAGACGGAAGGAAACCCCATCAAGAATTAAATAAGCAAACTGTGCACATGTCGAGTGTTTAACAATATGCTTGAGCAGAGTAGAAAATGTGGGCGAACGATGGGAGATGATGATGTGTGACTGCTTGGTGAATTGGTTGGTTGGTTGGTTACAATAACAACGTCAGCAGCAGCAGCATGCTGCATGCAACACGAATTGTTAAGATGCACACACTCACACAGTGAGTGCCTCAAATGGCAAATATACGCAGTCTGTTGGCCCCAAACCAATGCTCATTCCATAACGAATGTGTGCAAGTTGCACATTATTGCAGTATGATCTAATTGCGTATAAATGTGCGTAGGAACTTGCAAAACAACAACACTGCTTAGAGGTTGGGTGGATGTGAATGTAAAAAAAAATTTTTTTTTTAAATTAAGAATGTTGTCAGTTTGGGTAGTGCTGGATGCAGTTGTATTGGAGAATAGGTACGCTACATTGGTAACTTAGTAAGACAAAATGATTATACGAAAGCCGTCAATTTCATGAGAGCATTTGCTCCACAACACAACACAGCTGCAAGCAATCCCATTGCGGTAGCTCATAGAGACTATACAAAATTGGCAACATTTTATCTGCCATTCTAGGCTCCTGACTTCCTGTTTTTTTGTTGTTGTTTTATTTTTATTTGTATGTAGCATAAACATATATATTTATACTCCTCTCATTGTGTTAAGAACAGTGAAATGACTTCGGAGACTCCGTAAGGTAAACTCAAGTTCTTGTATGCTTTCCTATACCAATCCGCCTAAGCAGGATACGAATATAACTTGTACATTAAACTTATAAGTCCATTTTACATGTATAAGTAGGCAAATTAAATCGAAAATCTCAATATATAAGTGCATCAAATCAGAACAGAGACATTTCACGTATTATATGACAAACTAGCAGAGACCCGGCGCGTTGCTGCCTTCGCGTGCGTCACGCTCTTCGGATGTTTCAGCAGCTCTGCGCTCCGTCTACTGCTGTAATTTTTTCGTTGTTCTTCCAATGTTTGACTTTGTCCAGATACTCGCTGTTCTTCTGTTCCTGCAGCTCTTGAAATTGAGTTGGTCTTAATATTTACCAAACCCAAACTTCACAGTTACCTTCTTAAGGCTATTATAGAGTTTCCCTGAAATTTTCATCAAAATCGGTCGAGCGGTTTCAGCGTCTATAACGGACAGACAGACATACAAACATACTTCCAATTTTATATATATATATATATATAGAAGATTTATCAGGGTAAATTTTTTCAACAGTTGACATAAATGTCAAGTAAATAATAAAAAGCTAGCATCACAAATAGACAAGCAACGAGAAGCCAGACTGAAAACCGATCAATTACTGCTGTCTAATTCCGTTCGTCTTTAACTATTTTGATCCTTTGATTAAGGAGCACTGCTCAACTATCTTAAGCTATCCATACACAACGAACAAACTCGTGTCATTCGCTCGTATTTGAGGGCATATGTTCGTCGTGTATGGCGAGCCGATTTACGTGTAAAATTTCAAATTTTATTGATTTGCTCGAGCTAGTATTAAACAGATAAGCAACGGGAAAAAAAACTTTACACTGCTCGAGTATGCAACTCTCGATATAGATGACAGTGCTTAAATTCTAGATGCACTTCATTACAATACTAATATTATTATTAATATGTAAGTGTGGTTATTGGAAAAATTGGGTATTGCAGTGAACCCAAATTTAGGAATGAAACATCCCAGCTAGTTCTCTATAAATCTTCATTTTCTTTAAAGTCTTTATAGAACTAAGTAGCTCTATCAAATGCTATGTAGTGTGTATAACGAAAACAATAATGTTGCTTGCCATACAAAAATAATCCTTTTTTTTTCTCATACTTTCACTCACTTCAGCACCGACCAAGATGAACAGGAAAGGCAGTTGAAGAGGGGGTGGATGGTGTGTCCTTCTATCTTACCGTCCGTCCATCTGTCACTTAGACAGTAACTCAATGAGTGTACGAGTGGGTGAGTCGGGCAGAAGCAGTGATCCATCAACAGAGCAGCAGCAGCAGTAGCAGCAACAGTGAGCGAACAAATACTTGTCGAGCTTAAGCATGGAATAAGTGGCATTTTCTATGGATGCTCAACAATATAGAGCTGCATGAATATTGGAGTACAACGTGAAAGTGGAGCGTGTAAGCGAGAGAGTGGGAGAGTGGGAGAGATTGAGTGAATGGGTGCGCGTTAGACTGCTTTGCAGGGTGGTGCATGGTAGGCTGTCACACACGCCCGCACCAAGACGCCTGTTCACTCTGAATGGCTGCATGCTGTTGTTGCCTGATGCTGGTTGAGTAGTTAACAACATGATTCCTGAGTGTGTGTAAAAATTAAACAAAATATTTATGTTGAATATTTGTATTCAAGTGTAGCTGACAGCAGTGGCAGCATGCAGCATGCAGCATACAGCATACAGCAATAAGAGCTAAACAAACACAACGAGTAGCTGCAAAAACTGTGGCAATAGTGTGGGCAGTCTGTCAGTCAGTGAAATGATGACATGGCCTGCGAGACAGACGGATGTAGAAATGGAGGCACAGAGTGACGGCATGTCTCTCTCTTGAACAGCAGGACGACATTTTGATGTGTGAAACCGAGTTGACTCTGAATAGAATTTGTGCAACATCACAGTCGCAGTCAGAGTAACGTCATAAGTAATTTATTTATTTTATTAATATTTACGTTGGAACAAATGTAGGGTTTAGATAAGTTGCGAATTTTAAATGTAGATTAAGAAGAAAAACGTTAACTTCGGCTATGTCTCATTATTTGGGCACAGCGTACACGGAGGCCCAGTTGCTCGTACGTTGAGCTAGAGAACTGTAGGGAACCGCTCGTATCCGAACTCTAGGAGGTGTATCTTCTATGCCAACCATAAGTTCAATTCAAGAACTTATTAATAAACTTTTGTTGACCTACGCAACTGAAATTTCGACTGATGTTTTTTTACCATTAGTAAAAGTCTTAAAAAATGGCAATGCCCTAGTATTAGTGGATCTTAGGAGTATGTCTCTGTTACTGTAATATTTATTTTGTCATCAGAAAAGTAGGCCGCCGCCTCATTTGATGAGTTGAGAAACGGGGTTTGTAGCCGAAGTTTATGTGTGTCCTTGTTGTTGTTTTTTTTCTACCCTCATTCAGAATTATTTTCCCCAATGCTATTAAAAGTTTGCCTATATTATTTGTTGCATAATTAGAAATTAAGGCTCGCATAGAATGGTGTTACCTGTTACTGGGGTTTTGCTAGTGTGACTTTCCCGAAAAAATAGTGAACAGAAAGCGTGTTTTAGTAACATTAGAGTTGTCATACTATTGAAAAAAACAAAAAAAAATGTCAAAGTTATTTTTTATTAATGCATTGAACAACCCTGTGCTTGCCATTTGAGTGAAATACAAAGAGAGCGAGAGAGTGAGACAAACGATTTGCTAGCGAACACATGCAAATAATTTGACTTCTCACGGTAACACCAGAGTAACAAACTGAGTCACAGTAACACCATTTAGTTCGCCCCTTTAAGAGTAGCACTAAAAAACAACAAAAACCAGAAGATGATTAAAGTTATAAATCAATGAACAGAGGTGCCCACGTGTTTTCGGAGAACTGAAATTGCGCTCAACCTAAACCATTGCCCACCAATTTGAACCTTCCTTTTCTATTGTACAAATACATTGAGAGTTAATATTTTCTCCCATCATCCAGCGATGCACCGCAGCCTGAGATGGAAAGGAATGACGAGCGTTAAAGTTCCCCATTTAAATGATAAAATGATTGGGCTGGCCAGGCGCTGAGACATTTTTTCGTGCCGTGCTAACTAGCAACTTGTGTAGGGGTTGGTTATTCTATGGAATTACTTAAGTGTAACATCGAGCATGCGACGAACAACACTTAAATATTAAATGAGCGCAAGTGGCTCAACAAGGTGAGAATCTGTGTGCGACCAAGCAAGCGAACCAGCCGATTTGGATGCTGGCTTGCAGGTGCACTACTACCATCAAAACCATTACCATTACTACGGAAGCTCGTCTATTCTTTACTCTGACTGACTGACTGACTTTAAATAAGCATAGAGCATTTTAGCAGGAAGTTGGCACTCGGCATGCCAACGGCAATAGCGAGCAGTTAGACTGGGGTTAACATTTGGAATTGTAGGCGGCCAAAGGCAGGCAGCTGTTCCTTGGCAGTGAGTCTGAGTTAAGCGAAGGCAAGTAACAGCGATTTAAATGTGTTGCCATCTAGCAGCCATGTTAGCGCAGCAGCAAACGCGTAGCTGAGCTGGCAACCCGACCAACCGGCAGTTCGCAGCCAGTCAACGAGTCCTGCAGTTGTTGTTGCTGCTGTTGTTGTTGTTCTTTCCGCTGCTAGTGGTGTGTTCGCCATCCGCTCTTACGGATGTATTTCAGCTGAAGTTGATGAAGAACAAAATGCTTCATGAACATTTCGCCTGGTTGTTGATAGAGACCAGTAGCAGAAGGGTAAGAGACGCGATATAACACGATGAGAAAAAACGTGTTAGGTACACTTTTACACTTTGTAACGTTAAACTAATTATACCTGACAACAATATACAATATAGATACTACTACTGTACTATGCTAAACCGTTTTGCTAGAAAAATTCTGGAGTTTACAGACTTAGTTCAGCGTAAAATCTATCATGGCAGAAGAAGATTAGTGTCATAATACAAATGAAACCTGAAGAGTTCAAACAAGAAATCCGTCAATAGAAAATAGAGTCAATCGGTATGAAAATTTCCGCTAGAATTTTGTGCCTTTGGATTTTTAATCAATAGTTATGTAATGCCTATATTGTATTTGAATACACAAACTAGAACTGATTTGTTCCACGATTCTGAGCGCGAGAAACTTCGTATTTTCTAGGAGCTTTGTTTTAGATCACAGTCAGTAAGATCTGCACTGGTATTTGAAGCCGTCATGCATTTTGGTGCATTTTGAAATTGGAAAATTTTTTACAATGTACCTAGCAACTTCAACAAGGACAACACTAAAATAAATTGTAAAAGAAAGTAGTATGTTGACTTATGCCATAATTAATTTCACTCATGAATAAATTTTAATTAAAACTGAAGTACAGAAAAAAATTCAAAATAATAAAAAAAAGAATAATGAAACTTGTTAAATAAAATAAAAATAAGTATGAAAAAAATAATAGAAAGGCATAAATAAATAGAAAGTAGTACGAACTAAATTGTCAAAACGGAAGCAATGCAAGAATGATGATGATGATGATGATAAGGTTCTGATGATGAATGGCCTACCAGCTAAATATAATGGCGCACAGGCATATACGTATACTAAAAATGGGGCTCTCTGTTCGTAATGTAATTGAACGAAATATGCCAAACACAAGTTCAAGAGGCAGGTAGAGGGTAGGTGGCTGACAAACCTGCAGATATGCAGGCAGACCACTAAGCCAAGCATATCTTGACGATTCAAGTTGCTTGCTATTCATTCATTCATTCATTCATCAAGCCAAGGGGCTACAAAATTCAAAATACCATGAAGGAAAAAACAACGTAGTAGTAGCAGTGATAAGGTGAAAAGCTCCAATGGTGCTGTACTGTATCGTTGAGAACGTGCAAATGTCGAAGATAACTAACCAACAACAACAGCAACAACAACAACAATATGTATACAAAATGTTGCAGGAGGTAACTAAGTTTACAAGTGGTTAGTAACGCGTGGGTGGAGACAAATGGTTGGGCATGAATTCTAGTGCCACTTGAGCGCAAAGCACTACAAGCTGAGGCACTTGCAAGAAGCAGCAAGCAGTAAGTTATGCATAAAAATTTGAGATGCCTTCGTTGGTTTCATCATACCAATATGATGAAGTATGAAGTAGAGTTGCATACATTGCAGCAGAGAGTTGCCATTTATGTGCAGCAGCTGTGGCAGCTGGGGCAATTGGGGCATCATCGAACGACCGCACGAAAGTATGAAAATTCATGAAGCAAAAAATCCACTACACACTTCTGTTTTCAATGCTCTGAATTCAAGTTATTGGAACAACAGCACGCGAAACTAATTGCCAACTAAAGCATATTCAATTTAGTAGCTTCCACTTCGATTGGCACTTAGCAAAACTACCTCAACCGAGGCAACGCTGGTTTGCCCTTTTCCATTGGCGTTGTTAAAACTATCAAGTGCACTGGTCTACAAAAGAGTGCCCATTAAAATTACAAATAGTATAGCCCTTTCCTTATATCTAATGCTAATTACAAGGACTACATTCCCAGTCAGCATTTGCATTGGTCACTCTAGTGTTGCCTGTTTGTTAGTCAAGCTGTATTGAATTCAAGTAATTGATGAGCGTCTGAATAAATTTCGAGTTCTCTGAGGGTTGTGTTTGTGAAGCTGAATTTGTGTGGGCTGTACAAAGAAACACCATTCACTTGAAAACCCTAGCATCGCATATGTAGGGCCCCATACAAAACCTAAGAGTTGACTTGCAGTATGAGTAGTAACTATTCCTTCAACATAAGCCAAATCAGTACTACAATATCCATGTGTGCTCTAAAACTTAAGCAGGTTTTCTTTCGGCGGTGTGTGAAGAGCCCAAGTTAATGTTTTGACTTGTTTTATTATATGTATAGTTGGATGCTATTCTGATTTTTATTATACGTCAGTCAGCGTGGCATCTGCACTTCTCTAGTTAATTGCTAATTGAGTGCAAAATCCAATTAAAGACGATTTCCTGCGTCACCTTTAAAATAGCATTACAAATAATTAAAACCCTAGGCCTTTGGGTAAAGATCTGTAAGATTTTATTACTTAATAAATTATATAACTTGATTTTTATTGGTTACTCACGCTTAAATACCAGTAGTGAGTATGAATAGGCTTAGCTACTGTAACAACTAACATTTTTAAGATGAACATTGCCGGATGAACAAGACGACGCACAACATACAAATACCAAGTTCCCAACTTAGGAGTCAACGAAAGTACGAAGTTTCTTTGCAAATTACGATGATGGGTTTGATGTTAACGATGAGTACGAGTATAAAAACAGTGTCAAAAAAACTTGGCACATGAAGACAAGAGGCAACAACAACGACAACAACGACGACGACGACGACGATGATGACGATGACGACGCAGGCAGTCCAATGACCAGATGGACGGACAAGGTCTGGAGTAATAAATGAAGTAGATGAGCAAAGTGGTTCACACTTTAAATGCAGCCAGCTCATGACAGCACACCGTAAAGCCAAGAGGAAAAGTGTTGGAAAACCGCAGGCAGACAAGTCCAGGAAACAGACAACGTCAAATGCACAAAGGCGTTCAAAAGTCTGCACTCGAATCATCTTACACAAGCTTAGATGAGTAGAAAACGAGGTTAGGCATCCCGGCCTTGTTGAGAGTTTTAGATATAATTTGCTCTGGGAGTTCTGCCGTGATCTTAGTTAAAAAATAAATGCTATTAGCACAAGTTTACTGCTGCAGAAGATTACAATTTTGGAAGCGTGAGTCTGCTCTTCAATCAACGTCCAAGATTGTTGGTTGTCTTTTGTCCTGGGGCGTAAATCTAGTTATAGTTTTACCCAAGTGAATAGTGACACTTTGTACATAAATATGTACTTTGTGTCGTTGGTGGCAACAACAACTTCAAGACTTGAGTTGATTGCTCAGTCATTCTCAGCACATGTTTCCAAAGTTAATGGCATACAGTTGTCAAGTTTTTATTTACGAACAGGTTTAGTTGTTGAAAATTCTAATAGGTCACTGGTTAAAAAGGACGGCAAATTGAAAACTTTGCGCTAAATATTTTTATAAACTTTTAGTTTGGGACTTATAATGCTATGAAGTTACTAAAAGGTGCTACAAATTGAAGATAATTAGTTTTGCCTCGTTTCGTCGTTAGCTAATCTGCTTCTGAGAAAACAACATTGTTACAGATTGTTATCACCATAAATTAATATAAACTACAAAATCTACAAGTTAAAGAGCAAGCATGAATTCATTTAAGACCTTATACTTTTTACCTTACATTATGCCATCTAATCGATATGCGTTAATATAGATCTACACACCAAGCAAACAATGAAAAGGAATTATGAGCTTCACAAACAGAAGAACAACAGGCAGAAAGACTGGAAACTCATCTAGTACGCGCTGCTGGACTCACACGACATATATATATAAAAAAAAAAAATAAATTTAAAAAAATTATAACTACACCCTTCATAAAAATTTGGTTATTTTTAAAAATTGATAAAATAGTTTTGGATCGCAGTGCCCTAAATTTAAGAATACTAGCAATTCGACCACACACAGAGCTAAACGCCTTACTTATTGCTGAGGTTATTTAGTTATGAAGATTTCTCTCTTAAAACACATTAAAATCGTCATCAGCATATTGCCAAAAAGTAAGTAGGAGAAACAGAAAATAATGTTTCACTCACAACTGTTATATTGCGTGCGCGAGCTTTGCAGATCTCTTTTGCGCTCATTTTCCTTACTGGCCCTCTTAATCATACTAACTCTCCGTTACTCACACTCTCCATCACGCATACTCTTCGTCACACACACTCTCACTCACTCACTCACACTGTGTCTTTGCCAGGGCATGTATGATATTTTGTTGTTACAATTTAATTGTTTTTTAAAAGTCTTTTTAATTTGCTATTAAACTATTTTGCATTTGCTATTTGCAATTAAACTATTTTGTGCACATCTACACAACTATAGCTATCCATTGATGTATGTATGTATATTATTACGTTGTGTCTATAACAGCGTTAGCTTGATTTCAAAAAATATGTTGACGAAAAAGTTTAAATTTTTCTGTCAGGTTATGGTACTGGGATATTTGTCTACATAAAAAAACATAAGATTACGTCGATTTCATATTAAAAGTCTAAGAGTTTGAGTGCAGCATTGCAAAGGTTTTACAACTCTAGCAAAGAAAAGCAGCGTAAAACTAAGTGGCGTTGACGATTTAAGAGTTTCAGGTAGAGCAAACTATTCATCGACAAGACGCCGAATTCAACTCATCTTGGTTCGACTTGACGTTGACGACCACAATGATGATGGGGCAGAGTTTTGGAGCGCAACGGTCTGAGGCAGTTGAGCAGGCAGCATGTTCCGCATAATATTCACAACTCATTCGTCAGTCAGCCGATAATATGCAGGTTCCACCTTAAACGCTACAAACCACTATGAGAACAGCACGGCTTACAAAAAAGCAGCAGAGAGAAAATATATATACGATACGATTTTGGACAGACCTTAATCAGTGGCTGCCTGGCGAGGCAGACCAGTTGGTCTTTCAGTCACGAAAAAACAAATTTTGTGAAAATTTAAGATGTGCTTTAGGTAAACTTTTTTTGAATTTACATATGTGTGTATTTTTTTCAGTGAAAAATCAGTGATGAACAAAATATCATCAGTGTTGTCTGAGTAGCGTAATTCAAGAACATGAAGTTATAGACACCAAAAAATAAAAAATACAACAAAAAAAAAATAAATAAAGCAACTTAAACCAAAAAGGGCAACATCAACACGAAGCTGAAGTGGTGCGTCTTTTTCAAGTCGTGGTTTTTATTTAAATTATCAACAACCAACAACCAACCAACCAACCAACGAAGCAGGCAGTCAGGCAGGCAGACCCAAAGAATACCTCGCCAAGCCTTACTCTACGCCTCGCTCATCTCAGACGCGACAGCAACTGTAAGGTCTCTTGCATTGGAGCGGAGCGAAATGAATCCACTTAACATCAAGTTAACGCATATGCTTGGCTGCCTTTGAGCACGCTGATGACGTTGGGCAGAATTGAGATGATCATGATGATGATGAAGGTCGTGATGACGGTTTTAGGTGTATTGCTATAGTTATTCTTATTGCATTGCCCCTCTGGTTCAAAGCAACCTATGACGATGATAACTAGCATCAACAACAGCAACCGTCGTCCAGCAACTAAAGCACAATATTTCCTTGCCTAACTAAATTGGTAATGGTTATTTCTGCCTCTTTGGCCCTTTCTCAACCTACTTATCGCGTTTGTGTATATAAAAAAAAAATGGCGCATATGTTTCATACCAAATTGGAAATCAGCTCTGCTCTTTTTTTTGGTTAGGCTTTGTTTTTATTATGATGGCCTTTTTATTTTTGCTTTTTCGTGTCTCTACCTGTTTGAGTGTGCCTTTTGTAAGATGTAGATAAGACCAATATGCTGGGCTGAAGCTTTTAAGATTGTGCGATTTGGTTGGCTTTCTTTGGGGCTACAACGAGTTGGGTACCGTAAAGATGAACCTCTGTATTAAATTGAGTCAGATAGAAAACTCCAAAATACATCAGTACAATCGACTTTGGTTCCTTTATTTCATTGGACAATAGAAAGAATTTTAGCAAAATGCATACACCAAGTTAGAGAGTTGGCTAGATTGGCCGGATAGTTGTTAAGAAACAATAAAATTTCTACGAGTGATTGCTCTTAATATCGAGTTACTTTTTCTAAGATAAACATAAGACCGTATATTGAAAGATGACTACCGATCTCTTAAACTGGCGACGAACAGGCTCGTGTGATTCGCTCGTGTTTTAGGGCATGTTCGTCGCGTATGGCGATGTTGACGAACCGATGTTCATGTAGAATTTCAAATTTTAGGTTGGATGAAGAGTAAAGAGAGAGAGAGAGAGAGAGAGAGAGAGAGAGAGAGAGAAAGAGAGAGATTGAGACAGGGAGAGGGAGAGATTGAGACAGGGAGAGTGAAATGTAGTGACAGGGAGAGACAAATGGAGAGACGGTGCTCCAGAACATACTTAGAGAAACCCTCTCTGGCTAAAGACCCTTTATACAAACATTTTCCCTAGGAAAACAACAACAACAAAACTGGAGACATAAAGGGTAATTGAAGTACACAATATAATTCTCCGAGACTTATCTTATAAATTTGATTTGATAAGATCTTTGCTATTCCACAATCCCTTCCCGTTTTTAACATCTAAAAATCCCCCTCTATAAAGAAACTGGTACAATGTTATAGTTCATAAAGAATTTTCATACATTTCGAATGTTCACACAGAACATCAACAACTATATAAAATTATAGCTCACTCTCAGCTCTCCGTATCCGGAGATCCGTACTGCCAAAGTCTTAACTCAGAGGCGCATAAACCAGCACCAGCCAACGAACAACCGCTTTACAAGCTTACACAGACACTTTGCCACTTATCGGATGCGACATGCATTAAAAATCGCAAAACCATTGATACGAAAATGTTCACACACCTACTTAAAAAAGTAATCACCTTAAAGCTGGACAACAACGATGACGATAACGATGATGGCTTTGATACTGGTGACGATTGATGATGATTATACGCGGGGAGGCAGGCAATTGCAGACCAGGCGTATTGTACGTTTTTGAAAGTCTCCAAATGAAACGAAACTTTATCAAAACATGGGCAATTTGTAAGTGTATCCAACTGTCCGGCTGTCCGTTTAATCCATCTGTCCAGGCTGGTCAACCGTCTATCTTTTGGCTCCTCCAACGTGAATGTATGGTCGAGCTAACTGATATGACAACTGGCCATTAACGTTAAAATAAATATGCTATGATGGCCAAAGCCAACTGCTGAATGAATGAACGGCCGGAATGGACAGACTTTAAGCGCACAACGTCAACGTAATGATTATGTTGCTGATAATGACGTGCCAGACGACGACGACGACAACGACGACGAGAGAAAACGATGATTGCGTTCACCAACAACTGACTGGACTCGCTGGTCTGTCTGTCTGTCTGTCTCTCTGGCTATCTGCCTGCTTGGTATTAATGCCCAGCGATGGAGCGTTGAATAAGAAAAATCAACAAACCACAAATCGGTGTTGCCGTAAATGCTAAATAAGCCGTGCCAAGTGGACGCGCCGTGCAACGGCGTTGACCACGACATCGAATGCAGTATGGTGAAGTTACCCGAGGCACGAGGAACTAGCAATACTAATGAGAATGAATACTGTGCGCCTGTGTATTTGTGTTGCTACTTTATTTTGTACAGCATCATCACATCACCATCATCACCACCGAAATCCTCAACAAAAACTATAACCCTGGTCCGCTTGCCCCAGTCAAGTCAGTTAGCCAACATGATGATTATAAGTTTTGGCCGTCATCATGAGTATAATAATTATCGGCAAAAAATGCATTAAAACTCATATCTGCATCAACACATCACAACTACAACGCATTAACATTTAAAAAGGAGATATGTATACACAGCACAGCAGCATCCACAACAACAAGCAGCAGCAGCACCAGCGAGCATCAGCGACATTGCATCGTATCAACTGCGGCAACACATCGTGCATCATCAGCAAGACGCATCCACACATTCAGCTGAACATTGCTCGATGCTCGTTGCTCATTTCTGCTTCAATGCATCCCACCACCATATTAAAATTGCAAAGTGGTTTGGGCGATTGCATTTTGCCGGCTGACAACTGCAGATAGGGTTGGATTGGAGGCTGCAGGCAAAACAATCACATGTGTACACAGAAAAAATAAATCAACAAAAATAACAAAAATATATAAGAAAAAGAAGACAATCACTAGCAAAAAATGGACTGTGTTCCAAACCTATTTAATCACTGTATATTATATTTATATCAATGTTGCTCACGTAGCTGTTGTTGTACTCGTTCCATATGGCTATATGACTTTAGGACTATAATCATAATCTGTGCATAATTTCATTCCGGTTTGGCTTTCGTTGGTGGGCTGCTCTATAACGCCGTTGATAGTCGTCATGTGTAAATCAAAAGGGTTTACTTTTTCATGTGGCCTTACCATTTGCGGTACAATGCGTTCTAGTAATATGGTGCTAATCGTAGATCAGAGGCAAACTGAACTTACTGTTATAATGAAATCCACGTAGAAATATAAAATTACTAACATAACTTGTATGATGTTGTAGGTCAGCAGAACTGTTGTCAAAATATATTAGCAGCAGTACATAAAAATTTAAAATTAAATAGTAAGTAGTATTATAACTTTGTCATGGCGCTGTGAGAGAGATTCCATAAAGTTAATATTTTCTTGTTGAGCTAGACAGAACAAGTTTATTTGACTATATCCGCCTGTCTAAATGTTTGCAAACTAGTCGCTCAGTTTTCAAGCTGAAGAGTGGAAATGTTAAATAAGTTATCTTAGTACTGCACACAGTTGTACATTGGTCGGAACTGACCACTAGAAGGGGTACCTCCCATAGAAATCACAGTTTCAAATTCAATTTTCTTTTATTATTATTTTTTGTGTTATTATCTTTTAAACCTAAAGAGCTAATTGTGAATTTTTGTTTTTTTGTGTCCTTTCATGTAATTCTTAAGAATATCAACAACAGAGGTTTATTTTATTTGTGCAGCAACAAACATTGTATTTTCAAAATGTTTAGGAAAATTGTTATTGTTTTCATATTTTGGTAAATCATTTATATATATTAACGCTCTTTCTAATTAATAAAAACACTTTTTGATGTGAAGCGTATTACATCTGTAGCGACACAATCTGAACTGACTCAGCCCAATCTGGCAACACCGTCGCAAGCAAACGTTTACATCCGTGGAGTGATATTTTAATGATGAGATATATACCCCGTTTATATAGCAGCTAAAAGTGGTTTAGCTAAAATCACTTCGACTTAAAACGCACATGTAAACACTTTTCCAGTGCGCTTTAACGCAGTAAGTGCATTAAGCGTAGGTCGCTTTTTAAGCCCGACGCTAACCAGGTCGCTATTCACAGTCAGCTGCATGTTTCGTGCAGTGTTGCTATGTGGTGTAATTATTTTGCTTTATTTTCATTGTAAATCATTGTAAAACGTTATTAAAAATCAAGCTAAGCCTTATACATTTATATTTCATTCTATACAATGTGTTTTTCTAAAATAACTTATTCTGATGGGTAAGGCACATAACATTTTATGCGCATGGAAACTCTGAAAATAAGAACGCAATTAAATATAATTTTCATTTTCGAGGAACTTCATGCTGATTCAAGTACTTGTATGAGAGATATATGAGCTAGTAATACTAAATATGATTTTATCTAAGAATTTGAATTTTATGTTTGGGTTTGAATTTGCTGCCATTTTTCAGTTAGATTAACCAAAAAATATGTATTATACAATAATACATAACTAGATATACACAATCTATCACGGAGTACATAATTCTTTAAGATTTGTTGTTTGGTCAAACTGTCAATGATATTGCTATGTGTTTTATTGTGAAGCTGTCTGTCAAAAAGTTTAATGAAATATATATAACGTAGTTTATTCGAACCAATTATAGCATTTACGTATATATAATAATAATTAATTATAATAATAATTAAATACACTGAAAGGCAAATAATCAACTGCTTATTCTAATTGTCAAAAATGATGAAAGAAATATGTAGGAGAATCCAAGCAATGTTTTAATATTTACAGGTGCTCAAATATTTCAGCTCAAATTTTTACAAAATTAGACTCAAATAAGTCTATGATTTTATGCGTACTGTTTAGTATTGGAAATTGGAATAACTTAGTTGCATTTCCTTCAAAATCATATTACATATGGAAAATATTGAAAATCGTTAGCCCCACCTCGTTTCTTACTTTCGCACTTATGTCCATCTATATATATTTATATACTACTTCAGGTTTTGTGTCTATATCATAATATTTTGTTGTTGGGCGATAGAAATATTTGTTGATATGAAACAAATTTGGTATCAGTAGAGTAAAATTTTGCATAGCTTTACGCTCGCCTGCAATCAAACATCGTCGTCGGTTCGGCATAAGAAGTCGTTCTATCGCAGTTAAATTATATGCCTGTCTGAATATGTGCATCGACTCAATAGCCTATTGGTGTACTACGGTTAACGTTCCAGAGGTTGAAGTTCAATCCCCATGGTGGCCAGAAAAAAAAGGCGTCGAAAGCTGGTGAATGCTAAGCACACACACATATATATTTTGTATGGGAGTCATTACTTCTAGACATCGAACATCGAATTCGACTGATTCTGACAAATGTCCAACGCATGGTAAAAAATAAGACCGTGCAATTTTCCATCTCTCTAGCTCATGAATTAAGAGTCTAGCCTGCATACATACAAGCGGCCAAACGAACATGGCTTAGTCAATATATGTATGTATCTCATTGTCTCATTGCGTTACAAAGTTTATGAGCAACTTATAATACTATTCGCTGAGTGTAGTGTATAATGATTATATTAAAATTATATGCAATCACAGTGTGATGAGGAGTCGTTGGGAGCGGAAAGAAAGGAATATTCGAAACAAAAAAATACACACAGAAGAAAAACAATTTGCTGTTGAAAATTGCCTGCAGAAAAAGCATCTACTTATCAACATCAATGCCAACAATGATGCCAAAACGAGAAGTGGAAGTAACAATAACAATAATAACAACAACAACAACAACAACAACAACAACGAAAGCATCAAAATTGCAGCTGTACCCTTTTTGAAAGCAAAATTAAAACGTGTGGAAAGAGTCAAACCAAAACCAAATAACCACACCGGAGTGAAGTGAAGAGAATTGAGCATAGTCAGAGTTGGTTAAATGTACGAAAAATAATACTGAAAGCTGTTTTATAATGCTGCTGTTGTTGTGGTTGGTTACCGGGCTTCATCTTTTATTTAAAACTTCAACATTTTCCACAATGCATTTCTTCACTGAGCATGTGCATCATTGCCATGATGACGATGATTATCTTGTTCGCCAAGCAAGAATAAAATAAAATAAAGACAAGACTTATTTTAACCATACGATGTACTTTTATTGGAATCAATTAAATCCATCTACTATGAGAGGTAACCACTGTAAATAAAAAACAATATTTCAGGTACACAGAAATCGTGAAGATTTTAATACCCTAGAATTGCTGGATCATAAAGTTTTGAAACAAATTATGCGTCTCAGTGTTGAGCAGTTTTATGTACGCTGCCCATTAGTTAAATACAAGTTAATTCAATACTGTAAATACGAATAATCTTTGCTAGTAGGTAGACATTTTCTTGGGGTCATTGTTTTGGTGTGTATATGTATGTGTATACGGTGACCATTGTAATGTCGTTCTATGCTAATTGTATCAGTTGCCAGAAGAAGGGTGTTCCAAAGTTTCTCTTGTTTTTAAAATATTTTTTTCACTGTAATCACAAAATGGGGTAGACCATCGAACAGTGTCAAAAGCATAACGACGTCATTACGTCACAGAATTCGACGACGTGTACGTGCTGCCTTTTTCAACGATACCTTCGAGGCATCTTTGCGGCTGTGCTGCGCTGCTGTGCTCGTGAACGATGCTGTTGCTGCCAAAAAATGAAGTCATGAATAAAGAATTTTCTTCCTCCACATCACGTCGCTTACGTCTGTGGATTGACAGATGTATAAGAAAAAATATCGCTTCTGTGCAAAATTATCAATTTTTCGCTTTGAACTCGTGCAACACTCGACAAACCCGTAAATTGGTGCCACAAACGCCTTGTCAGACTTACAAAGCAAAATAAAGCAAGGCAAAAAAAGAAAGAAATTAATATTGACTACGTCGAAGTGGTAATACTCTTCACACAGAAACGTGGCTCAATAAATGGAAAAAAACATGTATTAACTTATGGGTGCTTATTTTGATGATGACACATGTAAGTAAATTAAATTATCAAGAAACTTACAAAAACGTTTTGTACTGGGTCTATATATAGGAACTAGATCTAGATCCAAGCTATTTGATATTTTCAAAATTTAAGCTCGGAAGGCCATCAATTTCTTAAAAAGAACTTGGAGTTTGCATGGAAAGTATTTCTTCCTGTGAGATTATTTGCATACATACTTTCATCAGGCGGTTACATCCACCCTCTAACAGAGCTGATAAAGAATATATATGTACCGGGTACTCCGGTGCCTGCTTCGCTGTGTTATAAACTCCATGATTAAGTTATAAGACTAGTCACAGAGAATGCGGCAAAGAGTATAAAATATTAGAGCAAAAAAATAGTAAAGAACGTTTTCTTTGGTGTAGTGAAAAATGTAAAGGAAATCGTGCCAAACTTTTGAAAACGCATGAAGCAACTCGATTGGTTTTTTTAAGTACAGACTGACACGAAGACAGCAAGACTAGTTAACAAACAAAAAAAAAACGTTAAGTTAGGCTTCGCCGTAATTGTAATACGCTTCATGCACCTCACACCAAAATTTCAGTCAACGTGCATGTGCTTTGACGATATAAGGATAGTATATGTTTAAGAAATTATCATCATACATACAGACCCATCGAGAACCATACATTTATATTGGAGAGGTCTTTATATTTTCAGAGTTTGTGTGATAACTCACTTATGATACAATCTGTTTTAATTTCAGGTCAATGTAAAAAAAGAAAAAAAGTTGTGCCAATATTAAATATTGGTTTTTATGGGATGTACTTCACTTAGTGTATAATAAAGAGAAGTCGTTGTGTGGCACACGACAGAACTCCTTCATTGGGTTACAAACTTCATAGCAAATTTATAAAACTACTCACGGCATGTGAAGAGTATAAAAAATCGAAACAGTCGAAAAAGAAAGAATTGCAAATTGCAATTTACAGCAGTTCAAGCTGCAGAAGTCGTTACAGAGACATGATATACGCGTGTACGAGTACAAAAGATACATTACATTTTCGAATACCGTTCTGGGATACACTCCCTCAATTCAATATTCAAGCAGCATCCACACTGCTGTTGTTGTTTTATCAAAGGAGCAACAACACCAACACTAATACCAACAACAATAACAACCCACACTCACTCGCTCAGAGCAACATTCGCGCCTCGTTGGTTTCGTGCTGCTGCGGCGAGCTCATGAACTTTTACTATTGGGTAACCTTTTATGAACTGTTTGATTATTGCCAATAACATTTCGATGAAGCGAAAAGTTGAGTGGTAAAAAAAAAAACATATTTATTTTATTCCTACACATAAGTCGTTGCTTCTTTACTCAACCAGAAGCGTTTTACCGTCTATCTTGTTGTAATAAAGTGAAATGTTGTTGTTTTAGGTCTTACCTAACCTTTTTACTATTTATGATGCAGAGAAATAGGACTTGGAGTCACGTCAGATTGGATGGCTTCCAGTGGAAAGGGAAGTGTCATCCAGAACTTGGGAAAACTTTTTCTGGTCAACGATTGCCAACAAAGATATTTTTGTATATTAGATGGGTTCTTACTTTTTAAACACACTTCGTATTACATTACATTACATTAAGGTAGCTGCTACTTAGACCAAATTAAGCCCCGGGGCGTTGTCGCAATATATTTTTATCCCACTCCTAGAAACATTTTAACGTATTCACAATCTCAATGGGGAAATCAAACAAGATACTGTAATAGAGTGTATTAGGCCCCGAGGAAATGCTAACCTGCTGTATCTCAACAAAGCGTGGTCTATGATGACACATGAGGATAAGTTGGGATGGAATCCCAAGAGCCTCCATAAACAGGAGTAAGCTATTACCTGTGATATTTGAAGAGTAACGAGTATAACGAGTAAAACAATATGTAATGTGTATATAATGTGTGTATATAATGTATAATAATAAAAAGCTGAGGAGCTTTCTAAAAATATAGGATAAATTCATGCACCTTCTAAGGGAATGTCAAAAAAATGTTGGGTGGGTAAAAGTATAGGAGTATAGGATATTAGAAATGAAAATTATTTACAATTATTCTTCACGACTTATCCGATATACGAACAGCCGAATATGGGGATATATGGGGGTATACATTGTGGTTTCTATTTTATTAAAGAACTATTTTTGTATGAGCACTTAATAATTTTTAACTTATCTTACAATCCAGAACAATAAGTCCCGCCTTTGAGCATTAGCAACTTACCTGCAAAAAAGAAATAAAACCATGGTATTAGCATTTTTAAGTTTAGCACACTTTTAAATAAAATTCATAACATTAAATTCTTTAAATAAAATGCATTTTCAATAGAACAACATGAGAGAAGGTTATGCGAAATGAATTTGTGCAACCAAAAACCGCAAACAAATTCAACGCCAGCATGAGAAAATACCACGTCCGTGGCGTACTCTTTAAAAAATAACCCCACACACACAATAAATACCCCAGAGCAGAAGGCCACCCTTCACGCGACCCGACCAAGTCCATTTGAATTCGAAACACGAAACTTGACTTGTACGTGTTCAGGTTGCCACTTGAGGAAATGTTCCGCTACAGACAACCGAGCAATGAACGAATCGAGTTGCAATATCCGGGGGCAGCACGGAATCAGGGTGCAAATGAGCGCGCACTGCCAACTTAAAATTCTTCTTCTGCTCGCCTTGGGGTGGTTATATGGAATACAAATGAAGTTAAGTGGGGTTAGCAAGTTGGGATGCATTTAAATTGAGGTTAGAATGCAATGCAAACATAGGAAAAATGGAATGAAAATTATGTAGAAAAAGAAAATACGTTAACATCCACCATACCGAAGCTGTAATACTCTTCATACCAAAAACGCTCTCGATAATTAGCTTATGTGTGGGAAGCCTACTTTTACGATGTTTTTTTTTTCTGAATCTCTCGAAAACACCTATTTAGTTCAAAAACGAGTTGATCAATTAACTCATTTAACGAGTTAAAAACTTCATTACAAATTTATTATTCTACGCACAGAGTGTGAAGTGTATAAATATGTAGAGTTAAGCTGGAATGCCTTTAAGAGCTCTGAATTTAAATTAAATAATTTCATCAGTGAATTGTACAATTGGGTAAATCTAACACAGGCCAGAACTAGATCCCTCTAAGGTTTTCAGAATTTTACAAAACTGTTGAGATATTTTTTGCAATAGATTGCAATAAGAGTGCAGAAAATGTTGAAATATAATTCCATAACTGAGTGATTTGTGGGCTGTGGTCAGATTCATTATGATCAGTTCTTTGGCAAAAAAACCTCTCACTTTTATCAAAACAAGCGCAAGGGTATAAGTAATGTTTGATTTTTGATTAGGTTCCTGGCCTGTGACTATTCATTTGTTAATTAAGACTAAGGTCCTTATATCACGTTCATCTCCTTGTAGTCGTAGTAGTAAGTCTCAATTCTTTCAAGGCTCTGTATGGTTGTGTTTTTCCACACCAAACACACCTTATTTACAGACTGTAGACTGTATGATTACTATGAAAAGCACTTGTTTTGTTTTGTGTCGGTACTTTAAGAATGAGTCATTGGAAAGCTTCTCTACCCCATTTATAGGGTAGAGATTATGTGGTTCTGACCGTAATTACTCATCCTGAGTCAAGTAAAAACCCCTGACCGTGCTATTCTGTAACCTTCTATTAAAAAATTAAAATTGAGCACGCTCATCAATAAGCCTTCTACAATAAAGCATCTATCGATTTATTTATAATAGTATGCCGCATAGTAACCAACTAAAAATCAGCATTATTGTCACCTTCATTGTATTTTGAGGGACCCACACTATTAGGACGAGGTACTGGTTAATAGCAACCATCATTACTGCCAGAGTATTTGAGTGGCTTTGTGTGTGCATCATCAGCAAAATGATCTGCCTCAGTGGAAAGCAACAAAAAATAGTCAGCTCAGCACTGGCAGTAATAACAGTACAACAGCCTATGCCCTACAACAGCCCAGGCAACATAAACATTATCGCACCAACACTCACCAACATGCTTTGAAAGAGAGAGAGGAATAAGATGGAATGGAAAGGCATAGCAGACACAGAACACTGCATTATGTTGCGCTCATTATATATAGACAAATGCAGAGGAGGCAACAAACCACAACAGCAACTAAAACAACAAGTACAGCGAACCTCTTCCTATACTATGTGCACTCTACCAGGCATCGGTATTATGATAACAATGTGGGTTGGTCACAAGTATCGAGGGAGCGGCGAACGAGCGAGCGCAGTCACAATGCGAAGTGTTGCTGTTGTTCTGTTGTTATTGTAGTTATTGGCGTAGGTTGTTTCCAAGCACAACTACGACTTGGTGTAGACTCAAACTAAAGGCAAATTCAACTAGCAGCAATGTAACGCGCCAGCATCAGCTTTGCAGCAGCGGAAGGTATGTGGAGCAGTTAGTTATGTGGTACGGGGTAGTTATAATCTGCGCGAAAAATAGTGTGTTAATATTTTTTATGCTCTTGACTCCATTTACCCCATCGCGGCTATAATTTTATGGCAATATGCTTGCTTGGTTTTATAGCAGTAAATTACAATTTTTTTCGTATTTGTATTCCCGCTTACTTCGAGTGCATTTTTCTGAAGTACTCGTAGTTATCAAGTGCTGCCTATCAAGATTTGCGGTTATGAATTATGGCACAAGTCGACTAGTGATGGTTTTATGCCACAGCGTGCGTGGGCGGAAGAAAATTGTGTAGGTAGACCGAAGTGCAACCGAATATATGAGGCTTAGTGAATTGAATTAAGGTTGAGTGGAGCGTGTTGGCGTTGCAAAAAATGTTAAATTAATAAAGATTTTTGTTGGTATGCGTTTTCACACAAATGTAAATGGAACTGTTCTGAAATCTGGAATTTCTTCAAAACTAGTCATTAAAAAAAAAGAGAGTGAAAATAGGAAAAAAGTTAACTTTTAGATCTATAGCTCAAAAACTGAACGACTAGTTTGCATACACACAAACGTGTTGATCACGCATATATATATATATATATATTTTATAGAGTATGCGATGCCTCCTTCACTGTGTTACAGATTACAAATTACATAGCACTCGCTGCGTGGGCATTTTACTAGGCAAAAATGGTAAGCTCGGTTATGCCGACGTTGAAATACTTTCTACGCATCCCGCAAAAAAAAAAATATTTACCAACGAATTACATTATTGATCTGGTTTAGAACTTCGTAATGCTCACTATTCATAATGCAGTTCAACACTAAGCCCCAAATGTTTATATAGGGCATTTAAATCCAAGCATCTCATGGTCATCAAATTTTCAAGGCTTATGTTTTGAGACTTGAGATAACCGACGTCAGAATTTCAGTCGGTTGCTTCAAAATTAAAAGGTACAGGCACATACATACACGGATTGAGTAAATCCACAAATTTTTTTGACCTTCACCTATTTGACAGAGTATAAAAACAAATTGGTTTAACGATCTAAAGCTTAGACCGAGTATCTCTTATGGAAAGTAAAGCGTTAATGAGCAATGAACAATGCTAAAATTAAATTTCCCTGAAACATCGAGTTAACTCAAGATCTTAAAACTACTCTCTTAGGGTTTTTGGATCCATATGGGACCTAAAATTCATTCTATTCAAATTTCAAAATATGGTCGATAATATTAAAGATCATTTTTCGCAAAAGCGGATGAGAGAAGAAAAAAAAATACAACTCTTCAACACCAAATTGATGAGAACAATTAAATATTTTCATAAAGAACTACGAAATAGCGAAGTTCTGTCAACACATTTTCAGCTTCCGGCAAGAACGTTGCCCAAAATCAACAAAATAAGAGCTTATTATGGCAACTGTGCAATGAAAAATCGCACTGAAAATTTTTTGCAACGCACGTGCAAACTTTCACACATACATCAGAAAAGAAGAAGAAACTTGGTGGTAGAATTTGCACAACAAACAAGGCAATTTTTCGCAGGGCGAGGCAGACAGACTTTCTGCTACGAACTGATTGCAATCGACTGCAAGAGATCAAAGCATAAAATTGGCAGCTGTTGTGGACTAATTGGATGTGGCAAAGAAATCCAGATAGTGTCGTCTATTTCTTTCGAGTTACGCGGATTTATGTAGTATGTGCAAATCAATAAATATATAATATTTGCAATGCAAACAATTTCGTCTTGAAAGGGTCAAAGTAATGAAGTCATCAAAATAGGCTTCATTTGATGATACACATATGCTAATGATCTTACCAATTATTGCGACATATTTTGTGTGAAGCGTGTTACAACTTCGGCATAGCCAATGTTAACGTTTTTTCTAGTTTTTGTTTGTTTTGATTTAGCTGTTTGTGGCTTGTCTCAGCACTGATCTTGTTTGTAATTTATTTTAATAGCACCACCAACAAAACAGCAACACCAAAAGCAACACCAACAGCTTCAATAACATATCTCAGCACACGATGGCAACAACAATAATAACAATAACAATATTCAATAAAATTTATGTTATAATTTATTACTATAGACAGACAAACTGCAGATTTCCCTACACGGTCACATTGCGCTCGGCTGCTTTTGCACTCGTTTGTTCGTTCGTTCGTTCGTTCCTTCATTCAATCGTTTAGTTCTACAATATTTGCAACGAGTCATTCGCCGCTTGCTGATTGGTTTAAATGTTTCGGGAAGGGAGAGTTTGGAGAATTGAGGTCTTACGTCTTTCATTGCTTTTGCAATTATTTAGTGCTTTATTTCTTTTATCATCTAAATATGCATATGGTTAAAGCTCAAGAAAATTAGCAGCAGCTGCCGCATCAATAGAGCACAAAGCCTATTTCTGGATAAACCTTATGTTAGTTAAATAGGTTAAGAAGGCGTGATGCACGGTCATCCATTAATAGACCATTAATAGATAGTCCGCGATATACTTTCGCCGACTAAACGAATGAAACGAAACGACTAACGAATTTTAATAGGAACTTATTTAGTATGTAGGTCAAGCCATAGAAGCCTAGAAAATGGAGGCCCTATTCTATTAGGTACTAGAGAGCGAAATTGTTAATATGTCATACTCTTTCACGTTCTGCGCGGTTACGACAGCTTGTGTAAAAGTCGCAGTGACTGATGTCTATTAGCAAGTCAGACTGTACAAGGAGAAGCAAAAGGAAATAGCAAAAAGCAGTCGACTGCGACTGCTGGTTCGACTTGCAAAAGCAGAAATAATGTTGCTGCTTTGACTTGTGATTTAGTCGAAGTGAAGCAAAATCAAAACTTCCACAACTGGCCAATGCTAAAGCGCAGCGCAAGTCGCCAGTTTTCGTTTTCGGCTGCTGCTTTGACTGCGACTGCCGATTTTTTCAGAAGCATAAGCAATGAAATTTATTGCAAGTTTTCAAACGCTGCATGCCAACTGCCCATGAGTCCGGAATTTAGGTGGGAGACTTTTGTAAATTTCTAATTTTTATGTTGCAATAATATCAACGTTAAAAATTTAATCGGATACTTCTGAGACCGATGAACATCACTCCTGCTCTGATCACCGCCACTTTAGCAATTGTCGTTGCATGACACTGCCTGCTGTAATTATTGCAGGTATTTCTTCCATTTCTTCTGAATGCGTTAATGTACATGAATTAAAGTTTTTAATCTAGAGTAACTTACTCGTTTAGTGCCTGTTTAAACCGTATCAGTGTTTCCAATGAAATCAATTTCAAGACATTTGTGATCTACATTGGGCAGTGGTAATAGCGATATGGCTATGTTTATAGTTTAAACCTTGCACTTTGAATGTTGGCATACAATATTTGTGGCTACGATCGATATCATTCGAGAACATGCATATCACTTGCATGTGCTTGCCAAGAAATGTTTCGATTGGCTTGTGTCACCTCATAATAATGTTGATAATGATTGTAAAAAGCAATTTAAACCTAAGCAGCGCATTTGAGGGCACCACAATGCACATTTAAACAATTTAATTGTTTAAAAAAAACTTAAAAATAAAAATTGATACATTGAAATCCACCCATACAAAGCAATCAAAACGCGGACTTATTTCGGACAAATTTATGTCTCGAAGTTTTTTTTACATGACTACATTTCATAAGATTCTAAATATTCATCTTAAACTATTGCATTATATACTACTGCAACTTGAAAGCCCTATTCATCAATCAAAATGCCAAATACAAATTGATGGAATTTTGTGTTGGGCTCTATGCGACACATACAATTCGACAGCCAATACCAATCTATCTATATACACATTTCGATCTGTGTGTGCTTTATATGTCAGTTACATATTTGCCTGTTTAATTCAATTGAAATCAATTCAAATATGAACACACCACATGTGTGTAGCGAAATTGCCAGAGGTCTGGTATCGAGTGCAGGTCCGAAGCGGACCGATACAATTCGAACAGACCACGATACCAGATATGCTCAAGTAGACAAGTGCCAAGCACTTGAATTGATTCAACTTGAAGTACAACTAGTACAATTTGATGCGATACGACTTGAATTCAACTCCACAGCCCGAAATCAAAATTGAAAATTGCATACACTCGTTTCTACGCTTGTTGAAACAACAACATGACAGTCTGTCATGTCAGTCAGTCCGAATGGTAGTCACTTGATCAGGCTGTATACAATGTACATGTGAGCTACAATTTTATGCAACAACAACGAGTCAACTGCTAATTGAATGCCAATTTGTTTTTAACTGAAAACTGACGAACTATAGGGCTCAGCGTTCAGCGACTCCGGGGCCGTGAGTTGTGGCAGCTGCTCATTTATGCTTTGTTGCGTACCAAACTTAAATTCGTTTAATGAAGTTACACATTTTGGTGCCCGTAATTGTATTTGCTTTGGCGACAGGCACTCAACGCTCAACACAACACAAGCTCAGTCGTAATACCATTAAACACATCCCGTCTGTTAGTAGCCAAGTGTGCTCTTGTGTCGCTGTGTCTGGTATCCTTGTGGCAATAATCGTGCTCACACATTATGTATTCATGACACACACTTCGTGGTATATATATATATAGGTAATTTATTTTGATGTTTCTTTTTTTTCATCAAGTTTTATTTAATTTTAACGAATTACTCCTTTTTTCGCATCAGTATTTTTGTCGTTTTATGTTGGGGAAAATATAACATGTTTTGATAACCATAGAAGTTTTCCGAATTGTCCGGTCACTCCTCCCACCTAGTCATATGCTTATTAGCATTATTAATATATCATTGTTTATAAGGCATAACCCAACACACTTAATTTTCCCATACGTTGTGTGAACCGGCCGGATCCGACCAAAACCAATAACAATATATACATGCAGATAGTTTTATTTGAATAAATCAAACCCTCTTGTCGAGCTGAACAAGAATTTATAAACACGAATTTTATATAGTTAACGATACCTACACACAGTGTTACAAAGTTTATTCACTGCTTGAAGATCACAAAAAGATAAAATTGAAAAAAATAAGGCATCAAAAAATAATTTACTTTTCTGTTCATTGTCAGAAGCATTACGTTTGTTTATCGTACGTTGTTTGTCAACGTAATTAATTTAAATTGGTGCAGTTGATTTATTTTACCCTCAGACTGAAATGCTAACCTGGGAAAGTTTTTAACTACTCATATTAGAAGAGTGCCCGTTCAAGGTCGTCGTTGGAATTTAACGAAACCAACATCTTCCACTCATAGTTCGACACATTCACCACTGAACAATGACAACGTGCCTCTTGTAAATATGATTAAGGACATTAAAAATGATCACAAATTGATTCAGAAAATTCCAAACTCTAATTGAGAGATCAGTGGGTAGATGTCGCTCAAGCCTTGTGCGGAACACTTTATCCATACGCCCACGCTCTCGTCGAACCTAAGATGATCTTAACTTTTCTACTTTAAAGCAGTATTATGCTTTTCATTATTATTATTATTATTATTATTATTATTATTACTATTATTATTACTATTATTATTACTATTATTATTACTATTATTATTACTATTAATACTATTATTACTATTATTATTATTATTATTATTATTACTATTATTATTATGCTAATTACAGAAACGAATAAGCAAGAAAAACCAATTCTAGTTGCCTCTTGACAAAAGCCTTTCACAAGCAAATTATTTGTTCGAGCTGCCAACGACAATAACAATAAAAATGTCCAATGATTTCGAACGCCATTGATTATGTTTTTATTATTGACATCGTAGTTTTTTATTACGCTTTATACTGATTATGCCCCTCAAAAAAGCGCTCGGCAAAATGAACACAACGATCAAGTCTTAACAATAAATATCTTAACGTCTGAATGAACACTGTCATTGGTGCGCTAAATGGCGTAGACCAAATTAGTTGCAATAAAATAAGAGGAAACGCGTTAACGTCGGTTACTCCGAAAACGTTTCTTCTTCTTCTTCTTCTTTATATTATAACCAATGCAAAGTCCCCAATCTTAAAGTGTATCTAGTAGTAATCAATGATTTACATACTTGTAAGGACGTACTCAGTCGACTTCATCGCAATTTTTTATGCCATTGTTTATGTTGTTGAAGATCTCAAGAGCGCGTCTGGCACCTTAATGCTTGGTAAATTGGATTAGATAAAACAAGCCAAAACACGGGAGGGCAAAGTCAAAATCGACAGCATCGGACATTAAGCCATCCACATTGCCTCAGACTCGGAACTCTGATGAACAAGACCATCATTTAATTATCCATTTAAATTTTTATTTTCCTTTTTCTGCATTTTGAAGCACTACATACTTCTTATCATGTAGAATAAGGACGTTGTATTCTATTTAACAAGTATCTACACATCGATTCATAATTATTATTATCTTTTTTTTTAATCTATCTATTTTTATTCTTCTATACATATATTCTTCTTATTCTTCTATTCTTATAACTCAAGAACGGCTGGACCGATTTTAGTGATCTCTGGTTTGTTGGATATGTCACCGTCCCGAATAGCAGAATAACTATTTATATTGAAAGTATGTCAAATTCAAAATCGAAAGTCTGTCAAAAAAAAAATATATTAAATAAAATTTAACTCAAATCGAAAATTTAGTTCGCAATAGTCGTCGTTTACTAAAGAAGCATTTTTTTCTTCAGTTTAGTGATACGAAAACTGATGATTAATACGACACTCAAAGGAAAATTCAAAGCTGACGAAGTTTTCATTCCGAGGATTCCGATTCTGCTGGCAATGTTGAAAAATGTAAGAGCGTTTGAATTCGCTGATTCAAATTCGCTGATTCTGTTATTTCATTTATGAACCTAAGGTAAAACTTGTCCCAATTTCTGTTCGAAAAAAGAAGAAACTAATGCCACTAATATATAACGGTTTGCGAACACACAAACGGAGAGAAGCGTGCACAGCTAAATAAACTCTTCTTATATAACATATACATATACGTTAAATAGTGCCCGCTGTCACCTTCACTTTATTATAAAGTTCATGACAAAGTTATAATATTCACTGAATGTGAGAAGAATAAATAATATAAACGTTTGATGTAGCGCCAAAGCAACTAAGAAAAGTC
The DNA here is from genome assembly GCA_035041755.1 of Cacoxenus indagator. Taxonomy (NCBI): domain Eukaryota; kingdom Metazoa; phylum Arthropoda; class Insecta; order Diptera; family Drosophilidae; genus Cacoxenus; species Cacoxenus indagator. The sequence goes on from JAWNKX010000665.1 coordinate 1,523,045, forward strand.
ACTCAGATACTTTTTAAAGTTTATTCATTTTTCTTTTCGGCGCGTTACTTTTGCTAAAAAAAATTGCCCGTATATCTTCAGCTAATAATGTGATTTGACGCTAATGGCGCAAACGCAGAAGTTAAAATACTCTTAGTAAGCTAATTTAAACTTGAATACTCATTTCCATAATACAAACATTAGCGCTGTCGTTTCGTCGCATCTCGAAGTGAAGCTAAAACAGCACGAATTAACACCTTTTCGCATGGTTTTTGTTGTTGTTGTTTTTTTTTTTTTTTTAATTTCTTGTTTTCTTTTGTTAACAATCTGTGAAGTCTAATTTATGTCATCGAAAAACCCCAAGAAACGTCACAGATGTGTTAGAATAACGAAATAGACACTTTTGTTTTTTTAATATATTTATTTATTTATCTTAATAATAGTGAAAGAGAAAGTGCGTTTTTAGCTTATTTTCGTTGGATTTTTGCGTGGAGACCGTCTAGGCAAATAAGTTCATACAAGTCTTCGAATAACAAGAACAAATGTTACTTTGCGGAAGTTGAAATAGTCTTCAAGCAAATACCGAAAAAAACAACCACACACTATATCCATGTGTTTGAGATCACAATTATACATACAGCAGTATGTTTCAGCTCGGTAGTTCAAAAAATAAAAATAATGTAATAAATATTGCTTTATATTACGTACCCCACCTAGTGGACGGATGAAATGAACGAACAAATGTACAATGTAAAAAAGCCATCGTTCAAAACAAGGATGTCTGAAGTACCAAAAATATCGTTTTTGGAAAATATCAATATCGACATTGATATTTTTTAATAACTATATCGATATATCGATGTAATTTGAATGAGAACATAGGCGCTCTAAAAATATCAGGGGTATTCATGAAAACGCTTAAACCGCGCAATTCGCGGAAAGTGCGTAATCGCTGAAACCAGCTCCATACAAAAAAAGTTTAAGCGATCGCTTGAATTAATCGACGATTGAGTCGAGTAATTCGCTTAATTCGCATAATGTACAAAGTTGTCACGCTTGTGAATTTAAAGTGAATGGCAGCTCTGCCCAATCATATAGTAAAAATGAAATTTTCGTTTGTTGATCTGAAAAAAAGCAATTTTTAAACTTTTTCGATATATGGGATTTTAAGGATATATCGATATATCGATAAAACCGAACATTTATATATCGCTCATAAATATCGATGTGTGAAACAAAAAACATCGATATATCGATGTTTTCTCAATAAGCCTAGTTAATTTTTTCAGCTCTCTAAAAATACGCTTGCCATGGCAACCACCCTTGCGCGCTAATATCAAATGAAGGTTCCACGGGGTTCTCAGGTAGTTTGATGCATGAAGACACTCATATAAAATAGGGCTGTTCAGAATTGGGTACCAGAAAATTTAGTTTCCGGGGCCAAAGAAAATTTATCTATAAGCTATAAAATTCTAGCATTTCTGAAATTACCTCACAATCAATAAATATCTAGTTTCGGCAACAAAGTCAACACAGAATTCTCTTTCGGACAAAATCAACATTTACAAGAAAGCAAATTATTTGATAAGAAATTATGTTTTCCCTATCATTGCCACAAACGATCACAACAATCGGTTCCTGTTTTCTGGTATTTGCGCTGACAGCACGTTTCATAATTGATCCACTATTGAAGCTTAGGCGTAAGCGTAAGTATGACAAAGTTTGTTTTCAAATAGCAATTTCACTAAATGTCGTTACTACAAAGGACCCTGGTCGCATATAATTCCCAAACGTGGGCCGCTCTTCGAAGTGCTCTATAATGCGCACCTTTTTGTAAATGCTTTACTCATAATTGGTGGCACTACGGTAATGCCAGAAGTATTTATATAATGTAGATTTTTTTTACTACATATAATCCACATTCTCAGGACTTTGGCCCCCTTCTGTTGCCCTGGATTTTTCTTAATGGCTTAGTGCTGCTCCTGCTTGTTGTGGTAACACTCTGCTATGTCACACACAGCAATTTTGAAGGCATTGTGTTGACATCATTGATAACTGGTAATGTTGATATCTATAAAGCCAATTAGTTCGGAATATTACTTTCAAATTTCCCAGTAGGACTGCATTCCTACTGTTGGTGGATGGTAAAATCATACTATAACACACTCAATGTTGCGTATTGCCAGGAATGCCATGGAACTTGTAGGAGTACAGCAGTATGTGCAATAAAGTGAAACGATGGTGCAGCGCGCATTGGCATTATTCAAATATAATATTAACAGATACCAATCCGGAACGCACATAATTTTAAGACAATCTAAGACTAGCAAAATACATCTCCCATATTGTGACTAATTTGTCAGTTATGTGCCGCAAAAACCACAATCAACAATATCAACAACAACAATAACTTCAAAAGCGTGTACAATCAATGAACTCTGAGGAAAAATGCCACATGTAATAACTTTGAGCAAATGGCGTGATGAAAAACAAGTTGAAACCTATGAAAGAGTATTCTGCGCGCAAGGGTATCGATGCCGCGCAATGTTGCCGACGAGCCGCATTACTTTGTAAATTATTGTAAATTGCAAACAAGCATATCGATTGCAGCGACTTCATCCAAAGATGTGAAGAGAATGAGAAAATACTCATGGCGCAGACTCGTGGAGAATGTAATTTAATATTGTCAGGCATTGCGCATAAAAATCATCATTAAATTGCGATGTTGCAGCATTGAAGATGGGTATAAATGCAACATAGCACAACAAAGCTAAAAAAAAAGACTACATTTTGTTGTTCAGTTTCTATTGCCGCACGTGACAAGTTCTGTGGGAGGTGGTCTCCATAATTAGAAAAAAAATCTCTTTTTGAGTATTAAGTACCTCTACGAAATTGTCATCATTCATATTATATATTCCTCTTTCGGGTTGAAGTATTATTTATTATTCTTAGATCTTAAACCAGTTTCGTTATGAGCGAATACTATGCGACAACACCAGGTTACATAATATTGATATAGACTTGATTTAGGTGTGTTCTCTGCGACATAGTCTCAACTCAACTCTATGCGCTTCAATCAGAAACTCGTATTTAAGAACAAACAAAAGTTACTACTACTACTACTATGAGGTGTACATTTATGTGTGTACGAGTATGGCTTATAGAGTAAAAACTCTTTTCAATATTACAGTGCACGCACGATAACGTGAACTAATTAAAATTAAGAAGTGTTCGCGCTTGCGAGTTGTTCACGTTTTCGAATACCAAAATTCAGTTCATATTACCATCATTTTTGACTATTTATACGATTTAAAATAAAAACTGATATTTATGAGCGAAAAAAAGACAAAAGGATTTAATTAATGAATTAATAGTAAATATTTTGTTATCAAATTTAAGTGCATATGTATGCCATATTCTTACATGTTTAATTATAACATAATATAATTATAAAAATATAATGTTCACCATTGTTCGTCCTTTAGAGTTGTCAATACAAAACAAAATTTGTTCACATTACGCGGTGTTCACCTAATGGAGTGTTCACGGTTTCGCGCGTGTACTCTATTTAAAACGGACCGTAATAATACGTTCAAATTTATAACTGGGCCCAATTATTATATAATGTCTTCTGTCAGTGTCTTCTGTTTGTTTATAACATTTATCCGCAAATGTTGTTTTATGGTTTTGTCAATGAACTCAGATTAAAGGCACAGGATACCAAATCTGGTATTTACGATGCAAAAACTATTAGCATAAGTGTATGGTGGCCATTGGGCGTACTTTGAAGGTGGTTAAAACAATTTATATATATATATATATATTTATGATACATAACTATTTCATTATTTATGTTTATTTCCCTGCTATCTCTCTGTGTCCGTATTACCCGCTCTATCTTCCCCCTGCCCTACTGTCACTGTCATTCCCTCTGCAAATCACTTGAACACTTTTTCCGTTCCGTTATCTTTGGCTCTTGCTACTTTTACTGCATTATAACAAATTACATTGTTGATGCATTTAGTGTTGTTGCTGCACTTTCAAACAGTTCATTCCAAACATACGCTCGCACACAAAGCATTACATTTGTTGTTAGTGTTGTTTTTTATATTGTTGTTGTTTATCGTCTCGTTAGCAAGTTGCGCGTGGCTTTTGGCTGCCACAGTCTTTTCTTTTTTGCGCCTCCGCCTCTTTGTCCACTGATCGACTCTGCTCTGCTGTTCTTATACCAATCCACTTCATGGTTAGCATGGTATGTGTGCGGTGCACATATGTACGTACCTACTGTGTATGTTGTGTGATTGTACACTTTTGTTGATAGTTGTGTGCGTTAACGAGGCAGACGAACTCAAAGCTAAACGAGTAGGAACGAATAAGAATTTTAAAAAAATATGGAGAAGGCGCTTTAACACACTAGCAGTTGCTTTTGTTGGCGTGCATCTTGCTGCATTTCCGACGCACGTTGCCTGATAAAAAATGCCTGCTGTTTATCTGTGTGTAATTTATTTACATATAAGTCAACGAACGTCTTTTCATCAGCATTTCTTTGCATAATTCTCGATTACTTTGCAAAAATGAATACAAAGAAAATTCATGCTTCATTACTGTTAACACTCAATCGTAACTGCAGTGGAAGGAATGTAAAACAAACAGCCAATTTAAAAGCATAGCTATGGTCACTCTGACAACACAACCACATTTTAAGATAATATATGTATGTACGTGTATAAACTCAGAAAAATTTCAATGGGTCAATAGTTGATAGGATCAATCGGGTGTATTCCCGTTGGCGTTATCATGCCGACTACAACAACGTTGTTACTTTCATATTTTAATTTAATTTTCACTACACTCGTTTCAATATCGTCACCTAAAATGTAGAAAATAAGGAGTATTTTAGAATAATGTCGATAACAACAACGGTAAAACCAAATTGCCGCTTTTATGTCGTTTTAGAACAAGAACGCCAACAGAAATACGCCCGAATATAATCAATCTGGTTCGATGAAGCAGTCGTGGCGCCGGATTTATAGTAGTTTGAACAGAGGAATATATTATAGGATGCAAGTAAATTAACCTTCCAGAAATGTTAAAACTGGGTCGAAGGTTTGTATAGAAATATAATGAAAATCATCATTAATATAGTGAATTGTAAAATTGATAAATTACTTTGCAGTTGAAGTTTTCTTCTTGTTTTATTTGCTGTCTTTTTGTTGCTGTATATTGACTAGTTTAAGAGCAGCAGCATCAACAGCATGCAAGAACTCAATCTCAGCTCTCACATAGGCACACAAAAACAAAAGTATTCGTTTCAGCAGCATTCTGAGCAGCATTGTGCTTGTGTATGTGTGTGTTTAGCTGTGTTTGTGAAACTAAATCTGCTTATAATCAATGATTTTGGCTTAATGAGATTCGGCTTTCATCGTTGTTGTTCTAGTTGATGATTGAATTTGCTTTGAAATTTTTTGGTAGGAGAATTTCGAAGTTGTTACGTTTGTTGTTGCTTAGGTTATAATTATTATTTTAATGATTTATTTTTTTTAGCTTGCACCGCTCAAAACTTTTTAACAAGTTTCGAAATGAGTTTTGTTCTTTTGTTTCTAAAACAATTTACAAATTAAACTTTACGTTTATTAAAGTTAGGGGAAATCTCAAAAAAGAAAAATGTTGCACTTATTAAAGGAATTCGGAAAATTATTAGGGGTGGAAGCCATCATTTTGATTTTGTCATAATCATTCACCTCAGGTTTTACCTTTTCTTATCTTTGAAAGTTTCAGAGATTTTATATTTCGACTCCAACATTTATTTGGGGTCGTTTGTTTTATTTAACAAACGATTTCTATAGCTTATAGAAAGCCACGATTTCTTGTAGCTCGTTTCAACACAATACAATCGCACACTGTAAAATAAGTTACATTGGCGTCAGCTGGAAGTCCCTGAAGCCCCTTTACTGTACCTGAAAAAGCTTTAACCAAACGTAACTTGACTAAAGTCAAGTTATTGACTTGAAATTTGAAACCAAAGAAAAAAATGTGAAAGAACTAAAGACAAATAAACAAAAACAAAATAACAACAATAAAAACGAGAAGTAGTAGAATAGCGACTAATGTTAACTGCTTTTGGCATTGAAAATTACAACGACGACGAGTGAGAGCTGAGTTGAGTTTAGTCCAAAGGTACCAAAACCCAACAACAAGAGGAAAGTATCGAATGAACATACCGAAAAACGAAGCAACATAAACCACAACAACAACAACAATGAATACGACAACAATAAACCAGGTGAAACAAACACGCAGCAGCAAAAGGAAAAAAAATAATTCCAACAAAACAAAGAACACCATGAAGAGCCAAACATACAAAAAAAGTATAAAAAAAAAACTTTCCTGAACAGAGACAAGGTGAGAGAAAAAGATAGTGTGTGTTTGTGTGTGTGCAAAAAGGTACTCGTTAAAGTCGAGGCAGGCGTCTCAGGCAGCAGCGTTAACAACGACTGAAAAGAAAGGGTGCCCCTGTGCAGCCAACCGGCTGGTGTTCACTGCCTGGCACGTCTGGTCCGCCTTTAACAATGTTCTTGTTTTCGTGCGCTGTTCTTGGGCCTGCACAACAAACGCCGGTGAGGAGGAATGAGAAAAAGTTAGTAAGAAGAATCAGATAGGTAGACGCGGACTGAAATAAAACATTCGAACTCAGTGGAGATCGACCTTTTTTTTTTACTCGTATGCGCGTTCAACAGGCGCAGCAAATCTTGTTAGCATACAGCGGCAGCAGCGGTAGACACGTTGCTCAGTTGTTTCAACTCAATTCGTTAAATCGTAACGAGTCAAGTTTAGTTAGACGCCTAGCTGCACTGCAACCCTTTCCCTCTCTCGATCAATGACTTTGTTGGCAAACGTTTAGCTCAACGGCGCTATTAAATGCCAGTTGCTGCTACCTATTTCAGTTTTGTTTCCGCCCTGCCACTCTCAATAAATCCTTATTGCTCACATAAGAGACTTGTATGTATTGAGACTACATACAGAATTTTCTAATTATTGTATATAATATAATTTTATTTTCAATAAGAAATGTTATATCTTAACCCACATTATTGTGTTTACCCGAATTCCAGGAACAAAAAACATATCCATAACTGCATATATATGTACAATTTTTTTTATAACTATATGCGGAAAAAACCCCAAAATTCAATTTATTATATACATTTCATCTCATTATCACGAACCACATTATATGTAAGTAACTCCCGCAATAGCCAAACTATTAGTTTTTCATTGCACAGCAGACTAAACTAAAAAACCTCTTGCCGAAAATTTGTCCGAAATTTCCGAAAACTGACAATCGGCGAAGTTATTTCAAAGAAATTATTTAATTTATTTGTCTGTATTTCTTTGTCAACCCTTCTTCTAACCTGTTGTGCATATTAATCAAGTCCATAGCGGGACACTTCTGCCTTTTTTATTGCTGTTATTACAGGCGAATGTCGATTGGCGCTTTCTGCGCCAGACTTTGGTAACATTTCAATGATTTGTTAGCCACGAAGACGCGTTGACTTTTTAATTAACTTCGAGGTTTTTTTTTGTTGTTTTTTTAGGCTATTAATAATGCAAACTTAGGCCATATCCGTAGATACAAAGACCTTGAACAGTTGTATAAAATGAGTTGAGTTCGAATAAATTCCAAAGCGTTCGTTTAATAAACTTTACTGAGGGCATTAAATTAATTTTAAGAGACTTGTAGTTTGATTAGCGTAGACGACAACTCAGCCGCAGTTTTCTGAGGGCTAAAATATAAAACAAATAGAGCGAACCCTAAGAATACAGAATAAGAATTTTCTATGACAAAGTACTTAAACCTCTGAAGACTTAGTAGATTAAAAAAATGTTGAATAAAACGCTAGGCACGAAGGACGAAAGTGGCAGCTCAATGAATTCTTACAACATTACTTTTCTCAAAATCATTCTTTCTTTGTTACTATGATTTTCCTCAAAATCGATTAGTACTTTGAAATATCCTGGCCTCTCTCAGTCTCTAGTCCAGATGAACACCCCGTTAGAAAAGTTAACTAACTACTATAGACACAGGACTACTATTAAAACACACATCGGGGCAATGTTACCCTCATAGAGTATTGATCACATTTACAGAAGATATCTGCTAAATAGTGAATTTGATGTAAGCAACGTTTGAGACTGACTTTTAGAGCATATATGTATACATTTCTGCACAAGTATGGTCGCGTCGGAAGGGGACCACGATTACTGTCGTTTACATTTGCAGCTAAAATCATTTTGGTCAAATTTGTTGATGGCATGTCCCTAATTCGTATAGTTATGGACTAAGTACGCTACCTTGAGAAACACCTGTCTTGATTTGTCTAATGAATATTGAAAAATATGGCACACTAGAATGCCTCTACGATTTTGTGGACTATATGAAAAGATCTTAAAATACAATAAATGAACTACCAATTAATTTATAGATGATATAGAAGTCATGCGATTATTACTTTGGGTTTAGGAACATTTACTTCTGTCAGTAATTTATTTATACGACATCTTCGAATTTATGGTTAAGAGTTTTATGGTTAGTGACAGACTTCAATATTACACCTCTATATGTATCAACAATCTTAGATCACATTCAACGAATTTATTCTACGACTCTCTATTCCACACTTCATTCGCCCAACTTATGCCGAGTGAAAAAATATTCCACAACCGAAGTTATATCTTATTAGTTTTGAATATTACATCAATTTGTATTTTATAAAAGTACAAACAATTAAGCACAAAATTCCAGAATGCTTGAAATAGGTTGCTTTGGTTGGCTTTCTTTACGTACGTCCGCGTTATTGGTTGCCTACTTTTATATACTGGGTACTTTGGCTGAATGTGGTGTTTATGTGGTACTGATAAACAGAGGTACTTGCAAAACGAATTTTGAACGCTTGGAACTTCTTTTTACATAATAAAGAACCTAAATTGTCTACTTCCATTTGCCGTCTTCAGGTTATTTCAAAGACGAGTTATTTCTGAATACAACCATGCAAGAGTTAGACGACATCAAGACTAACTCAACCGAAAAGCCCAGTGACAGAATTCTAATCTTTGAGTTACATACAACATTGCTTTTCTTTAGAATGGGCATTACGAAAATTTCATTCTTTGTATTTCTCGGTGTCTTAACTTCAATCGGCATCATAACATCGGTGCTCCTCATCTATGGAGTGCATGGGGTGAGTGAAAATTCTTTGATGATACAAAGTGGTGTAACTAATAATTCAAAACTTTTCAGCGAACGATGAGCTTAATGTTGCCGTGGTTAATTTTTGTATTTCTTGAGCTGATGTACTCAGTTGTTATTGTAATTTTCATGGTATTCATTCTTCATGACATTCTATTCAGCCTTGGTGGTATTACTGTTTTAAGTAAGTCCAAGAATAGTCTTAATATTAATGTCTCATCTAAAGCTAATTTTGCAGTAATACGTCTCTATTGTGTGGCAGTTGTAACCTCGTACGCCTACTTTTTATCTATGGACGACTGATAATCCATCAAAATAAAAAATAAAAAACTATCTCATTTATAATAGTAGAATGGATGTTTTTATTACTTTTATTTTTTATTTATTTATTTTATTTCAAGAAAATTGTGAAATCTTTTAGGAGAACTAAGTTTCCCCCTTATAATTACCTATTAGATCGTGAGCTAATGTTTTTCTCGCCCAATGTCGTAGGGTTTGGGTACATAAGTTTCGAATTGGAATATTGGATCTCTTGCCCTCCTTGGTGTATGTTTCTATGTTTATGTAAAATGTTGCAAATCTATTGGTTTTTATTTTGTATTCATTTTTGTATCATTTAGTGCCATTTTTGGCAGACAGAACAATATTTGTTTGGTTGCGCTATTATAGGAATTCAAATTTTTATATACATAAGAAGTAAACAACTTTTTACCAACTTTTTTTTATCAAAATTATAATATATGTACGAGTGTACAATGCATTCAATTAATGCACTTGGTATCCTTAATTTACGGAAAACAGCTGTTTGAGCGGACTTTATTTTATCTCTGAACTTGGTATGGAATATATTCAAGAAACAAAATTTTCTGATATTGCGAATATAGTTAACACTCGTGTCAGCAATCCTGACCATAAATTTTTCGACATAGATCCTTCTACATCTATATATAAATATGCCGACAATTTATTTTTTTATCACAACTTTGCGCCTAAACCATATAACCGATTTTGATAAAAAATGTAACATTCGACAGGTTTTCATTTGCAGACGTGCACAATATACTTTTTAATAAAATTAGTTAAGATATTCTCAGCGTACAAACAGTTAAAAGTAGTCACAAGCACAAGTACAAGGAAATGGCAAATGAAACGTCATATCATGTTAGCAATTCTACGTTCTAAAAATATATAAACTTTAAATAAACTATTCCAACTGTTTCGTGTTGTCGCTATAGTGGTTGAATTTCAATCTGTGGAAGAACACTTGTTTCATTAAATTTGGGATGAGCATGGTGTAAGATAACTTTCGTTTAAACTTGTGAGTGTGCCTTTTAACTATTCAGGAACCACTATAAACCGATATCAACTAGTTTTGGAGTACAACTAGTAAAAGGATCTGCCATAACATTAAGCCATTTAGAAGATTAAATGGAATTTTAAAGCAATAATTTTTAGTCTCTTTGACTTTGAATTGTGGATTACAATTTTCTTAAGATTCTTCCCATACAAAGGAATTCCAAACGTTTTGAAGCATTTTCACCGAACAGAAACAGCGACTTTATTGCTTGGTTAAGCAAAACAGAATCGAATAACATTGCACCAGAATTTGCGATTTCTTAAACCAATTACAGCAAATAGCTTGCACAGCTTCTAAAACCCAACACCCCAACGACGTAACCAAAATCGAAACGAAACTCAACTTGGTGCAAGGTACTTTTGTACGAGTGGTCTCAGCGTAGCGAACGAGAAAAACTCAAAAGCTGATTTGGTTTGCCTGGTCTGTTCGAGGAAACCGCACACAATTTGAGTTGGGCGAAAAACCTCAAATGTAGAAGCTATGAGAAAAAATTGCTTTGTGCACCCTAGAAACCCACACCCTATCCGAGCGATTGTATGCGGCAACACTCTGTGGTTGATCTTTTCTCTTATATTTTTTCTTTTTACAGTCTAATTGTAAAAGTAAGTTGAATGGGCAGTGAATGAAGTCAGTCAATGACCAAGAATACTATTGTTTAAATTGTTAAGCGATATATTATATACGTAATCTATGTATATATATATATTTAGTTACGTATTTGTTGGTCTACATCATATAATTTGCACATTCAGCATTAACTTTGCTTATTGCTTGGAACTAACAAACAAATTGGGCGGTCAGGGCATAGGATAATGGTGTGTTATTTACAAAGGCCAATACGCCTACGCATTACTGTTTGTTCTTGTGGTTCAATAAGTTCATGACCTTTTCGATTGCAATTACAGAAGCACTTTTACGCAATACAGACATACAGAATACATTTGCGAAAAGTTTAGATTTTATACTGAAACTGAATCAAAAGTGAAGAACAAATTTGAGTTTCATTAATTTTCGCCCACAAAAAAAGAATTTTTTAATTTTTTCCTTGCATTTTGCAACACTTGAAATCGCATTTGTTGCAAATTATTGGGGAGAATTACAAAGAAACTAACACAAAGCGCGCTAAAAGCACTTTAAAACTATTATAAAATAAATAAAAAGATTGGTCGCATAAAAAACGACGAGTAAATGAAACAGGATTTTCATCAAGTAAATTCAAAGCGTAATCGGTAGAAAATCAATAAAAAAAACCTGCACTCGATGTCATGCCAAGCAGCGTGACGGCAACGACGGCGACGATTACAACTCAGACGACTGTAGTACTCCACATTCAATATTAACATTATGCTGTAATAGGGAGTACTGCAAAACAGGTTCATTAACATGGCATCTTCATGAGTGTTTAACGTTTTAGGTACTATTGCGATAGTTGGGAACTGGGGAATGGAGAAAGTAAATACGTGGGCGTCGTTATAATGAATAGAAAATCATTTACCAAGCAACTTCCAGTGTTTGTCCAGTACTCTGGAAAACCCCAGTAAAAAAAAAAAATAAAAAATATAATAAAAAAAAAACGGTAAAATTACCTAAGTAAATTATGAAAAGCGTTTCAAAAAAGTCGAATACGAGTATTTAACAGAATTAATTTTATTTTATTCGTTTATGGGTACTTCGATGACATTACATATGTGTATCTTAATAGGAGATATCTCACATTAGCGATATGTTTGCAGTTTGTCCTAGAAGAGGTCCTTCACACACAAACCACAGACTTTTTTTTAGTTGACCTTTGGCAAAATGTTGGGTGACCTTTTTTGTTGACACTTAAGTTGCATGCAATTTCACTATAATTCAAATTGGCTTTATTTTTTAGAAGTCAGAATTACAATTCATATAGAAAAGAAGGACGAGTAAACAGAACTCGTGCTGGTCACAACGACGTATTCTCTGACTTCTTTGACGATGATTAACAGCTTGTGAACTTGGACAGTTGTTTTTAGAGGTCCACACTAGGTTTATTGGATTGCATATCACACTGGGAGATTTATTTTATCAATGTGCCACATTGATACTCGTCTATAGTAACCGCTTTACCCAATTATTTTTTACCACCTTTTTTTCTTTCTTTTTGTGTTCAGAAAGTAGATAAACCTCAAAAATTAAGGTCTTAAAATATGCTTTACGGATTCTCATTGTTTGACTGCATGTTTCAAAAAAAAATTTTTTTTTCGCTATTAGATCAGATACTTCTAAGATTGCGCACCTTTGCACATATATAACGCCTTCGCTAAGCACTCATAAATATTTTCTATGATTTTTGTTGCGATCTTTATTAATGACACTTGTTTAGTCTGTGTACATACAACTTGTCTCTTAAAACTTTACGAAAGAGTATTCAAACATGATTGCAAATAGATAGAAAATATGTGTGTTTTTTTTTTTTGGCGTAGCAACGTTCCAGCCCCGGATTTTTGCGCATATCCTAAAACCATTTCCCACGTAACGCAGCAAACACACTCTACCGCATTTCCAACGTACTCAACTTTAGCGAAAACATTTCAAACGGATATTTTTGCTGTTTCATTTGTCTCTAGTTTAATACAAGGAATGCTGTTTTGAATAGCATCTTCTTTTTAGACATTTCGCAGTGCCTCCTTGTCAGTGAAGCGTAAATAAATACTACGCATGGGGCACTAAACCGATAACAAAATTACTTGTTGTCGATTGAGTTTTAGTAGCGATATTGCGATTTCCTTGAATACCACCATTTATAGTATTTTTAAGGATATATTGCATTCAATAATAACCACGTCGTGGCACGTTGTGTCACGAAAAAAAAGCACGGCTCAGGCTCATCCTTACTGCACTCAATTCAAAGCGATTTAGCCCGCTATACAGTTCACTGAATTTCTGAGTAAAAAGTAAGCGATTTCCCACAATTTTTTATATTCTATTCTATTTGTGCAGCGTAGCCACAGTTTCTTTGCGACGTGCTTTTAAGAAAACTGAAACACTCGTGCTTTGAAGCTTTTGCAGTTCGCTTTGATTTCCACGCACATAACTGACTTTGACTTTGTGTGCAGTACGCGCTTTACGAAGAAAAATTCTCTTTTTGTAGTTTTTATGTGAAGGACTAATGAAGAAGAAAACAAAATAAAACATTAACCCCGGCTATGACGAAGTTGTAATACACTTCACACCCACTTCACCTACAGGGATATAGCATCCAGGACACATAATGTCTTCACATTTTCAGGGTTTGGGTTTGTACTTGATGAAAGTCTCTACGAATTTCAGTATTTCAGAAACCAAAAAAAGTATTGCACATAAAAAGGTCAACTGTCAAAACTGATGGAATATAATACATAAATCGTCGAATAACCTTAAGACTCTAGCAAAACGCGATTAGAAAGTGTCTCAATAATTGGGTGAAGCTTTGTTTTATAAGAAACATTCGTCCAAATTTAGGGTCCGATAGGTTAACAAACAAAAAAGTTTTTCTAATAATTTCTTAATTTTTATTTGTGGTTTACATATGTATATGGGATGTACTGTTCCTTATAATCAAAACTGTGCGGTTCGGTTAAACTCATCTCATCGAGCTGATCCAAAATATATACACCTTATATATACCGTGTTACAAACTTCATCACAAAGCTATGATACTATTAACTGAGTGGAGAGCATAATTTAACGAGTAGCACCAGCAAACACTCAACTTGATTGCACTGAGCATAATTGAAGCGCCTTTTATCAACTTAGATAGTTTGCGCTAATGAGCTGAAATTACTGCCTAACTAAAAAATCTCTAAATAAGTAAAGTATTTTTCATTCAACTAGTGAGTACAGGGAGAAAAGAGTGCTTGTAGTATCAGCAGTTATCACAAATGCAAAAATACTTCGCCTGCATAATTCTGGTCAAGTCAGGCTTTATGCAAGCCAAAAGAAGGAGCAACTCAAGTGGTTTGAGCTTTAGAAGTACTACTGTTTGCAATAAAAAATAAAATATGAAAAACACGCATTGAGTATAGCACTACAGAAAGGCAAAGGCCAGTCAAGTAGTACGGCGTCAAAGGTTTCCAAAAGCATCTACGCTGTTACACAGTCACTCGATTGTACATAATTTGTACAAGAGATAAGAAGTTAAGTACACATACTACACACAGCACCCACCCACATAGACGCATACTGCCAAGTAGTCACAAGTAGTGAAGTAAATGATAAAAAAAAATCCACAAATGCATTCGTTTTGCTACAAAGCAAGTTTAACAGTTGAAAACTGATCAAAAGACGTACTTCAACCATAAACGAGTACACGATGAAAAGAAAACAACACACAGGCTATGACGGCTATTTAATAATGGTCTTCATTTTCAGAATTGCTGAAAAAACCTTTTATATTGGTAGTTGATTGCAACACCTCTAGTTTCATGTTCAATAAGTGCTTAAAAATCCGAGAGATGGGACTTTCTTTAAAGTGAATATCACCAACGACTAGACCGCTCTTGAAGTCTGTGTTTCAAAGTGACCGTACATTCACAAACGACGAACCGCGTTCGGGGTGACCAACGCAAATGATTATCGCCGAAATGATTCAGAGAGTCGATATCGATACATAACTGTGGACGAAACATTCATACATCGCCACACGCCACACGCCACAAAATTAAAAACAGTGAAAACATTAGCTTTTTGAGAGGCAATGGGAGAAGGAGAAGAAGGAAGGAGCAGACATTGATTGACATTGATTTTTTGGGATGCAGGTGGAATCACCTACACTGACTTACACCACCAAGACAATACACGTGTTCACAGATTCACAGTTTCGATGGCAAAAACTATCGAATCATAATTCGAACTATTACAACATCTACCGAAGTGTCTCGATAGCTGAAAGAATTTTTGCGTATGATAAGTGTGCCTACATATATTTATTTATTTTTTTTTTTATATAATTAGATTATAACGTTTATCGCAGTAAACTGCATAACACATTTGTCGGATTAAAAAAAAAATTACGTGAAAAAAAAATCGACTTAGACTAAATTAAAAATTATGCTAGGGGGAATCCTTCGTAGGGGGAAAATATATTAAAGTGAGGCTTAATTTAAGGATGCCAAAATTTTTTTTTCTAACTTTCGGAGGGCTATACGCACCAGTGTTGGCAGTAATCAATTACTTTTTTAATCCATTAATTAAGTTTGTTTGATTACAATAATCATGATTACTGGCGTTAATCATTAATTGATTACATACATCCATTAATGTTGTCAATTCTACTTAAAAGAAATAATGGAAAATAGTACACAGACTTCATAAAAAATTTTTATTATTCATTTCTGATATCTTGATGTTAAAGTTACATAACTACTCTTTTTTAAATAAGTCATCGGATAATTTGTGTAACCTAGGTTTATTTAGCATAGGTATATAAGAAAACATTCTACTGAGTCAGAGAACGGCATTGGTGTGTGGTATTTTACCTATAATAGGATAAGTTTGTAGAAGGTCGCGTTCTTGACTTCCCTCGGCCAAAAATTTGACAACATCAAATCCGTTTTTTTTTAAAATATCAACTGATTACGCTTCACTACTAGCGTCGGAAACAAAAACCAAAAAGTTGTCTCTCTGGTGCCGTGTATTATTGGCTGTATTGTTGATTGTTAAATTTACTTGGATTTCTGATATTTTTGTTAAATCTGGAATAACTCAGAGATTTTCTAATTTAAAATAGCTTAAAACGCTTTGCTTAGCTTAGTCCAACCCCTGATTATCCTGGAGGATAGATACACTGCTGCTAATTTGGGATTACAACTACTAATGAAACTACCTACGCTTACTCCTACTATTGTGTGTTTTTTCACTCGTGTGTCGCCCCACCACCACATTACACCATTCATAAAGTGCTGCCGCAAGCATTGTCAACACTCCCCCTTGTTTTTCTGCATTGCTGCATTTACATTCACTCCTTTTTAGTCGGAGCCCCACTACTACGACTACATTTCTCCACGGTCCCACACACCTTAAACTGATTGTTTGAAATTTCTCGCTGTTGGTGTAATTTTTGCTGACATATTGACAGACTCGTCTCGTCGTGTTGTCGTCGTTAACGCCGTGTTGTCATCAGCAGCTTACACATTTATGTGCTCCATGCCCCACTCTCTTTAATTCCAGCTTGACTCCGGCATTTTTATCAGTTTACATTCGTATTTTTGCTATAACATCAACAACAGCAATACCGCGTAGTCGTAGTAAGTAGTAAAGTTAAGAAAAGCAAAGCAAAGGACATCAAAGGCGTCGTTTTTTGCGCCTGTTTTTCTTTTCCGCATCACATTTGTTTTTTTTTTTGGTTTTGCCTCCCCGTTGTGCTGTTGACATTGATTTTTTTTATCACGTTTTTTTTGTTTTTTTTTTTTGCTTAACTTTTCTTTACTCTTCGCACCACACTTCCAACCGAATAACATTTTCTTTGTGTTTGATTTTCACTACTTCTTTGCGCTTTGCTGTCAGCAATCACAGAATTTTGTTTGGAAGTTGGTTTGAGATTGAGAGCATGCTGACTGAAGCTGAGTTAAAGGCGATTTAAGTCTCTTTAAACATGGAAGTTGTATGAATTGTAGTTGTATTCGCGCATTCTTCATAAATGTTTTAGTAATTTTTATTTTTATTTTTTTTTCACTACCGACTGATAATCTTTTATATCACCTAATACTTGTAATCACCACGTACAGTGCCGCACAGAAGGCATTTTCAGTTTGTACGATTGGATTGAGATATGGAGATTGTGTTGGGCATGGCAAGACATGTGCCGTGTTATAAACTAGTGACATTCTCACGTCATGGGCTGTATGCTTGAGGTCGTTGTCGTGCTAGAACGTAAACTACACTAAAAATCTTAGCCTTATCTTTCAATCTGCGTGTAGACTTTTTTGTCCATGATGCCATCAATAAAGACCTGGTCACTCACACCTGAAGCAGACTCACACTCCTTCGCCACCACATTTTACTGTTCGTGCTAAGTCTGTTATTCGAAAGCAGTGTTTGCTCTCCTCTTACTCTTATTTGGCCATGTGATTGAAATATATAATATTTGTTTTCAACCGAGAACATTTATACGCTCTTAGACAATTTAAACTCTTACTTTGTTTCACTGCAGATATTAGAGGCTTTCGCCGAGCTACGCGTGAATTGTAACTAGCAGTCTGATCGTCAAAGGGTGTATACATCCTTCTCAAAATATTTTCGTATCCCACTAGTAAACTGGGTTGATGTTATTTTCGGTGGGGGGTTTATTTTTCTTAAGATTTGTTAATATTAATTTAACTAAACAATACTCAGTTCAATTCATACAGAACAATAAGAACAAAAGGGTCATGATAAAAACAGAGGTAGTCCATTAATCCAATTGCGAAAGATAAACCGTTTCAATACACATACGTACACATCCAACCATTTATGTACAGTTCTGTGAATATTAACTCAAAAAATGTTTGCTATATTTAAGAAATTTTTTTTTACAAATCAATTTCGTTTACAAGTGTGAGTTATTAAACAAAGTAAATAAAATTTAGATTTATTAAAATTAAAAAAAAAAGAGGTTTTACAAAAAAATTAAACTTTTAAGCTGTAAAAATTATATACTCAGATTTATTTTGATGTCAATACTTGGCCAAATCGCCTTTATTTTTTATACCGTCAAGCACACGGGTCGGCATGCTGTCCCCAAGGCGTTTTAGAAAGGCATTTGGAATTTCATACCACGCCCCAACAATTGTTTGCCTACGCTCTGCCACATTCTCAATGATTGCTTTTCCGGATCATAAATGTTTCTAGCCAAAATGATCCATAGGTTTTCAATAGTGTTTAATTATGGATTGCGCGCGGGCCAAGGCTAAACAATAATTCCGTAGTCCTAAAAGCATTTTTTGTCGACCGAGCTGCATGGATAGAAAAATTGTCTTGTTAGAAGACAAAATTATCATCCTTCCTGAGTGTCAGCATTGGCAATAACATTTTGAAAAGCAACTCCTGATATCTGCTAGTGTTTAATCTTGTGGTCGCAAGAGCACCTTCCGATCTCAATCCCTTTTTGAACGCTGCCCAGATCATTACGCTCCCAACAGTTGGACCCTTTCGAGACATGATGCGCTGCATTGCCTAACTCATGCCAATAATATTTTAATCCATTTAAATTAAATTTTTTCTCATTTATGAACACAACATGATCGAAAAAATTTGCTTTTGAAAACATTTTTCAGCAAATTTCAATTTGATGGCGACATGGACGTGAATGCATTTTTCTATATTTCAGATGTCCCTCCATACCAAGTGACAAAAAATTGCTGACCACTTCCTGAGATCGATTGATTTCATTTGCAATCTCTCTTTGAGTGTTGCCAAACCTTCTGGAGTAAATTATTCGATGTTTTTCAAACTCCGTTAAACTTCTGTACCGCGGCATTTTTCCGAAAGAATTTCAATTTTAAGATTTTTTATTTTGTTTGAGTTTCACTACCTTTCAATGTATTTGCGCTCAAAGTACTTTAAACTGGTAAAATTTACCAATTAACGACCATAAATTGGTTGAGTTTATAAATATTCGCATTGAGCAAACTACGATTTCGAATGTTTTCTTAATAATTGTAATAACTGATAAGGCCAATCAAACTGAATCAGCCTGGTTCAACTACAGTAAAAATATAAATAACCCAGCAAAACAAATTAAATGAAAAAAATAATAAGACTGCCTGAGTTTATAATATATAATATTGACTTTATCCATATATCCACCAAATGTAGCTATTCATAAATCTGTCCATCATCTATCCATTCTTTAATGCAGCCGTGAATATGTATCTACGCACCCTTCCAAGCATTAATCCAAGAATTTATATGTTCCTATCTATAAATTCACCCGCGAACATATCCATCTATTCCACCAATTCATTTATATTTATTCATACATTTTTATATATTTATCGATATATGGATGTATGGAATTAGAGATCTATCAATACTGCCAGCGCCTACATTTGAACACTGGGCTTTGATAATTCCTTAAAAAATTTTGCAAAACTCATTCTATAATGAATATTTACGGACACCACGCATCCAATCTACATCGCTGAAGAAACTTATTTCACGTATCCGATTCCCCTATTCAGGAGATACAGTTAGCCCCAATATATAGTCAAACTTTTACTCACCATTTTTCAGCTGCCAACTGCTTTCGACGCAGCAAATGAGCAGCAACATCGTCAGGACATTTTTCCACGATCTGCCCTTTGAGTAACCAAAAAGGCTGTTGCTGCGACGAATTGGCTGACCGTTGGGGCTTGCATTTGTACACTGCACTTGTTGCACTTTTGTCTGTTGCTCTTGTTGATTTTGTTGTGTCTTTTTATGTTGTTTTTGTTGTGGTTTTTGTAGTAATTTATTGCATTTGTTTTTATTACATATCATGGAAGATGTGACAGCAACAACAAAAAATGGCTCAGCAGCCATTTTCCACTTGCATTAGAACGACATTGGACGAAAGGAAACGAACAAAGCACAAGTAAAACGAACTACGAAGGAATGCACTATTGTCGAAAAGAATTAATTAAAGGAAATAATTGTTTGAACATTTAATTAAGTAATAAACATTCTTTTTGCTCTTTTACTCGTCTATATAAATTGCACAAAAATAAAAGAGGAAGCAGGAGACAAAAGAAAGTAATATAAATTTTTGTTGTTTTGCGCAATGTTTTTGATAAGAAAATAAATTGCCTCATTGGTGCTGCCGTTAGGCGTGCGTGTGCGAGTGTTTGTGTTTCTCGACAAAATTTTTAATTAGAATCGACAACGGAATCGAGATAAAAAAAATTTATTATTTTGCGCCTATTTCTCTTTTTCTCATTAGATTTGTTGTGGAACTAAAGGTGTTGCAAGCTAAAAAAAAAACTTCCAAAATTAAGATACTTATGACGAAGATGTAATACTTCAAAACAATAAGTGTGTCGATAATTGGAAGAATTTTAGCATATATTAAAATGCCAAATATTTTTTTTTCACATTAAAAAACGCTTCGTTCGGGGGCTGTACGAACTCCTAAGCCTAGGTCGTTGATATTTTCAGAAATTCTAATTAATAATTTCATGTTATTTCTTTTTTTGTTGTGTTTTGGTTATTCTTATTTTTAGCAGAACGAAACACACACATGGAATGGAAGTAAAAAAACCGGCAACAACAAAGAACCGGACACACGGTGGAACATGCGCGTATAAAAACACACCATATTGAACGAAGACTTCAAAATGCGCCGATAGCATACATTTTATATTATTCAAATTAAATCATTTTTTTTAGAAAAGTTCGTCTTAAACTAAAAAAAGAATCAAAATTAAACTGCAGTAAAACCATACATACGCAACATATAAAGACTACCATGCCGCACTTTATTAACGAACGGCGCTGAGCATTTACTTGTATATATTTACAAGCATAAGTGTGTATGTATGTGAATGTTTTGGAATTTATAAACAAACAGAAATTGTTAAACAATTAACGCCGTCGCCGAACACAACGACAAATTGTTTTTGGGGCAAACCAGGTAAATACACATTAAACAAAAACCCCAAATTGGTTTCCATTGTATTCTTTTATCACTTTGTTTGTTAAGTGTTGCGCGTGTGGCTTTACAAACATATATTTTAATCTAAAATTTTTACAATATAAGCATTTCTTTCCGCGAACAAACCTTTAACAAGTCAAAATAATTATATTTTCTTAACCAGAGGAAATTTTTATTTTATGTAGACGAATTAATCTAATATTGACACAATCAGCATTCAAAACGACACACAATCACGTCCGACGAGTTCAAGAACCAACGCTTAATTGCGTGTTTGCCCTATGTTCTCTGAGCACACTGGATTTTTTTATTAAGAGCTTTACCGTATGTATTAATAACCATGATTTAAACATAAACGTATCTAGTATTAACAAAAACAAATATTTTGTTTCATTATTATTGAAAACATTTAAGTTATGGTACTCTGGTACTGGTATCAGATGTAAATGAAACGTTTTGAGATTGGTACAAATAAATGTAACCATTCATGTAATCTAAGTTTCGAAGCAGTCTATCATTACATAACCCATGTTCTTTCTGTTAAAAGTACTCATGTTTCACTACTCCGCTCGAGTGGTAGGAATTTTCTTTTTTTTTCAAACTTCATCAGGAATTGCGAGTAATGGAACAGAGCGTTCGCTCCACCAAAACAGTCTCGGCATTAAAGCAATTTCATTTTGTATGGACGGTAAACGTGAAAATATTGGTTTTCAGACAATTTGTGAAACATACCCTGCCATATATCTTTTACTAAACATCAGATGCTCGACGAATATCCACAACATACACGTCAAAACCTAGAAGTTAAAAGTAATCCAACAACGATTAGCATGAGAAATATTGATGGTGAAGTCAAGAACTGATGGATTTTGCCATATTATCCTTTGTTATAGAAAATATTACTAAAGTTAGCGTTATGGCAGAACATTATTATACAAAGATGTTCCAAAGTACTGTACGGGGAATGCTACTCTGTTCAACCTTCAAACGATATTTCCACAATTTCTTCTGAGATAAATTATACGGTACTAAAGTATCAGTTTCTATGCCATAAAAATATAACAAAATCATTTTCCTTTACAAACTATTTAATATAAGTTCAACTTACATAATTACTAAGAAAATGTAAAGCTATGTATGGCTGTCCATAAACTGCAGCTCCGAGAGCAACAATAGCGCATTCGGTGGCAAAGGTCGTGGCTGCGGTGAGAGCACCATGATTGCTTGACGCTCCATGTCCACTTCGGTGCTGGAATAAAGAATCATGCTTTAATATACTCTTCTAAATCAATTTCGTGATCGACTAGGCCACTTACACACAAAGAAAGCCCCCAACATTAGTGCCGATGACATCATCTTCCACTGACTCGGCAAAACTCACCGCCAAGATATGATGCAAAAGTGTCGGACTCGGACTCACGGCGACTAGTTTGGTTTTGTTATCCTCGGCCTTCATACCGATGGGCATACATGAATCGGGCAAAGGTGGCGCACCAATTTTGTACAAACGTAATTCGGCGAACTTAATCTCAAAGGAGAAGGGGTAGTAAGGCGTACGATTACCATAAAAATACTCCTTTATGCGTAAATCACGCGCTTCGTGGCGTTGCTCCTTACTGCGCTCCACAACCCCACCACTTTTCGGCAACAGTATAACGTGCACCGAAGAAGGAACATCGCGTAGCAATTCATTGTATAAACGCTCTTGATCGAGCACGAATATTGCGCGTACGCCATAAGCCTCAGCAGCGTGCAACAAATGTCCGTAGCCACCGCCTTTAACCCAGCCACAGGTGTTGATGATAATGCCAGAATGCTTAGCTGATGAGTTACGAGAAAATTAGCTTGTACTAAGCCAGGAGGACCTCTGTACTTACTGCGCTTATTCACGTTTAACGATTCCTGTGTCACCTCGGCCATCTTTGTGATTACCTTAGTGTAGAGTACGCTATTGCCACTTGGTGATTTGTGACCGTAGTGATAGACAAGCGGCGCTGTCTGTGAAAACCCCTCCTCAATGCTCGCAGGTCGTTCAATTAATATCGTAGCCACTGTGCCAGGTATTGAGATGGCACCTTGACCCATATCGATGTCTGCATAGAGTGGACGCCGACCCACACGTACCGCGTAATTTAGCAGTATGCGACAAAGTGTGCTTTTACCCACATCCATCGGCCCAACAACCATGGCAACAGGGCCGCGCACATCGCGCTCTTCCGCATCGATACGCATCTGTTCGAGTGCCGCATGACAATTAATGTACTGTACCATTGGTGTTTCCTTCGAAATATAGCAAACATCCAGTTTTCCGGTGACGTGCAGAACGCAGCCATGGTACGTGAATATAGCGACCTTGGCGCCCACACCGAATTCGTACTTTTTCTTTTTTACCAACTCCGTCCCGAAAAGTTCTGCAAAGCCACTGTGAAGCTATAATATTGAAAATAAATTATTAAATGATTCTTCCAGTAACCTGTTATTCACTCACGGTGACGAAAATCTTTGAATCTCTTTGCTCAATTTCAAAACGTAGTTCTGAGTCGGCTTCCAGTGTGTACTCGGTTTGCTCACGTGTTTCATCGGCCATTGTTTTTGTTTCGATTTTAATCAAATTATGAAGTGAATCAAAAATTTAACCAACAATACAGAATAGAAAAACAATCAACATCTCAGATGGCAAACAATTTGCTGATTTTTATGTCGAGCTACCAACTTATATAGCATTAACCACCTCTCGTTCGCACATCTTACAATTTGATTCATAGAGCGAGTTGGCAGTTATACATAATGCCGAGTGTGTTGTCGGCGAATTTAGGAGTACTCAAACATGCTTTTTTGACGAACTCCTTAAATTATGAAGTTAAGCCAAAATGTAATTAAAAAGGCACAAGTATAGAACAAAAATTCGTCAGAATTTATATTCATGTCAAGCAACCTAGATATTTTTGGTCAATCATTCCGAATAAGTGATCAAGGCAACTAAACTTGTATACGTATATATGATATTAAAAGATAATCAAATTCGCTTGATATCGTCTAACGATGTTAGTAAATAAAGACGAGACGAAAAACAGTTTGCTATTTATTAGTGCACCAGTCTGTTGTGCTGCCACTTTATGTAAACATATCTCTCTCGCACATGTTGAATTTTATTATGCCCGTGATTTTTGCAGAGGGTTGGCAGTGCTTTCCACTTTCACTTATGTTTAGTGGTGGCGCCAAAGAAGATATTAGAATTGTAACTATGGAACATTTGACCAAAAACACACCTTCGCGGCGGAAATCGTTGAGAAAGCCAATAGCCAATCTCGGTGACACCGATACTTCCATCGACGAGGATTCGAGTATTATGCCCAGCGCGGTAAGCGGAAGCTTTCATTCGCCAACAATGGATGCAGACGCCACTGACTATGGCCTGGATTCGTTGCTAGAACGTTCACCGCGGCGTTGTTCAACGTTGCGCAAGCAAACAAAAGATAACACTGAGTCTAAAAACGATAATAATAGCAACGTTACAAAGGCAACAAGGCAACATCGTCGCAAACAGAAAACACCATTGCACAAGCAACAACAATTCGCACGCGAAGTGATACGTTTACAGAATTCCACGAAGTTTCTTATACCCCGGTTGCCATTCGCGGTACTTGTCCGCGAGCTCATGCAGCAGTTCTCAGACAGTATCACACGTATTACGGAGTCAGCGCTGTGTGCCATCCAAACCTCAGCAGAAATGTACCTGACGCAACATCTACAGGATGCCTATCTGTTGACATTGCATCGCGGGCGAGTGACGCTTGAAGTGCGCGACTTGTTGCTCATCAATTTCATTCAGACACAGGGCGTAAGAAAGTAGATGATGAATAGGACGTGTTAGGGAAAAGAATAGTATGTTTGCTACAAGTTATTGTTTAGTGGCCTGTTCGTTTTTATTTTTATTTATTAATCATGATTAGTCCTATTGTAAACTTAATACGAAGTACTTTCGACTCGTCGTTTTTAAATGTAATTAAACAATTTTATACAAGATATACAATGGAATTTCACGCCAATTAACCCGCCACGTGCTTCAAAAGCTCTTCACGACAAGCCAAATCAAAGAGTATTCATTTATATAGAGGTTACATTTCTCTCAAAAGCTTTTTGAGCTTTTTTCAAATAAATAGAACCTATGGGAATATTTTACTTCTCTGTTATTAACATCGAAGTAGCAGCGCAGCCGCTGTTTAGCAACGTCATTCTGCTAACGCGCGTATTTTTTATTGACTGACTTGACCCCTTTGAAATTATCGTTCTTTGGTTTATTCATCAATATGCTATTCTTTACGCTTATTATACATTTAGTTGGCAAGAATAGATGTAAACAACAAATTTTTATGATGGCGTTTTGTTTCTTTTATTATACGAAAACATTGTATTGCACTCAAAGTAACCAGGCAAACAGAAATTTAAATACGGGTGCCTGTTGCGAAATCGAAGCAAGTGCTGTTCCCCGTCGGACTGTGTCATGATCAATTTTGTGTATTTGGCGCGAATTTGCATGAAAGGAATTTCTGTCTGTCACCTTTGTTTTGTTTGTTTTGATTGCAGTCACCCATATGTTTTTGATGTATTGATATTGTTGTGGGAATGATAGCGAAAAAGGAACATATATTGGGCAGAGTTCTTGTTGGGCTACTTAACCGGCGAATCGTGCAGGCTAACAGTACGGGCTGCTAGTTTCTATGAAGATTCCTACCTCCTTGGCGCATCCAAAACAAACAAAAAAAAGGGTGATTTAATTAGTAAAAATTGTTTTCTTTAATGCAACTAAATAAAAAACTCAAATTAATTTAAAAGAAATTTATTATACCTATTTTTGCGCTATGTATATATGTATATAAAACTCGAAGTTGAATATAGCTAATTCTACCTTGACTAGCAGACAGAAAAAACATCAAGCAACTGCAAGTGTCCCATGTGAAAACGATATCAAACCAGCTGCGCTACTGCGAAAACAGACAAACAATATATTTTGCCTTTGACCACGCAACAACAAAGCGTGTGACATTTGTTTTTTCCTTATTTGCCGAACATAAGGGAAGACAAAGAAAAGAGATATTCCTGCGTGAGTGAATATGTATACTTTTTGCGTGCACCCAAATTTAAACTGAATAACGAAACGCGTTCGAGACCTGACCTGTGACAAATTTGGTACCACAATCGAAAATTGACTTCTGGACTGTGTTGTGAAGTGGGGCGCGTGCGGGAATAAAAATTCCTCCTTTTTGCTACGATCTCGCAACAACAAAGTCTAGATTTTTGTTTTTTTGTTTGTTTTTTGTTTTTTTCTTCATTGCCGATCACAAGGAAAGAGGAGGAAAGAACACAACACAAAGTAAGGGTGACGAAATTTGCTTTGCGCGACTGAGACTCGAACTTCGCGGACTGTGCGTATTGCTCGTACAGTCAACTGCCAAATCTTGAATCACCATAATGCATAACAAAATTTCAAATTATGGGGATATTCGAGTTATGGAAAGCATATTCTATTGATTTTTCTCTATAAATGCACTCATTTCGAGT
The DNA here is from genome assembly GCA_035041755.1 of Cacoxenus indagator. Taxonomy (NCBI): domain Eukaryota; kingdom Metazoa; phylum Arthropoda; class Insecta; order Diptera; family Drosophilidae; genus Cacoxenus; species Cacoxenus indagator. The sequence goes on from JAWNKX010000665.1 coordinate 1,549,802, forward strand.
CTTGGAGATATTCGACTTATAAAAGTTTGACCTATGAAAACTCGACGGTAGTTAGAAATTCCACTTGGGTTTCTTTGGCTGTTCAATAAATCCGCATTCACTGTACTTGCTCTTGAAATGGATTTTGATTTCTGCCACAACCGAAAATTGTCATCAAGAAGTTGAAGTCAAAAATCAAAACTTGCCATTGTGTGGGTAACCTTGTTGTATAGGTGTGCTACGTGTATGAGATTGTGTTGGTTTTCTGTGTCTCCCTTGCGATCGAAATGTGATAAGTTTGAGTGTGTTGTGTAGGTATAGTGCGTGTATAAGATTGGTTTCTTATTGTGTGGGAATATTTTTGTACGATTTTGCTTTTTCATGTCTTCTTTTTTACTAGCCGCTTGGTATTTTCATTTCGTTCATATAAATGAATATAGAAAAAATACAAGGCAGCTATGGCTCGATTTCGTTTGTCAAATTTCATAATTCATAAATTAAAGAAAACTCCACACAATTTGCTTAATATTCTTGAACCTTGTAAATAAAAAACATTGAACGAAAAAATCAAAGAAAGAAGAAAGTGTCTCTGATTTTTGTTTTTATTATGTCTTTCTTGTGTATTTATTGTCTTTGAATATCATACTCCCGCCCAATTTGTTTATGCAAACCCAAGCAAACTAACAGCAATATATTACGCTGAATAAGTTGAACAGCCAACAATAATGTTGATGTACAGAATCAGTGTCGGATTCTAATCGTGTCTGAAGAGTCTCTCCGGCCATTTTTTAAGAGAGAAATGTAACCTCTATATGAATAAGTTCTCTCTGTAAGCCAATGTCTTCTTAAGATTTGGAAAAAGCTCCAAAAGCTCGTGAGAGAAATGGGAACTCTATATGGATTAATACTCTTTGAATGGACCTATCAGAGAGAACTTATTCATATAGAGGTTACATTTCTCTCTTAAAAAAATGGCCGGAGAGACTCTTCAGACACGATTAGAATCCGACACTGATTCTGTACATCAACATTATTGTTGGCTGTTCAACTTATTCAGCGTAATATATTGCTGTTAGTTTGCTTGGGTTTGCATAAACAAATTGGGCGGGAGTATGATATTCAAAGACAATAAATACACAAGAAAGACATAATAAAAACAAAAATCAGAGACACTTTCTTCTTTCTTTGATTTTTTCGTTCAATGTTTTTTATTTACTAGGTTCAAGAATATTAAGCAAATTGTGTGGAGTTTTCTTTAATTTATGAATTATGAAATTTGACAAACGAAATCGAGCCATAGCTGCCTTGTATTTTTTCTATATTCATTTATATGAACGAAATGAAAATACCAAGCGGCTAGTAAAAAAGAAGACATGAAAAAGCAAAATCGTACAAAAATATTCCCACACAATAAGAAACCAATCTTATACACGCACTATACCTACACAACACACTCAAACTTATCACATTTCGATCGCAAGGGAGACACAGAAAACCAACACAATCTCATACACGTAGCACACCTATACAACAAGGTTACCCACACAATGGCAAGTTTTGATTTTTGACTTCAACTTCTTGATGACAATTTTCGGTTGTGGCAGAAATCAAAATCCATTTCAAGAGCAAGTACAGTGAATGCGGATTTATTGAACAGCCAAAGAAACCCAAGTGGAATTTCTAACTACCGTCGAGTTTTCATAGGTCAAACTTTTATAAGTCGAATATCTCCAAGACTCGAAATGAGTGCATTTATAGAGAAAAATCAATAGAATATGCTTTCCATAACTCGAATATCCCCATAATTTGAAATTTTGTTATGCATTATGGTGATTCAAGATTTGGCAGTTGACTGTACGAGCAATACGCACAGTCCGCGAAGTTCGAGTCTCAGTCGCGCAAAGCAAATTTCGTCACCCTTACTTTGTGTTGTGTTCTTTCCTCCTCTTTCCTTGTGATCGGCAATGAAGAAAAAAACAAAAAACAAACAAAAAAACAAAAATCTAGACTTTGTTGTTGCGAGATCGTAGCAAAAAGGAGGAATTTTTATTCCCGCACGCGCCCCACTTCACAACACAGTCCAGAAGTCAATTTTCGATTGTGGTACCAAATTTGTCACAGGTCAGGTCTCGAACGCGTTTCGTTATTCAGTTTAAATTTGGGTGCACGCAAAAAGTATACATATTCACTCACGCAGGAATATCTCTTTTCTTTGTCTTCCCTTATGTTCGGCAAATAAGGAAAAAACAAATGTCACACGCTTTGTTGTTGCGTGGTCAAAGGCAAAATATATTGTTTGTCTGTTTTCGCAGTAGCGCAGCTGGTTTGATATCGTTTTCACATGGGACACTTGCAGTTGCTTGATGTTTTTTCTGTCTGCTAGTCAAGGTAGAATTAGCTATATTCAACTTCGAGTTTTATATACATATATACATAGCGCAAAAATAGGTATAATAAATTTCTTTTAAATTAATTTGAGTTTTTTATTTAGTTGCATTAAAGAAAACAATTTTTACTAATTAAATCACCCTTTTTTTTGTTTGTTTTGGATGCGCCAAGGAGGTAGGAATCTTCATAGAAACTAGCAGCCCGTACTGTTAGCCTGCACGATTCGCCGGTTAAGTAGCCCAACAAGAACTCTGCCCAATATATGTTCCTTTTTCGCTATCATTCCCACAACAATATCAATACATCAAAAACATATGGGTGACTGCAATCAAAACAAACAAAACAAAGGTGACAGACAGAAATTCCTTTCATGCAAATTCGCGCCAAATACACAAAATTGATCATGACACAGTCCGACGGGGAACAGCACTTGCTTCGATTTCGCAACAGGCACCCGTATTTAAATTTCTGTTTGCCTGGTTACTTTGAGTGCAATACAATGTTTTCGTATAATAAAAGAAACAAAACGCCATCATAAAAATTTGTTGTTTACATCTATTCTTGCCAACTAAATGTATAATAAGCGTAAAGAATAGCATATTGATGAATAAACCAAAGAACGATAATTTCAAAGGGGTCAAGTCAGTCAATAAAAAATACGCGCGTTAGCAGAATGACGTTGCTAAACAGCGGCTGCGCTGCTACTTCGATGTTAATAACAGAGAAGTAAAATATTCCCATAGGTTCTATTTATTTGAAAAAAGCTCAAAAAGCTTTTGAGAGAAATGTAACCTCTATATAAATGAATACTCTTTGGGACCTATAGTTACAAATCAGTTGAGCCAATTTAAATTTGGTTTTTAATTGCTGCTGATGTGAAATATATCAGTATTGTAGCACGCAACAACAAGCTAACGCGTACAGTAAAATTTTAATTAACAAGTCAAATGTTGCAGAGTCTCATCGCGACGGTCCAAAGTGACGAGCCTCTCGCGCTTCTGACAGGTACATGGAAATTTAAAATCCGTGTATAGTTGAAGCTTACTTGGCGTATCAAAGCGGTCCTCTAAGTTGACAAATTGTCGAATCAAGTGCAAGTACATAAGGCAATTCTTTTCCTGCATGGAAGACAGAAAAAAAAGGAATTCACATGTCATGGTTGTGATCAGGAGACAATGTTGCTTTGACTTACGCTAAACTTGCATGGTGGCTTCTCGCCATTGTGTTTATAGCGTTGGAAAAGATCGCATATCAGATTATTCGGATTCCGCAATGCATTCCGTGGTATTGGTAGTGGTGTCGGTTCTTCGGCACTGTTACGCATCTCATCCTGCACGATTGATACTTTACACATGCCAAACTCCCACATGCCCTTCTGTATTTGGCCGGTGTGATTGTGATAAAAAATTCCCTCGCCATTCTTATAGCCACGCGCAAAGTGACCCTCATACTGGTTGCCATTCTCTAAGTGAATTGAAGCCAAAAATGTTAACTTAATCATATGCACAACTTTAGAAGCACCCACTGTAGAACATCACGCCAACACCATGTTGATATCCTGCCAACCACTCGCCGAAATAGACACGCCCATCCTCAAACCATTGTATGCCGAAACCACTGCGACGCCCAAATTTCCACTGGCCAAAATACACGGATCCATTATTGTATATTTTCTTGCCTTCGCCCCATTTGATGTTATCATGCCATTGGCCGGTATAGACCAAGGCATTGTGATTGTCCTTGCGCCAGTACAGCGAACCGACGCCTTCACGTTTATTATCACGCCATTGACCCTCATAGACGAGTGGCGCGTATGGCACTCGTTTGCCTTTGAATCGTTCCGCAATTTTCTCGGATGTCGATTTGCTGCCCCACAAGTCATGCTTATTGCACTTCCAGTAACCCTTATAGGTGCCGCCATTGGGGTAGTAAAATGTTGCACGGGGTCCTGTGCTACAGACCGGCGTATTCGGGGGGACACAACGCCAATTGCGATCGTTATTCATTTTATCGATTGGATAGTTGGATTGTGTCGTTTTTTAAATTTTTGTTCTATTTTATTCGATACACAATTTTGAAGTTACTGTTTGACTGGGTTTTAAAAGAATAATATCTCTAATATTGGCGCTAGTAAAGTAACTCTAGATATTGTAATTAACTCAGTAGCTCAATTTCGTTTTGTTGCCATAACAGGTCACATGGGTAGCTTCTGAGTTCCGCACAATGGCCACCTGTGTGGTTTGCAGGATGTGTTATCGCCAGCATCAGATCCAAGTTTTAGCCAAGTAGAGTGCTTGCCCGTTCGCTAAATAATAAATTCGATCGCTTTGCAGCACTTCAAATTTCAGAGTGATTTATTTGAAGTTGTAATTTACAACACTTCCAGCTACTGAAATCCTATACAGCGCATCACCCTACAACTAATTACATGTATGTATGTATGAGAGAATTCAATATAAGAGACAAGAGCAGATTAATATTTACTCGACCAGCTGTCTGTCTCAATCAGCTGTTCATTTGAAATTGACGATTTCGCAATTTCTTTAATTCCTCGTGAATAACAAATAGACCTAAATTTTGTGGTTTTAATTCGATGCCACCAGGTTGATTCAGGAGGACATATATCCGATAAAAACAACTGGAAAAAAAGATGTTGACCAATTGTGTCGCTAAGTCGCTTGGCTGGATGCGCGGCTACTTCACACGCACTATTGCTACAAGCAACGCCAAACGCAGCGATAATCTTTTCGTGCATCGCGATACGCCGGAGGATAATCCCAATATACCATTTGAATTTACGCCAGAGAATCAGAAGCGCGTTAACGCCATACTGGGCATCTATCCGGAAGGACACAAACGTGGCGCCATGATTCCGCTACTGGATCTGGCTCAGCGCCAATACGGTTGGCTACCAATCTCGGCCATGCACAAAGTGGCCGAAATACTTGGTCTGCCTAATATGCGCGTCTACGAGGTGGCCACCTTCTATACCATGTTCATGCGGAAGCCAACGGGAAAATATCACATTCAAGTGTGCACGACCACACCCTGCTGGCTGCGCGGCTCAGATGAGATACTCGAGACATGCAAGAAGCAACTCGGCATTGGCGTTGGTGATACCACAAAAGACAAAAAATTCACGATCTCGGAGGTAGAGTGTTTGGGTGCTTGCGTCAATGCGCCCATGGTCGCGGTCAACGATGATTACTATGAGGATTTAACTGCAAAGGATATGCAAGAAATATTGGCTGATCTAAAGGTTGATCGCGTTACGCCACCCGGCCCGCGCAATGGACGATTCGCCAGTGAGCCAAAAGGCAAACCAACCTCGTTGACTGAAGAACCCAAAGGACCTGGTTTTGGTCTGCAGCCTGGACTTTAAAAAATTCTTTTTTAGTTGAATATTTACGTAAATTCGAGCAAGAATAAAGGACTCAGCGCCAGCCGAAGGTCATGTGCCTACAAAAAAAAAATAAATTTAAAAAAAGAGCGACCAAAGAACAAAATTGAGCATAAGAGCTCTGCACCGCCGTATTTACCATACGACCGCAACAGGATGTCAGTTCGCTCTTCAAGTCTTCTATAATAAGTGTTTCCTTCTGGATGAGCATTCATAGTTATCTAGTTTAAACTCCAAGCACTTTCCCAACTACTTTTTCTTTTTTAAATTTTCATTAAGGGCCAATCAGGATTCATAATGCACTACACTCCGCTTAATATCGCAATAAACTGTGCAAACAGTATTAGCAAAATGTAGTTATAATAGTTATAGGAGGTTATAGTAGTGGACTACTGGCTAAGGTGGCCAGTTAGTTGCCTTATGCGCTACATGAGCCGCCGGTTTGGTGTAGCTATAGCCAAGAGTCTGGACAAGCGATTTCTATGCACCAACAATCGATCATTATATCGGCTGGAGTGAAAGGCGATGTGATACTTGATGCAAGGTTTAGGTCTCTATGCAGAGTTTAGTTCCTGACAAACCAAGGGCAAGACGATTTGACGAGATAATTAAGAATTCAAACATCTCAATACTAAATATGAAATAAATAAAAAATAATAAACATAAGCAATCAATCGGGGTTTTAAAAGTGTGCTTCGTTAAAACGCTTTGTCCGTTAGCGCTTTAAAAACTGTTTACATATGCGTTCTAACTCAAATCGTTGTAAGTTAAATCGGTTCAAGCTGTCATGTAAACGAGGTATTGGATGAGACGATCTTGATGAATAAAATAAATATATTTAGCGAAATTTTCCCGTGAACCACCAGTGGTTCGCGGACCACCACTTTGGCGACCGCTGATCTGGAGAAATATGAGTAATGCGATTGAGGAAGTAATTATCCATAGACCAATTTCTTTTTCACAGAAATTGTGATGGCGCTGGTGTTCAGATTAAAGATGGTTTGTAAACCGAACAAAATATATTACGTAAAATTCGTTTTGTTGCATTCTAAAAGACTCATACAAAAATATATGCCAATGTTTATTTGACTCAAGACACATATATAGTCGCTGTATGTACGAAAATATATACTCGCGTATAAACGAACATTTCTAAAATACTTCTTGCACATTTATTTTTTGTAATCATTTTTCACATTTATTCATTTAAAGTAACATAAAGTGTTTCAATCAATTGTTTGGTGGTCTTTGTTGTAGTAGCCATGCCAACAATGACAAAGTATGAACTTAAATTATGCATAGTTTAACTTCTAGGAATTATTTTTATTCAGTTTCTTCTTTATCTCTTTTATACACGTTAGAAATGAAAGTCACATGTTGAAGTTAGACTATAAAATGCCTTAAGCAGTACCAATAAATTAATGACAATTTACTAAAAAAAAAAATTTAAGAAAATTTAAATGGAGAAGTATTTTCATCAAGTATCTATGAACTTCACCACAGTTCACAAATTAGCCTGCGTGAGATAAATAGATAGTTTATAAAAAATTCATGATGTTGCTGCTTTAAACGTTGTTTTATCACAATATGTCTATTCACAACGAAGACAAAAACAAAAATAAAAATCACGCACAATTGAGATTGGCTGTAGCGAATTTTGTTTCTATAATTTATTTTTTCTTCTACTTTATAATCGCTGCATTTGTGTGTGTGTGTGTGTGTGTGTGTGTGTTTTTTTTTTACAGATTTATACAAATATAACAGTAAAAATGCTGCACATTATTAAAATATAAACGTTTAAATTGATGTTGCTTCTATTGTTGTTCTAGCCGATTTGACATTTAATTTTCGTTGCAACTTTTGAATGATTCTTTTTAGCTCCTTTTTTACATATTCTAAATATATGTGTTATACATAAGTAGCTTCAATTTAGCTTGGTAGGGTTTTGGTTATTTAAATCTTTGACTCATTTCTTTAAAAAATAAATTGTTTGTTTGCGTGTGCATGTGTGGCTGTAGTTGTTGTAATTGATTTTTCTTATTTGCTTTCCAAAGTAGAGTCTAATGTTTGCTACTGCTACCACCTCCACCGCTGTTATTTGCGGGTCGACCCGATTTCCGATGAGCTCTACTGCCGCCGCCATTTTTATCGAGCGGCGTTGCTGTGTTGCTAGCGGGGCTGGATGTGTGTGTGCCCTGCGTAGTGGTCAAAGTTGCACTTGATTTGGGCGGGTATGGGATCCTAAAGAGATCAATGTGCAAATGATCACATATCTCAACGCAAACCTGTAGATGGAAAAGTTTGCAATATTTACATTTAGGGATGCATTGAGCTCTAGCGAAATTAACACCCACCTGATCACTATAACGGACCAAATCCTGTATGCCCCAAGCGAGCGTAAACCAAAGCAGCCAAAGTTCCGGTATAATACAATTGAAATATTGATTGAGGAACAATAGTCCTGGACCGAGCAACGCCCAATCAAGATATTCCATTTCCGCCTTAGTCATGTGCGCAATCTTCAAAAAAATCATATATATGTATATAAGATAATTCTATATTTATTTTTTATTTGCATTATACCTTCTATACTTACCACCAATTTGTTTGTTACTTTTGCGGCTACCATGCCGAAGGCGAGTATGTAGAGAGCACCGTTTTCAATGAAGACATTCTGCGGCGATTTTTTGGCTATCATAAGTGCCGGCAGCACTACCAGCGTTAGTGGTATGCTGGGCGATAATACGCTCGTACCCTATGGTAGCATGATATTCACATAAAGTCAAGATGGATGAGCGGAATGAAATGAGACATTTTTGTATTAATTAAATTAAAATTAATTAAATTAAGATGGTAGCAAAAAAAGTTGTGGCACTCATAACAAATTGTTTAAATAATTAAAAATTGTATAACTCAGAGGGCGCACCATTGAGGATCGAAGTTTTCAAATTTTACAGTTATAGAAAAGAGATTATCTACAACAAAATGCAAAGTAGAAGAATTAAATCAAAAAAACGGCCATTAAACAGAGTTATGACTTCTGCTTAAAGTCTATAAAATATATAGTTCTTTTTATGTATGTAGTTGTCATTTATGAATTGTTACGTTAAAAGTCTAACCCCCTAACCGCATTGAGTATGACGCAATTAATCGTTACTCTTGATCAGACACTCGACTTAACTAGATAGAAGTTGACTGACGCAAAGTAACTGCCTTTTATGTATAGTCTTCACTGTATTTTTTTTTCAATTTATATAATTCCTTGGATTTGTTTGAAGAACATACAGACAGACATACGTCTTAAATATATAAAACACTCTGTATTCGAGTTTTTTCAATACAACAAACCACACACTGTGAAACCAACATAGGCCAATTCTTTACAAGGATGGATTTGGCTGACCATTGTCGCTACAGAAAACTTGACAACACTGGAACTCAAACCCCAACCTTTCATGTGATAAACTGGCTACTGAGGACCTACCTGATATATCTACATACATAGAACTGAAAAGAATAATTTTTGAAACCAAAAAAAGAAAAGTTTTCTAGTTAGGAAAATCTAGATCTTGACTTTTGGCAATTATAGATGGTACTTATCTCCTCTGCATTAAATCGGCAATTCTCAAAATTAATTATAATATTATTTATAATATTTATATTTTTCAAAATTTTTTCAATCTGGATTGTCTGCCACAACTTTTTTAGCTACTCAACAAGTTTAGCAATAAAATTTTCATTATTTTGGGCGTATTTTTGTTTTTGTTATTAGAGTTCGTTTATTTTTTGGCGAATATGTATGTATGTATTTTTATTTACAAAACTTTGCGTTTATGTATGTACGAGAAAAGAAATGATACAAAAGAACACGTAAAAAATAATTACCAATACTATTAACTGATACATTCTTTTGTCCAGATTAAGTAATAAAAAGCGTGCCAAAAATGTGTGGAAGAATCTTGTATGAGAACGACTAAAAAGACACATGACATACGTGAGAGAGACATAAAACATGGAGAACTAAATTAAGTCGCTAAAAACTTATAGACATAAACCAAACACATTCAAAATTAACATAGAGAGAAGCAACATAGACCACATACCAAACATAGATCAAATACCGAAAAGAGAAATAGAGCTAGTGAGATAGAGAAGTGGAAAAGTGACAAACATAAATGCTTGCAGCGCATTACAACAATTGTTTCGGGTCACACTACTCATACAAAAATACATAAGAACTTTTGTGCATACAAAAATTGCAGTCACTCAAGCAGCTTTTGTCTATAACCACGGCGTTACTTAGTATTCAAATTAAATAGAGACTTGTAAGCAGCGAGGCCGTGCCTTAAACGATTCTATTTTAAGACAGGTGCGTTTCTAGCAGAAGAGTTTTTATAAAAGAGAAAGAGATAGAGAGCTAAGTATGTAGAGACAATGTAGCTTAATGCAGTTTCTGATTGAATAAGTAAATTTTTTTTTTTTCATCAACAAGTTTTATATGAATGATGAGTGACAATACAGCACACGTTGTTATAATATAATAATTACTATAAAATTTTACACATATTTCTGGACAAAATTCTTGTAGCAGCTGTACGATTCGGAAGAGTTTTGGATTTCTTAAAGGACTTTCACAAATATGATTTTTTCGGAACCTCTACGGACATACAAAGAAAGAAATATTGCAAATAATACTTATGAAAATGTTATATAATTTATTTTTAATATCAAATCTCATGGAATTGAGTAAGGAGACAAAACAATTTAATTACTCAAAATGTTTGGGGTTGATTAGTAAGGAATTGGAGTTGTAATTATTTAAAACAGTTCTATATTTAAATATAAAAGAACACATCACATCATTATTATGTAGAACAATTATTTTGATTCTGAACTTATACAATTAGGTTAGGCTGCCACTGAAGGTAGTAGAAAACTAGTTAATAATTATTTTAAATAAATTTTTTTTTAAGAAGAAAAAAAAAAAAACCAAAGGTAGTAATGTGGAAAATGTAGACTTCATTATCCAAAAAAAAAAAAAGCATCTGAGATTGAATTCAAATATTCTATTAACTCAACTTGCGTGAAAATGTAGAATTCTATTATAGCTCATAACAGTTTGATTCTCACAGAGTGCAGATCAGATCAATACCCATAAATTACAGAAGAAATATTTTATTTTATTTTATTAAAAAATTAGAATCTCTAATGAAACTTAAAGCGCTTGAATCTATTCTCTCAAAACATTCCATATTCTTTAACAATCACGCCCATTCATTAGATCATTAAAAATTGTTTGTCATCGAAGCCTTTAGTTATTTCTAGTTCACGTCTAGTTCTAGATTTTTGTAAAACTATTTTTCATTTTCTTACAGCAACTGTTGATCCATTTTTGCCACATCCTCCAGTTAAAATGGTTTTCAGATAACGCAAGGCTAAGGCAAAGTCTATGCTAGTCGCAATGTAAAGCGAGATCATCAATACAGAAATGCCTGTCGTCGGCTCCTGCGCAAAATGATGACGGCGAAATAAAGCATAAATTGATTATAAATGATTTATTATTCAATTGTCATTTAAGAAAATCTTACAGTGCTGCACAGATGAAAGCAATAGAAAAAATAAAAGAAAAATATACAAGAAGTTTTTCCAGAAGTTGTTCAAATATTACAAAGAACAAATTAATGTTTCATTTGATATTTTCGCTTTTTTCGATGTTTCATCATTCGGTTATGCCGAAGTTTTAAGTTTACTTCTTTTTACAAATAACCATAACCAAGGGCTTTGTGGAATATGTCCAATTTTGCGAGCTCAAGATCTTGAATATTAATACAATACATGATGTTACGGTATGGCGTGCTGATATTTGGGGATATGTGATCCAGTAATTCTAGAGTCTTAATATTATCTGCATTTGTGTGCATAGATTTGAGGTAAACTTCGACCAAATTTCACTTGAATACTTCAAAAACAAGAATATGTGTGCGAAGACAATACTATTGCTAATTGTATTGTACTAATCGAAGAGACGTTTTGAGACTACAAAGATAATGTACATCACAATTCACCGACTGTATACATAGCCTACAAAATATCTGCATGCATAGAGAGAGCTCTTGCTAAGTTTGCTGTTATTTAGTGCCAGTTAACAATTGATACATCCTCTGGCTCCCAGTTATAAAACACATACGAGTAGAGTACTCAGCTGATTGTATCGCGCACAAAACAGCATCTTCCACAGCTTCTTCCGCTTATGGGCTCTTGAACCATGTGGTATAATGATTTCTAAGACAAATGATGTCACCTCAGATATTCCCCTAAATATGCTTATCGTTCCTATAGCACTGAACAGTTATGATAATAGTGTCTTCCTCCTTAAGCCTTTGTTTACTAAGAACTGTGTAAAAAGCGCTGTAACTACTACAGATAGTATAGCCTGTTTGCGGTGCCTCATGGGCTTATAGCCGTCTTCTCACTGAGCTGTTGAAAGCAGAGCGTGTAGAAGTAGACATAATTATTTTTACTCTCACTAATCTTTTGCTTCATCCATATATTCTTTGCAAGGGGTAAACCAGTAGATGATGGTGTTTGTACTACTAACTGATGCCGGAGAACTAAAGCAAGGTTGTGTGAAGGGTTGACTGATTAGAAACACAACGGTCTTCTCCTGGCACAATGGTTCAGATTAATCTGCACTCCTAAACAAAAGTTATCTGCCTCTGCCAGCTCTATGGTCTGTATCTCCAAAAAAAAAAAAAAAACTGTATTTTCTTCTAACCACACACCTATTATATATTTTTGATATAGGACCAAACAAATTCCAAGCGGCAATTACACATGGTCAACTCATTTCTTTCCCGTACACGATTCCGCTTATGTTTGTGTGTGTGTCTCTGTGTGTGCTTATGTGTTACTTAAACCTGAACTAACACCACGATTCCAATGACTACAATAAATCTAATCTAAAGCAGCAATGACGTTATACTAACTGCGGCTCCCTCCTTATGCAGCCAATTTCGTGAGATCTTAAATGGCATGGAATAAAACTGGGGAGCACACCAATCTATGAGTACGTATATGCTAATTAGTTACATAATTAACGTTATGTATATATATATATATATATATATATAATGTGTTTCATATACATCGTATATTATTAGAAACGCCTATAAGACAAACTATTCTAATACCAGCAAGTTCTCTTTAAGATAAATTGAAATAGTGGATTTATTAGTACAAAAACAAATGGAAAAAAGTAAATGAATAAATTACAAGATAAAATTGATAATTTAAAGGATTGTGATTCCGATTTTGTTAAATCAAGACAGAATTAATCGATTAATAGTACTGATTAATTTTTAAGTGATTTTAGTTAAGCGCTAAAAGATGTTTTCGTGTTGATTTTCACTATTCAAAAACTATTGATTTTTCGATTATACATTTATGAGTAGTTGAAATGCTTACAGCAATTGAGGAACCATTTTTGCCACTGCCGCCTTCAATGAACATTTTCGAAAAATTCACAAAATTTAAGGAATAACCGACTGATATAAATATTAGTATTGTATAATTCCAGGTTAAGCCAACGATTGGTATCTATTGAAAGATGAAAGAAAGAATTTGATTTTTTTTTTTTTTTTTGTAAACAATAATACATTTTCGAATTTTTTTTTTTTTAACGGAACACAAAAACTCCTGCAGAATCCTGATGTATATGATCTGCATATAAATCCTAATTTAAATATAATATAAAAGATATATTCTATTTAGACTACGCAATATAATGGACAATCAAATCAGAGGCATAACATTGTAAAGTTATAGTACTTGTCATTATTAAAGAATATAGTAATGAAAAGGACAAAGTAAAAAAAGGCACGCTATAAGAAATATAAAATACAAATAAAATAGATTATTTTCATTCACAACAAATCGTCTTGGTCTTTATTATATAATAGAAGATATTACGGGAAACCACCAGGCATTCACTTACATATACTAACTATAACATAAGGCAACAAAAAACTTTAAATTTTGATGGCACATTTTATTGCATTTTTACAAACGATTCAAAATTGTTTGATTATTAGTATGCCTCCCCTTATACTTACATTACCTATACACTGATATTCTACTCAAGCCTCTCCTAGTTTTCAAAAGTCTGTCTGTGTGACTTCCTATAAAAAATAACTATTTAGTTTATATATGTAGGTTCAGCTGTAGACGCCACATAAGAGTATATCAGCTATACAATTTTAAAGGTTTCCCATAGTCCTAATTTTCTGCATTCATCAAATTATTATCTGCTTTTCCTTTTTGAAGATAAGGGCTCAGCTTCTAAACAACTTCAGCCCAATTATCCTGGTGTCTACTTCAAAATTTACTACAAATTAGACTAGATCGATCAATTGTAGTGCAGTAACTACACCAGGCTCGCTGTCGGTGGACATTTTGAAGACAAAACATTTGGTCATGTTGTCGAGTCAGGTTCACCATCAAAACAGATGGCAGCCCCATCGGCTGCAATCGGCAACAGCAGGCCAATCACTTGCTCTGCCCCTAAAACATCTTGGTGCATGGACTTGCAGTTCGATTAATGAAACCACAAAAGCGCCGATTATCAAAAATTGAAGAAACTTGTGGCAGGCCCTATGCTACCTAGTGGAGGAATGAAGTACAAGAAGACATACATTTCAGTACAACTGATCATAGCACCACTCACTTAGATCGAAAGCGAAATATTAAGGTTAGTTGAGTATTATTAGCCATCAAAGTTGGCTTTCTAATTATTGGCCATAATTATTTCTTGTTTTTTATTGCCTTATATTAGGTTATGTGTTAAAAAAACAAATTCAATTAAAAATCGATTTAAAACGAAACGGCACAAAAATTATATTTGACATATCAAAAACCAGAGAGAGAATAAAATCCACACCCCTTGCTGTATTAAGCTATATACATAAGTAGTTCTTGACGTTTTTTAAATAAACATATGTAAAAGAAACAATCGCCTTAGAAAATGTGAAGATTCATTCATTCATTGGGCCAAAACGATCTCTCTATTTTTTCTGGGCTCTTATTGATATTGTATGTGTGTCCAATGTTTTTTGTTGTTATTTGTTCTTTGTTTATTTGTATTATTATGGGAACTTACTGCAACTGTGGAGCCATTCTTGCCAACACCACCAGCCAAAACAATCGAAAAAACATAGAATAGTGACCAAAGTCCACACACTATGGTCGCTATGGAGAGACTAAACCAGATCTCAATATTACCAATTATCTGTGAGTGAAGAGTGGGAGTTAGGAACCCGGTAATCGGATTTTTGTTTAATATAGTTTTATTTTTGTGATATTTTTTTAAATTTATAAATTTGTTCGCATCAAAATATTTGAGGTTTTTTTTAGTATTTTAACTTCGAGAACGTCTGCAAGTTCATTTGAAGTTTTTTTTTTAGTTTTTAATTATTTATACCTATTTTACTATCGATTTTTGTTTATCGTCAATTGTTTTGATATTTCTAATTTTTATTTTCTGAAAAGTAGGTTATACTTGCTAATATTCAAATAACTTAAATGAAAAAGATAAAGTTAAAGAAAAAATAAAATTAACTGGATTGAATCTCCTGGAAATAATTCTTCATATAAAAATAAATAAAGTCTTCTAAGCAATTGGTACCTTAAACCATATATATCGTACCTTTGTTTGCCAGAATTCCGGTCCAAATATTGCTGAGAGCAGATGTACCATTATTATAGAGAATTGAGCTTCTGTCACATCGATTTTGCCAAAGCGTAATGTGCCCGAGACATAAGTTTGCCAATGGGCACAATAGAATAGCGCAATGGCACAGAAACACTTCCAAAGCAAAAGCAAAAGCAAATAATTCACTTTCTAATTAGTTAGTTAGTTAATAAGTACCGCTTACCTGAAAGAACAACCAATTTGGATAATGTCCCAACTGACAAGATATACACGCGGATACTGCAACGAAAACGGTCGAAATCGCATCGCAACCGTGATCGAAGAGTTCACCCAACGGTGATGAGGTATTTGTGCGTCTCGCCTGTTTGCCATCTATCGAATCCAAACTTTGATAGATGAATAGTCCTAAAGCGCAGAGGAAACAAGTCCATCGTGGCGGCGGTTCGAGGCCTTGGGGACTATAGCTGTTGTATAGCAGAGGGTAAAACGGTTATTGAATTAGGTCAATGTTATTTGTTAATGTTGCTTTATGTAATCCTTCCGACTTTCATAACTCTTGAAAGTCCAAAACCTTCGAGACAATGGCCCAATCACTGGTGTAACCTTTTACTATCACAAGATTGATAACAATTCAAAAACTACGCAGGATAAGGCGAATTTTGTTAAACATGTTTTGGCGTTTGTTTAACCTAAATAAAGTAACATAAGGCATACTGTTATTGAGTTCGTAAGAAATTATCTTTTTTTTTTTTAAATTAAATTATAACATTTAACGCAGTAAACTGCATAACACATTTGTCGGATTTAAAGAATAATGACGTGACAATAAAAAATAAAAATAAAATTAGACTTATATTAACTTAATTAATTATAGAAGGCTGTATCCTTCTTAGAGGGAAGAAATTATCAAAATGTAGTTGCTACTTTCTCTTAAAAATGGTAGGCAGATAAGTAGAAGTAAAGATAGTTAAATTGATATGTTATAGATATCACTTGTAAAAAAAGGTGTAAAAGCGTATCTCTTTGTATACCTTTTGGTCTAAACCTCGTCGCACGTTAAAACCTTTTAATTTCTATTAATATTAACTAGTATCGCCCAGTGGTTGAAATTTGACCACCCGCATGTATACAGGTACATATAAAAGGTACTACAAAAATCGTGTCTGCGTATTAATATGTAGATATGTACATATTATGTATAATAGTTTCGTTCTCTAAGACTTCGGTTCTTGCCGTCGACACATGAGAGTTTGAGTCACACGTTAACGCATGTGCTTCAGAATGTGGCATTATCTGAATTTGCGCTTTCCCAAGAACCCGATTAAAGTCGCAGGCTCAATCACAAATCGCAAGTGATAATGATAACACAGTTCGCAGTAGAGCAAGCAGTTTTCAATATTTGCTGTTCTTAACGTTAAATTTTCTCATCTGTTTTTTCGCGCTATATATAATATATTATATATTATATAATAATATAATAATAAATAATAAATAAATAATAATAATATATTGGCATAAAATTTATGCTAGGCACAGCTCGCGAACAATAGCGTTGCAACTATATAATTATAATTAAAATATATTGATGTTAAATAGGTTAAAATGGTACCACAAACATTTTGTCTCCATATTAATATATAGATTAAGTCCATAGATTACCTTGAAAGTTAAAGAACTTAACGTAAGTCTTATACGGGTTTCTCGGGCATAGAAACTCTATATATGGCGGTAAAAGCCGAACACCTTGCCCATTTGTAGATAAATAAATACTCGTTAAAATTACAGTATAAAATACTAATCAAGTACGTTCGTAGAACTACAGTCTAAGGTATCTGTATACATCAGTGAATCTATGAACATTTGGTAATCAATTTTAAGCTTGTCTCATATATAGTGTATAGTGTTGACATCAAAAAAGAACATTTGATCTCCCATTGTCCGTTCCTCAATTTTCTTGTAGGGGCTCACTTTCTCTACGGTCTGACATCGACATATGTACATATCAAAATTCACTCAGTGTGGCTTAAGACGGCAACAAAGGACACAATTTAATTTTCTCAAACTAAGATGAACTTAACGTAAGAATTTTAGAGTGAAGTCATATGTTTATTTTCTTTTCTTTGTTTCAGGAAAATACATGTGTTTATAAATGATATAAATTTATTTATTCTCTAAATGCATACGCCAATTGTCACAATAATCCATTGTACTCGTAATACGAAAAACTTGTAAATCTGAGAAGTTCCTAAAATTACGCAAGTGCCTAAATAATTTGTGAAGCTATTTTTTATAACCCGATTCCTAAATCAAGATCTAAGCCTGTATATAGTGAATTGAACTGAATTGATTTCAATTAGATAAACAAATTTAGTTGAAGTCCCACTAAATGAACAGAAATTCAAATCTAAATAATATGTCTCTCATGCAAGTAATATATATGTCAACAAGTCAACGTTGAGAGAAATATACGAGTAAAAGCTCAGACGAGCAACAAAGTTCATTGTTTAAGACCGAAAATGTATATTGTTTCTTATTGTTTTAGTAGCGCAAAATATATATACAATGAACTAGGTAATAATGTCGCAACATTATGAAACATTTAAATTTACTTTCATTGTCATCATTATTACGTTGAAAATAGGCAACGACTCACAAACAGAATGCAACAGAGCTGTTGGTGGGCTTGTTTTATCGACGATAAGGTGGTGCGAGTCTTGACGAATATATATATATATAGATTTAATCAGCTGATTTGATACTATTCAAATAGTAAAAAAAA
Organism: Cacoxenus indagator; assembly: GCA_035041755.1. Lineage (NCBI taxonomy): Eukaryota > Metazoa > Arthropoda > Insecta > Diptera > Drosophilidae > Cacoxenus > Cacoxenus indagator. The sequence continues at coordinate 1,568,054 of JAWNKX010000665.1, forward strand.
ATATTTTACAAACACGTGAAGTAGTGTGAATTTCTACAACAAGTACTACTTGAAAGCCTTGTACTTGTAAAATGCAAATGTATCTGTGCGATACTTTGTTTGTTAAGTGAAAATAGTGAAAATAATAAAAGGTATAAAAGGTAAGGTAGAGTATGCACACTTTTAAAATGGCTTTTTTTTGGAAATTCACTCAGATCCCCGCAACAGGTGTTTAAGAGAGCTGGCCACTACAAGAAGCGTCACACGCCTTCAGAGGCAGGACTACGGAAGGCTCCTCCAGACTAACCCATATCGACCGCACTCCACGGTCCACATAACCACGTATTATCTTAAATTGTTTTCTTTTTTCGTCATTTATATGTTGTAAAAATTATGTTTGTAAAAATTGGGTGATATTAACTTAGCCACAAAGTGTTTGGCGCTTAATAAATAAATAAAAAATAAAAAAAATAATATATAAAAAGAAATAACAATTTTCAAGGAAAAGTTTCTAATGTTTAAAGGTCCTATGCTTACTGCATCGTAGAGCTTTTAATACTTTCGAGTGTAAAATAATAGTACAACTTCGCAATTCCAGCTCTTAAGACTTCAAATACAAGCACATGTGAGAAATCTCAAGAACAAAGTACTGCATCGAACTTGACCTCAAGAACCTCCCATTTTGAAACAATTTTAAGGAACTTTATTATCTAACAACTGCTTTATGATTTATGATTTGCATGCGTGAAAGCTTTACACTCGTGCAGGTGTTCACGGTATCTTTTTGTGGGCGTTGTGGGAACATTTTATAGGTTACTAATGCACTAAATATTGATTGTATATATTTGATTGTGGTTGTATCTAATTATAGCAGACATTATTTTAAGGCAACTTAAGGATTGAGATCGTATTATAAACTTTAAATTGGCCCCGAACACTACAGAAGGTTGGGATTGCAAGTAAGTAGCACGCAACAAAACGTTGTAAGTCATATTTTAAAGGAAATGACGAATTAAAATGAAATGGAAATAGTTTTGTATGTATATCCTACGATAAGAGCCACCGAAATAGTTTTATAGAAGTTATTTCATCACGTAGCATTTTCTTAAATTCAGAATAACAAAAGAATTTCTGGTGTATCCTGTTCAGAATCTATAAATTTTTCATAGACCGTCATAAAGGACAATAAGAAGATGGAGGATTGTGGAAAACCTTTGTGACGAATTTGAAAGGTGTACATTAATTAACTCAAAAAAAAAATAAATAAAAAAAAATTATCGCGTGCTTTGGTAAGTACTAAAGAGCGGAATTAGCAACTGTCACCAGGCTCTAGCCAGCAAACATGTATGTAAGTTCCACTCTTCAGATCTACGGTATACCGCTACAAAAACAACCAGACTAAATCTCTGGAGCCCTGACTCATGGATTTGCATCAATGATTATAACAACGTGAAAACTGTTTGTAAGAATATCGACAAAGAATTACTTGTCTTTACGAGCTATTCAAGGTTGTGGCATTTTTTATATGCGTCCTGTGATTACCCTTTTTATTTCTTAAATTTTGTACACAAAGAAATATTCTTTTTGTATTTCGTCTTCCTGAAACTACCCACTTAAAACAAACAATTAGATTGGTAACCCATAAAAATATTGTCAATATCAACCCCATTAGCATTTGCCCGGTTTTCTACTTACTGCCTATCCTTTCAAGACTATACGATAAATTAAGACTACAAAAAAAACTCATGATAAGCGACAAAACAAAATGACAACGCTGAACATCGTAACACAGAACTGACAACAAATTGTATGATTTGGATTGAGAACAATGAAGTTCTTGATGTACCCCTACCCTAGGGAAGGCGCGTTAACTGGGTAAGAAAGATACGCATGTATGCACGTTTGAAGCATAGCACAGGGGCGATGCCGGTGCCCTTATTGGTGTTATCATTATAGATGATAACGGTGATACGTTATTGCGCCTTATTTTTTCTTTATTTTCAATTTTTTTTTTACAAATCACTGTGGCATCAGCGCAATTTAACACCTCGGATTTATTCAAATTCGCTTATTTTACCTAACCAAACATAGACAAACGACAAAATGTCATTGAGCAAGCAAGTTCAGCACAATTGATCTCAACTAGCTCCAATTACATAGCATATGTAGGAAAACTATCAAGCAATGAATTCAATTAGTTGCTAAAAATGGCATAAACGAGAATAAAAATAAATAATAGTATTTATTGATAGAAATTCAATTTGAAACCTTAATTGATTTATGCTTCAATGAAAATATTTTTGCTTAATAATCAATATGAGTCAAAATTTCGCTCAGGATTATACTATTTGAAGTTATTGTTTTATTTTCTTTTAATTTTTATTCAGTATTTATTTTTTCATTTTTTATACAGCACCTCAATGAGGAAATGAGCAACCAAAATTGCGTGAAAGAATATGGAACTTTTTTTCTTGAAACGAAAAATTCAGTCACTATACACTGAACATTTTTAACAACAAAGCCTCTGAGTAAATTTCAGTCACAGTTCATATATATGAGCACATTACAATATTGATCAGACTAATGTTGAAGAAATGGCTCCTATACGTACAACACTTAACCCCGATAAAATCTCTGCCTATGTTCCTTTGTTTGAGTACGCAAAGATGTTACAGTATTTATTTGATGTATGTTGATGTACAATGTGTTGTATGAATTAGTCTTAATTTTAGCGTACTACAAAACAGAAAATATGCAAATATTAGTTCATATAGAAAGTATGTACCTAGTCTAATAGACGGATCCGGTTAGAACAAATATAGAGTATGGCAAAAAGAAAGCTTCGTGAAAACTTTCAAAATTAAGGTACAAATGTAGGTTTTGAAGTTACAATAATAATCATAAATTGAAGGTGGAGAAAAAAGTCAGGTTTAATAATTTAAAGTTTAATAAACATTTAGCTGAACAGATTGCCAAACGCAACTTACTATATATATATTTTTTTTTGATAATCTCTTCCACTGCTCTATGTTTTGGTTAACGAGATGCTCTTTTCACCTGCCTAGAACTTTGATCTTTGGCGTTGATAATTAAAGCAACAGTCATAAGTCTTATAACCTTTCTCTCTCTCTCTCTCTTTCACTACGATGTTCTTGCAAGTTTGCTTTTGGATACGTTTTAAGATTATATTATAAAATCTTGCACTTAAACGATAATTTAGTTGATTCAATCATTGTCAAATGCGGTCGGAAAAATCGAGACGCGAAATCAGAAATCAAAAAAAATGAGGGAAATCTGATCTAGAAATGCAAAACTGACAATTAAAAATAATAAAAATGTCATAATTCATTTTGGGTATTCTATTTGGTATGCAACACACATTTTGCTCAAACATTACAATTATTCAAGAAAAAAAATTTTCTATTTCGGTAGTCTTGACAATTTTTATATTCTATGCTTTAAACAAAGATTTAATTAATTAATTTAGGTTACACCAGCACTCATTCACCAACAAGGCTCTTTTATGAAGTTTAAAGCATGAAGCAAAAAAAAAAACCTTTTTCCTAGGTTGGTTCGCGAGCAAAGTTCCAATTACTGCAATAGTTTCGCGGAGAATAATATGACAAGCGTAAAGACCGAGAGAAGGAAATATAAATTGTGAACAGATATTCAGTATGAGAGGAAAAAAGTGAGTATAAAGAGAGAGACCGATACCCACGACAAGGAAAGTGAAATGGCAACCGGTGAAAGTAAGAGGCACGAAATGTGTAGCTGATCAAAGCATGAATCAGGCGATTAACCCAAGTCTTATTTCTATGTACATAATTGACTAAATAGAAGTCTTGTTAAAAGAGTACAAAAACATATACACAGCAAATGCATTAAACATACAAAGTCAGACACAGGCAATGTCAACAAAAGAAATGCACATGGCCAAAATTTGTACGCATTTTGTAGCTTTTTTCGCTTTTTCTTTTTCATTTGAGGGTCAAACTGCACTGGCACAACACCAACAAACACAACAATGGAGACATAAGCAAAGCGATTTATGTGTGTGTGATTATATGCGCGCCAATGCATTATTTGTGTTGCATTTACATACATACATATGTGGTTATGCATTAAATTTGACTGTAGCCTAAGAAAACGAAGGAGCCCAAATACAGCCAAAAAAAAAATTGAATTTTGAATTGACGATATACAATACTTCTAAAAATGAAAAGTTCAAGGTTACTGTTACTTACCAAATTAATATTAAAGTTGTCACAATATTTAGTATGAGTCCAATGATTGTTATTAGATTGGGCGCCAACCATAGCGGCGTCTTTGAGACAAGCCAATTCCACCAGGGCTGCAGAAGCGGATCCAATAGGCTCGTGCTAAAGCATGAGTATTTGTGTTCGGAGAGCCTTTTCAGCTGTTGTTGGCTAAGTATGTGTGCTTTCTTGTAGGCAAGCAGCGGCATAATTATTTGTTTTATTATTTATGTTTTAAACTAATTTATTGTTTTCTTAAGATTGACACTTATTTTGTATTCTAATATTTTGTGTATTTCGTGTATATTCTCTAAAATCAAGTGCGTAGGCAACAAAATAACAGCACTGTGCAAACAAAATACACGCGTGAGAGACAAGCAGCCACACTGACACGTATAGTACACGCTCCTGCTGCTAATTTTTCGACTTTCTGTTCTATAATTATTATTAACAAATTAGCAGCAAGCGTGAAAATTTTAGACGACGTTGTTTTTTTTTGCGTTACTTTCCACGGCGCACTCTGCTCTTCATACAATAAACTAATTTATATCTCTGCCCTCTATAATGCTTAACTGACTGACTTTTCCTGCTCAGCACACTTTTTCCGCACACTTCGATTGTCGTTGTTCTCGTTGCCAACTGGAACGAAACTTTTTCGATAAAACGATTAAAAGCATACAAATCTATCGATACGAAACTATCAATCGCTGAGACAAACTTTCAACAAATGTAAGTATTGAAAATTCTCAAGTTTCATTGTGCTTGAACACAGAAATAAATAGTTTAAATACATATTTATTTTCGTAGAATATTTCCATCACAGTGTTACATTGGCCAATCATATAGAAAAATATTATAAAACGGCTATTTAAAGTGTTCTAGGTCTTTTTTTCGACTGGCGATTCCACCTACGTTCCGGAACAACTGGACTGCACAACCTAGGTTGCGAACACTTACCAACAGAATCTCTCAAATTATTCTATAACTCAATAGAAACATACGCCTTACGTTAAGTTAAATTCATAATATGAAACAATGCACATAGGTTCGCTACGGCGAAAGCTTTCTAAGCGATTAGTGCACATTGAAGAGGCTTTTGTTATGTAAGCTTACACTAAACATAAGTTTATCATTAGGCCATCCAACTTACTCGTAATCTGCCAAGCCAAAAATGCATGAACCAAATTATACACGCTTGAAATAACGAATTTGATATATTGTTAAAATTAAATGAAAATATTGTTAAAATTAAAAATAACGGTTTGTTTTTTCTTTCTTATATGTTTATTAAATATGTTGTTTTACCTTAATTTCCTCGTTTTATATTATGTTTATCGTATTTTGCTTGTTTAAACCTTACATTTCGCACATTTCTTCACTTCGAAATATATAATAAATTTGTAGAATATTCGAAGTTTTCGTTTAATGTATCTCTTTTTAAGGAGCTGTATTTTCATGTACTACTATAGTTTTGTTCTGTTTCATATTACAAAGGGAGTTATAAGTAGATAATCGCGTATATTGTATAGTTTTTCCGATTTGTGTATATATATAAAAAACTTAAATAAACTAGAAAGGACTTTGATAAAATTGTAAAATAGTAATTCAAAAATTCGTATATTTGCTGCATTGCATAAAAAAACAATGGATTTCATATAAAAATTGTTAAATGACTTTTGAATATTTTTAGAAGCTATTTATTGTTATTGTTATTATTATTAATTTTTTTTTTTTTTGGTATACAAAATAGGATTGTAAAGACTTCTAAACTATTTCCTGCTACGTCATATTGCTATTTGATATACATACATGAAAATTTGTTTTGTGCTTGATATATTTTTTTGTTTGTTTTATTTTTATGTACTTTTATTTATTTATTTTTTATGGCATTCCGAATGTATAAAAACATTGACGGTTCGTGCCATTAATAAAAATTTCTGGCGAGTTAAAAAGTTTGGCTTTTAAGCGTTGATAATTATAAACCAATTACTGTTTCTTACTTTTATTTCTTTATTTGTTTTTTTTTTTCATTTAAGCACAAATTTACTCTATAAAAAGTTTTTGAGAAGTAATGAAAATAAAAAAAATAAACTAAGTTTTTAAGAAAATAAATTTCAAAGGAAGAAAATTAAGAATTTTTAGAACTAAATATTTAAGAATTTTTTTTATCACTTTTTTAGGCTCTTTAAACATCACTGTAGTATAACAGAAACAAAATAAAATAATTTTATAAATAAATCAAATTTGTTAAAGGCCGTTTGACACTGTAAAAATTTTAGAAGGATAATTCTGAAATTTGAGCTCAAATTCTTTTATAAAAATATTTAAAAACGTATGTATATATTTTTTTAAGGTAAAATATTTTTTTAAAATACAAATTAGTGTTAAATTCCCGAAAAAGCCTAGTACATTGCTAGAATTGCCATTTTGTGATTTTTAATATATTTACGTCTGTTACAAAAATTCGCTCTTCAACATTCTTTTTTGGTCTAAATGAAACATCCACGATCTATCATTTTTGTAATATTCAACGTTCACTTTGCACAAATTATTGTATTTCATTAAATCAAGCAAGAGTCTAGTGTCATACGGTTTTTGGAGGTTAACATAACTTATTTTGAATAAAAATAAATATGCGGATTCAATATGATTCAATTTAATTAATACGTAGCACTTTAAGAAATAAAATCACTTGGCATTATTTTTTATAATATAAATTTTTATTATTTACGCATAAAATTGGCAAATATTTCTCATAAAAGAATATGGGCAAAATCAGTTTTCTCGTTGCCAATTTTGAAGAATCCCAAAAGAGGGACACGTAGGCGCGACTAAAAACGATTATGTCAATTATATGAAATTTTTGTGGTATGAAAAAAACTTTGTTCAAATGGATGTATATATTTAATATATCAAATTGACATAATACGTTTTTAATCAAGCCCATAAAATTTATTACACAAATCATCAAACAATGTTTTCGACGGTTACAGACAAGTATTTTTTCGTTAATAAATTTCCACTTAAAAACTAAACGTTGCTGGCTTTATAATTTATAAAATTATAAGAACGCGTTTAATATGGACACAAAAATAATATTGTTAATATATTTATATTATAATTTTTTACTATAACAAATTCGGGTTGCTCTTCAAAACTCGCAACAAAAATGCACCAAAAAGCGAAAAACAAAAGCAAAAAAGCCTTCGTCGATAAACGCAAAGTTCGGCGCTTTTATAAATATATATTATTTGTAATTAAAATTACAATTTACAATATTTAATTTATATTTTTTATTTTCTCGCATGTTTTTATTTTTATTTAATTGTCTGCGTTGTGAGACACATAGGCATTTCTCTCTCGAGTGTTCTTAGTTTTAATATATATATATGTATATATATGTTTGTTTGCAAAATTATTTTAATTTTATTCTTGACAGACATTTAGACAAGTTGAAGCAGCATTTTTCACAAAAACCAAACATTTCCAAATATACAAATATAAAATTTCTTTATTTATTTTAATTTTTGTTCCATTGTTTTTTTATTGTAGTCATAATTTCTTTATTTAATATGTATGTTTATAATTATTACGTTCCTTTGCTTCGCACCGTTTGTCGTTTTTTAAAAAAGTTGCAATTATTTTTTAAATGTAAAAATGCATTTCATTATATATAAATTTAAATATTGTTTGCTGTATATTTGTGTTTTTCTTGTTGTTTCATTTGTGGTTTTGTGTATTTTGTGTTGTTTGTGTAGTGTTCTTTCTTCTTGTGTATAACATTAGTCGAGCTTAACATCGTTGTCCGCTTTTGCTCGCCCTTTAATTTTCTCGGCTGCTTTCGGCTACAGAACTCAGCGTCGTCGATTATGAAATTTATTATGAGTGATATGGCGTTACATAAGTAGCCGGGAATATGCCTTTCCTATTGCCGATCTCACCATTCCACCAATTCTCATCGGAACGATCTGTTACGGTGATGACATCACCTCGTCTGAAGTCCAATTCGCCAGATTCTTGGGGTACAAAGTCGTAGAGGGCTTGAACGAGCATCTGTGTAAAAGAGTTAAGAAGAAAATGCGAAAAAGAGTAAATTAATTAGCCTCAGTCTAAGGACAATAATCAAGTATTACCTAAAACGTATATTTAATCTATCCTGCCTACGGTGGTTGGCTTATGCACATAACTATTAATATAGTTGTTGACTTAAGTAATTTATTGATAAAACAAAATGGTATGCCAATCAAAAGTATTTGCTTGTATGGGGGTAACTTCAAACAAAGTTGCAGCGATTGGTGAAAAGAAGGCTCAACGCAAACTTTTAGCTGCCTACCTCAAAAATTAGTGTGCAAACATAGATTGACAGACAAACGGACATGTTTACACCAAGTTCCCTCGCTGAGAGTATTAAGTATAGAACAGAAAGCCTAATGGCAAAAAAATAAAAATTTTCATCTACATTTGTTGTGTTATCTATAAGACGAGATACACGCATATCTCAACAGATAACGTGTGATAACGGTAGAATGAGAGATGGTTACACTTTTATAACAAACGACCATATATACCTCGCATTTAGCTTTTTTTCAGTTAATGTTCCGATTTTTAATGTGCGCTGTTCTAAAATTCAAACTTAAATTTGGCTTATACCTATTAAATATGGGGCCTATATATTTGTTTTAGTAATCCAAAAATCTTGAAATTTTTTTCATTTAATACTATGGCTCTAAATTGCAGCCTTCTACTGAAAAAACTAAGAAGCGATTAGTTATATGTGAATATGTACATATGTACGAACAGAATTATATTAACTCGAATTGTCTGGCTGCCCAAGAATATTTATACTTTATTGGGATGCCAATAACTATATCACTGTATTACAAACGTCATGACAGAATACATAATACACATACATAATTCCAGAAACTTCTGACATACGCAAGAAAACAACTTAGCAATGTTCTGAATTCTAGAATATCTACTTGTATGAACAACTATTTATACCGTCGTCCTTCTTATTTATCGCAGACATATTATTATATTATACGAATTTCGGCTTTCAACAAAACAAAACAAAATTTTTGATAAAGAGCAATGAATTAAAATATACCCCATACTGTCTGTAGATACTGCACACACACAAACACACTACATAACAAATCATTCATTAAAGAATAGTTTTCGATTTTATGAAAATTATAAATAAAATTCTATTTTTTTATTTATTTATTTTTTTTAAGTTGAAAGAGAAAACAATATATCAGGCGGCGTTTGGCAAACATTTGTCGTAATTTAAATGTTGGTCTGCTGCTAATGTAAATAGGGCCAGTTTCGAAAACAAATGAGCGTAATTTTTATTTTTAAACTACATCATAAACATACGACCAAATGTATCTATAGCATCCACCATTAAGAAATTGAAATGATTATGAATTAGGTATATTAAAAGAACGAACAATAAGCTTGAACACAACACTCACCTCCTCAGGTATCATATCACGCAGTTTGACATCCTGTGATCGTGATACGCTCGCCGTTCGATGATATTCGACCAATTCGTTGAGTGAATTGAATTTGACAACCCAAAGGAAAAATTTACCCTGTGCATCACGTAGAACTTTGAAATGTTGAACACCATCGGGGCATCTAAAAGGGCAAAAAAAGTTAAAAGATAATGTTTAATTTTAAGTCCATGCACATTTAAAATTTTTTTATATACTTGACTGATAGTGAGAAATCACCAGGACTTGATTCGCTGATGCGTATCAAGAATGCGCCTTCGTGTTTATTTGACAGCAGTTTTTCAGCATCAGCGCGTGTTATTCTGCCATAGTACCAGCTTAAAGATGAAGTGAAGGGAATTAGTTAAATTTAAATAAAATCAATAATAACTTAATTAATGAGCCAACTGGCAGATCTACTCACTCATGATTTTTCATTTCTATATAATTGCTCGGTATGAGTCCTTCCTTCCCATCCAATTCTGCGCGGTACCAATTTGAATCATCTTCCATATTTAATATCTGTAAGTGGAATATGTATAAAGAGTTTGTTATTGTGAACAGTTCAAAAACAATCTTAAATTTAATATTAATTATGATCAGAAAAATAATTATTAAAATTACACAATAATTAAGCAATGGCTTAAGACCATGGCTTTCTGCGATTATATTATTACAATATATGCTCTTTAACATTATTACAATATATACACTTTATAACGGGAAGAAAACACAGGAGTATTGCTTCACATTACCAAGTCTGACGGCAATCAGGTTTCAGTCTGAAAACCGACCCGATGCTGCGCTCACATGCCAAAAACTGCAAAACTCTCTGGTGCAAGGATTCTATCGACACTACATTACGGAATTTGTTTGAGTCATTGTAGTATCAGGTGATAGCGAGAAACAGAATATCACTAACCAAACCTCTGAATGAATGGAAGAAAAATTTTATTCAAAAATTGTTATATTCTGGAGTAACCCACAATAACTAGGTCACAGCAGAATATTAGCTCTTTAACTGGAAACTCACTTTCATTACCAATACAACAATATCTAAATGACATTGAAAAATGCCGACTTAAGTTGTCAATAGTGTGGACTTGACAATCATTCTCGAATAAATTCGCACACAGCTCAAGCACACATGCAACGCAGACGTGCCAATTTCTACCGAGTTCACCGAGTTTCGAAACAACTCAGCAAAAGTTAAACAAAAATTCGTCGTCTCGGGCAATCGACAATAACAACACAACACAACACCAACAAACGTGATAGCAGTTTACTCAGTCGGTCGGTCAGTTTAAATGAAAATAAACCAACTAAATTGTTTATAGTAGTGAAAATGTAAGTTTCCTGTAAAAAGGCACGTCGTCAGTCGCCGAATGACGGCAACACATATGTTCTGTTGCTGAGAACGCAATACAATTTATAAATATAGTATATACGAGATAAAAAATCGACAACAATAATAACAATTGTAATAGTAATAAATCATTGCGAATAAAGATAAATTAAGAATTTATTCGATTGTTGTGAAATGCACGGTAAATGGCAAAGTGAAAATTGTTGCAACAACATTTTTCAATGCAATTGCAATTTTGCTTTTCCAATTGAAATTGCAAAAAAGTCATCTTTTCGATGCCAGTTTATCTTATTTGTGTTTCGAGAAAAGAGAGGAACGTTGTTTCCTGTCAAAGACTGAAAGATATAAACAGAAATTAGCTTTAAAAATTTATATAAAAAAAAAATTTTCTGTAAACAGTTGAATTGATTTTGATATAAAAACAAAAGAAAAAATTTTTACTTCGGCTATGGCGAAGGTGTAACACTCTTCTTTGTAATTGCGCAGGCAGCGATATGACAGAAACGATTTAGCTGATATTTAACTATAAGTCACTTTACATATTACAATTAACCATCGAGACTCAAAGTGGCCTGCACGTTCAACAGCTGCAAAACCGCTCGACTTCTCTATAAAAGCCAATATCTAAAATCATCATCAAAAATTTATTTGTGCCGCTTGCAACAAGCGCTTTCATTTGATATATCACACAACTTAATCGATCGAGTAGTTTCGGAACGAATTGGCTATAAAAATGGGACAGATAGACACACGAATGATCGTATAATGGTGCCGTTTCTCACTCAAACGTAGGGCACCCTAAAAAGGCAAAAGGTGTACTTATTATTTTGACCATGAATGTACATTCCACAACAAAACATAAATGACGAAATATTATAAAATTATAACTAGGTTAATAATACAAATGGTATAACTCGTTATAGTATTTATAATAAAAATGAAATGGAAATCCAAGAGTAGATAGCAAAACAAAAACAACAAAATATATGTACGGTATAATACCTGTAATATATAATAAAAAATGTCTGATAAGAATATCAATGCTTTATACATTCCACTATTATACAGCGCTGTTACTCAATGCAAAAATGTATTCATTGCCAATTAAAAATTAAAATTCACTTTCATGACAAATCGTCGACTGTGGCAGACAACGGTGACAGCATTTGATTTAAGGCGTCAACGAATGGCTCCCCCAATTCATTGAAAACTGAGTAGCCAATTCTCATGCAACTGGTTTCGGCTTTATAGCTTGCCGCTTTTTATGCCTTCTTAAATTAATACAATATATATATATATATATATATATATATATATATATATATATATATGTATGTCACAATTGACGTTTTTGACATTATTAGATAATCGGCAAGTCTAGTGAAAAATATAGACATAAATATACCAGTCTACAAAGTTGATAATTGATCATTGGAAGGGAATGTGGTATAAAAAATAAAATAAAAAATGTATATATAGTCAAAGTTCCGTATAGTTAACTTCTATTAGGAATCAATTTCAAGCAAACAGCTTTTTCGTTCTACTTTTTAGTTATTTTGATTTCCTTATAATAAATTTCAATATAGCGAATTTTTCTACGATTAACTAATTTTGAGGCGGATCCCTAAGATTCAAAAATAACAATAGTAAATAATAAGAAAGTATACGATCTAAGCGTTTTTTGGTCTTCACTGTAACTTTAATAGTCTTGCTTGCAATAAAAAAATTAGTTGAACATTTCAAATTGTTAGTGTTCGAAAATATTAAATATAGCAGGGACCCGGTGCGTTGCCGCCTTCGCGTGCGTCACGCTCTGCGGATGTTTCAGTAGCTCTGCGCTCGTTGATCTTCCAGTGTTTGACTTTTTGTGTGGCATTCTGTACACTTAACTTTTTAGATATTTTTATTTTTCATTCGAATATTTGGAAAATTCGACGTTGCACAGTTTGAGCAGCATTGCCGGCAAACTCAATTCTCAGATGCTGCTTCGTTTTTGTGTTTTATTTGTATCTGTACAGTTTGAGATGCATCTGAACATGTAGTTGGTTTTGACAGGCTATTAAAGAGATTACCTGAAAATTTCATCAAAATCGATCCAGCGGTTTCGGCGTTCATAACGGATAAACATACAGACAAACATACTTCCAATTTTATATATATAGATTAAATATTACTATTGATGTCGGTTAAAAATTCAAATATTATGAAATGGTCTTAATTTAAAATAAAAATTATAAGAAATCGAAATTGACTCAACAGAAAGTCCCATCGCTAACAATTTTGTCAGCAGTTTCCTGTGTTCAGTGAACAAAGTGAAAACAATAAATAAATAAATAAATAGATAAACAAGGCATTGATTGTAAAAAAATTAGGAGACGAGCAATGAAGCACCAAACGAAAAGGCTTAGAACCTATTTTACTTTTTAGAGAATATTGATAAAAGAATAAAATGGCTCCGTGGTAGGTCATAATATTTATTATAATTTCTGTGGTTTTCGCGTCCCTTGCGAATTCTCATTAGGAGAGTTTAAGTATATATATATATATATATATATATATATATATTACTGTATTGATGATGATAATTATTAGTGTTTTGACGAGTACCCCTTCTAGTGGTAGTATTCGGTGGGTTCTAACAAATGTGCAGCTATGTGCCGCAAAAGACGTAGTGCAACAGTTCAGTTCACTAATTCAAAATCAGTGTGTTATAAACTATTTAATATAAAAATAAAAAACAAATGCCGAAAAACCACTTCTAATTTATTGAATTTCGGCACACGACTTAATTTTGCTAAACTTAAGCTCAATTAGGGCAAACATTGCAAAAGTCAGACAATAAAAAAGAAGGCTTCAGTAAATTGAAATCATACATAAGAGCAAGTGTAAATAGCAATCAAAACACACACATATATATATATATATATATATGTATATAGAGAGATATATTTACTTTTGCATGCGTGTGAGAAAAATGTATAGATACATTGAAGTGCGCTGGCCTAAAAACGCTTTTACGCGGCGGCACATCCAACACTTTTCAATGATAGCGAACACGTCAACATGAACGACAACGTTAAGAGTAGCAACAAAATATCGCGGGGAAATGTTTGCACGGAAGCAAACAGAAATACTGTAAAAATATCGTCGCTACATGCTAACCTTTAGATACATTCGCAATCATGTGTCGTGAGTTTTACGTAAAAACCTACCATTACTCACGGACATTTCCACAACAGATCAAATTATAATATTATAATTATATATTAACAAACAATAGGTTTTATCGGTTTAGTTTGGGAGATTTTGTTTATGCTTCTAGGAGAACATCTTCTTGTACTACGCGTTGTTGAATTAGTTGAAAACATAAGGTTAAACAAAAGCTAGATGTAAATATATATAACTCCGATCTATTGGAAAGGAAGATAATGATAAACAAATTTTAATGCTAAGCATTAAAAAAAAGTGCCCCAAAAGGAGCAGTATTATTAGAAGGCCGATTCCGGGATGAAGACTCGATTGCAATTAAGTTGCCTGCTCTAAATCCATGACGTAGTACTCAACGTTAGAGAAATTCAGTATTATTTGATTAAGTAAGATACAGTTGAAACTAGATTATTCGAACCTCTATTAGCCGTGAACATCTGTTTACCGGTAATAAGCTCGGTGCCGAACATGACGGTTAAACAAGATGCAATTGTAAAATAAAAATAAATAAAAAATTTACCTGCTCTCTAACTTTATTTCGTATTAACTTTTTCCGATATTTAAAATTTTCTTAATTGTAATTAAATATTCTTAATTGTAATTAATAATCTATTTCATTTCGCTCCATAACAACTGTAAATTGATTACATACGAAAATGTATTACGTCTTCTTGTTGTAATCAGCGACTTCTGAACAACATTTTCGCTTTCCCTAGATAGTGGACTGACACATAAAAATCCGATAGAAAAATAGAACCGAATTGAAAAATAGATTCTGCCCATGCTAAAGGTCAACCAACCATTGACAGCTGATAGTGTCGCTGTACGATTGTGGCCATTGTTCGATAGTAGGCGTTTGTTTGGCTACTGTATATATTAGTATGTATGTATTTATATTTACTCTTGTTTGCTCATCTGTGACTCATATCATCAAGAGCGTCGACTGACAAACTTGTTTTTTTTTTTTTTTTGATATTTTATTTTATTTATAGTCAGTTTTACTGTCTTCCCTACTGCTGCTGAGAACGTAGTTAGCAATGTAATTATAGTTAAGTCATTTATTTTAATGGAAAAATTTCACAATTTCCACTGTATATACACTGTATATACACAAAGTACAATATATTTTCTTTTTTATCACTGTTTGTTTTTAGTTAAAGTTAGTTGTCGTACAGTTTAGGTCACACTACTCTACATTAGACCCCAAAATAATTTGTAAATGTAGCCAATACAATATTTGACTGTTAACAAACATTTAACAAGTGCTAACAATTAGCTTCATCTCACGCTAAATTGTTATACTCATTTTTGAGCTATGAGTCACAAACTGGTCGTAGTATCTTTAATAGCTTTGATGGCAAGGTTGATTTTTGATAAGACGGTAGACAAGAAAACCCGTTTCGTTGTGGGAGTTCTTTTGGACGTAATTTGGTGACTAATAAGCACGTGTCTGAGTTTTTAAGTTCGTGGAATGGTGTGGTTAGAGGGTGCATGTTTTAAAGAAATAATAATATAATCTATATAAATATAATATAATCTATATATCAAACCCGTTGAGCGATTGTTTGTTAGAAACGGGTGTTCTCAGCATCCATAAGGGCTATCGAGCTCAAATTTTTACCATAGAGGTGGAGTTATTTCTATTATTCAGGCTTACGTATATATAGAAAGCTCACTGGTATGTACACAGAGTAGGCACAGACTTTTAATTCAAATTTTATAGAATCTTTTGAACTGTTTCAAAGTCAAATCAATCTGTTCTGTTTTGTGATGCAATGATTTTAATTAATTTATTACCTATCAATACTAACAAATGCACAAACGTTCTTTTATCATAATGAGGTCATTACTCTTTGAATTATTTTAGTCTTGTCATTGTCAACCCAATAATAA
This sequence comes from Cacoxenus indagator, assembly GCA_035041755.1. Taxonomy (NCBI): domain Eukaryota; kingdom Metazoa; phylum Arthropoda; class Insecta; order Diptera; family Drosophilidae; genus Cacoxenus; species Cacoxenus indagator. Next base: position 1,584,256 of record JAWNKX010000665.1, read on the forward strand.
TAATTCATAGATATATCTCCCTATATGTGCTAATCAATGACTTACACAGCGACTTCAACAAATCTACCCTAATTAATACTAATAATCATAATAGATGAATGGGCATACAAAGTGAGACACATCATTGTGAGCATAAAGCTTCTTTGGGTTTAGGATTCGCTATGCTGCTTCACCATGCAGCATCACCACCAAAAACAAACAAGGTGTTACAGTCGGTTGAAACAATCATAGAGTACCGAATATTTGAAAGTCCAATGAACTTATATTGATTAATTTTTATTAATTATGACGAAGAGACGTTCCCATGCGCTTCAATTCTGTAGCCATTGTCTTTATCATCTTTAATGTAACCATTAAAGAAAAAAGTAGAGGAGCAATGAAAAAATGTATCTTCCGTCTTTCACGAAAATAACACTTAACACTCAATGCAGATACTGACTATTATATTATTACTTCCAGAGATGAAAACAGAATTCGTAGAGAGTAAAGAAAAATAAAGGATGCAGTTTGGATGAAAATAAAATGATTTTTAAATTATTTTCTAAATATAGAAACTTAAATGAAGATTTCAAAAAATTTACAAATATAATTTCAGTCACAGGTGGATATATCGAAATCATACGAATCATTGAATTTGTATTTTAACTGCTTTCTAGAAATTCCGAGAACTAAATTTTCCCTTATAAAATCTTATATGCGTTGGAGACTAAATGATTTCTTGCGGAACATATTTCAATAATTTCTCTATCCTTGTATAAATGTGTGTCTGAAGTGTGCAAAGGAAAGTATTTAAAAAAAAAAAAATTCGTATATATGTGCAAATGCATGATGAAGTTAATGAACCCACAACAGTTATGTGCAAAGATATTAGTTACAAATCCGATGTCTGAGCCGAGTGCAAAAACTGTAAGCGCTCTAAGCGGTTCAAAGGCGCAACATACTCGCCGCACAACATGTGTCAATATTGGCACACAGTCAAACAACTTAAGCATCTCGAGACAAGTTTAATGTTGAATGCAAAATGAGTTGTAGTGATCCCAAAATCTGTATCTGTATTTGCCCGAGATTGTGAATATCGACGACAGACAAAGAAGTATAGTTACAATAAAAAATACACAAAAAAGCGGCGGTGCAGAACTACACACACAAACCAGAGCCAGTCAAAGCATGAAGAATTGTTGAAACGTCGTCGTCATAGTCAACGTTGTCATTGTCGTTGCCTAAGGCACCTTATTCACATAGTGCCAAACATGATATTATATACGCAAAAGCCCTAAAACTAAATATGTATAACGTGTAAGAGCGAGAGGCGAAAGGCGCACGTTGTGATGTAGTAGTAGTGTTGAAGTAGTAAAAACATCTGCCTAGCCAAAACCTTTTCGCAAGTGTCTGAGTTGCAACCATAGTGCAGAGCAGAGCCAGAGCAGAGGCGCAACAATTGCGTCTGAGCTTTTTTTCACTACTACGACCTAACCGAACAAGCTTAGAATGCTTCGGCTAAAGAACCAAAAGGCCAAGTTGTACGAACAGGCCTAACCAAATGGTTACTAGCAGTTGTTGTTGCTGCACTTTTGTCTCAGGTTGATGCAGCCGTTATTCGTGGTAACGATTCTGCTACAAAATCTTTTCTATTTTAGTCGTCCCTTTCTTTCCTTCATATGTTACATTTGTTTTGCTTCGTTTTGGTTTTATTATTATCCGGTTTCTCGTGTGCCTTTTTGGACCATTATAATTTTCACATTCTTCGCATAGTAATACAACTTTGTTATGAAGTTTGTAACGAGATATCAGAGGCCAAATAAAATATGTGTATAGATTAACCAGCTCGATACATTCTGTCCGTCAGCACATAGTCCTTTTTTTTACCTATGTTTTTTCCCGGTTAGTCAGAACCAGCGAAATTTCAACTCTAGGGGTTGTATCTCCTATACAAACCAAAAAAACCAAAACAAAAAATTAAATAATAATTCTAATAATTCGAAGAAAGCTGTTCTCACCAACAAAGGGAGCCTCAATACATATGCTAACGCTCTGCCCAATTACCGAAATATGTTTTGGTGTGCAGCGTATTACACCCATGGACATAGCCGAAGAAAACGTTTTTTTTTATATATATTTTATTTTATTTTTTATTTTTGTTGCTTTAGTATTTTCTTTTTCGTCTTAAAGACGCAGTCTAGTTTTTGTTTCTTTACCTTTATCCTAGGTTAGATGTGCATTGAGATTTCGGTGGTGGTGGTCCTACAACTCTTGACTATGAAATTGTTGCAGTTTTTCTTTTTTATTTCCAGTTTAGTCTGGCTCATCGCTTGGGTGTCGTAAAACCATATTTCGTGCAGTAAGAAATATTACTGGGTGCTCTTGTCTTCTGATTATGTTTTGTTTGCTGTTTATTTTATTTTTCATTCTGCTTCTTCTGGTTTTACGGATCTTCATGTTTCTCCGTTATTAAGTGATTGATTGTGTCAATGATATACTAGCATTTCTGCTGACATTTACTATTATAATTCTTAAGATTTTCGGCGAACTGTTTTCAGGTATTTTATTTAATGGTTTTCAGCTACGCGTTATTTGTTGTCCTTGATATGTACTTGATTAAACTACTTGAATATGGTTTCCGAAGGTTATAGAGTTTCAGTAGGGAAAAGTAAAGGAAACATCGGTGACCGAATATCCTTCAACAGCTCGACGAGACCAGTCGATTTAGCCATGTACCTCTGTCAGTATGTATTTTTAGTGCCGCCAAGAATTTCTCGGAACCGGACGGAATAGAGCACCAGGAGATATACTTCTGTCACAGCAGATTCCTAATCCTCTTTGATGCGAAAGGGAAAATCGATTAATTTTGATACTTATAGCACCTTTACATTCAAAAAATTAACATCAGGAATTTGTGCCGTGCGTGAAAAATTAAAATTTATATTATTACATTCACCACCAAAATCATTATCATTGCTATCAGAAGACACAATCATTTCTTAGCAAACATACGCAAGTACAGAATTAAAACACAAGCACTCGTTCTTTTGGTCGCATTGCAATGCTTGCCGAGTACGTGCTAGTATTGTATAAATTATAATAATAAATATATATTTATAGGTATGTAGATATATAACAAAATATAGTTTATTTGTTGTTGTACTACTCGTTCTCATTCATCGTCATCATTGTGAATGTTATGTTATTGTTGTTAGTGTGACATGTGGAGCAGCAATAAGTTTTTTTCAAAAATTCATATGTATATCAGGTTGCACAATAGGAGTAGTAAGCACAACCAACAATAACACAGACGGCAACAACAACAATGAATAATATCGCTTAGGACAATAACGGCAACGAAAACTGTCGACTTTGATTGGGTTTTTGGAAGAGGGGGCCTGGATGGAGCCGCTTTGACAGCGCTCTACTTTTGCATGAAACGACAGACAGCCGAGACTGTCTAAGGAAAAGTAAAATTATTCATAACTATTTTGTGAGTCATATAAAATTTGCCCGAAAACGACACACCAACACTTGAGAGTATGAAAAGCAGTCGTAGGGAGTTTGTAGGGGTTGACACTACGTAAAGTCTCATAAAACCGATAATGAGTTACGGCTATATTTTGCAAAATTATATTGAACTTCCATAACATTCGACCGAGTAAAATGTTTATAGTTTGAGACGTAGTCTTTAATATATTTCGTTCGGCAAAGAATAATTTCAAGAAAAACTTTGGATACAGGGGTATCCAAAAAGGGATTACCGAATTGGGAATCAAGGAAAATTTCAGAAGAAATTCACTGGATCTAGACTTTAAATACTGCTATACAAACCCAAGTTTGTGAATAAAGCACATTTCACATTAAAATATAAATATATAAATAGTATATAAATAAATAAAAAGAGAAGATTATAGTAAAGGGATATACAGTGGTCTTTATCTACAAAGATGTTTGTTCTTATATCAATTCAATAACGGAAAAATCAATTTACTTGGTTAACTAAGCACCGTCGATTATTACTTTGCGGGGGAGGAAATAGCCGACTAATGTCCAACAGAAAAATAAAGCATGATCGGTGCCATGACTCTGGGCAATACTGAGCTACGAATAATAAATTTCTGATATGCTAACACAACCAGCAGTGATATTGAGTTTCCTATGTGATATAGGAGGGATTAGTCGATTTAGAATTGAGTTTAATAGCATCGAATTGCACCACGAGCGATGTTTAGTTTTGGTATATTAACAATGCGACTAATTAGTGCTGACATTTTTTGGCATCACCTATATGGAGTTTCAAATGAGATTATTTCTTTTTTATTATATTTTATATAGATTAATTTAAAAGGTATCCAAACCAATTCATATGAAAAATACTGTATAAACGCAATATTCAAATAAATGCTCTTTCGTGGAGACAAAAAATTGTATTGTGTCCATCATTTCAGTCAGAGGAGCAAACAAGAAGCGCACGTGTGAATTGTGTTCATTGCAATCCATCTTTTAAAAAATGCCGCTAAGTTTGGCAATTTGAGACTTGACTCACCTTTAAAATTTGCGTTTTGCGAAAGCTTAGTTCGTCATCGGCGGTTGCCGAGAAATCATGTTTGGCAATTGCTTCCATCTTTGCTGGTGTCGGCCTTGTGTTGCTGGGTGTTGTTAATTCTAGTTTTGCTGTGCTGCTGTTGTTACTTTTGTTGCTTATTCTTATTTTGATTGAAAACAAATTTATTTGTCACACTTTTTCACACTTGTACAATTTTTTTTGCTTTCGTATATAAAATATTTTTTTCTTATCTGCAATGAATATTACAAATGCGTTTTACTTGATGAACGAGCAATTATTAATAATATTTGTATATAATGTGTATTTATTTGTTCTTCCTCCTCTTTTCTCCCGTTTCAGTTTATTAGAATATTAAAAATGTTAAACTGCAAATTGTGACTACCGATATGGTTTAGACTTATTGCAGTTTTCAACTGTAACATTTAATGCGCTTCTTTCGGTACAACAGGCAAGATTATAATATAATGTGTTTCAATTCTGTCTCGGTAAATTTATATGTTAGTGCACTATGTAAATCTTTCACAACATAGTTACATAAGATAACCGTGTTTTGTGTAAGGTAAGTGGAACATGGGACAGAACCACAGAGAAAAATAAAGTACTATGCTCTACTACAGTTTCATTATAACATAGGCTATTTCAGTAAATCTATATTTTTTCCTTCATCCTCGTTTATTGTTATTCGGACAGAAGCCGGCGGTAAGGACATGAATCCTTCTATCAAAAAAACAACCAGCAGAAAAATAAATCACACAAAAAATCTACAGTGCTAGACGATGAATATATGTGAGGGACATCCTGATGGACAATGCGCTAAAAGGAGTCCGAAATAAATTTTATACTTTTAAACCTTCGGTCTGGCAACGAACATGGTGCGATGACGTTGTGTTTGTTTTCCATACACGTATAAATATAAACGCTTTACATACATATGCATTTTCTACAAAGAACTCCCCCACAGCCACGAACAACGCAAACAAACTCGCGGAGAATTTCAAGTTGGACTCTTGTTGTTGCTGATTAGATTACTTGTTATTGCCGCTATTCGCAACACAAACAACTACCGCACCTCTTTTTTACATTTTTAACAAAAATGGCTGTTGTATTCAAATATATCTTTAACGAAACAGAAATTTTAAGTCCTTCCCCAACTATAAGAAAGCGTATTATGTACACACTTATTGGGCCATTTATAACACAAACTTGTTTTTAAAGAATTCTTAACACACAGTATATATACGTATATACACACACACAAAGAGAGAAACCACCAACGAACAAAAAGCTGAAAGCGAACTTTACATATACCTAAAATGGTACGATTTAATTTTTTTTGTTTTACGAATGGAAATGTATTTGATTAATTACTTATTAAAGTTTTTGGCACCTTCCCTTTTAAAATTTACGAATTTTCTGACAATAAAAACACCCGCACGATTCCACATACACACACGACAATTCGACAACAACTAGTGCTGAAAAGCGATGAATTTGAAGGCGGTAAGTGATGTGCTGATAAATATTTTCAATATTAAATCCAATTCACTAGAACTTCGATATTATCAGTCTGCAACGTCTCTTTGACATGTTTACAACTTCACTCATTTCGATAACAATCTTGACTTAAGATGGATTGCATATATATATATAAATTCTTTGAATTATAGATTTTGATTGTATCTATAAAAAGCACAGTTGCCTATAAGGCAGTGGCCCACAGTTGTCAATTTTTGGAATAGGCGTTTATATTCATAAGTGCAGGATAATCAGGATGAACGTCGCTGACACGAGCAATATCTCATGAAGATAATGAATGTATATGAGCCGTTGAACCAATCTCCAATTTCATAGCGATTGGAACTCTGGTTTTTTTTTGCATGCCCGAGCATGCGGTTAGGCATGAAGTTACAATTATATACCCCAAACGTCTTGTTCATCATTTCCAGCAATTAACCTGACGCAATCATAATTAATAGAGAATACTTGTAGATTAAATGCCTTCAACCTGTGCCGGCCAAATCGTAGGCCAAAAGAAACTCTACGTCACACTGTTCTAAGTGGTATAATCCAAGTCTAAGAACCCGATGACAATATCCTGCCCGAGCTGTTTGAAATTTTTTGAGTGACAGCTACCTTGCGTTTTTGAGTCTGTAACTGTCTATACTAAAGTACCAAAAGCTTTTGTGATCTATCTCTTAACAAATGCACGATAATACTTTACTTTTAAACTAGGTTTCACTTCGTACATATTAAAGCAGCAAAGTTTATACTCTAGAGATGGACCTTTTTTATTACAGTTACCGTCAATCCAAAATTATTAACGCAAAAATGAACGCACCAAAACTGCCTCTACATTTTCATGTATTGTAAAAAATACATTTTTAGTTTTTTTTCTAAATCTGAAAGTTTTTACTGTTACATAATTTAAACTCCCAAAAAATGAGATTCCAGCACAAAAAATAAATGAGTACCATTTTGTGGCCGATAATACTCGATACATTCGAAACCGAAATTAATGTGAAAATAATAGCGAAAAACAAAGAAATCACATTAATTCCTCAATCATTATAAGTTTTCCGGACAAAGAGTACCGCAGCAAATGTTGGTTAATCCGTGACGACTATTGGCGTTGCTTGGATCAACATGAGCCTATAAAACGCTCAACGAGCGGCGAAAAAGAGCCAAATGACTGCCAAAAACTGCGAAAAGTATTCTAAGAATCTTGCCAGAGCCAACGGGTGAAACACTTTGATCGCAAACGCACCTACGAGCAGTTCAAGGAAAAGATGAAGAAAGGCTATAATCCACTAGAGTAGCGTCGGAAGTCCATTACGAATAAATGAAGGAATCATTACCAGATTAGGATTTTTTTGTATTTGTTAATTATTAATACTAAACAAACATTAAATTAAGAATACATTCCAACTACCTACAACGCAGCATCTTCGGGTCTATCGACCCATGTGGAAACTATATGCCTGCCAAGCATCCTGACATTGCCGAGTAGTCGTTCAACCTTATTGTCGAACATGTATTTCGCGCAGATTGATGGCACAATGTTAGTGTTGCAGTCAGTGCAGTTGAAGAAGCCAACCAAAACGCGACCAGTCTTAATCACTATACGAACGGTTTCTGGCGAACAGGCGTCAAGAGTTGCTCGTCCACATAGTTCGGTGCATTCGTTGTTACATTCTGTAGAATTTGGTAGATTACCCTGTTAAAATAAATATTTATAATAATTGTCGTATTTGTCTTGTTTCAAGTCGAACCGCTGGTACACTAGCTCAACTTACCTCTTACTGATTACTTCAAACTTTTTGTAATAGATGTAAATGCCATGATTTGTAGCAATGTAAAATACAATTATTACAAGTTCATCAAATGTATAACAATTATTTGTACGAATTCAATTGCAATTGTTGGTGTTCGGCTTGAATTTTTGTTTCTTTCAATTTTCACAGCTGATGCTGTCCAGAGTTTCCCAACGAAGCCAAGTGCACAAAAGTTATAAACACTATCGATTGTTACAACATAGTACGACAATCGCCATCACCAGTAAATCCGTACTTCGTCTTATTTTGCGGCAACCTGTTGAGTCAAAAAGTGGGCGTCGTTTGGTTTTATGTAGTTTTGGGTTTTAGTTGAGTGAAAATGACACAGGCAATTGAATTTGCCGTGGTAACAGGTGGGTGGTGTAAATGAATTTTTGCTAATTGTGTTTTAAATGTTTAATTTTTGCGCGTGTAGTCAGTGACTCATGTTTCGTTGGAGAAGCAGAGGATCGTAGTGGTCCGCGTCTGGTTCAATTGATACGCGATGCTTACGAAAATGTACGTGTACAAACACAACTGGTGCCGGATGAACTCAACAATATACAACGTACGTTAGAAGAGCTCGTTACGCAAACGAATGTCATCATAACCACCGGTGGCACCGGTTTTTCGCCGAGAGACGTCACACCGGAATCCACAAAGCCCTTGATTACGCGAGAATGTCCACAACTGACGTGTGCAATCACCATGGCATCGCTACAGAAAACCAAATTTGCAGCCTTATCACGCGGCATTTGTGGCATAGCAAAAAACACGTTAATAATCAATTTTCCGGGCAGCGAGAAGGCTGCTGTTGAATGTTTCGAAGTAGTACGCGATCTACTGCCGCACGCAATTCATTTGCTTAATGAACGCACTGAGTTGGTGCGAAAAGAACACAAGTTGATTCAACAATCAGCTGGCACAGCAGCTAAAAACACACATTCCACACTGGTGCACACGTGTCCACACAAGACTGGCACCGGTGTTGACGGCGATCGCAATTCGCCATATGAAATGATAAATGTACGCGAGGCTTTGGAGATTATACTAAATACTGTGGAATATGGCAACTATAACAATGAGCGGCTCAAATCAGTTAAAGCTTCAGTGAACATACCGCCATTCCGAGCCTCGATTAAGGATGGATATGCAATGAAATCAACCGGCTTTCCAGGCGCGAAAAAAGTTTTGGGCTACATATGCGCGGGCTCCGAGGTAAGCGCCAAAACCAAACTCTCTCACTCTCACATCATCTGTCTCGTCCACCTGTCAACCTGTTTTTTCAACCACACTGCGCTAAATACTATTCTAGCTCTGTCAATAAATACATATGTACGTCCACCTAATGTAAGGCAGCTCAAGGTCTTAGTTGTTATTCCTTCCAAAATATTCGGTTAATTGAAATTTGTAATTGCAATATAACTTCTTCAGTAATCATATCGTTATTTATCAATATTGCAGCCTATAGAGACAGACTTCCAAGAGGACGAGTGCTACAAAATCAACACCGGCGCACCTGTACCGATATATGCCGACTGTGTAGTCCAAGTAGAAGACACACGGTTGTTGAAGAACAATGTTTGCGGTGATGAAGAGCTGGTGGAAATACTTATAGAGCCCCGGTTCAATTTGGATATACGGTAACTCAATAGTTTCATTGGTTTTTATGCTGCTTTTGACATAATTTTCTTCAACAGCCCCATCGGCTATGATATGTTAATGGGCTCGACACTCTTTCCCAGCGTTGATCACTCGCCAGTTGTGATACATTCAGTGATGGCATCCATTGGAAGTACGGTGAAACTAATTAAGCCCAAAATTGCCGTCTTGTCTACGGGCAGTGAGTTGTTAGATCCATCAAAGCCCCAGCAATCTGGTCATATTTACGACTCGAATACGGCCATGTTGACCGAGTTGTTAAGCTACTTTGGCTTTGAATGCGTGCAACGGCAGGTAGTCATGGATGGGTGCGTGAGAATTAATTGGAAAATAACGTATACTGAATAAACTCCTCTCTCTCATTGTAGGTTGGATAACGTCACTCGAATACTAACGCAACAATTCACATTCGCCGATTTTGTCATTTGCAGTGGCGGCGTTTCGATGGGCGACATGGATTTCATCAAGCCGGCTCTCACTAAGCTTGACTTCAAAGTCCACTTTGGACGTGTTAACATGAAGCCGGGGTAAATTCCATCGATAAGCTTAACTCGGAGTTTTTAAAAATATCAATCGCACAACGTCTTGCCATTGCAGCAAGCCGATGACATTCGCCAGCAAATGTAACAAGTACTTCTTTGGTCTGCCGGGCAATCCGGTATCGGCATTTGTTACATTCAATCTCTTCGCTTTGCCCGCGCTTCGTTGGGCCACCGGATGGAAGCGTCCCAAGTGTGGTTTGCCAATAATAAAAGTGAAGGTGAGTGTGTTTTCGAATTTCGTGTTGCTCGCATAATAGTCTTATCAATTTGAACATATCTCGATTATATACGTTGCGTAATACGACGTATCAGCCCTCTTCCCAATGTGTTAGTATCGTAGTATTCCATGTTACTTTGCTGATTGGGTTGACTTTTTGACTCTACAATTTTTTTTACTGATGATTTATGAATATAATTTATATGTATGTGTATGAATGAGCGCATAAACCAAAAAGCTGCTATTTTTGAGTGTTAAGCAAATGTTTTGTGCTTTGTGCTTATGTTCGTCACTTGGTGATGAAATAATTGAATGTTAGTTGCAATTTCGTCATCCAATAGAGAAGTTCTTGCGTTAAACATTAAATATTGAAAATGCCTGGATGAAGAATGACATTTCATGTCATTCAGCTGGTTTATTACAACCATCAAATTGGAAAAAGTGTTCAAGAGTTAGCTGAGACGTTCCCTTTGACTAGGCAATTGGTTTATATTATTATTAAGGGAGCAAATAAAGAGAACAGACTGAATCTCATCTCATGGCCAGCCAAGCAAATTATCTCAGCGAGCTAAGATAGGAAACGTAGCCAAAAATACACACATTTCGACAAGATCCCTTGATCCCTGAATTCCAGGAATAGTGTGTTTTCACCATTTCCCATGAAACGCTACGACAAGCTCTAAAAAGGAACCAGTACACTTCGCTAGTTGCCTGAAAAAAACCACTGATTTCTGTACCGTATATGCAAAAACGCTTCACCTTCGCTTCAAAGCATGTAGACACGCCGGAAAGTTACTGGGGTGACATCATATTCTGTGCTGAAACGTAAACGGATAAAGTCATTAGAAGTGTAGAATGTCATACCGACAGTTAAATTTGGAAAACTTTCATGTATGGTGTGGGGGTGCATATCCAGTAAAAGGCGTTGGCGAATCAGCTGTTGTAGAGAATATGATGGATGCCCAAAAGCATTTGAATATTTTAAAGTGCCAATTAGTGAATAGTGCAACTAAATTTGTATTAATTTTGGATAACAAACCAAAATTCAAATTTTACCAAGACAATGATCCTAAACATAAGGCACATTTAGTCAGGATGTGGCTGCATTTTAACACTTGAAAAGTGTTTGATATGCCTGATCACAGTCCTGACCTTAACCCCATTGAAAATTTGTGGGCATATTTAAAGAAAAAAGTGGTAAAAAGGCGACCAAAAACGCGAGCAGCTTTAACAGTGAAAAACTGGAGGATGAGGCTCAAATACTAAGGGATTACAACTTGGTTAAATGTAGAAATTGAGTTAATAAATCAAAATCAGTAAAAAAAAAATATATATATATATAAAAATCCAACCCAAAATTCGTTTATGGTGCCTTAACAGCAAGTTTCAATAAATGCAACTGAAAAATTTTAACCAACAAAAATATATTACAAAATAATGAGCGCTAAGAAGATCAACTTAAATTTATGTCCTTCTGTTTTTTCTAGATTAAAATATGTAATACACATAAAAATACAAATATACACATATATAATACAAAAAATATCTATACACATAAAAAGACAATCGTATAGAGAAGCCCTTTTTTGTTAAAAATATATTGTAATATACTTTAAAATTTATAATAAAAATAAATTAATTAAAGTCGAAAGCGAACGAATTGATAATATATTTCTTTGTTTAAAAAGCTAAATAAAAAAAAGTGAACTTTTGTGCGTATGTCGTCTGTAGTTAGTTAAAAAACGCACTGACAACAAAGTAAAAGGATCGTCGTTGATTCCGATCGGCGACGTAATCAACATTTAAAAATAAATTGTTTTTAAGGTAAATTCTTAAACAATAAAGCCAGAATTACATATTTCTAAAGCGTAAATAGCGTTTCTACCAAAAAAAATTTTTTTTTTTTTAAAATAAAATTAAATGAGGAAAAATTTTTTTTATATTTTTTTTATAATTAAAGCATAACATTGTCGGATTATAAATAATGACGTGTAAGAAATTAGACTTAAGGCCAACCTCCATACCATGCGTATCAGACATTATGCGACCATTAATGCGGTTGTCAAAGTTGAATGGACGCAATCATATATGCAATCATATGAAACATACTCCAACTCAATTTTCGATGGCATCCGCAGAGAGTTAACCAATTTTCCACTTTGTTTATGCAGTTGATGCGTTAGTTCAACTTTGAAACACATGGTATGGAGTTTGGCCCTTAGGCTAAGATGATGACTATGGTGCTAGTTGCGCCGTAAGGTAATGAGTGAGAAGACTATTGGTTCCTTCTTAAGGGGAGATCATGCGGTTGTAGCCTTTTCAGTCGACGCCTTGTTGAGATATGGGTGAGGAGGCATGCTAGCGAATGTCGGTGCATCGAAAGTTTTGAGTGTTAACGACTGCTATGAGAATTAAACACCCCCATAACCGTTGGCACGAAGACGTCCCTGTGCAGAGTGGTGTTGCGGACGTACCAAGGGACGCTCGTAAATCTTCTGAGTGTCTTGTTCTGACACGCCTGCACTCTACTCAGAAAACAAAATTAAAATACAAAAATATTTAGTCAACAGAAGGCTGAAATTTTTGCGGACAGCCGGACAGAATCGGAGCTCATGCGCAGGACTATTAAAATGCATTTGGATGCGCCATTCCAAATGGCTTTACCAGCAAACCCGATAACGTTGCAAGAAGTGAATCAACAAATTGAAAAGCTAAAGTGCAAAAAATCCCCAGGAGAAGATCTCTTGGATAACAAGACGCTCAAACTTCTTCCCACGAGAGCTGTATTGTTTATAGTTTGGATACTCAACAGCAGCTTAAGGTTGGGACACTTTCCAAAGCTTTGGAAATCAGTTTTAATTATTATGATTCCAAAGCCAAAGAAACAATCCACTGAACTTGACTCATATAGGCCAATCAGTCTTCCCGCTTTAGGAAAAATAATGGAAAGGATGATTTTGAATCGGATTCTTCAACTCGAAAGCGTAAAAGAAAAAATTCCAAAGTGGCACTTTGGTTTTAGGAAAAAGCAGCTGCACCTTGTGGTTAACTTCACTTTGGATGCCATGGAACTTAAAATGTACGCAGTAGCAGTTTTCTTGGACATCCAGCAAGCCTTTGATAGGGTGTGGCATTAAGGCCTTCTCAGCAAGCTGAAGAACCTACTTACCCCTCACCTGTTCACACTTGTCAGGAGCTTTTTAACGGACAGAAGCTTTCGTGTTCTAATCGATGGTGAGAAATCGACAAGAATACCAATCTGCGCTGGTGTACCTCACGGCAGCGTATTAGGCCCTACGCTGTATACGATTTATACAGCAGACATGCCTAAAACAAGTGTAGTCACACGAGTGGATGAGGGAAACGCACTCATAGCAACTTACGCCGACGACACTGCAGTGCTAATCAGAAGTCCTAGTATAAAAGTTGCCACGGAGTCTTTGCAGCAATACGTGTGTTGCTTTGAGAAGTGTGCTCTAGACTGGAACATAGGCATCAATGCCAGCAAATGTGCATGTGTTACGTATGCCACACGGCCATTGTCTTGCCCTGGCATATCGTTGCTAGGCTCTACTCTGAAGCACCAGCCTGCTCATAAATACCTTGGAGTCATACTGGACAGGAGACTTACATTTCAAAGACATGTAACAATGGTTCAGCGGTCCGTGCTGGCAAAAGCTGGAAAAATGTCGTGGCTGTTGTCCCCCAAGAGCAAGCTTTCCTTGGATAACAAGACAACAATATACAATAGAATTTTAAGTTCCATGTGGAAGTACGCGCTTCAAGTATACGGCATAGCTGCTAAGTCGCATATGAATAAAATCAGAATTGTTCAAGCTAAAACGCTTAAAAAAATTTGCAAAGCTCCCTGGTACATGCGTAAAAGGGATATCGAAAAGGATCTTAGGGTTCCTAAAGTCGTCGATGTTATCCAGGCACAAGCGGGGAAATATCTAGAGCGCCTTGGTTCTCACCCAAATACACTCTCGAGACGGCTAACTTCGAGAGCCAGAAAAAGAAGACTCAAAAGGTGTCACCCACAGGATCTTCCTACAAGGGGCCTTTCATAAGTTTCTTCTGTCAAATGTAGTAAATTTTCTTTATATAAATAAGTAATTGTAAATATGTAAATAGGTATTATTCTTTATAAGTTCTTTGTAAGTCATAGGTTTACATTATTTTTTCTTTTTCATGTATATACAATTAGGTTAGGCTGCCACTGACGGTAGTAGAAAACTAGTTAATAATTATTTTAAATAAATACAATAAGTATTATATTAAAAAAAAACAACATTAATTTTAAGAAAAAAAATTAAATAATTAATAAATAAAATGTGTCTTCGGTTGAACGCATAGCATTGCACGATGGTTATGTGCCGCTGTAATCCGCTGCAGAAACGGGCTAGGATTATGCGTTCAGAAATTGACTTCCAGGATAGCAAGTTGTCCTGCATGTCCTCAGATATTTTGAGGCCTTCTCCGCTATAGTCATTCCCGCTGTGTAGTACCATGTTTCCATTCCAACCCATCTCGCTTAACGCCAAGTATGTTGCTATTATACGTAGCCCATCTGTACTTCGAGTTCTGCTTGTCTGGATACTTCTTTAAGAGTTTTCGCGTTCCAAGTTCCAATTCTTGTCTTGTCAATTCGTGTGCCGAATATCATCATCGTTGGCGGAGTTAATGGATATCCGTGGGCTTGTTTTGTTTTGTTTTTACGAAAATTAATTAATTGTCCACTGGTGCCGCCAAGGATCAACGCCTCCACAGAAATTGGAATTGGACCACCGTTGTACACTTCCACTAGGCTACCGAGTCAACGCACAAATTCAAGCAGCCAAATGATTTAAGTGTATGTGGTAAGCGACGACCCGAATGACTTCGTATGCTAACCGTCGTACGAAGTTCGTAAAGACTGAATTTGTTGTTGTTATTTATTTGATGTTTCACAATTATACACTTTCAATTCGTAGTTGTTTCAATACCGTTGTGCCTTGTATGGATATTTTACTTTGAAACCGTAGGATTCACACTCACTTCAATATGGAGCTGGTGTAAGAAGTAAAAGTATGCTGGGCTGGTACTCGGTGTCACAGTTTTCTGGGGCTTCCTATTTCTTTGTTGCCACAATTTTTTTTTTTTTTTGGATTTTACCTTTTTTATTTCTTTGCCTATATTTTTTTTAATATAAACGGGAAGAAGAAAAGAAATTTTTGTCTGTATATTTTTTTTGTTTTACAAGATAAGATAAAATTATTAAAATACAACTAATATTTAAGTTTTAAATGGTTTACATGAAAGCTGTTCCTATTCAGGCATATTATTTTGTATTTTTTTACACTTTACAACTTTTCTTGTTGGTTAATATCTTGCTGTTTGCTGTTGGCTTATAGGTATTTTCTAATAGCTCGCTAATCCGCCGTCTCGATAATCCAACAACGACCGTAATACGCCGTTTTTGACAACTTTCAGCTACATATTTCACCGACTCCTCTCTCCCCCTTTCAAGCGTAAACGTATACAGCTCTATATATACTTTACTACTCAGTCATAAGCAAGCACGAAGGTGTTGAAACTTGGTTTGAAGAGACCCCCAAATTTATGAAACACGTTTAACTCTAAATGGATGCGCTGAACCGATAAATTCATCAGACGAAGAAGTCATATTGCATGTAGATTGCACCGTTAAATCATAAGATATGGCAATATGGCGCAGATATTTGTATGATGCGTATTACACTTGGAAAAATCAACTCTCTTTTGCTCTTTCTCAAGCCGTGTTGTTGAGAAGGGTAGTGCGGGGCTACGCGTACGAAGTGTTGATTGTAGCCGACGGTGTAGAATCAATACTTTTTCAACACTGACATTTCTGTGTTCGTTCGATTTTTTCGCCGTTACTTCATTCGTTCGTACGTAAGAATGGAATAGCTGTTCCCACAGCAAGTCTGAATCGGCTAGGTCGTGGTCAGTTAAGGAAGACCCTACGCTCCACGCTCTTTGTTGTCAATATCGAAATCAAAATGGAACCAGTACACATTACTATAGCTTCTATAGAAATGTCAATGGCAATCGAACGAGTCTTACGGCAGGTCTACTAATAAGACGGTGAGCTGTGAATAGTATGGATATGAGAGCTTTTTAAATCGAACTAGAGATGGAGTTTTTAAAATTGAAAAAATTATGTAACGTCTGTAGAACTTTTTCTATTGCTAGGGAAGTTAGCCACTGTGGAATAGCATAGGCCTAGGTCAATATTTGCCTGAATCTGCTTTGCGAACTTAGAATATCATTCGATATCCAGGTTTAATAAAACCAGCCTTCTGCTTTGTGCTTTTCCAATTAATCGAGGCAACTGTGATGCGTGATGTGGCCTACCTCCGAACAACATTGAAGATGCCACATTAATGATGTCGTGCGCCTGGTGCCGAAGTCAGATGGGTGTAGCTACTGGCTATATTGGTGCTTTTTGTGGTCTTCTGTGTGGAGAGTACTCTGGACTACAATGTTCCCAAAGTGCCTTGTGTGTCTGTGTTTATTTTATCGGCATTTCCATTGTCCTTAAACTTTAAGTCAGCCGATAGTGTCGTGCTACACATTTTTGCATTAATCCATTTAACGTTTTTTTTTTTTTTTGTCTTACAAAACAGCTTCAAAACGATAGCATTCGATTGGATTCACGCCCGGAATTCGCCCGCGCAACAGTGACAAGCAAAAACGGTGAACTGCATGCTTTCATAAACGGTGATCAGGTATGTGGATGCTTCAGTGAATGTTTCGGTTGAGTTGTTTTCTAAAACGGCCGGTTCCCTCTAATTGCAGATAAGCAGCCGCCTTCAGAGTATCGTACGCGCCGATGTGCTGATTCATCTGCCTGGTTGCACAGACGAAAAAACGCACGCCAAAGCTGGTGATGTCTACGATGCATCGGTGTTGCGTAACGACTTCATTTCGCATTACAATTGAATCGCAAAGTTTACACACAAAAAAATGTATATAGATATACTGTACTTGCTCAGTGAAACTCACAAACTAAATAATAAACGATAAAATAAAACAATACTAACGAAATATTTTAATTCAAAAGCGGATCAATCTTCACAGCACAATTCCAGCGCAACATCTTTTATATTTTCGTCAATTTTCCAGATATTGGCTCTTCTTGAATTTGGGCCACTGTCTGCATATTATCTGAATATGCACAAAGCAATGCATTTTCTTCATTCAACCCAGTTCCACTCCATGTTACTATCAATAGTAGACTGTGTGTAGTAGACGCACATATAACTGCAAACATACACCCAAAGACACTTCAGAAATTTTTCAAAACCAAATTGGTCATCGATAGCAAAATGTGAAAAGAATCAGAAAAAGTGTTTTTACTTGAACGAAAATACTAAATACTGAAAACAATGTTTAAAGCGTTTTTAAGTCCCTTATTCATAGTGTTCGAAAAAGAAAACATTTTCTTGAAGGCAACCTGAAAGGGTCGACACTTATTTCCGATCTCTGATACAACACAAAGCCTAACAAATAATTTAGGAATCTTGAACTAAGTATTGATTTATTTAAAAAATTTATTAAAAAATATTGAATTAGGATATCGCAAGAGTTTGAGGTGATATTTCTGATTCAGTTGGGGCAGTTCAGTTATGTTAGAGGGACATTGAGGTCTGTATGGTATGGATATTCGCTTTTGATATATACCAGCAAGAACCTGTTATAATGCGAAGTATCTTACTGAAATGACAATCAATAACATTAAAAGCGAGTACTACTTTATAAACAGAAATAGTACTAAATAATTGCTCATACATCAGCGTGAGCGTACTCTTTTTTTTTAAGTTTTTGAAATTTTTTGGCCTATTAATATGTTATAATTTAATTATGAAAAAAATAAAAATTAATATTTAAAAAATAAATAAATATCTATCCAAATACGAGTTTACCTCGTGTGGAGAGGGTTCCGCACGTTGAATATGTTATCGAATATGTTTTCGGTTTTCCTTGTACTCTATTGAAAAATCAACAAAGCGATAGAAATATTCAATTATATACACTCATTTCGTTTAGGTGAAGCAAGTAACTGTCAGTTACTGATACAATGCTCACTCAAGAAGCCACTTAATCATACCTAAACGTTTTTTCAGTCAATTTTTTTGTGCGACTTCAGTTATTATTCAGTTTTTTGCAATCATTTACCACTTTATATTTAGATCATAGACTCTATATTTGAGAATCTTGCAACAAGCCCTTTCATTTGATATATCACACAACTTAATCGGTTCAGTAGATTCGAAGCAAATTGGCTGTAAAAGTGGGATAAACAGACACACGGATGATCTTATAATGGTTCCGGTTTTCTCTCAAACCATAGCATAAAAACAAGGTGGTGAGAATTGCATTTGCTACTGGTGGGAAAGTAACAAAAGGTATAGAGTCTTTTGTTGCTAATGGCTAGGCCTTAGCTCTTAAACAACTTTAGGTACATATAAATTGAGATAATGTGGTCTCAAGCTCAATCTTAAGTACGTTTCGCCTGAACAATATCTCGTTAATTTCAGGATAAATGTATTTATGTATGTTCCGAGTGATGCGCTAGAGAACAATTCGGTATTCTTTTGTTTCGTCAGTTGGCATCAATTTTTTGGTACTTCATCATGACCATGGTGATTGAGGAAAAACACTTTTTTTGGCGCGAATTGATTAATCCGGTGGCTGTATCTCTAGAATGCAACGCTGCACAACACTGAATCGATTTCACCAGAAGGAAATGAAAATGTTAACCAACACTGAAGGACAAACAGTTTCCCTGTCAGAAAAGTTCTGAGACAAAGAAGATGCCGGAGATATTTCCGATTTGTTACTAGCAGTTTTTATTAAATCTTTTAACATTATCGCAATGGAATCAGCTAAGGATTCAATTGAAGAGGAAGACCAGAAGCTGTGCGATGATGCGGTTGAAAATCTAGAGGCTGGCTGCAGCAAAAGACGCAAATATAAAACTGCTGATGGCAACGGAGGCTGCGATGGATTGAGCAGTTACCAGATAAGACAAATTATTTCTCAGCTCAAACTCAACGGCTGCACAACGGAGGAATTCAAAAAAATATCTGACAAATGTACGATTAACTATGAAAAGGTCTGTGATCACTTCAACCGTAGCGCAAGAAATGCGGAGGCATTTGTACATGAAGAATGTAATTCAAAATCATTCGAAAATATTAATCAATGGTTGGAGATACTGAAGAAGACAAATCACAGTGAGAATTGCTTTTATGAAGCGGCAGCAGTTGTTAATTCAATAGGAAACAATGAGCCACAACCACCATTGGCCGATGTGGGCGGCGTGGATTTGAAAGAACTTTACAGCTTTTTAGGCAAAGCTTTACTCGGTCAGCCGCAAAACGAATTAAGCGCGGTCAGTGCTCAGTTCTTAGCCAATGAGTTCCAACTTCTCATTGATGAGGCAAATAGTGAAGCAGGTGACAAATATGTCGCCCAACTTAAACAAGACTTAGCTCACAACGTAGATGTTGGTGCATATCGCTGCCTTGAGCGTCTGGAAAAGTGCAGCTACGACCCTCTCTTGCTCGATGACATAAAGAAATAAGACGCTGTCATTTTATTATAATCCTATGATATACTCCTAATATATTCGTACATATGTTATAAATGAAAAGGAAAAAATAGATCATTTACTTTTGTCTTGTGATTAATTTGCAACCAAAAATATCTTTAATTCTAATTCTGATTAATTCTAATAAATTATGAAAAATTATAGTAAAAATGATTCAGTTATTGGTTAAATAGTTTCGAGCTAATCTTATACAAATTTCTTTGGCTCCAAACTATGTGGAATGTAAAAGGTTGGTACCGACTTTACATCTAAGACCCGTATTACACTTGGCCATTCAACTCTCAATTTCTTCCAAAGCGTGTTCGTAGAGAAGAGAAGCGTGCGGCTAGGGGTACGAAGTGTTGATTGTTGCCGACGGTTTACCATCAATACTTTGACATTTCTTTTTGTGTTCGTTCGGTTTTTTCGCCGTTACTTTACTCGTTCGTTTATCTTTTGTAAATTAAATTACGATAAGTGTAAAAGTAGTGTGGTCAAAGGAAGCTACTCAATTTCTAATAGAAAAATTAAACATTATGAATTATAATTGCACGTAAAGTGTAAAGAAGATGTAAACTGTCAAAAATGTTGAAAGCTACTAAAGATAGTGTAATAACTCAGATCAATACCAAAGAGGATTTAATGATTACTTGAGAGAGTTCAATTGCCAAATGTAATACCCGTCTTATTTATACGCAGAATCAACTTTCATAGTGTATGCCCTATCTTAAGCCCATATTGCAACACTGATTGATGTATACAGTTGTCTCACTCTTACGCATTCCAATTTTTACTGTGCCGCTGCAGCTGCGGTTCAGTTGATTTGGCGTGGTGCGCGTACGTAGAATTCGGAATTTCTACATTTCTCGTAATTAATTAGTTAATTAAAACGCGTAAACAAATCTACTGTATGCGTGTGTCAGTGTATGTGTTTTGTGTAGTTTTGTTTCGAATTTTTTGTGCTCTTAATTATAATTACAACATTTACAATGAACACATTTTATTTTTGCCGTGGCGTGTTCAACTTTTAAATTCAATGTGATTTTTTTTGTATTTTAAGCAACAAAAATCAAAAATAGTATTCTTTTTTTGGCAAAAAAGGTGAGCTGCATACTAAGTAGTTGTTTGAAAATTATTAATTAGCGTTTTGCAATATTCGCTTGAATTGAGTTTGCCGAGAAATTGTATGTGAAATAACATGATGACAATTTAAAACAGGTTGTTGGTGCTGATTTGTCGTTGCTGCAAGTATTTATTTGTGTATAGTTCAATGCACGCCTATAGCATAAAAATGATAGGAAATTGCTGACGATGCATAAACACACACACCCATGAAATAATGTGTTAAAGTTAAATGTTAAATTGACGCATTTCAATCGAATTCATGACAAATTGGCGCAAAGATTAGTAGCACAATGCAATGTGCACACAGTGGTTGGATGTGTGGAGAAATGTAATTCGCAGTCTGGAAATCCCAAACTCAATCTGATTTATAATTGCTAAAAAAAAATTTACCAAAGTAAGTTGGCTATCAACTAATGTTGTCAACCACTTGTGGCATCGCATCACTTGTTGTTCAATTCTGTTTCAATTCCGCAGCATCCACTCTGTGATAGAAAGGGCTTGTCTGTTGGCTTTTCACTTGCACGCATTGCGTTTTTACTGTGACTAAGAAGTGCAAGCATAGACTGCAAGTACCGGCAAATACAAATCAAACATGCTTGCTTAAAACAAATTATAATAATTAATAATCGATTTATTTATATTTTAATAATTTTTTGAAATCACTTATTTTTTTCAGTTTCTTTATTATTTTTAAAACTCGCATGCTTTAGTAATTAAGCGAGAATCGGGTAAAATTAAAAAAAAAATTAAAAACTAATACAGTTAAAAAAATCCAAAACTCTTGAAAACTACGTTAAATCATTCCGTCCAAATGCAGAAAATGCCCTCGCAAATAATTAATGATGGCAATAGTTTAGCCAGAGCCGGTGGCATAACTAATGAAATTAAAGTGAAAACCGCATACAATGGCGAAATTATGATCACCTACATTGATGAGAACATCACGTACGACGAGCTATGCTATGAGATACGTAATATTTGTCGTTTTTCAGGCGATAAGGTTAGTATTTTCTAATTACTTCTAGTAATCAGTTCTAGCAATACCTGTTATAATTCACTCGTCACATTTCAGCCCTTTACAATTAAATGGGTCGATGAAGAGAATGACCCTTGTACGATAGCAACGCAAATGGAATTGGATGAAGCTATACGCCTCCATGAAATGAATCGTGATTCGGAACTGGTAATACATGGTGAGTTATTTAAGACACTGTGTATAGCTTGATATTTTTGGTAATACATATCTTGTCAAAAAATGCACTCTGTCGGTTTTTCCTAAAATGTAGAGTAAGTTGGCTGCCAAATGGAAATGAAAGTTGGCTGCCAAATGAAAATACTTCGTTTTAAATTCCCACTGCCTAATACAGTGGTGTCCCGAAATTATTAATCCCGGAATCATTAAATATATGTGCTTATAGAATATAGAGTTTGTCGAGTTGACACGCAAAAAAGGTAGAATCTGGATTCTTGCAAGCTACCAAGCTTCATTCTGTGTAGTGCTAATCATGAAATTTGTAACACAGTGAAGGACACATCGAAGAGTATACACATGAAGTACCATATATATACATATATATATATATATATCTGTCCCAACTGTATGAAAGCAATATAGTCCCTCAGTTTTTAACTATAAAGCTGAAATTTTGCACAAAGTCACATTTTTACCATAGGCTGCATCGATCGGAGCTGTCCACTAGGAGCGTATCATCTATACATCATCTATATATATAGATGATATTCTCCTAGTGGACAGCTCCGATAGATTAAATAGAAACCATGAAATTTCGAAAACCCCAGGGTTAGTGAATCGTATAGCTCCTATTGTAATCCATTGGTTTAAGTGTTATATTACATTATATTCAGTGAGAGTTATTCAAACATTCGTGTAGTAAAATATTGTACAGTCAAACATCCCTATAACGAACTTCGATACACTGAAGCTCTCCCTATTACGAATTGATTTTAAGTTAGACTGTTATAATTTTGCGTGCTCAAATACAGGAACATATATAGATTGAAATGTTTTCGGGGTGACAGTGTTGAACCACTGCATGTATAGTGATTATTACCTTAAAACAAATCAGATAAATAGTGTAATATCGGCTGAATTTTTTTCGGGAGTTTGTGAAGAGTATTTTACTTCGGACTAGCCGAAACTAAAATTTCTTCGTGTTAAATTGTAATAATGCTTCATTATTTGTTGTAATTCTCGTGCAATTAATTTACTTACAAGAGAATTTGTCACTTCTTGTTCATACAAACAAACGATGTTATGTTAAATGAGCTCATTTGTATAATAATTAACAGGCAACAATGTTGTATTCTGTTATGTAAAACAGGGCGTAAAAAATAGGCAGGTCCAAAACCACTGTTAATGATAATTATTTTATACCTTTTATTATCTGTAAAATCGTGGGCCGAAAAATGTTGTTCGGTTTGCGGTCACCCGCCCTAAAATCAAACAGTCAAATATATTTGTTTTTGGATGAATTAATTTGCGAACAATTTGCGCGTAAAATGTTTGCATATTTTATTTACACTTTTGTTTGCTTTATATCCGTTTGCTCAATTCAACATTTTTTCAAAATAAAAACAACAGAAAAGGATTTATAAAAGTTGGAGTGAGGCTTTTTTTAATACTTATGCATAACATTTTGTAACTACATTGTTTTATATGCGCTCAAAAGCCTGCCTCCAAGTCAATTTCGTTGGTATGTTGCAATAATATTTTTATTTTTATTTTTTTTTAAGCATTGTGTATTTATTTAAAATTTTTTCTTAAACTAGTGAGCTACTACCTACATTATTGACAGCTTAAACTAACTTTATGTAAAAACTAACAAAAAAAAAACTATTGACTATATAAAATTAGTCAATTAAAAATTAACAGTTATGCATTTAAATTTACATTTTAACTTAAAAATATATGTATATGTTAAGAGAGCTCTCTCTCAGGAAGCTCCTTTGGGTGGCATCGTTTTAACCTTCTTAAGACGCCTGACTAGTGCGTTCGGGTTGGAACTAAGCCGTTCCAAATATTTTTTGGCTTGTAATTGTCGCACATCAGCGACTTTAGGGACTCCTAGATCCTTTTCAATATCGCATGTACGCATGTATCATGACGCATTGCAGATTCTCCTAAGTAATTGGAATATTTTTTTGCATACGGAAGTTTGACGAATTGGCCTTTTCACACTTTGGTGGGCTTGGGACCTCGTTACCATCTTGGATATAAAAATGCTCTGCGCAAGGTGGTTAGCTAACAATTTAACAAGAATAAGGCCGAATTAATGCGCCGATTCATAACCATGTATGAAACATGGATCCAACAATTCACTCCTGAGACAAAAGAGCAATTAAAGCAGTGGACCTAAAGGAGGGCTCCGGCGCCAGAGAAGGCAAAGACAGTTTGAAGCTCGCGGGGTAGTTTTCATTGATTATCTTGAAAAAGGATAAACCATCAACGAAGAGTATTATGTCTAATTTATTATAGCGTTTAAATGATGAAATTAAGGAAAACCGATTGCATTTGACGAAAAGAAAGTTTTGTTTTGACTAGATATTGGACCGCCTGACTAGTTTCTGTACTCAAACCTTAAGAAATGGGAAGAGATTTGATATCAATGATGACTAAATGATTATTTTGAGCTATTGGGGGTTTCGCTCTATCAGCAAGTTATAGAAGCCATTAATAATCGCTGGAAAAATCTGATCGAGCTAAAAGGGGACTATGTTGGAAAAATAAAAAGCAATTTTTTTTTTCCTATGTTAGGCCGACTACTTTTCAGAACAAGCTCGTAATATTACTGGTTGGGCCTTCAACTCTAAAAATCGTACTACATCACAAAATTTAATAACTAAACTGAAACAAAATGCTATGAATTATGCCCAGGCATCGACAGGGTGTGCCATGCCACGCTGAAGGCCCTGCCATCTAAGGCGACCATCTACATAGCGTTGATTTTTAATGCTATTAATTTTTAATGCTATGCTAGGGGTGCAGTTCTTCCCAAAGCAGTGGAAGATAGCAGCAATCCTGATGATCCATAAGCCTGGAAAACCGGAAATTTACCCTGAGTCTTATCGGCCAATAAGCCTCCTCTGCTCGCTATCTAAGGTATGGGAGAGGCTTATTGCCAATCGCCTTGGTATAATCATCAGGAAGCGCTGTATCTTACCGGATCATCAATTTGGCTTTCGGGTGGGACACAGCACCGTGGAGCAGGTTCATAGATTGGTGGAGCACATTCTACAGGCCTTTGATAACCTTGAATACTGCAATGCTGTTTTCATTGATATGCAGCAAGCATTTGATAGGGTCTGGCATGCTGGTCTCCTGAGTCTCCAGGTCTCATACCTAGAAGGACGGAAGTTTATGGTCAGGGTCAGGAACACCTATTCGGTCTCATGCCTCATGAGAGCCTGAGTATCACAGGGTAGTGTTCTTGGACCGCTGCTCTGTGCGATGTACACGGCCGATCTACCCTGCCCTAGCGAGAATCATATGGAGGCTTCCACGAAGGCTCTCCTTGCGACCTACACGGACGATATCGCAGTCCTCTAAGTTCCAAGTCAGGCTCCAAGGCAGCAGATGGACTCCAGTTGTATCTGGACACGCTGGCAGCTTGGTGCAGGAGCTGGAATCTAAAGGTCAACCCGCAGAAGACTACCAACTCCTGCTTCACCCCAAAAACACTATCCGACCGCACCACCTCTATACAGCTGGAGGGAGTGACCCTGGAGCAGCCGTTGCAGGCAAAATACTTCGGCATCACACTGGATAAACGCCTCACGTTTGCCCCACACTTGAAACCTACGGTCAATAAGTGTGGTCGAAAGATGCAACAATTGCGGTGGCTGGTCAACAGAAGAAGCACCATGTCGCTCAGAGCCAAAAGAGCAGTTTACGTGCACTGTATAGCGTCGATCTGGCTATATGGTGTGCAGATCTGGGGCATGGCCGCCAAATCAAACTATAAACGTAAATAACGTGCTGCCCCTGGTACGTGCACGGCTCTACACTCCACCGAGACCTCAATCTGCATACTGTAGAGGAGCAGATCGAAAGGCACACTAGTAGATACAGTGATAGGCTGATCAGATACTGCAGTACGCTCGCGAGAAGACTATTACCCGCCAGGCCTTTAAGGCGAATAAAACGACTGGGATTTGCCAAGACGATTGGCCAACTCTGAGGCACTTCTCATCCAGACTATAAGTCCTCGTGCGAAATACATGAGGTTTGGCTCCACTTAAATAATGATAAATGTGTTGTGAAGGTACTATATTTTGCATGTACGGGTTCAACGCTTACTTTTTAATAAATAAAAAAATTAATTATGATTGACCCAAACGAGATATTGTATATCAACAAAGTCACATAAAGCGTGCCAAAAAATATGCAGCACCAAATAATACTGCAGTATTTTTAGAATTTACAACAAACAAATGAACAAAATTGTACATTTCATGCATAATTTATTACAATAAACAGGTTCTACTTAGGCTAATTTTCACATTGCCTTGACAAAGCGCCTTAAAGTCTGCAACAGAATATTGTGTTGTGTGGTGTTGTTTTGCCTTTGTGCTGAATTATACTTATGTAATTAAAATTTAATTTTGTTGCTAATTTTCTATGTTGATAAAGGAGTTATACTTACGCATACAAACACACACACACAGCACATGATTATAGGTTTGTGTGTGACTGTCAAATAAATGCAACATACCCGCAGGACGAAAAACATGTTTATATATGCTATTAAAAATAAGTCGACAACAAAAATAATAGGATCAACAAAAAACGGCAGCGAGCATTGCCACAGAAACCTTAACGCCACGTTTGCTGCGTTATTTAGTGAAGTAATGTATTTTTGTGTAGTATACTTTGCGGAAAAAGGAAAAACAACAGGAAATGCCACCGAACAATGTTGCTTTTGTGAAGTTTTGTTTTTATCTCGTCGGACACGTGTGAAGAAATTTGTATGTTTGTGTTTGTTGCATAGTTTCAGGCTGCGGCGCCTTAAAAGCATCTGCTGATTAGTGTAGATGGTTTTCTTCTCTCGGGTTTTGTTATTGTTATTGTTATTGTTGTTTTTCTTATTTTGCAGTTGTTTCGAGCTTTACTTTGCGGCTTTGAAAGGCAGGCGAGAAGAAACACTAAAGCAAGCCAACTTGCAACATGCCACATGTTGGAAAAATTATTTATGCCAATGAAAATGATTTCGCGCTAAGCCTGCCACATCCTTCCGTCTTCCTAACTTCATACTTTAGCTCTCTTGGCTGGCGCTATTTCGGTTGCTTTTACATTCATGCAACCAACCATCTACACAGCCATTTTGAAAGCCTTGCCGCTGTCGGGAGGTGTTAAGCTGTTGGGAAACACTGCTCAATTGTTTTAATTTCCCGTTGCATCCACGACTCACTTCGACTCACTGCTGTTAAAGGCGCACATCAACTTTGCCCGTTATATACATTATTCATATCAATTCGCTTTCGTGCGGAAAAGTCAGTCATTGTGCAAAATACATATGAAAGGCAGTCAAGTAGTCAGATAGCAAGACAGTCAGTCGCTAACCATAGCTAGTCTCAGCAGTAAGCTCGTTGTTATTCGTTTGCGTTTAGAAGTGTATGCCCAATGGGGCATAGCATGGTGGTTGTACGATAATATACAAATATGTGGTCCACGACTTGGCCAGTCAGTTTAGCGGTTTAATGGTGCTCATGCTTTGCTTTTGTTGTTACTGGTGCTTCTCCATTCGGCGTTCTGGCAGGCCGCCATGCTGACCAGTTTGCCGGAGCGCACATTCAGCCGTACTAATTCGAATAATATAGTACGAAAGCGTCATCCAAATGGTGCTCACCCTTTGAGTTCAGCTCAACACTCACTACTCACATTTTTTGCTCAGTCAGAGAGTCTGTTGTGTATCTGTTTGCGCTCTTTTCGCGCTGCTCCCGGCAAAGTGAAATTTCCCAATTGAACAGCTGAGCGTTGGGGTTGCTATTGCTAAAGAGAGAACGCGCGAGAGCGCGGAAAGTGGAAGAAAGTAGACGAATGGCTTTGCCAAAGTTGTTTAAAAATTTATATCTTATAGTTGTGATTTTATACGAAGAATCAAAAGCTATAAAATCGGTAATTATTATGATGCGGTTAAAAGATATTCTCGTTGAAGCTTAACTGACAACAATGAAATGTTCTACATTTTCCGGAAAAAGTATTTGTAAAATTTCGGCCAAAATCAGAAATTTTTAGTCAAGATCAGTGCTAAGGCCTCAATAATGAATGATCTCTCTGAATACTACATAAACAAGTGTTAAAAAAGAAATGCATTATATTAAAAGTTATACATGACTAATTTATAGGACTTCAATAATGCTTAGATTAGATGTGGGAATGGATACGAGGTCTGGGACCTGAAGTTTTAGCCTATATAACTTCTTTGAAGATAACTGTTAAATTAAATTAAATTAAATAAATTGTTAAACTATAATAAAAATAATCAATGTTGGAACCAGTGAAGTTAAATACGAGGTTTAGAACATTTATAATATCATTTGATTATAGCTGATTATCCAAAATGTTCAGTTTAAATCATGAGTAGATCCAATCAATATTTTGGATAATAAGTGTTAGTGTAATGAATGTGATTTAAGTCATAAAAATATCATATGATGGTTAATATGAATGGACAAACTAACCTGTGAAATACAAAACAAAAACATCATTCGTTTGTTTTAAGTATCATTTTACAGAATTATTTCTACTTTCATAATATTAGGTGTTATAAAAAGTATACGCGTTTTTTATAACTAGATTTTGTTGGTACCCATATATTGGGCAATATTAAACCGTTTGTGTCAAAACGAACACGCGTTTGAAAGCTGAAATTTCAGGCTACATTTTTTGTGAAGACAGCTGTGTAATGCATTGCTCGTGTTAAAAGTTATAATGATTTGAAAATGAGTGTAATATTTGAAGAAATACGCTGTGATAATTGTTTTTACTATAAAAAAGGTAAAACCGCTGCAACCGCTGAGGATACTGTAAATGAAAACTGAACCCAGAAGTGGTTTGCTCAATTCCGAGGACACCTTTTTTATCACCCAATATTTATATTTCATAATATTGTCATAAAATCCAAGCTGGCAATGATTTGCATGCTTTATGGCTCTCTCAATTACACATAATCTCGCTCTCTCTATTTCGCTTTCTCCCTCTCTCCCTGGCTCTCAAACACACACTCATATACTAGTCAACAAGACAGGAAATCCTCTTTTCTATAGCAAAGTCACCAAGTCTAAAAGATGAAAGAAATATTCGTTTCAAGTATGAAGTGCAACAACAAACAACAACAAACACACTAAGAAATGAGAGCAAGTGCAGAGAAAATTACGAAAGCAGGCGCCATCACCTGACATTGAATATACTCAACTTAGACTCGTACATTATCCTGCGCTGCTCTACTCTACTCTACTCTGCTCTGAAATATCCCAATCGAGAATATAATTTTCCGAAGGCAAAACATTGAGGCCGACAACGATGACGACAATAACGTTAACGTCAACAGACACAAATCGAATTGAGTGGTGAACATTCGCGTTGTAGTTTCGGAACGGAAAAGACGACATAATCCGTTAGCGGTGGCGTTTACAATATTCGATGTGTTGTTGTTGTGTGTGCGGTTCATGCAGTGAAGAAAAAAATTTGTGTTGAAAAAATCAAAAGAAAAAAAAAAACAAGCAAATATAATAATGAAATACTAAATTCAAGAAAAGTTAGAACATATTATATATGTACCCATAAAACACAAATAAAAAGCATGTTAAAGCGTGTTTTTCGTAATTCTTATTTACACTCAAAGACGGAAAGGAAAGCACGTCAAAAGTTGACGCCTAAGAAAATTGCATAGAGAAAAATAAGCGTAGCATACTTTTCGGGGCGAACAGGTTTTTCAAAGCGAGTCTCGTGCTACGAATGCAAGAGAACGCTTCATGCTTTGCTACAATTCAAGCATAATACTTGTTTATTTCGTAGCACCTTTACACCTTTCATGCCCCCTTCACAAATCGAATCGTATCATTGATTTTCTTATTGTGTGTTTGCTGAATTGCAAAACAGCACTCTATTCTTTGCAACATCAGACGGAATTAAACACACACACACACACACACACACACACACACACACACACCCACACCCACAGCCACGTTGATTTTTCCTACTGCAGACAATGGCATCCCCACCCTAAAGTTGACCCTTCGCATTTACGCACTCCATCATCATCATGATCATGATCTACAACAACAAAGCATACACAACAACAGTAGTAAATGTGAAACTGAGAAGTGCAGGCAACAGCGGCATCGACGATGATGAGGCTGCGACGCCGAGATTTCACGCCCAAAAAGGCAACAGTGTTATTCAACGGTGTATTCATAAAATATATGCCCTAAAGGTGCAATAGAAAAAAGCACCAAGTCCAATATAGACTCAAAGACAAACAAAGCGTGCAAAAATTGACCATTGGCGTTGTTGGCATTGCTGCCACTGTGTTTGGTCGTGGGCCAAAATTTGACCAAGCTATTTGCCATTTTTAATGCTGCTGTTTAACCTTTTCTCATCCCAAGCGGCGAATGTAGTGAATGCGGTGGTGGCAGGTAACTCGCTTTGCATAACCAACCAACCCACCAAGCAAGAAACACACGCGAGCGGGCTATCAGACGAGCGAGCGAGCCGAGCACTTCGTTGAATGAGATGCTGTCAAAATAGTAGATAGCATTTTGTACATCGCATACTTTGAGGCGCTACAAAGCTGTGCACCCCCTTCACTGTGCTTGCTTGCTTGCTTGGTTGTTTGGTTGTTTGGTTGGCTGAGCGCACAAGTGCCAAACGCAGTCGTCGTCATTGTAGCTGGGTAAGGTGACGAGCAAGCCTTAGTATTAGCAGCATCACGCCGCGTTATTCCCTTTAATGCATTACTTGGCACTCTCCGGCTTACGTTTTGTGTGCTCAAGCGTCAGCAACATCTGCTGGGCCCCACTGCCGTCGTCGTCGTCGTCGGCCGTTCGGTGTATGCGTCAGCCAGTCTGGCATACTGCTGGCCCAACAATTGCGTCAGTCTGTCAGTGAGTTACTCGGTCGGTTGGTGGCTTAGTCCATTCGTTAGTTCCGTTCCGTTCCGTTCCAATCGTCTGCCTGGCTGGTTGCCTGACTTTTTACAACAACTTTCTATACGCTTCGTGTATCCTTTGGAGGTTTATTCTGTTGTACATTATGATTGTTTGGCATATTTTAATGATGCCATTGGGCTTAATGAAATTATTGTTGGCCAGCATGGTAGGCGTTTGGGTTGGTTTGTACGTTGTTGTTTTTATCCAATGACTGCGCCCGATAATGGTCTGTTGGGTGTTTGCTATATTTATGCTATTGTTTAACCTAAGTTGCCTTTATTCAACCAACATTTCGAATTCTAAAGCAATTTAATTTGACTTGTGCATTGACGTTGATTTTTGTCGTAGTTCCGCCACAGTATGTTTCCAACGAAACCATCTCTATCATTTGCCAGCATCCATTCACTGGCCACTTAGTATGCATGACGTAGTCCTGTAGTGGCTCTTTGGTTCATTGGCTACCATTACTAGTGTTCTAGTGTTTTTTGTGACGTTGTTTCGGACATTTGTGTTTTGATAACTGTTACTTTATTTTCATCGTTTTTATGTACTGTTGGTTTCGAGTAATTTATTAATGTATTATTATTACCTGCCTCAAGCTACACCCTTGGTCGGCGGGTTTAATTTAATAAAATTAATTTAATTTATTATTAATTAAATTATGTTTAGAAGCCTCATTTCAATCATTTCAGATTAAAACCATTACAACATATTGCTTCTACGTAGGCTGTCTCAAAATTGCTCATTATAAGAGCATTATATAAATTATTTTCTTCAATGCAAAGACTTTTATCTTTTTCTTGAGAGTATGGAGGAGGTTAGATTACGTTGCCTGACGTCAATATAGCTACTGCATTGTCGTACAACATGAGTGAGATAGGTTGCGAAATATAGATTTAATTGAAGTTCGCTGGCTTCAAAATTTATATATGAATTAAATCGGGTTTGTGTAGAATGAAGATGTAAATGGCAAATGAAAATGTCTTTAATCGCGTTGAGCGATTTTTGGTATGAGTTTGCGTCACCGACATGCACTTGTTTATTTATTTTGTGTTCATTCGCTCCATAATTGAACATATATACAAATTTTACTACTCCTTTTCTTGTGGTAATTTGACCTTTCCAATTCCTGTACCAATTTTAATGGTGCTCGGTCAACCATGTTGCAGTCTATAGGCATCAGACAGACAAACAGGCAGACAAATATAGATTTTTATATATATAGTTAAGACAGGCGCTTCTCTTTTTAGCTTTTTAAACATATTTAACAATACAACTAATCGATCAAAAAAAAAAAAAAATATTTATTCGTTCGGACAGACAAATGATTAGACTACATGCGAGCGTGATGTGAGCGTGACGTTCTGCAAAATTTACCCTACTGAATTACCAAATATAATACACATTGAAAAAAAAATATATATATACATATATATATATTTTCATTCCTTCAATATAGTCACCTCCAACCAGTTTATATAAAATGTTGGCTTAGTCTATTATACAATATTCCCTCTTGGTTCAAGTTCCTTTTTCATGCTCAACATTAGCGCGTGCCTTTTGACAATTCATCTTGACTTCCCTACCAATTTCTTCAACGATGTTTGTCAGATAGCTACCCATTCAGACTTGCGTGGCTCAGCATATTTTATGCATATTTTAAGTACGCACTTTCGCCTAACAGTGTCTGTATGACACTTGAAGCCAATGCAAATTTTGTCTACTTGATCAAAACGTGATGCTTGTAGTGTAAGCGCTTTAACTAAGCCAATATCTCTTGAAGTGCATACTATGCATTTCTGGTTAATCTAAGCCCAGACGATAATGAAGGAGATTGTTAATTGCTAAAATATACATAGAAGTGTACTTAATTTCAATTGCCTAAACAACAGCAACAAGACTGACGGCCGGGCGAAGATGATGCCGCGATGAAAATGGCGACTACGAAAACTTTCGATGATCCATTCAATAACAGCAAGAAGAGGGCGACAAGTAGCGTACTGCCGATAAGTCGAACGATGCATATTGTATATAAAGATGAATTGAGTTCAACACAATTATTTACTCTTGACTACACACTTGGTTGCATACTTTTCGAGACAACAGTAGTAGTACAAGCAAGCTGCTGGCTGGCTTGGGTGTGTTGAGTGTGTGGTGATGTTGACAATGAAACAACAAAAAAAACCATGCAATTGGGTACATTTACTCATTTTACAAATATGCTTATACCGCCTTTGCAGATTGGACATTTTTCGCTCACATTCGCGCTCTATTTTGAATAGACACTCTCTCTCTCTCTCTCTTTCTCTCTCTCTCTCTGGGTGAGACACTCTGTCACTAGCACCAGCCGTTATTGCAAACTATGAAACCTGCCTGCCTTCCCTTCGTGAATAGTGCGTTGCACATTGCGCTCTGACACGCGTTGCCAACTGTTTGGCAAAGAAAACAGTTGTACTCTTTTACTGCTGCCGTCATTGCTTCTGTTTCTGTTGCCTTTGTCAATTTACAGCAAGTTGTGCGCTCGTTTGACTCGGTTAAATTGTCTGTGTTTGTGTTGATTTCCGCTTTGCTTGTATTAGTGTTACTACGCTGTGTGTTTATAATGTGAGTTGCGCTTTATGCCTGCTTTGGCAATTTCTCTCACGATTTCATTTTTGACTCTTTTATTTATACCCTTCATATTCTATGAATAGTTATATAACTTTGTCATGAAGTTTGTAACATAGTAAAGAATATATCTCAGATCACATATACTACAATTCATATATAGATTCTTGATCAGACGAGTTGATTATAATGAAATTTTAAACACAATTTTCCTACTATTGCAGAATGTAAATTTTTCACAAACCATTCATATGAACACTGAAATGTTCAAGACCTTTTATATATAGGCCCATGGATAATTCATAGTTCCTATTACAAAAAAAGAAAAAAAAAATGTTTTTTTTTTACTTATCGACGTTATTTTAGGATCATACACATGAGATTTCAAGAGCCTGTTTTACTGTATCATATATTCCTTAAAATGTTTCACGAATAAAATATTAAATAAAATAGTTAATTATACATGAACATTTAATTTTGTAGTAGGTAGGTTTTGATGCACAAAACGATATTCCCGTTTTTCTTAATTTAATTTTTTTTAAATGTATTTTTTATATAAATGTATATATATATATATATTTCTTTTTTTTTAATGGATTTTGTCTTAAACTCATGCATTCAACCCCACAAAATTTTTCAAGCCCCTTTCAGCAAGGCTAATGTCTTGTAAATGATTCAATATTCTGGCATTGTGGGAAAATGTACATTCCGTACAGTCTTTTAGCGTGCAGAGTATTCGAACTTTAGCATAGTCGATGTTTACATTCCTTCTTGCCTCATTTTTTTTGCATTGCTTTTGCTGAGAAGCATTTGTTATGGCAAAAATCACTAGTTTCCTTTGGCAGCTGTGTGTGTGTGCGCGCTGGTTTCATGCTATAGTCGTCAGCTGCTTGCGAATGCACTTGGCACTACAACAATATCGCATAAAACAAAAATCACTACAACAAAAACTACGACAAATGAGACCCAACTAGAAAGTCGCGGCGCCTATGTACTCGTATTACACAATTATTATTTTTTAGGTGTGGTCGGATTCTTTGTATGTTTTTGCTTTTTGCAAAATTAATCTTGCTTTCTTCCTTACTTCTGTTTCCATGTTATTTTACTATATGCTGAATAAATTTTATTATACACGCATATACACGTATGTATTGTATAAAACGTGACCACTTTCATTATTGTTATTGAGACCGCCTACGCCATTTTGTTGCGCCAAAGTGTTTTCAAAATGTTTTGCAAAGTTGTCGTGTAGTATGTATTGTCCTGTAGTTTGCGCTACCCCCGCTTTTTAATCAATCATAACAACTTTTCTTTTATATCTACTCACACAAGCGCACACACATATTTATAGCGAAGTGTCAGGGCTACCAGATTAGCGCACATAATGCTTGGAATTGCTATATGTTTAATGCTGTTTTTTTCATCAGTTACTTGTATTAAGCGAGATATTAAACTTCTTTCTCAATCTGCATTACTCAAGTAACAATGCAAGAAATTCTCAAGCCTTATGAGCGCTTCTTGATGCACTGATGCACAATTACTCTTGCTCTTCTCCGCTAAAGCCGACCTGTTCTCTAAAAGTTTTAAAGTTGCTGTCAATAAATTTAAAGACAAATGTTTCAAATACTCTGCCCTTCAACATTCCCATGCTAGTGTAAAAATCGAGAAACTTGTCAACTTATCATACAGATTCCCATAGGGATACCGTGTATTATGGTATTACGGTAGTAACTAGAATGAACAAAACCCGAAATCGTATGCTGTATAAAATTGAAAGTATGTTTGTCTGTCTGACTGTATGTATGTATGTTTGTTATAGACGCTCAAAATGCTGGACCAAATTTGATGAAATTTTCAGGGACACTCCAGCATAGCCTGTCGAGTAATCCTGTGAAGTTTGGTGCGAAAATATACTGGAAAGGTCGGAACATTTCATGTAATTGTGTGAAAGTCTGCATTTTTACAAAACGAAAAAAAAAATAAAGCATACAGCTATGTGCAGCAGGCTGAAATTTTAGAGGTATACTTGTGTTGCCTTAACGAAGTTTTTAAGATAGTGCAGAGTTACCTACCCTAATTTTTCAAAACTGTAATTGCCAACCTACCGCCGGATAGCATGGTCATATTTGCAGAGCTAAGCCCTATACAGCTTTCATTCAAAACCCTAAGAGTTTTAATTTAAGAGCAAATCTGCTGAGAAAGTTTGATATATCTCAAAACAAAAGAAACAAATAACAAAAAAAATTTATATATTGTATTTTTATCCTCAATCTTCCTCAACCTTTTTTAATACTGCAGCTCAGAAAATATCCCTAGTTATAAGCACATTTCTGAGCGCTTGAGTGAGCAAATAATAATAAATTATTTGGCAGCACAAAACATACACACACATATAGAGATAAACACGTGATCATGTTGGTTTCTGTTATTTCTTGCACATGGCGCAGACAATTTGGTTTTTGAAACTTGCAATTGCATACTTATAGGCGAAAACTAGTTTTTATGCTGTCTTTGTCTACGCCGTCGTTTTATAGCACTTTAGTTAGACATATGCGCAATTTTCAACTGAAATGGTTTTATTTGTCTATATAATTTATATACACCATACAAATACACACATGCATACATACTCGAGACTCATTGTCGTCTGCTGAGCTCGACGACGTCGTTGCCATTGTCCTTGTTTTAGTTGCCGTTGCTGTTGGGTAAAACTTTTACATTTTGTGTGCCACTTCTTATTGACATTGCAATTTTGTGCTTTTGGTGTAATTGTGTTTTCTGCTTGCCTTTGGTTTTTTTTCTTTCTTTCTTTCTTTCGTTTTCTTCAATATGCTTTGGTTTAAAGTTTTGCTCATTCGTATTCTGAAATGCTTAAGTCGACGTTTACGACAACTTCCATTTAAAAGTTTCTTTGCAACGAGCAACAGAAGCTAATTAGACGAATTCCATAATAATAATACTAATACTTTTTAATGCATAAAAGTTCAAAAGAATCGCACTAAGAACTAATTGGCAAAATATATATACACAAGCGAACATATATAATATCCAAGTGAATAATATACAAGTGCACGTGAAAGCGAAAGGCATCGCTGTGAAAAAAATGGCTTGGGGCTATTGGAGCGCAACCACCGTTGACCGGGGCCGTTCGCCGCGTCGCAACACGCAATGCACTCCGTTACCGGTGAATCTTGTACAGCAGGAGGAGGAACCGTGCATTACGGCTACAACGGAAGTAGCAGCAACAACAACAACAACAACGCAATCGAACACATGCCCCAACACGCCATCAGCGACGAATACACAAACGAATCTGTGCTATAGTCCGACATGTCGTTCGCGTTGTACGAGTCCTTGTCCTGGTTCACCGTGTCCGAATAGCCCCTGTGATTCGATAACGCCACCGCCACCACCACTGCTTACTTCCTCGCAACAACATCT
The DNA here is from genome assembly GCA_035041755.1 of Cacoxenus indagator. NCBI lineage: Eukaryota > Metazoa > Arthropoda > Insecta > Diptera > Drosophilidae > Cacoxenus > Cacoxenus indagator. The sequence goes on from JAWNKX010000665.1 coordinate 1,621,499, forward strand.
GCATCAGCATTCGAATAAAAATTGTCCAGCCGCACAGCAGATAATCACATTAGATAGCTATGCAGTGCGAAGGCAATCATTGGATCAGTTGGATAGTCCACAGGTGAATATAGAATTTATTCTTACCTACAATACAATACAAGTATATGTATTGGAGTTGGAGTGTAATACAAGAAATCGGTTATGACGACCATGTTCAAGATGAATAGAATATGGTATGGGATATGACTTGCATCTGGAATATAAGGAAGGATGTTTACTGTGCTGTAACGTATGAATTTAATGTGTGACATGAAGAAGCCACACTGTAGAATAGAATGTATAAGCACCGCACACTGGGGGGTTTCTTGTAAGTTCTTATTCCTTACCTTATTTCCGTTACTATTGAGTGTAGTTTAGAGTAACATCGATTAAGGCAGATCCGAAGATTATATGATCCTAGGTGGTGGTGCTGCTCGTGATAAAATAAAAAAAAAACTCTTACTAGTCTGTAGATGTGATTCCAATTTTAAGTTGTAATATTATAGCATATTTTCCTGAATCGATTATAGATAATTTTATAATCTAGTGTTTTGATGTTCTTTGTTTTGGGTCTTATCACCTTAGTGGTAAGATTGGTAGTACCATAAATGACTTTTTGAACCACACCATAAGAACGTCATAACTGATTTCTAACTACTTCAAGCGATATAGCAGACTCTTTAAAACTGAGTTTAAGTGCTACGAACATCACCCAGCATAGCACAACAATAAACGCACAACTCACTTTCTCTTTGTTTTCTTTTCTATTGCATAATAAAAAAAATATAAAAAAATTTTAAAAAATAAAATAAAAATAAAAATTAATAAAAACAAATCACGGCCGGATATTCACATACACCTGGGCGCTTGTCATTCATCAATCATCGCGGACTCAAACCCACTTCTAATGTGTAGTCGAAATATTTTGATATACAGGTGAATCAACTGTCGGACATTATGTGCCGTGCAGCTGTCGTTTCATCCATACAATCGGCGAACAACACGCTCCAGCGTGGTGTCTCCCTGCATGGTCGCAGTGACAATGCGCACGGTGGTAATCATGCTGTCATCGGTGGGGGCGCTGGTAGCACACACGGCTCGATGGGCTGCCTTCCAGGTGGCATTGTCACCGGCAGCGGCGGCGGCGGAAGCGGTATAGGCAGTACAAGTCATTTGGTGAGCGCAGGTAGCTGTCCCAATGGCAGCATTGGCATGCTCTCGGGTCGCATCGATACTGGAGACTATGACGTACCACATCCGCATCCGTATACACATCACTATATGCAAACAGCAGCCTCGATAACGCCACCGCCACGTTCGACAATGTCGTTGATTGGCTCGCGTCCGGGCTCGGCAGGAGCATGCCCGGCTCCTGATTCCGGTTCGGATTCAAGTCAAGATTTTGGTTCGATGTTGGGTGGCATAATCGGGCCAATGTCTGCGGGTGTACATATGAGCGGTGGCGGCAGCATCGGCACAGGCCATTTCAGTGGTGGTAGCGGTTCGCTGGGTCGTTGTTCGAGTCGTTGTCACAATACGGCCACCACAACCACTGACGATTCGGCTTTTGGCAGCTACGGCGGTGGTAGTGGCGGCGGTATCATCGACATTCATCATATGCGCCGCAGCGATGACAGCATGGGCCATCATAGCAGTAGCGCCGGCAGTGGACTTAACGGATTCGAAATGGGCAGTGGCAGTTTGGGTGGCCGTAACAGCGTTCTAGGCACCATACACAATGGACACGGACATCAGCATCAACAGTATCATCATGAGTGCATAATCTATGAACGTTTGCCTATACCGGTGCCGATACCAACGGTGCCGATACCAACGCTGCCGACGTCGGTACATCAACAGCAGCAGCAGCAGCAACAGCAGCAGCAGCAACAGTTGCATTCCGAGGAAGAAATTGAACCGGCTTATGCGTCAGGTATGAATGGGTATGCGAATAAAGTTTAACCAAGAGACGAATACTTTCGATGTGTTTAAAGAGATTATAGTAAAAAGAACTCTCTCAGCGTGAGAGGCAAATTTGTTGTTATCTTATCTGAGTTGCTTTTTTATACGTTCTGGAGTACCGAATAAGATAAACGCAATAGCCGGGCGACGACGTGTTGGCGGTTTCAAAAGTACTTTCAAAAATGCCCAGACTTCAATCTATAAAAATAAAATGTTTTCATCATTTTTCCATACATAAAAGTGCTTTTATTTAAATTTTTTATATTTTAATATAAAATACATTTATTTATTTAAAATAATTATTAACTAGTTTCCTACTACCTCCAGTGGCAGCCTAACCTAATTGTATATAAAAGAAAAAGACAAAATAAGATTATATTATTTTAAGATTATATTTTGGGCAATCCATATATGCATTAAGGTCGTTATTGTCGACCTTTCGAAACATTTGGTTTGGTGTTTGAAATTGTTCAATAGTTAATAATATAGCACTTTCTGTTGGATCAATCAACGGTTTTTAACAATGAGTTGTAGTAGCTGCTTCTCGTTATTTAGGTATTAGTGGTTTACGTCTAATGTGAAGTCTATTATCACAGAACATACTTTTGCCTAGAGATTAACAATTTTTGATGATTGCAAGCTTGTCTTATTCTATACGCACATTTAGATAAAAAAAATATCGGTTAGTTAAACTCTATAAGAGAGTACATATAAAAATGGCAAAAAAAATTTATTGACCGGTTAATATGTTATATGAATAATCGAATGGTACCGACTATTAATTGCAAATAGTTAACCGATTAATCGCCACTTTCGGTTAAATAGTAGTTTTTATGATATGTTATAAAGCTCTTTTAAATTATATAAAATAATCGAAAATATATTGTTAAATTTACAATGCATTTTGTTAATTATTCTTATTTATTAAATGATGAAAAGCCTTAGTTAGTAATATAAAAATTAGTATTAAGAGTAAGTTTTGATTTTGAAAAACCTTAATTTACTAACTTAAAATAGAATTAAAAAAATACGAATTCGAAAATAATAATTTGAAGTTTGAAAAACCTTAATCTAATTATTGAAAATAAAATTGAGAAATAAAAGTTTTGACAAACGCTTTGTTGCCAGTCTGTTGCGCTTTTCGGTAGCGGTTGCTTCGGCTTTTGAAATAAGGTGCTCTGACGGTACTGATGAACCTATTAAAAAGCAAAATTTTTTCATACACTTTCATACACTTTCCTGCCAAGCATCAACTATATTTCTCTGTAGCTCCAGCACTGGTGCGTTGTGAAAAAAAACTCAGTTCATCTTGTGCATAAGTTGATTCCCCATCTTTTTTTCTCCGTTTGTGTGCCAAATACCATTCGTCTTATGTTGTGCCCATAACCATTTCCACTATTAGTTCTGTTAATTTTTTTTTGTTTGGAACCACCTAACTCGTAACTTCGAGCATTTTCCAAAACATTGGGAATATGAGGCTGAGTGCACATTCGACTAGTACTAGGAGCTTCATACTCTTTGCCACCTTGCAAACCATCATCAAAATAAAATTAATTTAATCATTTGTTTCACTATACTCAAAACTGTTAACTTATCTTAAGTGTGTCAGGCTGATTGTCAGCATTGTATTGTCAGTATTTTCGGTACAATTAAACTGTTTTTTGAAAGAAAATAGTACATATGATTTGTATTGTTCTTGTCACCTTATTGCATTTATCTCATCTTTATTATGTTCAAGGCTTTCTTGGCTCTAGTTGTGTTGCTCGAGTCTTACTCAAGCGCCAAACCATTTCGAAAGACACTGTTGTTTGCTCCACTGACACAAGATGTACACCCTTGGCGACACTCACTGCGCCACGCTTGAGCGCTTATTTGGTCGAGAAAGATTGTACGATTACATATGTATGTACCGTACCGTACGTGAGGTGCTCTCAATAGTTGAGTTCGACTGTTATCGCACTCTACACTTTACTGCAGTATTCTGCGTGCTTTGTTATAATTCCTTTAAGTTATTGGCGCCCTAAATCACGCTCTCTCTCCCTCTCTCTGGCTTTCTACGTAGCTTTTTGCTCTTGAATGGAAACGTGAAAGCCCCAATAGGCCGAATAATAGCCAATTCATTTATGTGACAATTCAATTGGCACTTTTCGTCGTCTCTATCGTGTCTTCCATGTACTACGAGTATTTTCTTCACTAATAAGATTTGCGTTTGCTTTGTTTGCCGTCGTGTGTAATCGTTCTCACTCTTTCAGAACGTTTATCGCATCGTTGTTGTCAAAGTAGCCTACAACGTTCGCGCCTAATTGGCCACTCTTTGGACATTTAGTTGTTTCCCGCGTGCGAGTTCGCAACTAAGCAAATTTCAAGTGCGCAAGCCTCGTATTGTTGTTTTCGTCGTGCGTGCTTGCCACTTTGCCTATGTGTGCGAGTTGGCGTGGGCGTGTGTGCTAAATTATCGTTAAGAATTAATTAGTAAATTATTAAGTGGATGTGTTCTTATCCCTCTCATTAAACAACTGTAACCGGTTTAAACTCGTATGCACCAGCTTAATCGGCAAATCGATTTCGTTCATCTATCAAATTTCTATGTTGTCCTAAAACACCGCAACCATCGTGCGAAAAGTGCAACATGATTATTTGGAGCGGTTTCTGTGAAGCGGCACAAATATACAGCACACAAACGGCGGCATTCATGAGTGGCGGCTCATTCCGTTAGTACGAGCATCGCATTTGCGAAATTGTCCATAATTGTTAATTTGAACCGGAAATTATAGGAAATTAACTGGAAGTATTTAATCGTCAGCGTACGCAAACAATACTTAATGCATTAAGCATGAGGTGGTCGCTTGGGAGTTCCACCTCTTATGTTACACTCGTGGTTCGAAGCACTAGACACTGCATCATTGCAGACTACCTCATGCCTTTCTATAGAAATATATTGGTTCCCAAAAATATATTGTGTGTACATTCAATGTATTAGCTTCGAAATAGAGTTACTTATTAAGTGTATAAATAAAATTCCGACATTTTTGAATCAAAAATTCGGGCACACAATTATTTCAGGTAGTTAGTTTACTGAAAAAAATAAAATATGAAAAGAAATTGTGCATTTATTGTGAAAGCATGATACGTGGATTCTTTTTTCAATAATAATTCGAATTCCTCCTCTTCGCACTTTTTTCGCTAAGTTCTTTGTCTACGACATCAAAATCGCCGTTCTTAAACCTTTGAAACCACTCACAACACTTCTCTCACTTAAAGCAGTCACACCATATGTTCCGACAAGCCGTCGAATGGCCACACCTGCACATTGAAGTTCATGCAGCTCAAAATTATGTGATGCTGATGTTGCCAGTTGTCCAAACTTTTTCTTCGGGTAACTAACTGGCTTAAACTTTATCACACCTTAATTCAGGACTATATATAGATAAACTGTAATAAATGTGGGATTCTAAAATGGCTGATTGAATTAAAGTTTTTAGCGCCAGAAATATTTCAAGACTGCCTTTCAATTCTTCAAACTCCGATGTTTGCACTTTGAGTTTTAATGTTTTTAACACAAAAACATTTCTTGAACTGTTTTGCCTTTTGTAGATAGCTGAGTTCGCTGCAAGACAATTCAAGCCTTATCAAAATGAAAAGAGTCTCAATTTAGACTACCATATTGCAAAGTATGACTAATTTCTGTCAGACAGTAAATACTAAGGCATAAATACACACAAGCACTGATCGATTATTATCTACGCATACTGACTCTATTGCTTCAGCATAATATACAATATATGAGAGGACTTCGAATAGAGAAGGGAGATACTCAAAATAACATCAAATAACATTTGCGAGCAAAATGATAAGAAAAGATAGGTTCAAACAATTAAATACTTCGCGTAGTGTAAAGTTTTATAAAATATTCATGGTGTTTGTAACGCGATGTAAGGTAGTCCAATAAATATGTGTATATGTATATGTTCCGTGGCTTGGGACCAGAAAATTTAGTTGGTTTAGATATTTAGCGTAATCGAATATTTGAAAGGTCACAAATTATACTACAAAATAAATAAAAAATGTATATATACATAATATGTATAACATGTATTACATATGTATATCGAAGGTCCTGGTAGCCACGGCCAACTCCTTGTAGCTTAAGTTTATCTATAAACCACAAGTCATAATAATAAATAAATAAAATAAAAGTATGTGATTAACTAAAAAGAAGAAACAAAATTGAAATCGCCTATCCTGAAGGTCAAAAAAATTAAAAACTTTTCTAAGAAAAAATTGAATTTGAATCTGCGGTTTGTATTGGAGATACCTCTGCTTCTGGTTCTCATAAATGAAATGTAAAAATGCAGTGTCTACTTTGCAGATAGACGGATATAAAGACAGAGGGACATGGTTAAATCTACTCGCCTCGTACAGCTGGTCAGGAATATATGTACATATATAGCTTATGGACTCTGTTATTTCCTTCGCTGAGTCTCAGACTTCATGACAAAGTTAGCGATGAACTCGTACATACTGATAGATCGTATAGACGACCCCTCATAAATCGATTAAAATAAATTTTTTTTAAAAATTCTTTTTTTTCCCGAGGTATCGATGGATCGTGTAGGACCGCCAAATCCCATATAAATCTATAGGTACAGTTTCCATATTAATAATTAATAAATTAATAATTATTTGATGCATTAGATATTATTATATAATAATTTTGGTGAGGTTTATATTTTTTTTTTAATTTTTAATTTCTTGTTTAAAATTCGACGTACAGCGTATCAAGATTTGCCATGGCCTAATTAAATATAATTCTCCTGAATGTCTTCGCTGTCTTCGTGATAACCATTTTTGGTGATTAACCTTGTAAAAGTTATGTGCCCATGTGTATATACATAGACACTTAGTTAGTTGTCAATAGTTGACCTCTATCAAAAACAATTCACTTTTCCGTTTCGATGTCTTTTTTAGTTAGCATAGTGAAAGAAATGCGCGCATTCTCGTTCACACACACGCAGTTCTGGCAAATTGAGTTCAATTGATGGTCTCCCCTCATTCTGCTATAACAGAACTTATCAATTGTGAGTTCAACGCACATCGAGAGAGCAATCGACTGAGTGAGCGACTGAGTGTCCACTCCAGACGCAGCAAGCAATTAAAATATTTTTACAACAAAAACAAAAACAACAACAATGAGTATTTCTTATAAAACTTACTTACCACTCGTGCACTAACAGGAAAAGGCGCATTAAATTAAAGCATGTAAAATAAATTAGCAGCTGTTGAAAAACAGTGTGCGCTCTTTGTTTTTCGAATACGCCTGCCTGTGTGCGACGGAAAGAAGAGCGTGCGTCAACGAGAGTGCGCGCCAAAATTGGGAGCTTACGAGAGTGCGACTGGGTGCTGCACTCCATTTAGCGCAGATGATATCGCATCCATTCAAAATAGCTCTGCAGTAGGCATAGGCAAACGACCAGCAAAGATCGAAAGTGCTGGTGGACGCTACGCCGTACAGCAAGAAAGAAAAAATATTGTCTTTTTGCGTGATAAAGCGTGTTTTTAATACACTTTTAAAAATAATTATTTATTAATTATTTTCCGGAACTCATTTTTTAAATGTGGCTCGGCAAAAATCCGTTTATATGTAATGTAATTTCTCAGATTTTACTAATAAATCCCATATGCCTATGTATCCTACCAGGAGTGTGTTTTCATTTTTAATTATTTTCTACCACTTTCTCTTCTCCCAACTGAACTGAATTCAATTTTACTGCATGATTACTAATTAATTGATTGCTTACTTGAACGCTTCGTTCATCTTCCACAGTATTTCCGAATGTTCCTCAGCAACCAGGCATGTCCTGCGAAGGGGAAGACCGTGAGTATAAATAACACTTTTGAATTTAATTTGAGACTTAATAAGAAATTTTAATTATATATATATATATATATATGTATATTTGTAGGCAGCATATATCGTAGAGGCGCGCGTCGTTGGCGTAAATTGTATCGCGTCAATGGGCACATTTTCCAAGCGAAGCGTTTCAATCGCGTAAGTCATCGAAAGAACTAAATTTTAGAAAATTTCTCATTTGTATACACTTTGCGCACACAGAGTAGATGACTTAGAAAACACCATAAAATATAAATATCCTTGAACAGGTTTGATCTATGCATGTCCGTTTGAATGTATGAAATGAAGTTCTTTAGTTATTAGCTGATATTATCATACACTGTGCGTTTCTCGGAACTGGCTAAGCGTTACCCATCAAACAATTTTTTTTTTTTCAATTTGAGCCAACGTCAACTTCAATTTGTCATAACCCGCAGAAATACCGGCATGTGGAATAAAAGTTTCAAGAGCCTTAATTTCAGGATAATATCGAAATCAACAACGTATTATTATTATTATTATTAGCTTTAGGTAATTTATACATTAATAATATTACTATAGCACCAGTAGCTAAGGCCTTTCACTTTCTTAATTATCAACTAGATCGATTAAACTGGAAGTCCTTCGAGCGTAAAGTGTATTACAAAGTTGGCAGTCTTTCTTTGTCAGTCGTTTTAATAATAAACTTTTAATTTCGATGCTTTCATTTAGCGCGCCTTTTGCGCCTATTGCCAGGATCGCATTTGGGGTCTCGGTCGCCAGGGCTTCAAGTGCATACAATGTAAACTGCTCGTACATAAAAAATGCCATAAGCTTGTGCAAAAACAGTGTACGGATCAGCATGTCGAACCGTTGGTCAAAGATCGTGGCGAAGAGTTGACTGATCCGTTGCCAGTGCCGTTGCCGCCACTGCCAGACTATGGTCGTAGCAGCGGCGGCCATGGTAGCGGTGATTCCATGGATCCACTATCAGTACTCGAACAGCAACAGCAGCAGCATCAGCACGATGTGCCATTGGCTCAACATCAGAACGTTGAAGAACAATTGGAGCCGGGCACACAACGTCAATATTCACTCAACGATTTCGAATTGATACGCGTTATTGGACGCGGTAGCTATGCGAAGGTTTTAATGGTAGAACTGCGACGTACCAGACGTATTTATGCTATGAAGGTGATCAAGAAGGCCCTGGTGACCGACGATGAGGACATCGATTGGGTGCAAACGGAAAAACATGTCTTTGAGACGGCGTCGAATCATCCATTCTTGGTGGGCCTGCACTCATGCTTTCAGACGCCCTCGCGTCTGTTCTTTGTCATTGAGTTTGTGCGTGGCGGTGATTTGATGTATCACATGCAGCGTCAGCGGCGTCTGCCAGAGGAGCATGCACGTTTTTATGCGGCCGAAATAAGTTTAGCATTGAATTTCCTGCATGAGAAGGGCATCATCTATCGCGATCTAAAGTTGGACAATGTGCTGCTCGATCATGAGGGTCATATTAAGCTGACCGACTATGGCATGTGCAAGGAGGGTATACGGCCGGGCGATACAACTTCGACATTCTGTGGCACGCCCAATTACATTGCGCCCGAGATATTGCGTGGTGAAGATTATGGTTTCTGCGTTGATTGGTGGGCGCTTGGCGTCTTACTATTCGAAATGCTGGCCGGACGTAGTCCATTCGATATTGCGGGTGCATCTGAAAATCCCGACCAGGTGTGTATAATAATAAAAAAGTAATTATCTGATCATAATTATTATTACCGTGTGTGTCACAACTTATTTTAGAACACTGAAGATTATCTCTTCCAAGTGATATTGGAGAAGCAAATACGCATACCGCGTTCGCTTAGTGTCAAAGCCGCCTCGGTGTTAAGAGCTTTCCTCAATAAAGATCCCAAAGATCGCTTGGGCTGTCATCGTGAGTCCGCTTTCATGGACATCGTCAATCATCCGTTCTTCAAGGTTATCGACTGGGAAATGGTAAGCGCGTCCGTTAAATTTTTCACAGGCCCCAAATGAGTGTAAAATTTTGTGCCGAAAAAGTGCACGTGTGAAAGTTTGTTGATTAGCGAAAACTCTCGACTCTTATCCGATGATAATTTTCAGCATTTTAACCGTTTTTTTTTTTCTTGAAACGCTGCATCAGAAGTTAGTGTCTGTCTCTGAACTTGTGTTACTTTTATTTATTCTTTGATACAAATATTTTTCTTTGTACTTTACATTCGTAAAAACATATCTTTAATGTACCATACCATATATATATATATACATATAAAGATTGCACAAAAGGAAGTTCAACCGCCTTACATACCAACTTTTGATCCTGGCGATCCGTATATGACTACATATTTTGACGCTCAATTTACCAGAGAACCGGCTGAATTGACGCCAGATGATCCGTAAGTTAGCTCTACCAGTTTGAAATGCTGATTGTCTGTGCATTTTGCTTAGTTTGTATTAATTGTTTTTTGATTGTTTTTGCTTTTGGTATACTTTCTTTGACCCATCGGTTCGTTATGTTCTTGATATGAATTTTGATATGTAACTATGCATGCTTACAATTTTCTTATGTGTGCCGCAGAAAAAGACACAACTGCATTGAGTACGACTGTCGAACAGGTAATGTGCAAAGAACAATATATTTATCGTATTGAATTTGAACTATGACACAATATTTTCTTAACACGATCAAGTTATAGAAAAAGTTTATCTCTGCCCCATTGCTATTGATTCAATATAAACCGTATGGAAGCGTTGGCAAACCTTGACCATATAATGTCACTCCGGACCATTTCCGGGACAAAGAGCTAATTGCTATGGCAAAGGAGCATGTCTTGTGTGACTCAGTGCTTTTGCTTTTGATAGTATCATACATCTGTATATTGGGCTTAGCGTTCTTAATGGCATGCTTTCACATGTTGTTGGACACTTTCTGGATTTTGTGCAGAATATGCGTGTTTCACTGGATGCTTAACACTGAATTTATGCTATCTGAGAGAGATCTGAAAAACACAATATAAATAGACCATTGAATGCCATAAAGCCATGAGAATGCCTTGAGTTTCACATATCGCTTTTCTGAGCTCTAAAAACACACTCGTTTCGATGAATTTTAAGGAATCATATTTTGATGAATTTAAAACATTTAAAATTTCCTTGTAAAAGTGTGTAACTTTTTAAACATCTTTGAATTACTATTTAATGGGCTAAGCTCTAAGTCTCGTACAGTTAAAGTCGATTGAAGAAGTATTTTTAATTTGAACTTTTGAAGAATTTTATTCATTTAGTGGTTTTTATGATGGTTAGGATGGTTACACACTCGTATACCATCGGACTTTTTCTGTGTAGCTGAACAACCAAAGAATGTTTTGGAATTCTGTTCTTTAACGAGAAAACATTGGACGGCAACACTTAGAGGGACTCATATATGTGCTATTGTCAAGCAATTTGATAACTAAAAGGTTGATGTGAGAAGTGTCTGGTGCTGCAACTAACGATCTTCTCTAAACAATGGCATCTACCGAATTGTGACTTATAAAAATTATTTTTAGGAGCACCCAGTTTTGCTGGATAGATTATGAATCTCAATTTATTATTGTCCACAGATTATATTATGCTTATCATATATATTTTTTTTTTGCTTTATCATATATTTAGATTCATTTAGATTAGCACTATGTCATATTCAGATATATCAGATGTTATTTCGTTTCTCTCAACTTTCTTTCAAAAATTTTATTATTGACTCATATTAGAAATGGTGACTTTTTCAAGATCCCTGTCGGTAGCAGTAACATGCGTCGATACACTGTTGAAAATTAAACGGTCTGCCTACTTAGGCAGTTGGCAGCGCACCTTTTCTACTAGTTGGGTTCGTCGTCACTACAGTGGTATGGGTCGGCGGCTTTCTCTCGGTCTACACAGTACATACAAGCAATTTGCATGCCCTCAATTATGTACTGGTTGGTTCTGTATAAATAAACTAATTCTGTGTGAAATATTTCTGTACAAATGTTTTATCTGTGTACAAGGCTGCAGTGTTTAATACTCAAAATTATAAGAACCGAATAAGCTCGGTTTTAACCACCTTTCCCATTTTTCAATTAAGCATTCTGTCATGTATCAATGACCCTGTATAACTTAAAGATATAAAGTGTTTTTTGTGCAAAATTTTTTTATTAGGACTCCCCTCTCAATCCAATATCTAAACCACTTATTGATGTTAATCAAGAAAATATATAGTATCTGTATGTAAATACAATTAATCCAGAAGTAAAATATTGCTCAACAAAATTTTGATTGTATATTCCGTCATGCATTTGACTAACTTCAACTAAAAAAAAAAAATAAAAACAAAAAAAAAACAAAAGAATCACATCACAAATTTCACATATGCATTTTTTCTCAATCGGTTCGTTTGAGCTCAATCAAACCAACGTTCTTTATGTTTTCGTTCCTTTTAAGTTTAACATATCAACTACATTTTCTTAATTTCTTCTCTTATGTACGTACTCGAATCTGTGAAAACACTGCTCTCATCAACTGCTCTCATCAACTCCCCATATGCTTCACCACTCAATGCACAATCACCAATCAACCATCAAAACCAAATCGCCAAACTCATTGAACTTCATAGCTCGAGCGCAAACAAGTCTCTCCACCATTTAAACCACGCTTAGACTCAGAACGTGATTTGGCCAATTTCCCGCCTGAATTCACGGGTGAAGCCGTACAATTGACGCCGGATGATGTGTAAGTTGCCAAGTGCTTTTTCTTATATAACTCAGTTTTCTTCTTAGCTTTTCATTTCATTTTCGTATACTTTAATTTTTTCGATTACAAGTACAAGTAGATAAAGTACGACTTAACAGTTTGCTTCTAATATCTTTTACAATATTTTTTTATTACTTAGTGTATTTCATAATCCATTTGATTATTTGAAACTAAGCTATGTTCTTATTTCTGCCTTGCAAATATATGCATGGGTATTACAATTTTAAATGTTTGTTGTCGTTTGCCCACAGTCGCGTCATCGACAACATAGATCAATCGGAGTTTGAGGGCTTCGAGTATGTAAACCCATTGCTGATGTCATTGGAGGATTGCGTTTGACATCACGAGTCATGTGATCTGCATCCGTATAATATGCAGGTAAGTAATTTCAAATGGGTCTAATTTCATAGTAATCCTGGTACTACTTATAATTTTAGTTATTGGGCGACGATTCCAGTGACTACGATTCGGTTGCGGATGATTTAAGTATCTTACATCTGAATGCATCAACTACAACCAACAGTGTAGCGTCGTCTGCTTCAACTTCTAACAATAATTTATTAAATGAGCAGCACTATCAGCAGCAGCAACAACAGCAATTTATACACCAGCAACAACAACAACAACAACAACAATATAATGGTAATATTAACTTACATAATAATCAACTACAAATAAATAATAATAAAAGTCTACTGCAGCACATGTTTTGCCTTCCATTGAACTAATAGCAATTAGAAATTAATTAACTAAACTGACACAAACATTTCTAAGCAATTTGCAAAGCAAAGTGGCAACAGTTGCAACAAGCAAAAAAAAAAAAGACAAAATATGTAGAAAAAAATATATAGTGCACGAAATTCTAAATTCCAATTAATACATTGATTATATTTAGTACATAAGCGTAAGATATTTAGCAAGAAATTAAGCAAAAAAAAAAAACATGTCACAAAAATAGTATTAATAAACAAATTAATTAATAAACGAAAAAGCTAATTTAACGAGTGAATTACAAACACTCCGAATTGTTGTCTTAAAAATTTTATGCAAAAAAATTATATTTACATAATTAAAACAAAAACGTTGTTAATTTCACATGCAAGACTTTCACAAATCGAAACGAAGAAAAGACATAGAAATAAATTAATACAAATTTTTACGAGTGAAACTGTAAAAAGAGAGGGCAAGCAAGCATACTAAAAACAGTAGAATAAACATAACAATTATATAATTTATACTGTAATAAATTAACTAAAAAGTGAGTAAAGAGATGCGTGAAGTTTTTAAATTGAACGTGCATTATGGCAACAGTGGTTGCCGACATGTGGCGAGTGAAAAATGTTAGTTTTAGTGACGCAAGGTTTTTAAACAAAACAAACATCATATAAATTATTTTAGCTAATAAAAATACTGTAACTAAATTAAAAAGCAAAATCAAACACGACTAGAAACTAAAACTAAACATTAAAATTAAAACTAAAACAATTTTACTGAAAACTTTTAAGCAATATCAGCATAACTGCACTTTTTCTTGAAATAAGTTTTTGTTAAAAACAATCTGTGTCTTAAAACATAATTTGTTACAAATTTACACAAATTCGAAATGTTTATTTGAAAATTGCATTAAAATTTATATAAAAATCAAATAATTTTTTGTTTTAAGTTTGTATATTCTCAATTGTGCTAATTTAAAAAGTTAAGTATTTATAGGCTTTGGAACGCTATATATACAATCCGTCTCAGAAATTTGTATTATTTAAAAAAATGATATTTTTGATCTTCTTTTTGTGTTAAGAAAAAATAAAGAAAAAAAAAACATAAATAAAAAGCATTCCAATGTACTTAAAAAAGAAGAACTTAAGAAAAAACACATAACACGATTTAACCGAAAGCTGTTTAAAAAAGAAAACTTTCAAATTCTCGCAAAAACAAATATATTTTATAATATTTTTTATATTATTATAACAAAGTAAAGAATAGTGTTATTTATAAAACTTCTATTATCAAAGAAATGTTTTCTTCCTTTTTTTCAAACTCTGTGTATTTTTGTTTAAATTCTTTTTTGTAAAATTTTTTTAGCAATTTATATTATTATTAAAATTAAAGCAGAATTTAAAAACCTTAAAGCAATTAAAAAAATGTATTCCTGTTGTGTCCATCAAAGCGTTAATATTTGCAAATATTTGATTGGTTAATTGTAGTTTAAAATGTTAATTGTTACTCTCATATTATTTGACATATAGTTAAAATATTAATATTATAACTAACAAAAAGACAAGTTATGAAACAAAATTCGAAGCAAATAAAAAAGCAATCAAAGAATTCTAACTGCGATCATAAAATGTTCACTTTGCGATAAAAAATCAGAAATTATTTTGCAATGATTTTAAATATTTATGAAAAATTTACACAACTTTATTAAGTCAAGGGCAGAACCGGCAAATTATGGTTAAGAAATCATGTGCAGCATGCGTTTGTCAAAAAACTTTTAATTATAAAAAAACACATCTTTTCATTAATATTTTTGCATATTGTCTTGCAATTCTTTTATAAATATATATAAATATTAATTATATGCATACAATTAAGTAAATATTTAAATTATAAAATCAATATATACAATATAAATGAATGAAAGTACTTCAAAATGCATAGTTCTTCAATATTATTGAAATCTGGTTTAATGAATAGTTTAGTTGCAAGTTCATTGATATTCAGCGAATATCATATTCATATTCTTTTTTCGTTAGAACCAATAATCGTTGTTCTAGGGAAGCTGGTACCCAAAGCTTCACATTCGGTTCGCTGGATCGCTGGGT
Source organism: Cacoxenus indagator (assembly GCA_035041755.1). Taxonomy (NCBI): domain Eukaryota; kingdom Metazoa; phylum Arthropoda; class Insecta; order Diptera; family Drosophilidae; genus Cacoxenus; species Cacoxenus indagator. The sequence goes on from JAWNKX010000665.1 coordinate 1,636,967, forward strand.
TTTAGGGCGAAAATGGGTTTATATTTTGCCTATATAACCACGTAAACGAAAGCTTCCAAAGCTACTGAATTAATTATGCTATATTAAAAAAAATCTAGTTCAAATACTAAGGGATTAGTTTGTAGGAACAAACTAAGCCATTTTTCGGGGGATTCTTTTTTATTTTTCAATTTAGCGATTTCAATTCAATTTTAATTTCTGTGCTTTATGTGATTTAGGGATCGTTGCATAATGTATAAGCACAATCGGCATAACAAACAACATTGAAACAAAAGCTAATCACAGACTGACACGCAAGACTCACGCGAAATTCGGGATTTCTCCTTCTTTATAACTCGTAATGCGAAAGGAGCTGTACTCAGATAAGTCATATTTTTATAATTTTTATTTACACATATAAATGTGTCATGCAATTTACTGCAATTAATGTTATACGTTATATCAAAAAAAAAAAAAAATTATTTGCTCTTTTTGGGATTACATAGAAAACAGTGACGTAAAGCAGACATCCGTATAAGCCCTATTCAATTTGAAGTGACTGAACCAATCAAAACGAATAATAGCTCTAATATTAACGATTATTAATGAATTAATAATAATCGATAACTTAATTTACACTCAATTGTAGAGGCCCCTTCAATGTCGTTTAACCGGTTTCTACTATACTTTAATTTTAATAATATCGGAACAAATGTTATGTGTATTAAGCTCAGTTTCTTCAACTATTTCTGTCTAAAGTGCTAATGTAAGACGTGGTACTAGTGTTATCTATAGAGACCTTCAGATACAATGAAGGAGGAGATTACACATCAACAACAACAAAAAACTTCTTTTTATGGAATGAGTAACATCCTTGTATAAATACTTTTGGCTTTTCGTGTATTATTTGCTTAGGTGAAAATTAAAGAAGTGGTGATCTCCACTTCATGGTCTTCAATCAAATAGAAAAAAAAAATTGTTTTACCATTGAATTGATTTAACATCATATCCAACAGTAATGGGATACTGAATTTTCATAGTGGTTGAGATAGCTGCGACTACTGAACAATTTACTCTGTATGCTATCTATAAAAAGAATTGTCCATGAATAAAACTTGGGCTCAGCATTACGCTGCTGTCATGCACTAACAGTGAAAAAATTGACTAACTGAGGTGAGCCTCCTAACAAGGCAAAAACACCATTTACCACCAATTGTGATAAGTATACGGCGACTGCTTTTTTAGGATTACGATATCATCATTGACTTCCATTAGTGAATACAACGCAAAATTATTAAATTGTTGAGTGACGAAGTAAAGGGGAAACGATCTGTCATTGCAATATCTGCTTTTGGCATCGACACGAATTCTATAAAATTATACATCAATAAAAAACCGAACAAAGGAAAATAAACAAGTTTGCTTTTCCTTTAGCACTTCATCTTCCCATATTAATATAGATTAACAAGGAATGCCATAGGTTTTTTAACGAGCATTTCTGTCGAAATATAACACACCTATCGAGAGCAATTTAATACACTAATAACAATCATATTGTATAGCCAAAAATTCTCTGTTTAGGATTTCTATAATATCGGAGCATAAAATGAAAAGGTTTACATCCGTATGACCTTCCCCTAAGCAGGATGTAACGTGCTAATACTACTATTTAAATGTGCTATGCAGTTTACTGCGTTCAATGTTAATCGCTAAGTATCATAAAAAGAAATAAATAAAAAAAAATGTCCGGGGTGTTAAGGTGGCCGATTAGCAATGGAAAAGTAACTTCACAAAATTAAGTACATGTCTTCTTCCATTAGTTAAAACTATTAATTCCGTCTTTGTAGAAATTAGGTTGTTTTTGATTTAAAAAAAAAGACACGCAATGCCGTCTTGCCGTCGTCTAGGGAATTCATTGTTACCACACACCAAGCTAGCACTGCATGCGAATCTGGGTGCATTAACACTTTTCTATAAGCTTGCCGCGAAGGCGCTTTCTTCGAAAAAATAAAGTAAATTGTAACGAACTGTCTCTGTTTCAATTAAAAAGCTCCAGAATGTAATGCCACATACACATGTTAAGAGGCTTTCGAATGACGCTCTCAAAGCTTTAATGGAACTCACCTTGCGCTCTTTGGTTGCGTGGCTACGTGGAAGACACTTGGAAGGCAGCTGATCAAACTTCTGCAAGTAAAGGAGGTATTGAGAATTCGTGAACTCTGCTGTGCCGCTTTTAGACTTCAAGCCCAAGAGAAAACAGTAAGTCAAATATAATTAAATTAATAATAATAATACGAATTACCCGCATAGTAACTCGAAATGCAACTCTGTTTGATCCTTTGCACTGCCAATGTGCAATCTTAACTGATTTCAACATAAAGAAGTTCTCCACGCAATGGGCGCCACTGTTGCACACACTCGTCTACTCGTATAAGCGCAACTGTAGGCTTACTTCAAATGGATATTTGGCGCTGTTCAATTCGAACAAGCGGAGTTGTTTTTTTATTTCGCCGGAAATATGCCATTGAAAATTATCCAAACTTACTGGAAAGAATAATAATAATAACAAGGATATCTGTTTCCTAAGCTGAAATCTGCATTAAAAGGAACAAGATTTGAGTTCGTTTAAGCTGTGAAAAAGAGAGCGGCACGCGTACTGAAGTGGCTGACAGAAGAAGACTTCCAAACACTGTTTTGAACAATGAAAGACTCAAATGCAGCGTTGTAGTGATATAGGAACGATAAATATTGAAGATGAGAATAAGTAAATATGTATGAAATCAAAATAAAACGCTTTACAGCGCCAGTCTTGTTATTTAATAGCCAGTACTTTTGTCGAAGTTTATTTATATTACAAGATTCCATGAATTAACAAACTATCCTAGTATGTTTTAATACACTACTTTATTTTTTAATATCTATTGAAATTTGTCTAGAACACTAACAAAGGCTTTTGTGGTCAACACTCATTTCAATGAAAAATTAACTAAACAATAGTCAATAATAATAATAATAATAATTCAATAATAAAACCACAATCCAAATCTCAAATTTGCTAATTACTTAATCACGTTGTCAATATCGAGACCGGCTCCTGCATAATTTCCTGTATTTTTGCTTCCGGTACAAATTGATCGTTGGCAAGGAGAGTGTGTACGATGCCCGCATGTTTGTTGCCGCTGGAGCGCGCTTGCAGCACAAATTCAATGCCATTCACAGCAAAATGTGTGTCCGTGCCGCCATCGACAAATTCAGCCTATTTGGATGATATACATATATGATTAGATTAGATTCGATTCGATTATATGACAACAGATAGAATTCACAATCTATATACCGTTTCCTCACACAGCACATCATTCACATACAAACTGAGCGTATCCAGTTTAAGCATAATGCGATATTCAACATCGCCGCCACCGCCGTGTGCCATAGCACCCGCCTCACCATCACCCAAGCTGTAATTGGTCAACCACAGGCGATATTGTTTGGTCAAATCTTCGGTGTATTGCTCGTGTGGCTTGCCATCGATATAGAGCGAGTATTCGTACTTGAAACCGGGTGCTGGATCGACGCGTATTATGCAGCGCGCTTGGTCAATGTGAAACGTGTCCTCGCCGACCAATTTGAACATCCAATCGCGACGCAACACTTCCTGCAGTTATAAGCGAACAACAATGATTGGTGGGAGCGGGGGGGCAACTTACACGTATTTGTAGAGTCTAGTCAGTTTTCGTCTTGCTTACCCTTCCATTAACCCAAATCATGCGTCTGCCACTTGATGTGCCATGATCCAATTCAATGCGATACATTTTACCATTGATAGGTACACACCATTTGGCCACGATATTATTGCGATTGTAGCGCTTCTCTTCGGGCAAATAATCCAGGCTCATGATCGGGTGTGTTGGTAGATTCTCAAGACGCAGTGTCGGCGATAGAAAGGACATTACGCTAGAGCAGCGAAATGAATAATGCTCTATTAAAATGTTATTTAAATTTATTTGCGCGATTTGTTGTAGTAACAAAATTAAATCAATAAAAAGTATTAAGTATATATGTAGTGAAACAGGCAATTACATTAAAATTGTGAAAATCTGCTGTCTTAAATAATTACACAACCAATTCAATTCTCAAACACACTGTAAGGAACAGCGTAAAATTGTAGCACTGTTTTAGGGGCAAAGTTAAACGAACTTCTACTGGCAGTAATACTTTAAAGCAATGCAAATGCAAGACACAAAAACAGTGCGCATTCATCTAATACTTGTATTGCAAAAACCAAGAAATTAGTGCAGTAGTAAAATAGGGGAAAACCAAATTTCAATCACTTTTGAAAATAAAATAAAAAATTTAAAAGAAATAAAAAAAAAACAATAAAACATTTTTTTTTGTCAAGTAGAACGCGTTTCTTTGATTGAGCTGAAGACACAAATCAGATTTACTACGTACTTTAGAGTAGCGCGCCAAACTGTATGCTTTGATATTTTTTACTTAGTTCACTGCGGTCTGCACGTTGTCAGCGTTGTTGGCATACTGAAATCTAAAAGAAAAGTCAACAGAAGCATATGAAATAATGGTGTTAGTTGTGTTGAAGAAGTCATTGGCAAGGGACGATAGACGAGTTAAGTCTAAGCACGACTCGTTTGTTTTTGTTATTGGGCTTGTTATTGTTGTATTGTATTGTAGTTGTGTCGCGCAATTTGTGTTCGAGTTGTGTACACTTCACAGAGTATGCTACACTTATTCTTAGCTAGTTTTTGTCGGCATTTACTCTTCTGCAAACTAGTTAGCTATTTTTCATTTTATTTTATTTTATTTAAATTTTTGTTTTGTTTTTGTTTTTGTATACTTTCTCTTTGGCGGTTCAATTTTGTAGCTAACCAGGCGCAAACAGCAAACCATCAAATACAATGAAATTAACTCGCACTTGGAATTGGTCTCATTTGTCGCATTCACAGTCAATGGTGTGTATGCGCGCTAGCTTACATAGTCGTATGTGTAACCGATGTTCATATGGCGGATAGTTTCAGTAGCGTGGCATTAAATAATAAATAATGAAATACACACATGTACATGCATGACTAAATTTGATATATTGGTGTGTTCGTTAACGTTAAAGAGCAAAGGGCAGCGAGGTTACTGAATATTTGAGTAGAATTTTGTGTTGCTTTTAGCTTTTTTTTTTGGTCACAAATGGTCTGTGTGTGTGTATGGTATTCGTGTGTTGCCACTTATTGTTGTTTCATGTGTCTGTGTCATGTGCTATTCAGACTTTCCACTCAAGCACTCACAGACTAAAGACCTTTAGGTGCAATTGTATCTGATTTACGAAATTACAGCATATCGAGAATTGCAGGTAAGTAAATGTTGAAAAGATGTAGTACATAAACATAAAAATGATTGGCGTTAAAACTTGTTTTGCAGTAAAGGCAAGTGTTTGGCTTTACTTTCTGTAGCATAGTTTAAGGGCTTATGCCAAAGCAAGCTTATATTTGTAGGTACGCCATTTGTCTTATGACCAAATAACTTAAATCTAATAGTTTTGTGGCGTTAAGTTCCGCTGCTACGTGTATAAGCAGCTTGAGTTCTATTGCTTCTAACACATTCTACTGACGAAAAGGCTCCGCTTAGCTGCATTCAACACATGTACACACTGCTGGCAAATCCTGAATTATAAACTTGTGCATGCTTCGTCATCATCATTATACGCGTTGGTCTTAGCAAGTCTTAGCGCCTAAATGTATGTTGAAAAAAGTGTCAATAATGATATTGTTTTAGCGTCGATTTCGTGTACTTGGGTGTTTTTTAAGTGAAACTGCTAAGGCCGCATTGACTGGTAAAATTTTCAATATTTCGACGCCGGAACGGTGCGTTCTATGTCAGAGATGGAAGACGTACAATTTTTTTTTTTTTTTTGTGCGCGAGTTAAGTCTTTTCCCAAAACAGAACAAAGTCTTCGAAGTAGTTTCAATGTTATTTTATTGAGGCCAGTAGTCTTAAAACTAATCTTACTTTCTGACTTAAACTCTAACGAAACCTCGCTTTACAAAATTTGTCCTTGTTGTTGTTGTCTTTTATGATGGTTAGGCTGATGTGTCGAACATCGTCTGATGCTCCCGTTACTTCTTGTTGTTGTCTTTCGCATCATCTGATTCTCCCGTTGTTATTTTGTAAAGCGTGGGTGGTTTGAATATGAGTTAACACTCATATAATTCGCGCTGCTCAGTGATTGAAAGAAAGAAAAAGAGAGACAAACTGTACTGTGCTCGCAGTTGTTGGCACGCGCCACTACGTTTTTGCTTAGAAGCAAGCAAAGAACATGCATGATCGAACTGTTTGCTTCATTTCGGCTCGCTCATGAGTCATGCATGACACACGAGGTTCGATCTACTCGAGTATGCACAAAATTTGCGACTGTCGCGAGCGACACCAAAGCAGAATCAACGATAGCTTCGGCTGTGAGGCTGTGTCAAAATAATTATAATCAAGCAAGGCGGCAAGCGCACGGCTCAGTCGAATTGCAACCTCAAGACGGGGGAAGTGTGTTTTGTTGTTTTAATTTTCTCTTGTTCTTTGGTCCTATTGACAGTTAGCTTAGGTAGATTATTGCTAGTATAATTATTGTTTGTATTATTCTTAGTATTGATTTTCTCTCTGTAATTTTGGTTCTTTCCTCTAGGCAGCTTCGTTTATTTATTAGTTGTGTCATAATTTCTTTTAAATTTGTTTTTTTTTTGTTTTTTTTTTTTGCAAATAAAGTAGCAATAATAACGGTCCGCAAAATGTGCTTATGATAGCATATGCCATTGTTGCCACATCACCCACGCACAAGGACCGACATTAGGTGCAACCACAGCAAAAGCTTTGCAATATAAACAAATTAAAATGAGCACCAAAAAAAAGTCAACTGCGGCTTTGCCGAAACTGTAATACTCTGCACACACTGCACAACGATATGACATCATACGATTTGACTTATGTTTAGTGTATGCTAACTATTCGTATTGCAGTTCAACACTGAGCACCATGAATTTATGTTGTGTGTGTGTGATGTGAGCTAGTAATCGTATGGTCTTCAAGTTTTGTTGTTCTGTGTTAAGATTTAACGTTATCCAAATTTCAGTTGGATACCACCGGTTTGGTGGCAAAGTGTTTGAGACTTTTTTGACAAAGGCAAAAGGTGAAATTCGTGAAAGGAAGTTGGGAGCAGCAATCAAATGAGGCCCATTTTGATGAGGCCGAAATAAATGGTCTTCGTTTGTCTTCTCCTAATGCTTTTGGTGCACCATAAACTGACTTCCTTCGTCCTTACCCCAACTGTTTGTGGTTTTTTTTTAAATTTTTACTTTGATGTTTTCCTTGCCAAATATTAACGCGATGGACATTCCCTCTTCTGAAGTGAATTCTGTTACCAGAGTTATATGCTTTACAAACTATTCTATTATATAACGATCGCTATCTCGTCAATTGACGTTGCATTGCATTTGCATCTTTCTTTCGTCAGTTATAACGACAATTTTGTAGTCATCTCCTGGCACCTGTTCGAGGGTAATAGAATTTAGAGAGATTCAGAGCGCGAGTGCACACCAACTCACCGAAGTTTCAAAGGAATCAGATTAAATGTATAGCAACACATACGGGACAAACTATCCTAGTACATAGAAGGCTCCAAAAAGACCGCTACAGTAATTCGTTCGTTGTGAAAGTGTTGTATCTCTCATGAGTATTGAATTAGCCTAAGTCTAATTTCTAGCTGAGACATATTACGACTCCATAGCATTTGTCGTTGTGGTATGCAGTGTATCGATAATTACTTGGAGCTGGCACACTACATCTGGGCTAACTGTGCAAGGCTGTGAGGTAGCTTAAAGGCGCCTAAACTCATACAACAAAATGAGTGTATTTTACGAGTCCTAGTCGATGCTCTTATTAGTGGGTCTTCACTATATATATATATATATTTTTTTTTTTTTTTAATTCCTTAAAGAATGTAATTTTTGTCTTGAAAGTCTTAGTGGTCTCAGGGTTTGCTGGGTAACCTTGCCATACGTTTAGCTCCCCACTCAAAAGTGCAAACTTTGTTGCAATGAGTAAAAAAACAACAGCTGTTGAACTCAGACAAGGCCAAAGCCAACTGCAATGGCGCCATCGTCGTTGCCATAGCCCATAATTATTAGTTCCGCTAGTTAACAGTTACAACAAAATAAATACTCACACAAATAAAGTCGCACATATATTAGTTGCTTGTGTGCATTTCTCTGTGTGTGTACGTCGTGTGCATACCTTGCCAACATACAATCACGCCAGAGTCGAGTCATTTAGAGTTTTTTTTTAGTTGTAGTTTTTTTCTTTCTTTTCTTTGCCAACATTTAGGCGAATAAATTTTGACTAAGCCATAAACCTGACAATTTATTGGCAATTTCCTCCACAAGAAAAATAATCTAAAAAATTAACAAACAAAATTCTAGAAAAAATTCTTGCCGTCCGCAAAACTGAACACGTGCCAAGAGTTTGGTTATTATTGCCACCTAAAAGCACGCAACACGAAAATACGCAGCAAAGCAGAACAGTCAAAAGCGGAAAGATCATTGTCGAGTTTAACTAGTGTCATAGTTATGGCGTGTCACAAACAACGCTAAAAGCAATTATCTATCAATCAATTTATCTATTAATAAAAACACGCCAAACTTTCAGACGTCAACTACACCAATCGCATTAATCAAGTTACAATCATCAAGTGCGTGGGCGCGTACGAATCCGGCCATTTAACTTGGATTTTACCGCATACACGTAGGGTATCAGTAAGTAAGAATCTGCCAGACTATAATGGTTGGTACGATGCGTACATACGAAATATAATAAAATGCGAAGATAAGTGAGCTTTCTAGAAAAATAAAAATGCGTTTGTGTGCTTAGCACCAACGAGCTTTTGATGTGAAGCATATGCAGTATGTAAATGAATGAATAAATATGTATATAAATATATAAAAAAAAGCAATAACAACAACACGTGCACTTCCTCTTGCTGTTTATTTTCGATCAAACGATTGTTCTATCAGTATCAACGCATGCCTTCATTGCTGTTGTTTTTATAACGGCCGTCTTCGTTTCAGTTCCAATGCTGCGCTCAAACGACTTCTCTCTCAATAACAACACATGCACTTGTTGTTGTTGTTTTGGCGGAGTATCATTTTTATTTTCGTTTCTCTGCTTCAAGCAAAAAGTACTTTTCGTTGTTTTCACAGCTCACGACTTCGTTTTCGTTTCACAACTCAACGCTCGTATGTCACACGCAGATGGATGACGCTATGATGTGATGACGCGTTGACGAAAATTTCACTCTATCGTAACCAAAGATGTTTCACATTCTGATTCTTACTCTTCTGTTGTATATTTCTAAAATTATTTGCATAAGTGCATAACAATCTTATTAGTAGAAATTTTTCAATGAAACCAATTCATTCAAGGCTTTGTCATTGTATTAAGTTATGTTTTAATAAATTACTAGCTCATCACCAGGTGATCAATGATCCCCCTGGTTTGCTACGTTATTAATAATATTGGCATCACATTGTCTTTATAAAATGAAATCCAATATGGATACGCTCTAGAGGCGTTCAGGCAAAATCCAACGTACGTAGCGTCATACCACTGTTCACTCTAAGTATTGTGCTATTGTTCTGTCGCAATAATGTATGTCCTAACCAGGGTGAAACCAGCCTATCTAACGATGGCATAATTAACACCAGTTCATGTCCCTTGAATGAGTGCACAATCCAACGCTTGGTGAATTTTGCTTCGCAATATAAATTTACGATAGAACGTTTTACATCTAAAATTTCCAACATAATTGCTGGCGCGGTATTCTAAGTTGTAGTAAGTTGAAAAAAAAAATTGTATCTTGACTACAGCGAAAGTGTAATACTCTTCACAACAAAAAGTGTTTCTATACTTGGGAACAGCTTCTTATTCATGCGTATGCTCAAATAAGCAGCAGGCAGTTTTTCGATCCATTTAACTAAAGGTAATGGATCTTAATATTTTTGGATTATGTTATTAAAAAAAAAAAACATTTGTCAAAGTTCCACAAACAAAAGTATTTTGCTACTAAGATCTTGAGTGCGTGATTGGCATAGGAAGCACTCAATTTCCAAAACATTACATCAACTCGTTTCGCTGATACTTTATAAAGAGTTCGATGTCTCCTATACTGTCACTGTAAGACGAATTATACTAACAGAATGTGAAGAGTATTATGAATGGCTATATATATATATATATTTTATAAACGAACAAATGTTTATTCAGTAAATTATTTATCTTGGGTATTTTTATTTATTTAGTACATAAAGCTTTCTTCTCCATTTAACCCATATTAAATTTTAATAAATAGTTTTTCCGTTTTGTTTTTCATGTTTTTGATTCGCTTAAATAAATCTAAATTGCAACGCATTTTATATATGTTATATAAATACATATATAATAAATATATCGATTTTTGTATATATGTAACTCTTCATAAATAATACTGTTACAACGCCAATAAAATTATGCAATCTGAGCGAGTAGAAATAAGATTAAAAATGCTCAGTTGAAGTAGAATTTCCAATGCGCTAACAACTAACGTGAGTATAAATTTGATAATAGCAATAATAAAAAAATTGCAAAACAAATTTGCTTTCCTGTTTGTTCTTCATAAATTTGATCTTTTTGTTTTTGCTTATCTCATAGTTAATAATAAAGTTAATTGCACTATATTTTAGTGAGAGTGTATAATGTGTGTGTGTGTGTGTGTGTGTATAGTAATTCATAATTAAATTAATATGGTGTTTACTTCTTTTGATTTTATTATTACTAATTTATTTAATTGAAAATTGCATTTAATTTCGCTTTTTGTTCATGGCTAAACTTTGATTATTTGTATTATATACTATAAAATATTTGCATTGTTGTTTTTGTTGTTATCGTATTCTGTATAAAAGTGTACCTTGGATAATTTATTGCTTTAAACAATTTTCATTGGCTACTAAGAATTCAACTATTAAATTGCTAAAGATACTTTTTCGGTTTACCGCAACCTTTATTTATCCTTGTAATTCTTCTTGTTTCTTGTTTGTTAAAGTCTTCGATCTCATTGAAGTTGATGAAATAATTGCTATGCATGCATGCGTATGGCTGTATCGATTTGAGTGTGATAGCGGAAGTAAGAGAAAAGGCTAGAAAAAAGTGTATGAAAAGGCTAGAGCGAAAGAGATTTGCTTTCACTGGTTCCGTATTCCTTAGCCATGTCATGGCGCTGGTTTGCGGCTCTGTTAGTTGTTTGCCGAACTACTTGCGCGATAACATTATGTTAACTGCAGCGCCACAATTTAACAGCACCTTGCGCGCTTCACCCAAACTCACATTGCTCAAATCGTAGCCATCGATTTCAAGTAGTTTATCATTCAAATTCAGCAAACGTGCTGCATTCGTATTAGGCGTTATGGACGAGACAAAGATGCCGGACTATAAATAGAGATAATCGTTTAGTCAAGTTAATCATAAGGGAATTTTATATATGTCTGATTCAATATTTCGTGAATAGCCTACATCCACAAATCTTAATATTACCAATTCATGCCTACCTGATTGATTGATTCGGCAATTTCGAAGCCAATATATTTCTCCCACTTTAATGAGACTTGTTTCTGTAAAGGATAACAAATGCGATTCGATTAAAATTCTAAGCAAGACAGAGAAAGAGAGACTTGAATACTTACAACAGTTGGATTCTTATGGACGCCAAAGATCCATTTTTTATTGCTTCCCATACCAGGGACACAGCCAATCGTTGGCGTTGGCGTTGCTGATGCGCGCTGCATGGCGTTGCTATTGTGTTGTTGCTGCTGCTGTTCTCGCGCCATTGCCACGGATGAATTTCCACTTCCGACCGACAATTGTGATAGCGAATCATTGTAAGAGTCTTCCCCACCATTCATTTGTAGTGATAACTCGCTCACATTATTCTGATAGTCTAGCTGTCCGGCAGTTGCACCACCAGTTCCTAATCCTACTTGCCCCACAGCAAGTGGTGTTGGACTCTCGTGGCGATTATTGATGGCGGTCGTTTTGAAATTGCTATTTATGGCATCCTCAGGTTCATATTTGATAATACAATTATCAAAGTCCATGGAAGACGTTTGGTTATTGTAATATTGCTGTTGCTGGTGCAACGGCGGCGATTGATTTTGATTGCGGTAACGAAGAGATTCATAAAGAGTTAGATCCTCAGGCGATTTCTTGGTGAAAACGCGCGCTATATGATATGGAGGTGGTTCCATACGTGGTGTGCTGAGTATTAATGGACGATCGTGTTGCAGTTGTTGGTGTTGTTGCTGATTTATCTCCCCCTGCTCATCAAATTCGTGTTCCTGTTGGCGCTGCTGCTGTTGGTGGCCATTCAGGTGTGTCGTTGGCAATGGCTGGGGCGTCATAATACGATGACCATCTACATATAAGTGATGTTGTTGTTGCTGCAGTTGCTGATAATGATGTGCATCTACATAATTGATGGCAGACGGAGGCAGCTGTATATATTGCTGATTGCCAATATCACCGTAGTGCAACGCTTGCTCGAGTGCGTGTTGCTGCTGCTGCTGTTGTTGTTGTTGTTGTCGATGTTGCTGATAGGTGACATAGCCATATGGATCACTATTTGGCGTATTGTATAGTATTGCACTATTATTGGAAGATTTATGGTTATCAACCATATCAATCGACTGAGTATCACAGTGTATGGTGCCATTGGGCACAACACGTGCTTCACGCACGCTTGAAACCTCAGCAGCAGCGCCATCACTGCCACCAACATCCTTTGTGTCCACATTACGCTGCGGCGAGCGTTGAGTACTACGCACATATTTAGCCATCTGACGCAGTTCCTTTGGATATGGCGTCGGTGAGCGCATCAAACGCACCGAGCTTGTTGTTGAATCACCCGTTTGTGCATCGACAGCATTTTGCGTTGCGTAAAGACTTTTATTCGTTGCTGCCGGCAATTGGGCATAATTCAATGGTGGCGTCGCACGTGCCCCTTGATGTGGTTGATCCGCTATGGCAGTTGCTATTGTATTCGTTTCACTAAGTATGGTCGTCTCTTCGGCAAAGCAAATACGACGGGTTGGACTAACGGCCACATGTTGTGGTGGCTTTAAATTAAGTAATAGTTGTTGTTGTTGCTGTTGCTGTTCATTGAAATTCTGTTGCTCTGCCATTGCGGTGTGCTGTGCACGTTGCGCATAGATTAATTCACACTGTTCCCGTTCCTCTTCAAATTGTTGCTCCAATTCCTGTTGCTGTTGTTGCATTTGTATCGTGTTCATTTTGAATGTCACCTGCGGCAACATGAAGCATGTCAACTGTGTCTTTGTATTCGCATCGAGATATTGCAATGGAACGAGAGGTTGTGATTGATTATCGCTTAACCACAACGAAGTCAGATTCACCAGACTGAGCATGGAGACGGGCAGGCTGTTTATGTAGTTATTCACTAAATTAAGCACTTTCAGTTTGACCAGATGACCAATATTTTGGGGCAATGCACTGATTTGATTATTGGCAACGCTCAACACGCTCAAATTGCCGCAACTGCACACTTCATCGGGCAACATGCGTAGCTTGTTGCCGTCGGCAAAGAGATAACGCAGCTTGCGTAACATGCCGATGGTGGTTGGCAAGCGCATAAGCTTATTGTGGCTTAGAACGAGCTGAAAATATATTGAACAATATTTACATAATTTAAAACTGATTAATTTCAATTCAGACACTCTACCTCCTCTAAATTCTCAAGCGAAGAAATGCTATCCGGTAACTCAGTCAGCGTATTTGATTCACACTTTAGCGTGACCAGTGACTTTAACATGCCAACGCTAAATGGTAGAGCTTCGAGGTTATTTGTGCATATAGAAAGCACCTCAATGTTGCGCCAGTTGCTGAGCTCATTTGGAAAGGTGTCAAGCAAATTTCCATTTGCCTCGAAGTGTTGCAATTCACGCAATTTCCCAATATTGGCGGCAACGCGGCGTATCTGATTGAAATCTATCCAGAGCTCACGCAGTGAACGTAATTCACCAATGACCTCAGGCTGCGGAGAATTGCAAAGAAAGGTTGGATGTATATTGTAACTTAAAGAATTGATGGTGTATAGGTATATTAACTTACCAACTCAGTGAACTCATTGCCGCCGATATCAATGCGTTGCAGATTCGTCAATCGTGACATGGATTTTGGCAATGTCATCAAATTATTCAAACGCAGCTCGAGTATTCGCAGATTCACAAGACGCCCAAAATTGGCAGGCAAAAATTCCAAGTAAGTTTCGTTTAGCAGCAGTTCCTGCAACGATATGAGGCACGTTATGGCATCCGGCAGACGCTGCAGACTGTTGCAGCTTAAGTCTAAATGCGTTAAATTGCGGCATAATTTGATATCATCAGGAACATTAGCAATTACTGTGAAAGAATGCAGAAGGTTAATATTAAACGGTAGAAGAAGATATAATTCTGTCAAAAGTGATCATTTACATACAATTACGGCTTAAATCCAAATGCTGTAATTGACGTAGGGAACCAATGGCGTTTGGTATGGTCTCAAGATTATTGCTATTTACTAACAAAACACGCAGTCCCTGGCAGTAAAACAATTGCGGTGGTAGAGTCGTCAACTGCAAATTAAAGCACATTTGAAAATGTCGAGTTTTACTGTTACATTAAAGCAACTCACGCGGGTCGATGTCAACTGCAGCTCCTCAAGTGTACGTTCGTGCTGCCACACCTCCGGGAAGGTATCCGTTAGCGGCGTATTGCTGTAGTCCAAGCGATCGATAACCTCATTTTGACGAAATTTAAAGCACGGAAAACAACGCTTGAGTGGCATCTTAAATTTGTATGCAGTGGCTGGCTGTCGGTACGTCCGCCCGTTCACCAGCAGATTTGGTTCGTTATTAGTCGCTAAGTGTTATTATGCTACTGTTTTTTTAAGGCACCAGCAGTTGGCGTCGGCTTTCAGTCGGCGCACAACAACGGCAACTACATCAAGCGAATACATCTGATGGTTATGAGCAACAACAAAATTTGGTAAACAAATCAATGTTTTTAGAAAAGACCAAACGAAAATTAGTTCACTGCATCTCTGTGCCACTTTACCTATGTATTTTTCAGGATGTGGATTTCGTCGACGGACTGTGCTCGGACGTTGTGTCGATGACTCAGCGCTGCAGGCTGCGCCGCACAATCACATTCGATTAAAGCATACACATTGATAAATGCACTTTTTATTGCCTTTATATATTTTTCTTGCTTGATAAATGCTGATTCCTCTTAATTGCACAAATGCTGAACGGTGGCTTCATTGATCTTTGCCTAGTCAGCGACAAAAATCGAGCATAGAATTTCCCAAACGCGGTTATGCGAAAAAATGCGTAATTTACGTGATTATGTTAACTGTTTTACGAAATTAATAAGTTTAACTTATTAATTGCTACAAAAACCCGATATAAACAAACATATTTTCGGAATTACAACAAAAATTAACAAAAAAACCCTTTAGGCACCACAAAATGTACTAAAAAATTCCAAGAACGTAAAAATTTTTCGCCCATTGCTACAAAATGTACGACAAAAATAGTGCTATATCTTCTCCAAATTAGCAACACTCATCGTAATGAAAAAATGTTTTTTGATTGATATATTTAATTTTGAATTTTGTTTCTCCATTTACATATTTATGTATTTATTCAAATCTGGCAGCAAATAAACACTTGGAGTTTTTGCGTGGGTCTCGGTCGAAGGTTTCGAATTGTCACAAGATGAAAATTCTTAGACCTCAATCTTGTTCTAGTGAAATAGGAGTACTGCTTGGGAGAAAGTTATGTGAATGGTATTTTATTCCCACTGGAATCCATCAACATACCTTTCCCCATGGGTCTTTTATTCTATTCATCACGAGAAACCCATCAACGACTCAAACACTGCACAATACCCAACTCGCACTATTCATCCACCTGTACCACAGACATAGTTGGACACTGGTACTAAAAGTCATTGTTTTTTTTTAGTTTTTTGTTCGGTTAGTCGCTACAAAAGCGAACCAGTTTTATAGACGGAAAGGTTTCATTCTGTTGATATGCCTAACAAGGGCGCCCCTCGCCGTTTCTTTTTCCGTTTATTTTTGAAAAATCAGCTGCTACATTAAAACATAGTCAAAGAAGTATGTAATCCAAAGCATATGATTTACCAAATATTAGCTTACGCTGATATCATTATTTATATACAAAAAAGGATTTGTACATATAAAATTTCTACTACTACTTACAAACTAATTTTTTGTTTGTTAAAAGTAGCACCGGTTGTACTACCACCGTCCGCGGCCACCGCCGCCACCACCACCTCCACGCCCTCTGAAGCCACCGCCGCGACCACCACCACCTCCACCACGGCCACCACCAAATCCACCACGACCACCGCCGCCACCGCCACCTCCAAATCCACCGCCGCCGCCACCACGTCCACCGCGAAATCCTAAAAATATATATGAATTAAAACTATTAAATCAATAATGTTGCACTTTAACTTACCGCCACCGCCACCACGCCCTCTACCACCACCTACCCCACCGCTGGGACCTTTCTTTTTAGCACCTTTTGGCTGCGGTGGCTTGGGGAGGAACCGAGCAATGGGCAGAAGTTTACCCGGATCGATGAAAAGCTTCTGATTCTCTTTAAAGCTGCTGGCTTTAATATTCTCCGATAGTTTTACCGAAACCGAGTAATCACGCACTGTGCCAAAGATTTCATCGATTTTGCCAACTTGCTCTTTGTTCTCCAAGAATATCGGTGCATTGAAGTAGGGTACGTCATCTATCTCGACATTGCAGACCACATCATTCTCACACGTGTAACTAAAATGGCCGAGTGCTATTACTCGCTCCGGGGGACCCTGGTCGAAATTGTTTCGACCACCGCCACGTCCCCCTCTATTAAAGCCACCACCGCCTCCACCTCTGCCAAAACCGCCACGAGAACCACCACGGTTGCCACCGCCGCCGCCACCACCGCCGCGAAAACCTGTTGAGTAGTTTGGCTTTTAACACTGAAAGTGCATCATTTTTGTTACATTTGACTAACCACCACCACCGCCGCGTCCACCGCGTCCACGACTGAAAGACATAGCAGCAAACTTAAGTTATTTATTCCACGATATGCACGAAAATATCAGCAAGTAAAGCGAATTGAACAACCACGTTGTTTGTAATAAAGATGCCAACCTTATTGAACGACCGGGATAATATCAATGAATAACTTTATTTAGGTGTTTCTTGTAATAGTTGTATTTTTTGTATTTAATATGCAGCAACCCTAGCACATAACAGGCATAAGCTCAAAGTTAGCAGCACGTAACCGAAAAAAAATACAACAGACTCACAACACTACTGTCGCCCAGACAGCTGACGGACGGGAAGACTAATTTAATAATAAATTTAATAATATAATGAAATTAACATCAACAATTCCGTGATGTCTTCTGTCTAAAAAAAACAAGTGGTAAGTAGTTTTATTATAAATGTTTTATCAATAATTAGCAAAAGTTCTCAATTTAATTTAATATAGTACTACTCGATCAGTAATTCTAATTAATCAAATAATTGCCCTTTATATAATAATTCATATTTCCTGCATAATTCAAGGTAATTTTGCCTCATTGCCAAACGCACGCAGAATAAACATTTGGCTTCTTTTTCGTTAGTTTGTGTTTTTTTATTTTTTGCGTTATGTTTCATGCAGAAGAAATGCCGGCGCCGGCGAATCTTTTAAAAGGAAAGGAGAAAAAATTATTATTTCGGCTGTAACGACGTTTTTATACGCTTACAAGAGAACCATACTCATTACAAAAAAACGAACGAAATAAAGCAATGGCGAAAAAACCTCGTGCAGCTCTTCTCCTTATACAAGTGTTGCGTGAGAGGAATTGTACGAATTGTTGCTGCGTTTGCGGCAACAATTCGGGACAATTGCGGGTCTAGGCGACTTTTTTTTGTTTCGTGTTTTTTTGTTTTGTTTTTTTTTTTTTGTCACACCAATTGGACATAGTACTAGTTTCTCATGACGTTTATAACACAGTGAAGCCTTCTTCCAAGATATATAAGTATGTAACAATTGTGTTTGTGGACGATATTTTTTGTTTTATTATTGATTTCTTTATTGCTATTGTTACTGTGTGTATGAAAGGGAAATAATTTAAGCTGACTACGGTCGTTTATCAGAAATATTTTTCTTTAATAACTAGCTGGTACCCGCGATTTCGTCTGTATTTATTTTTTTTTTACAAACTTTAGTCAATCTCCATACTATGTCCATACTAATTAAATAAATGAAAAAAACTGTTCAGTGGTTTTGTCGTGAAAAAGTAATATCTACGTGTTAAAATTTAATTAAAAATTATTTAATATAGTAACTTAATTTAACAAATTTTTATAAACTACGTTTTTCGTTTTTCATGTCACATGCCTTCAAATGTCACATACAGAGGTGTCACAGAAGACTTTCGGTAGGATGCAAAACCTCCAAAGTTTTGTTGGGATAATTGGTTATTTTCACTCATAAGAACAGCTTTGTAAATAAAACCAATGATGTGAATGGATAGATTATTCTTTTTCAAAGTATTCTGCATCAATTTTTTTTGAACAAATAATTTGTTTATTTAATTAATTAACCATTTTACAAAACGTCTAGTAAACCGTCTTTAGTAGGCAAACCCAATCGAGTATAAGGATGCAAACTCGTTTAAAATTGAATGCAAAATTTTTCGAAGATTTGGTTTTATCGAATGGATCAATAAATTGTGTTGTATATTGAAGTAATATAATTAATAATAGCGTTATGTTTAAAATGTTAATTAATCGCATATTTTCAAAATATTTTCTTTTATAATTTTAAAAGTACAATTGTATTAATTTCATTTCTTAATGGTTCTTTAATGGCAAATACATTTTTATCGTTTTTTTGTCAAAAATATTATTATAAAATAATATGAATAATAAATTTTAGAAGAATGTTTGTATGTGCTGACAGCCCTACTAAGTCAAGCAAAAAATTCGGTTTGGTATTGGATAAATATGTTTCGAACAAATGAAAACTAGCGAAGTTCTGTGACACCTTTTTTGTCGATTTTGCCGAGAGTTTTACAAAACTCCCGAAGCCGAAAACTCTACAGTTTTCTGTGAAACCCTGATAATCTATGCTTTCGCGACAAAAAGCTACCCTTGTTCTTTCCCAAAGTCCCATTGCTCTCTATGCCAAAATTCATAAAAATAGGTTCAGCTGTTTAAGCGTAAAAAGGTAACAGGCAGAGTTACTAAAATAATTATTAGAATCAGATTAATGAACTTAATTCTACTTAATATAAATGCTACTAATTATTTCGATTTATTGTTTTATCTATTTTTGTATTTTTTTTTTTAATTTTAGTAAAAATCATGTTTGAGCTCTGACTTTCGTAGGAGATTTTCTTAGGGAGAAAAACCACGTCGGTGGAACTTTGAGGCTTACAAAAAACTGTTGAAGTATTTCGAAGACAACGAAAAGCATTTTTTAAGTATTATTTGCACATATATTTTCTCCGGTGAACAATTTAATGAGGTGAGTTTTTATTAATTTATTTATTTTGATTTACTTATTTAAGAATTATTAACTAAATCAATCTGAGTTCACTTAGCACTCAACACTAGTTGAAATGAATAGAACTGAAAACGCTGACGCTGTGCTTAAACTATCTCGTTTATGAAAATTGGTCAATTGTTAAATTGATAATGCACAAATTAATTTAATAAGGAAAGTGACGGCAATGCATGAAAAGGAAATGTTCTTGAAATTGCAGTGCTTAAGGGCAAGTACAGTGAGAGTCAATAAGAATAAGCACAGAGACGTTTAAGATTGAAAAGGAACAATATCTAGATTCTTTTAGAAAGCATTTTAATTTCTCTTTAAGAGTACTTTCGAACAGCTGTTACGCCCGCATTTTTCAAATATATCACTTGTCCCTATCTCATTCTGTCCGTTATTTTGTTACTCTTCGCATTACTCTTTGTACTCTTATTACGAATCTCATACGTGATTGTAATCAAATTTGGACAATTGAAAATATCTATTCCGATAATTTTGTCACACATGTGCTATGCATAATAACAATAACAAATTTTTTGATGTCCTAATTATTTAAATGATTGAAATATCTTAAGAAATATATCATCCGCAAATATATCATCTCACATTCAAGAAATTCCAAACTACTGTAGTTATTGCTGCTTTTCTTCTTATTATTCTCATTTGGTGATCCATTGCTTTGCTCTCTGCTCTCACACAAACGAAGCGCTCTCTTGCACGTGCTGCCGAAGTTTTGTAATGTGTTGGTCTGTCCCTGCTACACGCTTATGTTTCTATGTAAATGTTGTAAACAATAAGCATATTAATATTTATTAGTTATATAGAACATTTACTCAAGTTCTAAACGTTTACATTGAAACATCATAAGTTTTTCTAAGCTTGTAGTTTCAAGTTCATTCGTACGAGAGCGCTAGACCAGTTTATATTTACTTGACGGTGGCGAACGTTTTTATTAAGAGACATACATTTGTATATATAAGTAAAAAGAAGAATTGTAGTTGTTTTGTAAATGTTGTGTATTAAATTGTTGTCATTTGCGTAATTACAATAAACAGAAGAATAACAACGCATAATAAAATTGCTGTTTAGGCGCGCTTGTGTCAGAAAAAGCAATAAAAGTTGTGGAAAAAAAAAAGTTTATTTAATAAACATGAAAAGCAGTTTCAACGATTTCCGCTAAATGCGTGGTTTTTATATTTTTTTGTTGTGCTTATTATTTTAACTTGTTAAAATTTTGTTAAAATAAATAAGTTTAGAACGTTTTTCTGCTATCTACGTACATATGTCATTACAGTCATTATCACAAGCATTATTATCACACTACTGTTCCGCATAATTAGTTCGCCAAATCAGTTATGCTCAACGCTCTCTTTCACTTCCACTTTTCAATGGGTATATAACAAATAACATTGTTTGTTATTACTCCTTGCTTTACACTATTTTTTTTGCATAATTAGCTAATCACCTGCCACACTTCGGCTCTCTCAGTTGTTCAGTTGTTCTTACTGCGCTTTAATTGGTACCAAATCAGATCGCAATAATCGCTTTCCCTTATTTTCTTTCTTGCTTGCGTTTAAACACTTCTGCCCCTCTTTCACACAGCATTGATGGTATTCCATAACTATTATAGACCATAGTGTTGCGTGCTACTGATCTCCTTTTGAATGTTTTTTTTTCTTTTTCAAATATTTCTAACAGTTTCTATATTTGAACATTTTTTCGTGTACTTGAAATACAATGAAATTTGTTTAAATAATTGTCTTCTTCTTTACTTCTAGTTATGCTCTTTGGGCGTAGGCGGCATTTTGTAAAAAGGTGAAGAAAATTCCGCTTAACATTTTATCGCTTATTTATTGAATTTCTTTTTTTATTGTTGAAGCAAATTTTTTGTTTGATGTTGACCTTTGTTTTTTAAATCTGCATTTTATTTCGAAGATTTGATTGTGGTTTAAGGGTATGGGTTGTGGATAGTTCCATTGCACTTGTGTGACCCGATAATAAATTAAGTTTGATCCATATAATCTTTACGACCATCCTTTATTTCTGTAGCCCTAAAACATCATAAAACTTACATAAAAAATTCAGATTCAAATAGGTTATAACGAAAATGGGATACAAGAAGTCAGAGGCGCATTTGCTGTAAGACCTAAGTAGGCTCGATCCTATGGAGGCTACATATTAGAGACAACCAATAGTGGCGAAAAATACTCTGATTAAACAATGAATCAATTGTCATTTCATATGTATTTTGACATATTTATATGGAATAACAGTCAGATGCACTCTAATTATGCAGTCTGTTAACAGTCTGTTGTCGACAATGTATAAACCGAC
Source organism: Cacoxenus indagator (assembly GCA_035041755.1). Classification (NCBI taxonomy): domain Eukaryota; kingdom Metazoa; phylum Arthropoda; class Insecta; order Diptera; family Drosophilidae; genus Cacoxenus; species Cacoxenus indagator. The sequence continues at coordinate 1,658,979 of JAWNKX010000665.1, forward strand.
AAATGTTGGCTATAAGCAGATCTGTGTTATAAACAGATCTGTGTTATTTTGTCACGACATAACTAAATCGATAAAAGGTGGCAAGAAAGTAAAATTCTCAGAATTGCTTCTAATTGTATAAAGTCGGCAGTCAACATAAAAGAATAAGCCGAAGTAAATGCAAGCCTTTCAAAACATCTTAAACGTTAAAAAGCGCTGATGCCTACCAACACAATTTTCACGATTTGCAAAAAAACAAAACCTTATATAAGACGCCATCATAGGCGTGGGAGTGGAGTCATGACATGGGGGCGATTAAATTGTACGGAACGATGGATTTAATTTTCGTTAAGCGTAGTATGAATGGTGTTCATTTCAAATAATTATTAGCATCTGCATTTCCAAAGTTGAAAGACCGTTTTGAACCAATAGGACAATGTTTCTACTAACAATGCTTCTGTCTTAAATTCAATAATTTCAAGATAGAGTTAATGAATTGTCCAACCTCCGCTCCAAACCTAAACATGCTTGAAAATGTGTGGCTATCTCGAAAGGTTTATCAAGTAGGGAGACAGTACTAAGAAGTTATTAAGGGCAACAAATTAACTCGCCTGCAGCGAGATTACATTGCAATACCTAGGTAGACTGTATCTCCCTTCGAAAGACGGGATTTTCACAATTTTCTAAAAAAAAAAAAAAATATAATATAATAAATTAATTTGCAATGCTACTTTATATAAAAGACAAACTAATTTTGAAACCAAATAATGATAGGTACTGTAATATATAAGGAAAAATATATACTCCTATTTAAATTGGGGAATTTGATATTTATGGATTAAAAAAAATGTTTAATAACAGGGAGCTGCTCCGTGTTTAACTTCTGCTTGAAAGCGTCACGACATAGAATCTATTAACTTATTATTTATTTGTTGTTGAATATTTCATCAATGTAGTTCAATTCTTGCTGAAAAAACTGTTTCAGCTCTAACTGTTTGAAATTTATATCGACATATTTTTTAAATTCGGAACTCAGGTCACTCGAATAGAGGAACTTCGCGAATCACTATAAACTGTTTGGTTTTAATTGCAGTATGGTTCGGTGCATTATCTTGGTGTCATATCCAATCCAATTCAACACCAATATAATCGTCAAAGTCCCACTTCCACAATTTCGAGTTCGTTTTTCTATTTTAAATTGTTTATCATGTCAATATTTCTGGCATCCATCCGTCCCATCGTGGTTACGCGATTTTTCATCAGTGTACTCGTATATGACTTTGGAGCCCAATAATTGGTACCGTAAATCTTGGACGTCGGTGTGGTTGATGTATTGTATTTGAGATTGCGTTCGGCTGCCAAAACTTGACTGAACGTCGAATTTCAGCAGGGCTGGTTATCCAATGTCTCTTTCATCTTTATTCTTTCTTTTTTCTGATTTTCCTTCAAAAATATTTTTGCGTCCATATCTATCGAATATCATTTTATGATACAATTTTTTTAAAAAAAACAAATTTTTTTAAATTCGAAAACTATAACAGACAACTAAATATATAAATATAATAGCAGGGGCTATTAACCGGCAACTGAAAACTTCTTTAGCCGCGTTAAGATATTTTTCGTAGGGCAAAATCTTTCAATCTGTCAAGTCATTGACATGCTATTGTTCATTTCCCTTGTGTTCATTCGCTCGCCTTCGTGTTCTGTTGTTGCTTATATATATATATATATATATATATAAATGAACATACAGACAAACGTTACTACCTTTTTCTTGTGGTAATTTGACCACACGCTGACTACGCTATTCCTCAGTCTCAATGAATCTACGATCATGTTATTGCCTTTCTGGGCGCGTACTCCGACCACTACCTTGATTTCGACGACTTACTGGCATTTTATCCCACATCAAAATTTGGAACACACTAATTGATTTTAACGAGATAAATTAAACTTTTTTTATGATTTTTCTTTGACAGACTTTCGATTTCGAATTTGACATACTTTTTAACGGCAAACAAAACGATAAAGCAATATTGATTTTATACAAAAAAAAAAAATTGAAATTTGGACGAAATTTCCCGACTTTCGCGGTATACTAACTAACACACCAAACTTAGCCACAAACATTCTCCATGATGACATGTACGAATTGTACCAATTTTAATGGTGTTCGCTCAAACAGTGTTGAAGTCTATAGGCCCCAGGCAAACAGACAAACAAGCAAACATCGATTTAAGTATATATAAAGATATATATTTTTTTTAAAGATGTTTGTTTAATGTTGCAAGTTGACAAGTTCTTGAATGTCGCTATCATTATTTCGCATAGCGTACTTGTATGTTTAAAGTCCATTTAGATGGGTGTGATAATGATATAAACAATTTTATTGGCTTACATCTGGAATTTTTAATGTATAATAAATATTTTAACTCTAAAATATTTGTTAGATAATTTAAGTATTCGAAACAAAATTAAAGTTCTTAAAGTTAAAGTTTTTTTTTTAAGTTTGGGGTTCAAGGTTTTGTGGACACAGTAGTTCTGCCATTACCAATGAAAAATTATGTATTCTGCACACATACAAAATAATAATAATAATATTAGCTAAGATAGATAACTGCAATTATAAAATATGTTAAATTCAGTAATACCCTTTTTTCTATATGTTTAAACTCAGCAATCAGCGACTGTATTGAAGAATAAAGTTATATTAAACTTTAAAAGTTTGGGATTTTGTTCTGAAATGCATAACATATTGTCTAATAAGAACTTTGAATTCTACCCATGAGCTTAAATACGAGCTACATAATCCAGTAATCCAATGACATATGGACATTAAAAAGGGCCATCCAAATTACAACTGTACCGACCAACGAAACAGAAACCTACATCGTATGAATGGTATCGGAACTTATACGAGGCGAGGGATTTAAATAAAAGTGGTTTGGGTTCAGAATAAAAGGCTTTTATTATAGATACTTCAAGGTTTTGGGTTAAACTTATTTCTAGTATCCTTACTTAACATAACACACATCATTTCTTCAAAATATTCATTTTGCACTTGCTATAATTGCTTACACGTCATTATTGTTTTAATCATAAAAATGTGTTCTGCAGTTTACTGCGCTTAATGTTAATCACTAAGTATCATTTACAAAAAAAAAAAAAACAAACAAAAATATTAAAAAAAAAATAATTTGAAATTTATTCAATTAATAATCAATGTTAATAATTTTTTTTATTCTTTTTTCTTCAAAAAATTTTACAAATTTGCTAACGAAACCGAGATTAAAATCGCAGCAGGTCAATTATTTACGCTTAAGATCGGTTGCAAATCATATACATAAAACTGTGAAGAATAAAAGCCGATAAACACTTTTTTCCTAAAAATGTCTATCTCCAATCTATCTCACTCTATCTAGTCTACTCAGTGTCTTAAGTTTGTTCTATGCATTACTTTTAACGCCTTTTATGCCTATCCAGTACTTTGTCCTAAAAGAACGCCACCTCGCCACTGAAATACTTTAGAAAACACGGTACAAAGAACTCTCAGCTTAGCTACTGAACTGAACGCAATACTCGCGTAGACTTTTAATGAACGTCAATTAACTAAAATAAATAAATCAATAAATAAATAAATAAAGTTTGTCATAAAACGTAACACATCGAGACATAACATAGCGTAACGTTAACGCGAGCATTCCTGCGACATGTACGAGCTTCACAAATTATTAAATTTTATATTTTATGCTACAGTCATTCCTGGAACCATTGTAATTATTTGGCTAACTGGGTTGTAAGTATTCGCCATTGCTGTTGTTCTTATTTTTAACTATATAAAATTATTCAAAATTTAAGTGATTTGGTTTCAATTCGTATTCAATATTAATATTATTTATTTTATTTTACTTATTTATTTTTATTTATTTGTTTTTATTAATTTATTTAATTATTTTGAATCAGCTCCCTTCTTATGCAACTAAAGTTGGCTTATATTGTTTCGTTAATTCTCACTGTGGGACCTCTGACTTTACCATGTCTGTCTGTCTTTTCGTCTGCCTGTCTATATGTACCTATGTAGATTGATGTCTTAGTTGAGAACCTACAAATATCACAGAATTATTCGAAAAGTTTTTTTTAATGTATCGAACTGAAGTTTGTACAGGAATCGGATTATTGGATAGTTTTATTATACAAGTACATATATGCTAACGCTCTGTGCATAGCCGCAGTATTCATTTCTCAACAGCTTTGACATTCGACATTTTTGTTCCAAAAATCTGAATGATTTTCAATGGCAGTTTTTCTTTACGGAGCAACTCAAAAATAATCTTAATCTCCTTTGAAGTTTTCAAATTTCATATATGAAGTTCTCCAAGTGTAGTGTTTCTTTCAAATTGTGTAAATTCAGGGCCGATAACTGTTATAAGTTATATTTGAAAAACTTATTTTTAATTTTTATTTTTTAATTTATAATGTTATAATCAAAGGTAATTTTATTTTTGATTTTTATTTTTAATAACTAAATATAATTATTATTTTTTATTTTTATTAATTAATGATAATGTTTTTTCGATTTTTATTTGTATTATTAAATTAAAAAAATTATTTTTAATTTTTTATTAATAATTTTTACAAATTATTTTTGATTATTATTTTTACTCAAATTTAAAAATAAATTCAAAATGTAAATTGATAAGATATTTTAATAGCCCATTTCAAAAACCGATATTTTGACATAACTCTTAGATATGTACGACAATGATTTTTTAATTTAAAAGTCGACACCATAACTGTTACTTAGTCCAGGGGTCGCCAGGTGACCTCACGGACCAGTCGATTCATAATTTAATTCCCGCGGATCACTTATAGGATTTTTTAAGTGTTAAATATATTTAGCGAAATTTTCTCGTGGATCACCACTTTGGCGACCGCTGACTTAAGGCCGAACTCCATACCATGCGTTTCAGACATAATGCGGCAATGAATGAATGCGGTTATCAAAGTTGAATTGACGCATCAACCGCATAAAAAAGTTGAAAGTTGGTCAACTTTTTGCACATGCCGCCAAAGGTTGAGTTGCAGTATGTTTCATATGATTGCTATATGTTTTGACTTTGACAACCGCATTCATTGTCGCATTATGTCTGAAACGCATGGTATGGAGTTTAGTCTTTAGTCAGCTTGTTGTGCCTTTTCTTTGTCACAAAATATAATTCTTTCAAAACTTTTTGTGGTGATTTTTTTTTACTCATAAACCGTTAGGTATTTTGTTCCAAATTCAAGAGAATTTTATATTTATATTTAGAAAAGCACTAAATATCTTTGTGTTTATACTTTGATCGTTTTGGGGACTACGCTCAAAACCCGTTAGATGTCTTGTCCCAAATTTTAAATTTATTGCTTATGAAAATATACCAAAAACCAAATCAATAAGAGAAAAATTTGCGATTAATTTGATTTAATTAATTTAATTATTGTATATAATAGACTTGCTCTATATAAAAAGTGTATTATAGTTTTTTTTTTCTGTTTTTTTTTCTTTACAGAGTTACCTTTGCGACGGTACTGTTATGCCTGGTCACATTCATCATATTCTTTGTGCTGTTGCCTTTGATATTCCGTTATTCGGTGACGCTTCAACGTGGCATTCTTTTTTTGACATTCAGTGAGTTGTTTGCATAACCGACAACACTTTTCCATTTCTTCTCACTAATATCTCCATATTTTTCCAACCTAGTCACATACCCAAAGGGTCTTGATCTCAGCCACCCGGCCAGTATTGGACTCTATGGCACGCGAAATTTCTATTTGACCGTACATGACAACGATGTGGAAGAAGATGATGGCAATGGTGGCAGCGTTCGTATAGGGGTGTGGCACGTATTGCCCGCGAATGTAGCGAAGCGGTTCAAGCGCGAACTGAACATAGTAAACGAAGCTGCAATTGAAGAGGTGCTCCGAGACAACGATGACAACGATGGCCCTGGTACATCGACAGACGCTGGCAGAACCAAAGCCGGGGAAGACGCTTTACACGATTTGGAACCAGCACTCAAATCGGAATTCCCTGTTGTGCTGCCACAGAACGAGCAAGTGTTCTACGAGCGTCTACTCAAAGTTCCCGGCGCCACGGTCGTGATCTACTTCCATGGCAATACAGCATCACGCGGGTCTGGCCATCGGTCTGACGTGTATAAGCTGCTGCGCAAACTGAACTATCATGTGTTCTCAATTGATTATCGGGGCTATGGCGATTCGGATCCCGTCTCACCCACAGAAGAGGGCGTCGTACGTGATGCGCTCACCATATTCGAGTACGTCAGAAACATAACTTCGAATCCGATCATCATTTGGGGTCACTCACTCGGTACCGGCGTTACAACGCATTTGTGCGCGCAGCTCGCCAACATGAACCTTAAGGAGCGCGGTCCTCGCGGTGTCGTACTTGAGAGTCCGTTCACGAATATACGCGATGAGATCCGGATGCATCCGTTTGCGCGCCCATTTAAACATCTTCCGTGGTTCGATCTGACAATAGCACTTCCTATGTACAGGAATTCGTTACGTTTCGAATCGGATCAACACATCGGCAAATTTCCCCAGCCCGTGTTGATTTTACACGCAGAGGATGACTACGTTGTGCCCTTCCAGCTCGGTTATAAACTGTATCGCACTGCGCTCGATACGCGTCCAAAATCGTGGGGTCCTGTCGAGTTTCATCGATTCGAGGGCAAGCATCAGTACGGACATAAATACCTATGTCGTGCACCAGAGTTGCCAGCATTGATACGCAAATTTGTGGAACACTATCAAAATTCAGTCTACTAAAGGCGGGTGTGTATTAAAATGACATTAGCGTAAAGGCAACACCAAAAAAATAAAAAAAATTATCAGTTTCCCTATTTGATTTCTACCTGGTTTAATGGTTTGTAAAAATAGCGTTTTCGTGTGCGGAAAATATAAATTCTGGTCAGAAGTCCCTTCCTTGTTCGATAACTATTTTTAGTTACCTATATCTTTTGATATGAGTCTGTGTATATTTTTTGCTGTGTATTCTTTATGTGAGAAATATAAATAAAATTAAATTTAAAAATGCATAACCGCATAACATATATAAAAGATGAAATTCGTAGTCGCGGACGATATTCCTATGTTTATGTCATTGTAAATGAAGCGGGCTATCCACGTCGAATTTGATCACATAATCTGTTCCATTCGACAAAATTTTTCGTCGTTGGCAGACGTGTTCAGGAATTTGTTTTGGTGTTCAGACTTTTTGCCAAACACTCTCGATGATCATGATCAAGATTGAAGGTATCAGTATAAGAATAAATGCCTATGCATTCAGAATACTTGAAATGAAATATGTAGTTAACAGAAATGGTCATGTATTCGCATTTAGCGTTCAAACTGAATTCTATTTACTTTAGTTACACAGTAGTGGTTTGAGCTCAATGTTGGCAGCACTGGCCCATACAATGAGCGACCAGTGATGCCAGTTGGCTAACGGTTGCATGCACGCTCGTTATTCCAGTTCACTTCTATCGAGAGAGTGCGGTTGGTTGGTTATCAAAGTCGTGAAGCATTGGTGTTTAGTATTTCAACTAAAATTAAATGCCGCGCGGGCGTCTTTCGACTGTTCAGTGAGTGCATGTGTGTTTAAAAGAAGCGTCGTCGTTAAACTGCGAAAAGTTCCTAAGTGTATTAAAAAGAAAAACAGCAACATTACAAAAAAGAAAAAATAAATAAAACTGCACAACGCAACGCCAATAAGAGAACCAGCGAAGTATCAAAAATCACAAAGTAGAAGAAATTATATCTACTCCTTAAAAAGGAGTAGCTGCAATATTCCATCTCTGAATTTGGCTGCGTGTGGGTGTATGTGTGCAATAACAACAGATTATTATTTGGCAAATCGTAATTTAAATCAAGAAGTGTACTAAAGATAATAGAAAAAAGGATTTTTTGCCTTTACTCGCCCTTCCTTTTTTAAAATTTTTTATCAACCAATTCGCTTTTGTTCGCGTTTAACGCTGCCGTCACTGCCGCAGTCGCTACGTACTGCTGACCGCGTTGAGCAGTCGTTCAGTCGACGGGGTGTGTTGTCGTTGTGTTCGTGTTCCAGTCGCTCGCTCGCTCGCCCGCACGCCTAGCATCAAGAGTACGTGTGTTGCGTCCCGGTGTAGAGCTGGTTGTTTGTTGTGTGCGTGTCTGCACGAAAATAAAAGGAAAAAACGCACCGCTGGAGGAGGGAGTCGGAACTAAGTACTAAAGTAGCAAAAAAATAGAAAACAGCATCAAAAAGCACTACCGGCATTATTAAAAAAGGATTGTGGAATGAACCATATTATGTGGTATGTTTTGTATACTTTTCTCGTCGCTATTCTATTGGCATTTATGTATTTTCTCAACTTGTTTTTATTATTGGTGTGTGTGTCTGTTTGAAAACTCCTTTTTCTGCAATTGCGCAGTGAAGTTTGTGTTGTTGTTGGTTTTGTGACTTCTTTGCCTACTCTTCTGCTTATATCCCTGCGTCTTCTACACACAATTTAATAAAACATAACACGCCCTTTTTGCAGAGCATAATTTGAAAAAAAAATTTGCTTCGGTTATTCGAATTTCTTGCACACGGCAACACTGCAAGAAACACAGCTGCTCGATGTAAAAAAAACGGGTACGAGAAAATGACAAAAAACAAAAAAGATTCGATAAAACTAAACCAGTTTCTTTTTCTTTTGAGCTTGTTTTCATACGTCTTCTTCAAACGCCAGCTGTGCGCGCACTATACTTCTGTTGTTTTTTTGTTGCTTCTTCTTCGTATTGTTTTTTATGGTTTTAATTTGCAATTTTCGTTTGCAGCAGCAGCTCCACTTTGCTTGCCTCCTTTTCTATCAAAATGTTGCCCCAACTCTTTTTGTTTTGCCTTTGGTATTGTTTCAAACCGTAATCCCAATCGTGCTGCAGCTAAGGTTGATCGTTTGTTGTTTCTTGTTGTTGGTGTCGTCGTTTTCGGTCTGTTTTTTGTTTGTTTCCGCAGAGTCAAGTTTTCATCGCCCTTTGTGCTGCTTCCTACAGTTGTGCTCTGTGCTCTTTTTCGGTGATTTTGTTGTTGTTGCATTTCCTAGTTTTCTCATACGATTCGCAGTTCAGCAATTGTTTTTGTACTCCTCCCCCACTGCGCTCAATTGCATGTTACTGAACGTTCGCGCTCTTCCTGTCACTATACCTATTCATTTCTTATTTACGTATTTCTTTTTTTTTTTGCTTAAAATATTTACTTTAGAGCGGTGACTGTCTCTACCTTTGCATACACGCGCTGGAGAATGCACCTGCTTATATTTATTTATTTTTGTCACAATACACAAAACAAATTATGCAGAAACAAGCAACAACAACAAATGCATTCAAAGGGAAGTCGGTCAATTTTGGCGTAACTTTAGAAATTTTTTGTGGCGTTGCTAATGCCAAAAAAGGCAGCACACACTGCACGATGAATAAGAAGAAGAAGTTGCTGATGCAGATCTATAACATTTAAAAGTGTCGATTTGCCATTCACCATGTTTTCCTTTGGTGTGGCGTTCAAAAAATGTTTCTTTGATTAAAAAAAAGTGCGGTGAAGTTCTTAATTTCTTTGTAAAATAAACTGTTGTTTCACGGACGAAAAAAATATATATGTATAACATGACTTCCTAAATAAATCGTAGTTTAGTGACATCAAATATGTTACGTCCTGTCGTTGTAGTTGATAGTCGAAAATATAAAGTGTTGTTCAATTGATTCGATAAGGCAGCTTATTTTTCTATACAATCCATACAATGCACTCTGCTGGAACTTCCAAATGAATCATTACAATATGATTCACAAATGAACCTCTCGATATTTGTCAATTTTTACGACCTCTTTTTTTGTTTCTTTTTTATTTTTTTTGATTGAATTTAAAAATAATAAAAACCTTTGTATTCTCAAGCAGTGCCGGCTGACTTGGCTCTTGTTGTTGTAGTTAACCTAAATCTGGGTATTTTCGCTGGCCCAGCAAACGACGCATTCGTCGCAGTCAAATAGGTGTTTATGGAAAATAATGCACAGCTCGTTCACCTTAGAGGTTTCATATGAGAAAAACTTACATTTTCACGCCATTTTAGAAAATATGTATGTATGTGTAGCGCATTGGAATGAATGTAGGTAAACTATGCGAACTGCGTTGGCGATAAAAACAAAATTGTGTATGTAAAAACCTTCCACCAATGTTTTCAGAGTTGGTAGTACCGCTGCATATGTTATTTGTTTTTATTTTTACTGTTATTTTTCTTTCTTTTGATAACGTTTTTTTTTTTTTTTTTTTTTTTTTGTTCCAAAGTGCAGACCTATTGTTACCAATACTGGTGGACTGGTTTTTTAAATGTTTCGAGTGTCTGACTTCTGTTATTGTTGTTGTCGTTATTTTGTATGAAATATGAAGGAATCATATATAAACGGAAGTGTCAAAAAAACGAAGAAGGCAAAAAGAAATAAACAATAGCATGCCGGCGAGGGGAACACATAAGATATTACTCCACCAAAAATCGCTCAACGCGACTAAAGAAATTTTCACTTGCCGTTTGCACCTTAGGAAATGCTGATGGATAACGTTGTACTTTTAGATAAATATTATTGAAAATTATACATACATACATACATATACTTACAGTACCCATATAACCAATATTTTTTTTTAGAATTCTTTGTTTAAACAAAATAAAAAAATATAAAAAAAAGATCAATATAATGAAAATATGTCATTATGGCCATGTACGATAGTGCAATGTATTTCAAATTGTGTTATGTTAGTCTTCTATTTTATAATACAGCCCATGTCAGCGTAACACACATATGTGATTTCAGACCACACTCAATTTCATAGTCTCTGGCAAATGTCAGATTTAAATTGGTAAAATAATTGATAAATGCATTTGCCATAATACCACAGTTTCTTCTTTATTTCATTTTTTTAAATACCTACTGCATATAGTTTCAGGTTTGCGATAAGATAAAGTATCTTTCGCGCGCACATGTTGAACATTTTTTTATCAGCATGCAGAGTCGTGAAGGCTGCTACAACAATAATAACAAAAATTAAAAAAAAAAAGAATTGCCTAAACTTTTTGTGTTTACGCTTGACTTTTATAGTTCAAACAAAAAGAAAAATGTTCCATATTTTCATGTTTATGACTCAAGATCAGTTCTTTAAAAATCAAGTTGAGTTCGCTCGAAATTTTCGATAATATTTAGTTCTTGGTAAAAGGCTATGAAACTGATTGAAAGTTGTTTATGTGCTGGAAATTTACCATTTATTTGCTCCAGCACGCCCACGTTGAACTTTCACGCCAACGCCCATAATAAAGTCCATGTTGTCCATGCTTAGTGCAACTTCTCTTATGCCATAACTTCTTCGCGCACTGTTCAACACGGATTTTTATAACTTTCGAATTAAGCTAAATTAAACTTTTTTTGTTTTGACAGCGCGCCCTCCTGGTGGTTTGCATGTATTTGAGCGCCATCAACATAAGCGTCTTGTTGTCGTAATTAACATTTCCGCCTTTGTCTGTTGTGATTTTACTACGAACAACTTCGACGTCAATAACAAATTCCGAATTCTTTTTGACTGCCCGGTAACACCAGTAACGCCAGTAGATTGATGACGCCGTGGTGCCGAACCGCATTTTTCTGTCGTGGCCTGTTTCGGTGGGATGCTGTCAAAGTGACTCATTCGTTAAAAATTCGCCTGCATTTCATGTGGGATGTCATACCGCAGAGGAGTATCCAGAGAATGAAAACAAACCAAAAACGTTGTGAAATGTAATTTTTATATGGGTGCTCGTGGTCAGTGGTTGGTCGGTCGTAGCAAAATTCTTTGCACCCGGTTTCATTTGAGTCGCAGACATAAAATAAGCATTTATCTTTATGCTGCTGGAAAATAAGTATTTGAATTCGCATCAGCGAGAAATTATGGTTTAGCGAAGTGTCCATTAGAGTAGTTTAAGTACTCCCGAGCAGTTTATAGTGTTTAGCTCTAAAAAATGTGATGAACAAAGCGCTCTAAAGGGAGCGCTGGGAGACGAGTAGACAAACAAGCATGGCTAGATTTACTCGTTTCGTTAAGCTGTTCAATTAAATTCTTAAGAGATCCTCCGTTGTGTCCTTCACTGTGTTGCAAACTTCATGTAAAAGTTATAGTGCTATTCACTGTGTGAAGCGCATAAAAATACAACAACTAATCAAAGCATTATGCAATTAAACTGTGCTAGTATGACACAGGCTCCTGTGGCCCAGATGGCATAACTCGTTGCTTAGAAACCACTCAATGACGCCATCTTGCAATTTCCTTATTACACAATAATTTTTGTAATGAATTTATAACTTTTACAATTTAGTGCGTGCGTTCGCTCTTATGCTTTTTGTAGAACCATAAAAGACTGCATATAGTAGTTTCGAATGGCTGTGCTGCATAATGAATGAGCATATACATACATATACGATATTTGGTGAATGTGTCGTGGCGTTCCGGTCTGAGCGTCTTATTCTGCCTGCCACTGTTATACTACGGAGCAGCGTGCACAGACCCCTCAAATAGCGAGTGAATCAAAGAGTATGAGTAATTCTATGCACATATGGGAAGGTCGGATGTGGGTTTTTTGTTTTATTTGTTTCGCTTCTTATTTATGAACGTGTTTAAGTTTTTTAGCTTTGTTTTTTAAATATTTTTTATTGATGTACTCGCAACGCCGGCCTCATAATTTTTCCCTCCTTTCTTCTGTTGTCGTCTACATTACCTAAAATAGTATAAATTGTTTTTATTTGATTTCATTTGTGAATTTGATTTTGTTGATTTGTCCGAATCAACTGTATTCCTCCACTAGAAGGCGATGTACGCGATACAAAATAACATTTACTATTGCCCTGACTTTTTGTACAGATTGTACGCAAATCCTTTAGAACTATTGAAATGTTTAACCGACAAACAAATCCAATGGTCTCAGTTTTGAACTGCAATATTTATCTCATTCCATAAATATAATTCAAACCAATATTATTATTATTTTTTTTTAGTAATTTAAATTTTATTATTTTATTAAGGGCTAAACCTAATCGCCAAGTTTTTACAGATTTAAAATTTCGAACAAACAGTATTAGAAAAAAATATAGGAGGTGATAGTGATGTACTACGGCCTGGGGTAGCCGCCTATTCGCCTTAAGCGCCGTGTGCTTGCTCATGGGAGAAGGTCGATGTGGAGCCTTTTGAACCACAGGATAAGTGTAGCTGTACCCAAGAGTCTGGCTAAGTCATTTCTGTGCACCAAAAATCGATCGTTGTTTCAACTGGAGGGCAAGGCAATCTAGCCTTTGACGAGCGCGAGGTTTAGATCTTTATGCAGAGTTGAGTTCCAAAACAAACCATGGAGAAGCCGTGGTTAAGCGCAATGCTTTATTTTGCATGATTTGCACTCTCTTGCGTTGTGACTTCCCGAGATCGGTATGCATTCATTATCTCTATGTGGAGAAAATGATATAGGCCTACACTGTGCGCTTATTGCTGAGAGTTTGTTCTTCCTGTTCATAAGTCAATATAGCTTTGGGATTTTGGTAGGGCAACTATGAACAACTGACGAGATGTTAAGTCTGATCGAGAAGCAGTCCCAGGTATTAAGACTGATGGACAGTGGCGCCGCAGAGCTGCACAGCTGTAGGAACACTTTTCCTCTCTCAGCATACGTTAGAGCTCTGTACATCTCTACTAGGTGGAGGTACTCCTGGCTGGTATGCTTAACATCAGCACCTTGAAAGAAATTTTTTCCGCTTTCCGAAGACAGCGTTTTTTCTTTTTTGTTCTGTGTTTGTTTTTCCGGTTTTATTGATCCAAAGTGTGGGTTGAGCTGTTGAAAAAAGGCCTATAACAATTTTAATTCCAATTTATTAAAGTCGGTTTTTGCATGCGACTTTTCAACGAATTACAATCAGAAAGTCGCCTACGCAAAATTTACAATGAAGTCGTTACTTGAACTGGAGACATATGACTTGCAAAAATCTTAGAAGCATGCGCTTAAGAAAGTGTATATCTTTTTGAGATGTGAATGAAAATGCTTTTTATTTTATTTTATTTTATTTTATTTTTTTTTTAAATGAAAGACAATTTTTGTATAATGAATAAAAAAATGGTCATAAAAAGTCTCAGCGATTTCAAGTGTTTGCATCAACTAATGCCTTTATTGTGTCTGCTTTAACCGGCCTTCCAAATCGGATCAAAATTTAGCAAACCAGTTCTGGCACTGGCCTACTGTCAATACATCTACTTTGTACGAAACGGTTAATTTCTTTCTGGCTTGAACAGCATTTTTATTTATTTATTTTTTTCTATAATAAAAAGTAAAATATGACGAAAATTCTGTTTTTTTGCGCTACATATTTAATGTTGAGTACACATCTTCATTCGTTTTCATTTCAAGTGCTATAATTGGAGTATACGTGTGATTTGACGCCGGCAGAAATATCAAAAGATACTTCTTTAATATTTGCTTCAATCAGCGTTTTTGCACGCACACACTCTCCCGCGTATAACACAATTATAACAATTAAAAATGAAAACGAATGAAGGTGTGTACCCAGCATTAAAGGGCAACAACCAAAAACTTCTGCATAGAATCAATTGGACTTTTTCACACCCAAGCCTTGAAATATCAGCTGTCAACACGTGTATGATTATGCGGTGTGAATTTTGGGTGTGAACAAATGCAATTAAACCCGCTGTCGGGAAAAAACTTTCGGAACAACCTAATAATATAAAAAAATGTTTGCACTAGAATGATTTGGTATCTTCTTCGGATTTACTGATAAGGAAATTTTCTTAATTGTTCGATGGTGTGAGCAGAAAATTTTCGACACATTTGAATCGATCATACTTTATGATCCTTAAACAAAAATTGTTCAGTCGTTTTGTTTTTGGCATAGTAAATCTTAACTCATTTCCTATAGAATATTATTATTAAAATTTTATTGCCATTTTAATATAAAAAATATTTAAAAGTCGTGCAATTGAAAAAAAGTTATTGTACTTAAAAGATGTGCAACACAAATAAAAGAAGATATGAAAAAAAAAACTTCAAAGAAAAAATAAATGGAATAAAAATATGAAACTGCAAAAACCGCAAACGAGTGTGAAAGATACTATTGCGAGCCTGTGCCACCGAGCTGAGATCACAATGAGGAAAAGTTTTGTTGCGGCAGCGTACACAAAAAGTTGTGCTCTTTAATGTATTATAAAAATAATACTTAAATGCATAAATAAGCAGAAAAAAGAGAAGTCTCCGGCCACAGCCACTCAACCGGCTTGACATTGCATGGTTGCTATTGCTGTTGCTGTAGTAATTGTTAAGTGTTGACGAAGCGTTTTTTTTTTTGGTTTTTGGAAAACAAAGTATCTCATATAAAAATATAAAGGCATAGAAACGAACTCAAGCCGTGAAATATGAGTTACAAGCGCAGAGCTAAAGCAGTCAAAAAAAAAAAAAATTTACACCATCCTCGCTCGTCTGATTTAACTCACGAGTCGCACGATCATGAAAATTAAGCGCGTGAAATGGCAGCAACAATAAAGAAAAATCTCGACGCTAAGACTACGGACTACAAAGTTGCACAAAACCATGACGAATGAAAATTTACTTGAGCTGCATGAAAGCGCTTATGATTTCGTTAAGCTGCAGTGATGAACATTTTTGACAGAGACACTCGGGCTACTCTTAATGTGTGTTGATAATTGAGAGAATTCGCAAAATATTTTGCATATACACGTATATACGCTTGCATATGATTCATACTTTAAGCTGAACGTCTAATGGAACGTCTCATTAGCATACTAGTCATCATAGTTGTACAATACAATACATTCATTGAATTATTGACTACTAATTGTAACTTGTTTGTAGTTTAGCTTGGCATGTGATATTTAACTTGCCAGATTTATTTATGTATTCAATTATTTCATTTTATTATTACCATTTAACTTTACTTACTCACCTGCATTTAATTTCATTCCAAAGTTGCTCTCGCCATAATTACATGTGCATTTCAGAATTTCCTACACGTTAGAAATATTTATATTTACACCATTTCAGCCATAATTTTTAATCATATTTTTACACTGTTACATTGTAGTTTTCCTATTCTGCACACACTTTTAGCCATTTTTCACGGACTGAAAACTCTCAAAACAACGTCTTCACGCTCTAACGCTCTTTGAAATTAATGGCTGTTGTCTACCTTGTTTTCTTTTTTTTTTGCTTTTGGTAAATTTTATCGCAAACTTGCATTCAAGAGTAAAAAATGTTTAAAGCAAAAAATAAAAAAATTAGTTACTTGAGTATGAAATAGTTGCATTTTAGTAATTGGAGAATGAGAATTGAGAATTCAGAAAAATTTCGCCGCAAATTTATTGGACAAAAATTCGTTTTTTTTATAAATAATTTTTCCAGATAAATTTTTTTTTTTAAATGTGGCTTCCAAAGCGTTATTTCTTTGTATTTTCGCGGAACTTTTCATATGCATATATGTAGTTACTCCTATAATTTTGTTGTTTAGCTTTTCTTGGTAATTATCCAGTTTTTGTTCAACTTTGATTTTGCGTCTCACCTTATTTCAAGTGAAAAATTAACGATGTGAAAATTGATAATGATTATTATATGAAATAATTATTTTTTTTTTTAATGTTTCTTTTTTATTTAATTTTTGGCATAAAAAAAAATTCGTGTGTGTATGTGAGTAAGTGTTTATGTAATTTCCGTTTGACTAGTTAGAAGAAATTTACTTTGTGCTTTTATCGAAACTAAAAACATTGACATAAAAACCTCAAAAACAATTGTTGAAAGCGAAATGTGTCAAATAACGTAATGGGTTTTTAATACGCAACAAATGTGAATCCACAAGGCAGCAGCGACCACGAAACGCCATCGGCATTGCTGATTGTTTGTTGTATATATTTTTTATTTTTATTTTATAGCAAAAGCGTTGTAAATAAAAATAGAAATATATCACAATCAGGAGTCAAAGTTTATAAAAAAAAAAAAATAAAAAAAAAATAGTATAGTCGAACAACAAATGAGTACTTGCTGTGCGCTGTGCTGGAATTGCAAACACTTGAAGTGCTTCCGGTCGGTCTGAAGTTACAGTTGCGCGCCCAGTAGTTGCCATGTTTACATTCAGTCATTCATTCATTTACTCACTCAGTCACTCAGTCAGTAATTCATGCAGTCATTCACTTAGCAAGTTTCTCATGCAGTCAGCCAGTCAGTCGGTGCCAATTCAACTTAGTTGCTTAGTCAACTTTACCTCGGTTTAAGTTCCATTTACATTACGACTCAAAAGCCTTGCCTTCCTTTAAGGCTTATCGCAAGTAAGTATTTTTTTCAAGATTTTTATTTTATTTTTTTTATTTTTTTTTTTCTTAATGTATTTTTATGTTTATTGAGTTCCTGCTGCAACTTCAAGGATTGTTCGGCTTTTAGAGTAGTCGTTTTTGCAGCGCTTTGTCGTTTCAGCTTTTAGTGTTGAGATTTTGCTACCTGACGTCTCTTCTTTCTGTTGATTGAGCTTGAGTCACACTAGCATTAAAATTATGAGAAATTTTTCTTCGAATTTTAATCAGCTTTTCATTTTAGAGGTTATCGACACACAGCTGTAAAGTTTAATAAAAAAATATGCTTTTATATAAATAAAAAATTAATGGACACTTGAGTAGTTTCGCAAAGGCAGTCATGGAATTTTAAATTTCTGAATGCTTTTCAGAGTTTTTCAAATCCATCTATTCGACACTTCACAAATTATCCGTTGTTTTTTTGATGTGGGCTCAACTAATCCACTGCTTTCAATTGAATTCGTCACAAACAAACATGACATTAGAGAGTTTTGTGCTTAATTAAGTTTGGAAATATGTACTTCTGACAATTGCAGAGTTACACAAATTAGTATGTAATTTGAATACTTCTTTTCATATACTCGTATCAGAGACATACGACCACAGCGACTCTAAAATCCCTTTTTTATCTACTCGTATCAGTCATAATCTATTGTCATCGTTGTCGTCGTTGATGTTGTTGTGGTCGGACTCAATTGGTTTGACTTTACACACTCATCTTCATTCGTTCATGCACTCATACAATCAGTAGATTAAATTATGATTATTTTTTATAGCTTTGCTTTATTTCATACTTGAACTTTATGCTTAGTTCGGCTTGAGCCGGTCTGTTGCTTTTATGAGCTTATGATTGACTTTTTCTTTGTCCAGCGACAGGAATTCTTGTGTCTGTGGAATGCTGGTAGTATCGTAAAGTCTTCATAATTGGCAATTATGAGATGTGCTTTTTTGTGTGTTATAATCTTCACTGTGAAAAATAAAATGTGGAGGTGGTAAGATTTTAAATGGAAATGCTTACAAATTGGTTAGAAATACTCTCTTTTGTTCGTAACGTATTTCAGTATTGCTCAGAAATTATTTTTTATATATTTTGGTAGCATTTTAATTTAAATGTAAATTATTATATCTACATTAGATTTAGGTTAGATAGAATAGTCTTTACGCCGTCAAGGTTTCTATTACGTCTTTTTGCACCATCGTCGTCTCTACACCGTCGTAACCAAACTAGTTGAAAAAACATCGATATATCGATACATCGATATTTTTTGTTCCACACATCGATATTTATCAGCGATACATAAATTTTCGATATATCGATTTAAAATCCCATACATCGAAAAGGTATAAAAATTTATATTTTTTTCAGACCAACAAACGAAAAGTTCTTGTTAGAAATCAACCTTACTCTTCTTTTGTATAGTGATCGATTTATCGATATATCGATATTTTTATTAAAAATATATCAATGTCGATATTGATATTTGCAGAAAACATTGATACGATATATATCGATATTTATTTACTTATGACATCCCTAAGCCAAACGTAGACGCCCCGCTTTTAGCTTCGTCTCTAGTTCTATTATCATCGTTCCCTTACTCCAGCGATGGTCAGCGCTTGTTGGTAGTCTAAATAGGGTTGACCAGCCCAATTCCACATAACTATATTATTACTTTCCTTGAACAATAATACATTATATTCTCCTTAATACGGCCATTGAAAGACCAGTTAGAAATTGATAAAAAACCTAATTCCTGAAAATTACATTTTTTTGTTTTCTTTTGAACCTTAATCCGATTAAGCTTAATCGTCTCATTACAAATTAAATTTAGCAAAAACTAATTCTGAAAAACAAACAAATTTAACACCCTTAAGCATGGGAGTCCTCAGTTCTATTGGCAAACCATACACCATTTGAATACGAATCAAGCTCGGCAGTCGCAATTTACGACTCCATTACAACCCAAACTCTACTGCATTTTACAGCTGCTGCATTGTGAGAGGCCAATTTGCAAGCGGGTGAAAATGAATAATTCCTTTAAGCGAATTTAACCTCCGACCAAACGTTAAATGACAAAACCAACACGCGTCACTCGTGCCAAAATATAAAGCCTTGGGGTGGATGTATGTACATGTATGCAAACAACGGACTGGATATAAAAACAATGTCCAACAAACACAACAGGCAGCCAGTCAAGGCAATTAAAAAGTCTAATTTGCAATACGGCACAAAGTGAATCGTGTGCAAAAGTCGTCGAAGCATGAGTCATGCATTCAGTTCTTATGCAGGCTATTTCCTTCGCGACTCAGAACCGATTTCGTAGAATATCGCAAATTCCTTGTAATACAAAACCTCCGCAAATAACCCTTAAAAATTCAATAGATGCGGCCATCCAAGCCAGCAGGTTCAACGTGTAACAACCACCGAAAAATTGGCCATACATTTAAGGCTTTCCTCGAGTTTAAATTTCGTGCTTAACCCATATGAGTATGCGGTGTGGTTCAGCCAATTTCAGGAGATTCCCACTCAATATTAGACGAATATTGTCGGTATAGTTATATCGAAAAAAGTAGCGAACATTGACTTTTTCTTTAAGTTCTTTAATGTTACCGAAACTACTATTACCCATCCCCAAAGCACACCTGTCGAACACGAACAAGGCGCAAAGCACAAAGAACAACAACACCATTTTTTTTTTAGCTTTTGCAATTTTCTTCTTTTTTTTTTTTACCTCAATTGCCACATTTATAGCATTTCTTTTTAATTTGATGACGTCAGTGGATTAATGGTGCGGGTGTGTGCTAAGGGCCAGCAAGGCAGTCTTTACGATTTGCACAACACGTGCACTTATTACTTGCTGTTGGCCAAAGCAAAGAAACAAGGCAGCCAAATCTTGTTAAAGGTCATCTCACGCGTGTTTGTGCGACTAATGCGTGTAGAGGAAAAGGAAAGAGACAAATTAAAAATTTTACTTTTAGCATTTTCACTTAAAGTAATTGCGAAATTGTTCCGCTCAACTCGGTTCATATGTATGTGAATGCATTCTTAGCGTGACATGTTTCATTTGTCAGCATTATTTGACACATATTCACATTCGCTCAAATGAATATAAGCGGTTTTACACGTGTATACAGCGCTCATTACTAGAACTTTTACCCATTTCGGTTGTGTAATATGGTAAATTACGTTGAGTCAGCAGCAGTTCTGATGAGCTGACAGTGTTGCGCCTTTGGGCATAAAAAGGTATAGGAAATGCGTCACGATCTGTGTGTTGCGCAATAAGTGTAAGCATTAGGAAAGTTCTAGTAAATGTCGGCTAATGGACCAGAAGTTGAGTATATAGAGTAGGGATGGGTATCGATAAATCGATTTTATTAATCGAGCTGTGTTCGATTAATTGAATAATCAATGGTTTTATGACAAATTTTTTTTTAGTATAAATCACGTAAAACTAATTTGATCACTATATAAATTAGTTTCCTTTTGTTCGCTCCTATAAATTGTTGTCTGGAATTGGAAGCACGGGTTTAAAGTTGACGATTAATCGATTTTTTAAGCAAGAATTAATCGACACAGCGATGAACTAGTAAACAATAATATTCGATATCACTAATCGATATTTTGTTGATCGATACCCAACCCTAATATATATATTCTGATGCTTTTCGCTCATTGTGAATGCCTAATTGACAATTTTGATAAAAATTTTGTGATTGCGATGGCTAAAAATTCATCACAAAAATACTTTGATATCACATTTCAATCAAATGTTTTTCGTTTATATACAAAGTGTTAAATACACAAAATTTCAAGTAAATCATTTGAGTGTTGTTATGAGTTGCTTGGAAAGTGAAATGTAATGATATTTATTTATTTAATTTTTGTTTATATGTATTTATGTTCTTAATATGTATTTAACAGATGAGTGGAATGGCGAATACGTTAATTGTTGGCAAATTATTTAGCGCAGAAATAATAAAGGCTATTTGCGAAGTAGCTAAACGCCGTAATTTTACAAATCTAGCATCACTGCGTTCAGCAGAGACAAACTAGTTATCTATTATTTAGTCAGAGAAAATGATGAGTGATGACTTCTGCTGAATGCGCCCATTGTTTAGCCACATTTTCTTTATATTGTACAGATTCAATATATATATCAAGTTGGAGATAAATGCTTAAATTTCGTTAGTTAAGCGATGATGCTACTTTTTTTATATACCTTGCCTTTTTTTTCATGATAAAGAGCTAAACGGAAAAAATCTACTTTACTATATTTAATCGATATTTTGTTTCTTGAATGTCGATTTGAGGAGTGAGTTTTTTTCTTTTGAGTGCTTACACTTTATAGCGATCAAATTATTCTTATACTAAGTGACTGAGTAAGTCCAAAAGTTGCTGTTGAATAGTCGACCAAAACATCATCTTCCTAACATTATATCTTTATATTTTGAGCTAAACAGTCGCAGATAGAAATTACAGTGAATAACAACATGGTTTTCATTATGATATTTTCGGTAATATCTTTGAAAGAATATGGGAGTTTTTGGTTTTCCCAGTGTTGTTCAGTTGGACTTAAGAACACGTAAATTGCACACACTGCATATTTATCAGAACGAGCAGGATCTGATCACTAGAATGGTACCCTAGGCTTACTAAATCATATAGCCCACATATAAAATCTAAGATAGTGTTCAGTATTCAACTGCATTATATTAAGTAACCGGTCACAAAACATAACTCAAATTAATATGAACTGTACCGTAAGCTAAAATTTTTTTTGTGGGCTGCTTGCGATGCTGTAACGTCCTAACTTAAATTAACCCTCAAACTATTGTATAAAAATTGGCCTAATTATGGCTTTTTTGGCTTTAACCTCTTTTATGGATAAATAATTTTTCGCAACAAATTTTTGTTGTTCGTGCAACAATAATTTTCACTATACAACAAACTAGAACCCTTTATTACAAT
Source organism: Cacoxenus indagator (assembly GCA_035041755.1). Lineage (NCBI taxonomy): Eukaryota > Metazoa > Arthropoda > Insecta > Diptera > Drosophilidae > Cacoxenus > Cacoxenus indagator. Next base: position 1,681,370 of record JAWNKX010000665.1, read on the forward strand.
TGAAGCACTAACACGAGTGACTGGCTGACATTAACTCAGCTTACTCGACTCCAAGAGGACAGCCGAAACGAGTCGACCTAATCAAGAAAAAGGCAACACACAGAAACCAGTTCCGCTTTGGCTGCTGCTGTACAAGCAGTTATTGTGAACGACTTGCTGCAAAAAGTCATTGTTCGATGATAAAACAAAACACAAACCGAGAGTGCAAAAACCAAGAACAAAAATAGTATATTATGTACATAAAACAAAAACACTTGGCATACAAAAACTATAAACTTGTCTGCCACAGTCTAAACCCCCATGAACTCAGGCAAAGAAGCTGTCGAGCTGTGTTGGCAACAGCAACTTTGTCTGGACAACAGTCGTCACCGAACTCGCCTGCACAATTCTCGACGTCTCAGCCTTTAGCCATAGTTGGTAATTTCTCAAACACACACAGAAATTACCGCACAAAAGTGCCAACAAGATAAATTAAAAATCATCTGAGGAGGCAAGCGGGAAATAAAAACAACAAAACAAAACCAACAACTGCAACTTGATGTTGATGATGGTGTTGATGTTGATGTAGATGATGGTGTTGAACTTTTGTTGCACTTTACGGGGTTGTATTTTATGCTTATGCGTAGAGAAAAAAAAAAAAAAAAAAAACTACGGCGATGACGAAAACAATTCAGGCAACATTCTCTGGTTTGTCGTATTGATTTGACGTATGTTTAGGAACGGGTCAACGTACATCCATCGATTTGCATTGCAGCTATACGATCCAGTAATTCCATGTGCATATGGAGCTAAGGCACAAACTGTGCAAATTAAAGCTCGAAACATTAAAGAATGAAAAACTAAATACTAACAAGATTGGTTGGCATGGGCGATACCGCACCTAGTGGACGGTGCCGACAAAAGTACAAAAAAGAACTGTTCGTGTATCTTAGCTAGCTCTCTAGTTCAAAAACGGAGGAACTGATCAAGCATATAGTTTCCGAGAGCTCTTTCGTAGTGTTACAATCTGCATGACAAAGTTAACAATTCACAGCGCGGTTAGTCTAATTTATTTTTAATCCGACAAATGTGTTATGCAGTTTTCTGCGATAAATGGTATTCTTTAATTATGCAATATCTATATATATATATAAAGAGAACTACAACAACGATTTAGATTCATCTATAATCTATGTTATTCCAATATACAACATTATAAGGCTCAAGTTGCTGAAAACTCAAAAATTATACCGAAATCGAAACTTGTAAATTTGCCAAAATCACGGAAATTTCACGACCCAAAAAAAATTACCATTTGCAGTGTATGCAATCAAAATCATTAAAGTTGTTCGTCAAAAATACGTGTATCTACGAAGAAAAATCCCCATAAAGCAAAATTCAACAATCAAAAATATATTTTGCTTCATTAAACCTACAACAAAGCAGCAAATGAGGAAGCAGTCAAGCAACACGAAACACAAACAGCTTTCAACAAAAGGCAACCTAAAAAATAATAATAATAATAAAAAAACAAGCAAGTAAAAATAAGTAAAAATTTTACGAAATAGAGCGAATCTATAGTTTGTGTGTGCGTTCACCTACCCTCCACCCATTCATCAGTACCACCAATAATGTTGAACATTAATTAGAAACTGTCTGAAATACAAGTCGTGCCGTAGGAACGAGAAGGAGGAATTAGCTGTTTGCGGTTGTCTGTCAAAGCAGACATCGAACAGGGTAAGAAAGGGTGTGGCAGTAGTCTAGTAAAAAAAGTGGAGCAAGGAAATGTTGAGACACTCCCGCCTACAACAACAACGAAAACAACAATGATAACCATAACTATAATAGCGCTTTGGTTGATGTTGTGTTAATGACATGAGCCTGGCTTTTGATAGCCGCCTTCTATTGGAAAGGCAGTATTTTTAGATATTTAACTCGACTTTCACACATAAATCTACCTAACAAAAAAAGTAACGCAGTAAGTTGTGGGTGTACTTCCATGAAGTTGGCGTTTGAATTGGTAGTAAAGTGCTACTACAACTAATTAATAGTTGGTGCATATAAATCACAACCATTACACGGCGCGGCGCAATCAGCCGGAAAACAACTTTTACAAGCACATGAAGGAGAAGCAAAAACTTTGTGTGAAATTGACTTGTAACAAAATCAAAAAAAAAAGCTTCGGCTATGCGGAGATCTATTCTATATATATATATATCTATATATTCTTCAGGGAATTCCCGAAACCCTGCCAACGTTGCTGTGTTTAAGCATACAATGATATTGCACTATTTATTTCACTTATGGTCACAAACGTAGATCTATGAATTTCTGCAGGCCACACAATCCTTGAATCCTAGGGTCTTAAAATTGTTAAGCTTTGTATATGCGGTACAACATCTTCAAGTCATGAAGAATGACTTTCAGAGAATTTCAACTGTCAGTGAGATAGATAAACGTATAGAGGAATAGACTGCATGTTCTGACTAAATCAATTCATTTCGAATGATTCATTGTGCTACAAATTTCTTGGAATAGTTATGCCACTATTCATTGCGTGAAGAGTATAAAAACAAACTTAATGAAGCAATACTAAATTTTGTCAATAGTCAATGCTTTAAATGTGAAACGAAAATAGTGAGATAACATTGATCAGAGAGAACTGTGAGCGGACCACTCTAACGTACATTTTGGCATGCGAAATGGGGTAAAAGCGATTGGAGTAAGATTCTCCTTTTAGATAATGCTGTCATCTCTGCTGATGCTGACATTATAGCCCTGTTGAAACTTGCTAATTTTTCCATTTGAGTGTGAGTTTGATTGTGAGTAAAACTTGCACTAATGAAGTTTATACAATCAACTCAAAGAAGAACAAAGTAAAACGTCAAGCTGTTATGATACAAGTAAAACAAGTAGATGAGTATGGAAAATGAGTAATTAAACGTAGCTGCAGTTTCTGCCTGCCTCTTAGATTAAGTTCCGAATGGAAATATGTATTATACAATGTGCCCAGAACTTGAGAATTACTTATGTCCAATAATTGTAATATTTTGATCTAACTGTGTATCCAACAATGTTTTCGGATTTAACAGTGATAGTTCAAAGTTCGACAGCAAGGCCGGTTTTTGGCAACTTCTTTTAATAACTACGTTATAAAATTTGTAATAACGTGAAGCAGACATTTGAGTCTATACAGTACGTAGATATATACGTATATTATCGGTGGTGTCAAAGAAAACTCTTTCTCCTCAATTCCGCCCGAACACAGATTTTAGTGGTCAAAAAAAAAAAAAAAACTATCGTTAGAATTGAAAACCAGTTTTTTTGGGATAATTGGTAATTTTCACCCATAGGAACACTTTTTTTAATAAAACCATTGTAACGAATGAATAGATTATTCTTTTTCAAAGTAATCTGCATCAATTTTCTTTGAACAAATTATTTGTTTAAACTATTAATTTACCATTTTACTCAACGTCTAGTAAAGCAACCGCCTTTAGTAAGCAAACCCAATCGAGCACAGATATGCAAACGCATTGTAAATTGAATGTATAATTTTTTAAACATTTTGTTTTATCGAATAGATCAATAAATTGCGTTGTATATTCAAGTAATAAAAGTAATAATAACGTTGTTATATTTAAAATGTTAATTAATCGCGTATTTACTGTGCATTTAAAGTAAAAGTTAATTCAAAATTTGTTTCAAGTTGGCATGTTACCAAAAGCGAAAATCGGAATGTGAATGTCAGGTTGAAAAAGAGGAAGAAATTTATTAGCCCAGAGCGGGATTTTAAAATATAATAACTGTGTTCTTAAACATATTTATAGAGAAATGAATTTTTGCAGAGGAAAACATTGAAAAGCGCAACAAGACAACATTTTCGAAAAAATTCGTGTGTAATGTAAAAAAAATTAACATTGAAAAGTGACAGTCACAGAAAGTAATTAAATTATGCACAGAGTAAATAGTTAAATTTTGCGCGGAGAACATTTTTTTGTTTTGCCGAGTGTTTTGCAAATCTCCCGAAGCCGAAAACGTCAGAGTTTTCTGTGACCACCCTGTATAAGACAAAACGGTTTAATTTAGCAATTCCCTGTCGTTCTGTACATTCGTCTCTCTGTGTGTATACGATCTAGTAAAGTTCCATAACAAGACTTCTTACTTTACGCTGTACACTTTTGATCAGACCACAAAAAACTCAATGTTATATAATTTTTTTTCCATACTCAAGTCGCTGAAATTTGAAGTCCTTAGTATTACTGGACTGTATACAGTATTGAACTGCTGTTTATATAGACACCACTGATTATACACACGTTAAACCACTATCTTTGTGTGATCAACAAGGAACGTAGGAAACATATTTTCATATCAGTGTTGAACTGCTGTATATATAGTGTTCATTCCTTGACCATAAGGCGGAGCATTATTGTTATGTGTTCAAACGTTTTTTTGAACTTAACGTTTTTTTTTTTTTTTAAAGAATGTAAGAATAATAATAAGCTAAAAATCCACAATATCTGTTAGTTAATTTGCCATAGCACGTGTACGTATGAATGCTGCGAGAACAGTGGTTATCATCTGAGCAATCCAAGGTTTTCAAATTTGGTCTAGATATTTGTGGAGAAGCCGACAACCGCACAATGGCATGGCAAGGCGTGGCATACTGACAATATCGCTGGTTATGTCATTACGTATATTTTTATTTAAATAGTAATTAGTGGCAGATTGGTAGCAAGCGGAAGCGAGATGTTGGAGAAGAGAAAGAAAGCACAACGTATCCTGTGCGTGCATTATACTTGTTATGTGTTTGTATCTTATTTCTCTTCTTCTTCGCTTGCATTTGTGTCGTCTTCAAGGCAAGAAAAGAAAAAAATCAGTAGCAGTAGCAGCAACCATAGTACGACAGCAGCGATAAAAACAACGTAAAATTTTGTACAACAACAAGGTAACATTTTGACCTACTTTTCTTTTGAGGCTGCTGCTTTTTTCAGTCTCACTCGCCTTCAAGGTTTTACGTCATAGCTGGTAGGTACCAACAGCGTCAACGGCGGGGGGTAGAGGTAACGCCCCTTGCTGAAGGAAGTCCTTGTTAATGTGCCAAATATGCTAGGCGCGCAGACAGTCAGCAGCAGCGAAAGTTTCTTGCTCAAATGAATCCGTTTTTTGCACGCACGCTAAACTGTACTTGTATTCTGTATCTGTATTTGCGTCTGTGTGTCTGTTTCTTTTGGTGCGGTGTGTGTGTGTGCGTGTCTGTGTGTGTATGAATGAAAAAATTCTGCTACACTTCTTTCCACATTACGATTTAATGAATTTGTTGGCCATTTACCGCCGTCGTTGCTGTTGTTGGTCGTTGTCCTGCGGCGGCTTGCTGCCCATTAGGAAAATTGTTCTTCTTTTGTGTTCTGCGCTGCTGCTCTGCTCTTATTTATTTGTTTTAGTTTTACCTGGCTTCGCTGCAGTGCGCAAACTTTGTGTGTTCTGTCATACTTTTAACGATTTGCTGTCATAAGTTCATTAAACTTTAAACTGTAAAGTTTTATCTCTTGTTAAACACACTTTAATTAATATGCTATTGCTTTCTGACATAGATAGAACATTGACTGGTTCTCGGCATTGTTTTCGATGCAATTACACAAGAAGATTTATGTACCTTTAGGTAGTTTGTTGTGTTGCTATGGTTGTATAGAATATTACGCAAATTAATGGGCCAACCATATAAAGTAATTAAGTAATTATCATGGGACAGAGTAAATATTCGACGCTCCACTTAGGTAATATAAATACCAATAAGATAAAGTTCAGCAAAAGTTCTCATGTAATCTAATAAAATGTAATATATAATGTGTTGTTTAGTTGATCTAAGTAAGGCCAGGTGTTCTTGTACTTAGCGATTTATCTAACCTAGCCTTATTGCCGTCATTCGATTTAGATCCTTCTATACGTATGTTTGTTTTTGTACAGAACTAGCGGCCTGTCCCGCTTCATAAGTGAGCGCACTCATTGCTTTCGCAAATATCCGCTCACACTCTTGTTGCAAACAATTCCCAAACACAAGCAAAGAAATGAAGAAGAAACTTACAAAAACTCTTCCAGTGTTTCCTCAATATTTTTTACATACAATCCTTGCCCTCAACATAAGTAACACAACTAATAAAAATTTTGCCAAATCAGTTGAGCCGTGCTCACGTGATGAGGCTTCAAACATTTGAGGGAACAATTTTTATATATATAGATTTTTATGCAGATTTTCCAGCATGGTCATTTCCTTTCTTTTCCTGTTGTTGAATATAAATATAAAAGATTTTCTCATATTCATTGCTCATACATACTCGTACATGAAATGGCGCTAAATGTTAATATGAAGAGAAATAAAATAAAAATAAATAATAAAAAAAAACGTTCTGATGCAATTAAACGACAAAATGTGTTCTGAATGCGTGAAACGCGCATTTTAATTGTTTTAATTAAGCAGCGTTGAAAAAAAAAAAACAATTTAATTTATTATTATGCAAGTTGTGTTTTATTAATGCCGTTGCTGTTCGTAATATCTGTCTGATTGAAAGGAAGAGGTAAGTCTTCCTCATTAGCTATCAAAATAAACGTTTTTTTGCCGAATTAATAATTCTGCCTGTTCTTTTGCTTTGACAGTTCTACTTAATCTAGGACTGTTGGCAGAAAAGTTATTTCTTCTGTTATCGAATTAAAAAACTGTTGTTGATTATTCCACGACCATAAAAGAATAATTCGATCCATGATGCTGTTGGACAACAGACTAATTTTGGCCATTTTGTGGTAGTCACCCACCATTGCTGCTTGGTTTATATATATATATATATATTTTTTTTTTTTGTCCCTGATTTGTCCCTGGTTATGGTTATCGTTGAACAGCGCTTCAAAGTCCATTTGAGCTTAATCCGTGTCGAGGCGGTACACATTGTGACCGTTATTCGCACCGTTATTTTCACCATTTGTTGTAGTTTGTTGAAGAGCATCAAGCCCCAGCATGACACAAAACTTGTGTTTTCTATATTTCCTTTATTTTCAGTACAAATCATTCATTCATTTCATTACTACTCTATCTCTTTTCAATTCACATGTGAGTGATTACATGCCACATCCCATAGCAATATCGCAAATAAAGTGAGTGCGAAAACCGCAAAGATCTACACAGCAGATATCACACATCTTTAGAGCCCAAATAGAAGACGAATTACCACAGCACATTAAAAACAGAAAACCAAGCCAACACTAATTTATTACACTCAGCGTTTGTTGGCCTCTAAAATTGGCGCCTCATTGCTGCCCGTGGTCATTGCGTTGTCGTTGGCGCTGCCCACTTCTATGACTCTTATGGTGTAGTAAAAAAACTGTCTTGCCTACGTCACTGCGTATCTAATATAACATCATTCATACATAAAACATCCAACAGATAAACAAAGTTCCACGCGTTGTTGTTTGTTTGTGTGTGTATCAAATTTAACGGATATTGGCAAAAGATGCCATGAATAAGCACCAACAAGAAGTTAAGAAATGTTGCTTTGCCGTGCTGTCTGGTTGGCTAACTGACTGACGGCTACAATGTGGGGCGGGCACCGACTTTCTGCCTGCCTTCATTACAGTCACTACCAATGTGCGCAAAAGGCGGGAAAACCAAAAAAGAATATGCTAAACTTTTCTCTTCCGTCACACTCGCGTGGCGACTGTCTTTCTAGTTAGAAGTTGTGCAGTTCTTCGTCTTGGCTTGTCTGCGTTTTTCATCTGCTTTGCTTGCTGCTCCTATTTGGTCTCATATATTCACATCATTTCATTACACGTGCTTCCCCCTTTTGCAGTCTTCGGTCCTTGGTAAATTTATGCTACATTTTATTTGGTCTTCTTTTTCTACATATACTTCCGTGATTATTGGCAACAGGGCTTAAAGTAGACATCATAAAGAAGAGTATTTCCTTGTTTTTTTACTTATTTGTTTATTTTTTTTTTCGAATTAAATGGAATGTCAATAAAGTAGATTTTATTGTAGCTTTCGCGTAAAAATAGTCTTGTTGTAGAACATTATAGGAAATTAGTAAATTGGGGCAAATTCTTATGAGTTCGCTTCATTGACATGCTATTGTTTATTTCTTTTTAAACGTTTTTATTTAACTCAGACCTGTTTGGGACATATCTTGTAATTGAAATCTTGCCTAGTTCCTGTTGACCGATTTATCTGAAATTTGGTACACAACTTTGGTTCTGATGGCAATACAATTGTTTGTCAATTTTGTCCTAGAAATTAAATTAAAATTAAACAAAAAAGATTTCCTTTTGGGTTTTACGTTTTTATATACATATATTATTTGTGACTTTTATTATTGCTTTGATGTGAAGCTTGAAGACATCTGAGATCTCATAAAGCATATACATGTAGTACAGTTTATTATTAAGGATAACAGTATAATTATATTACCACGAAAATATATAATAAAACAGCAAGCTTGATTAACGACGACGACTGTTACATTTGCTCACCGGCAACCGACTGACTTTACTCTTCGACCAGACCGTCCTGCGCATACCACACTCTCTTTTCTTTTTCTGATCAACGAGCAGAGAGCAAAGCAACGACCGCTTCGGGCAGAGAGAACTTAATTATTAGAGAATTTAATTATTAAATGTAAAGTTAAAGTCTCAAACAGAAATCCAGCTTAAAATTTGCTTTAGAATTCATTTTGTGAAATAAGACACTACTAAAACCTTTTCTACATCCTTTTCTCTTTGCAGATCTCAACTAAAATTATAAGGAATCAAGGATTAATTCAAGCATTTCCAATCCTCTCTACAATCAAGTTAACCAATCAACATTTAGTGAAATTTTTTACACAACAAAATATTTATAGAGACTGTAGCTGAAATATCGTAAAGCACACAAAATCGACAAAAAGACTTTAGCAAAGACTAAAACGGCTTCATTATAAAAAAATCAAGTAGCAAAAGAAGAATTACAACAATAAAAAGTTTATAGTAACAACGAACAACAACAACAACAACAAAAGCAAAAACTAACACAAACATTTTAAAAAATGACGTAAGTACACGTTATATATTCTCAATGTTCTTTAATTATTTATCGATGATTTCAAGTATAACAGGGAATAAGAAACAAAACCCAACAACGAAAGTTGTTAATTTGCTACATTTTTCGTATGTTTTTTTTATCTTTATATTTTTTTTATTTTCTATTCACTCGTAGTTATGTCAGACAACAAGTGCAATTATCGCTCACATTTCAGGGTCATTTTAATTATTGTATGCCAATGATAGACGAAACGGAATTGTTGATGTTCGAAGCATTGTAGGAATGGCGATTTTATTGTAATAAACAATTCCGTTATCTGAAGCAACTTAAATTAAATTTTAGCGATCACACTTCGTTAGCCATGACTTAACAGCTGTTTATGCTATACTTTGCTATATCGTGGTAGTATTCTGTTACCATTAGGTTTGTCTATAAATGCAGCAGGGAAGTTTTTTTTTGTTTTTTGTGAAATTTACTCAAAAATGAGTTCTAAAAAATCCAAGTACCTAAAATTTGAGAAGAAAGTAGCAATGAATAAAATTAAATCAAACGAGGTTGAAGCGTATCAGCCTTAGCAACAAAATATGGAATAGCCTCACGTCACAGCCCATGCACCGAAATTGTATCCGATTAACTAAACTGCACTATAGAAATTCACTGTTGTCAGCTCTATTTGAAAAGCCTGAACTGACAGAGGCTTAGAGGCGTAGAAAAAAGTAACTTTAAGAGATGCTGTGACTAACTTCGTATACTTCATGGAAAAAGTTGGTTACCATAGTCAAATTCTGGAAAAACTTAATGACGTTCACGAACATAGCAGTTGATGATGAAAATAATCTACCTTTGAGCATTTTGAGAGAAAAATTGAAAATGGAAATGAACTCGGCAACAAATTTAACTCTTAATCTATGCAGCCAGTCCATAGAGGAAGCGGAACCAGAGGAGCACGTCTCTTCGACGAAGGCTGTTAAAGTTAAAGCCCAAACAAGATACAAGTTCTGTGTCAACTGAGGAAGACTGTCATTTGCAATGTTACAAAAAATAATAAAAAAATTTTTTTTTTTAAATTTAAAAAAATATAAAAAATAAATAAAGATAAATGAATAAAAATAAATAAATAAAAATAAATATATAAAAATAAATAAAGATAAATAAATAAATAAATAAATAAAAATAAATAAATAAAAATAAATAAAGATAAATGAATAAAAATAAATAAATAAAAATAAATAAATAAAAATAAATAAATAAAAATAAATAAATAAAAATAAATAAATAAAAATAAATAAATTAAGTAAAATAAATAAAAGAAAATATAAAAAAATATATAAAAAAATATAAAAAATATATAAAAAAATATAAAAAATATATAAAAAAATAAAAAAATAAAAAAAATATAAAAAATAAAAAAATATATAAAAAAATACAAAAAATATATTAAAAAATAAAATAAATATAAAAAAATAAAACAAAATTTTATGAAATAATAAATAATTATAAACATTACAACATTCGATATACAACATTCGATAGTGTGAACAGTGTCGGTTTTAATTAGTTCACACTATCGTGCCTCGACTGTGTTTAGATTATTCATCTATATATAGGGTTAGACAAAATATTTACACAAAACAGCATTTATCATAGATTTCATAAACGCTTTTTTGTTGTTATTTTTGAAAGTTAATTCGAAACAATTTTACTTCTTTGATTGAGTTATGTATTAAAGATGCAATTGACGGAAGATTAAGAAAATATAATGTTTTCATCATAAAAAATTATTCATAAAACAGAAATTAAGAACATTTAAACAGTACTGGATCTAAACGTGTCCTGCATCAACGAGAAGGTAGGAAATTAATAGGAGCTCTCTTTAAATGTAGGGTACAATGAGTTATGTTAAAGTTCTAATGGCATCGCAATGGTTTGTAGGCAAAGGAGTAAATTAAGCTATCCTGAGTCCCAGGTGGAAAAAAGCTGATATTAGAACGTTTGTCGTGCGCCAAGTAGTCGATTTAACCAACAATTTCCAATTAATTCATTGCACAATTTCACAAATTTTCAATTAACTTCCAACAACAACAATAAAAGCGCCTTTTTATAGAATATGCAAAGAATGCTTCTTTGTGTAAATACTTTTGTCTACCCCTGTATATAAAATTCGATGTATGTCTGTATGTATGACCGCTATAGACGCCGAAACTGCTGCACAGATTTTGATGAAATTTTCAGGGAAACTCTAGAATAGCCTGTTGAGTAATTATATTCTTTGTATAATTGAATACTGTTTCATCAGTTTGCATTTGAAAAGTATATGACATTCGAAATCGAAAGTCTGTCAAATAAACAAAAAAATTTTATAATTTACACGTAACGAAGAACATGTGAGTAAATTAATTAAATTTAAAATAAAATTTGTATGCATCAATTAGAAAAAAAACATGCGGAGCAGTGGGAAAAAGTAAAAATCGAGCACTTGAAACAGAAGAACAACGAGAATCTCGGTATGGACAACAGCATGCCAAGAGGCAGCATGATGTCTTCGTTAAGAGATCGAAGAGTTTTTATAACAAATGAGGACGCCAATGCATTTATTTCGGAAATGTTTAAAATCGGTTCAAAAACGTTTTCGGGCTCGAAAATAATATTAATGATATTGAAAATTAAGTATACTCGTCTATTATAAATGTACAAGCACTATATATGTAAAATATCTATAATCCTTCACTTTTTGCATCGGAATCAATTGTTGGCCTTGACATTAATAATAACGGCAGCTAATAGCTAGTCAAACTCTGTGACTAACAAAAGTAAATAAAATAGACTATATCAAACCATTTAAACCTCAAGATATATATATATATATATATATATATTAGAAATATATAGAACGGCATTAGAAAAATACACAACTGTCACAGTTCACCCACTGAAAGGCATGTGATGGTTTATTAAAATGACGTTGGCATTAAGAGGATTCTCGCTTACGTTAAACCTCTGGGCCGCCCACAAGCCTTCTAAGCACCACAGTCAATGTGATTCCCAACACTCGTTGAAATAGTAATGAACGTTGTAATTGTACGTTTTTAATGGGAGTGGTTTTGACTGAGTGTGGCCTCGCGTTGCTAGCTTTAGTCCCTATAGTCCCTATAGTCCCTAAAGTTTTTTGGTGGCTTTGTTTGTTTAATGTTTCCCCATTTCTTTGTTGTTTGTTGATTCCGCACAGTATCCTTGCTCTAACGTTTCCTTACAAAATCCAACAAAATTCACTAACCGATACATAACATCATTGTGGCGGCCTCTCCTTCTCTTAAAGTTTACGCCATTTACTTAGGGTGTGTCCCTACGCCATCCTGTTTGCATTGTCATTGTTTTTTGACAAGTCGCACAGGAAATCCGTAAAATATGTCTGTGTGTGTGTGTGTATGTGTATGTATATGTGTGTGTGTATTTGCAAGAGCTTTAAAATTAATTTGCGTCAAAATGCGCAACAAAATTCACTAGAAAAGTTCGGTTTTCCCCAACAGTGACAAGGAAGGCGGTAGAATAGGTGGAAGTGTTCGGTTAAGCGTCGTAGGAAAATTAGTTGAACAACAATTTCAGTTTAGTTTGTGTAACGTAGTTGAATGGGTAACATCATTTGTCCAAATGAGAGTGTCAGCAGTAACACCAATGGCAACGGCAACGGCAACTTGTACGTAAAGTAAAAGTTTAATTATTGCGCGCCTAAAAGTAGGCCACAAATACATTTTAACATGTGCTATAAATGTTTGCAAATTATTTCATCCTATCTATGTGCCTATGTGTGTGTGTGTGTGCGTGAGTGTGTATGCGTAATTGAGTTTATTCGTAATTAAAGTTGTGCGCTTTTTTTTTAATGATTATTTAACTCCCTCTCTTTTATTCTACCACTATCTCTTTTCCGCTTCGTCACAATGTCGTTCGCTACAATAATTATTGAGCACAATGTATGAAGCAACAAAATGCAGCAACCTCAATTGGTGTTTCTTTCTTGGCTCCCGGCTATACGTGCACAATTTCCAACAGACACGCCTGCCATGGCCTCCCCAAAACGCTCAGCTGTGTGTGCGTACCACTTGAGCTGTGATGCATTCAGTAACTTGAATAAGTGTTTTTCATGCTGTTGTGGTACTTATGTAAAACTCATAGAATCAAAAAAAATCGGCTATGGCGAAATTTTAATACTTAGTTTGATAGTTTGAAATTTTTTTATTTTTTATTCTGTTTGTTTCGTAAAATTTGTTCTATAATGTTTGCTAGTACACGCACGCACGCATATGCTTCAACTTTACCCAATTATCGAGCGACTTTTTGCAGTGAAGCGTATTACAGCAACGCTATAGCCGAAGTTTATGTATTTTCTTGTTTCTTACTAATTTAATTGAATTGCATTTGAAAATGGAAATTCAATAACGTCGCCATTTAATTGGTTGAAATAGTTTTTTGTAAAATGATTTTTTAATGCATTTTCGTTTCGTATTTTCATTAATTTGAAAGCTTTGCAACAAATCAGTTGCAACGATCCCCTTGTGTCTGTCCAACTTAATTACAAAATTGCTTTCAAATATAATACACACATAGATATTTCGGAATGTGTTCTAACAGGTGAAGGAATTTTGCAAAGAGTATTAATTCATATAGAGTTCCCATTTCTCTCACGAGCTTTTGGAGCTTTTTCCAAATCTTAAGAAGACATTGGCTTATGTTATTTGTCTGCTATTAACATCGAAGTAGCAGCGCAGGTCGCTGTGTAGCAAACTCATTGTGCTAACTACTGAACTGAAGTAATCAGGCAAACAGAAATTTTTGAAGGTGGGTCCTGTTGTGAAATCGAAGCAAGCGCTGTTTCCCCTTCTTGATGTGTCTTCCTACATTTTGTGTTCTTAGCGCGAATTAGCATGAAAAGGAATTTCTGTATATCACCTTTGTTTTGTTTGTTTTGATTGCCGTCACCCATTTTTATTTTGATTGTATTGATATTGTTGTGGGAATGATATGATAGCGAAAAAGGAACATGTATAGGTTTGGCGCGATTTTTTTATGAATGACGAACATGATTTTTGTTAGTGCAATTCCCACCACCTACTTGTATTGGTTTTGGTGGGACTTTTAAGGAATATATAATTATAATAATAACGAATATATTATTCGTTCGGGCTGTTAGAAATAAAGAAATAAATTACTCAATAAAGAAGTAAAAATTGATTTAAAATGCATATTTTGCGCTATATATATCGAAAAACCGAAGTTGAATATAGGTAATTCTACCTTGACTATCAGGCAAACAGAAAAAACAGCAAGCAACTGCAAATGTCCCATGTGAAAACGATATCAAGCCACCTGTTCTACTGCGAATACAGGAAAGAAAGAAAGAAATTTTGCCTTCAACCAACAACAAAGCGTGTGACATTTGTTTTTTCCTTATTTGCCGAACATAAGGGAAGACAAAGAAAAGAGATATTCCTGCGTGAGTGAATATGTATACTTTTTGCGTGCACGCAAATTTGAAGTCAAAAACGAAACGCGCTCGGGGCCTGACAAGCGAAGATTGACTTTTGAGTTACGATGTGAAGTGGGGCGCGTGCGGGAATAAAAATTCCTCCTTTTTGCTTCGATCACGCAACAACAAAGTCTTGACCATTTGTTTTTTTCTTCATTGCCGATCACAAGGAAAGAGGAGGAAAGAACACAACACAAAGTAAGGGTGACGAAATTTGCTTTGCGCGACTGAGACTCGAACTTCGCGGACTGTGCGTATTGCTCGTACAGTCAACTGCCAAATCTTGAATCACCATAATGCATTACAAAATTTCAAATTATGGGGATATTCCAGTTATGGAAGACATATTATATTGATTTTTCACGATAAACGTACTCAATTCGAGTCATGGAGATATTCGGCTTATAAAAGTTCGACCTATGGAAATTCGACGGTAGTTAGAAATTTCACTTGGGTTTCTTTGGCTTTTCAGTAAATGCGCATTCACTGTACTTGCTATTGAAATAGATTTTGTTTTCTGCCACAACCGAAAATTGTCTTCAAGAAGTTGAAGTCAAAAATCAAAACTTGCCATTGTGTGGGTGATCTTGTTGTGTAGGTGTGGTATGTGTATGGGATTGTGTTGGTTTTTATTGTCTCCCTTGCGTGCGAAATGTGATAAGTTTGAGTGTGTTGTGTAAGTATAGTGCGTGTATAAGGTTGTGTTGGTCTTCTTTTTCGACCTTGCGTGCAAAGTGTGATAATTTTGAGTGTGTTAAGTAGGTATAGTGCGTGTATAAGATTGTATTCGTTTCTTATTGTGTGTATCACTGGGAATATTTTTGTACGATTTTGCTTTGTGATCATGCCTACTTTTTTTGCTGGCCGTCTGGTATTTTCATTTCATTCATATAAATGAATATAGGCAAAATGCAAGGCAGCCCTTGCTGATATGGGCTCAATTTGGTTTGTAGTTTAAAATTAAAGAAAACTCCACACAATTTGCTTAATATTCTCGAACGCCTTGCAAATAAAAAACATTGAACAAAAGAATCAAAGAAAGAAGACAGTGTCTCTGATTTTTGTTTTTATTATGTCTTTCTTGTGTTTTTATAATTTTCTTATCATTCAATATTTTCCCCTTTCGAGGCAGTCCGTCCATTTGCTTGTTTACCTTAAGCAAACCAACAGAATATTTTACGCCAAATGGTTGAACAGACAAGAAATCTGTACAATTGCTTAAAATTTAACATAAGCCAATCGTTTCTTAAAAGTCTCTCCGGCCATTTTTTTAAGGGAGAAATGGGAACTCTATATGAATAAGTTCTCTCTGGAATTTTGTATCATGACATTCTCTGAGTGTTTTGAGTTCTCTTTGTTTTTTCTTATTATATAATACAAGATTCTTATCGCTTAATTTTTTTTTTATGTTTGTTTTCAAATTGCGTTCGTCGTAGCTTTCAATGCATCATTCTTTAGTTGATTCATCTTTGGTTTTCAACATTGTTGAAAATGTGCTGTATTTGTAAAGCTTTGCATCGTCATGTAGTAGATTAGGCTATTTACGAGTAGAGTAACATAAAAGCATAAAACAATACAATCCGAAAAAAATTCTTAAAATTTTTTTTAAACCAAATGTTTTCTTTTTAACGTTAGTAATAATATTTTTAAATCGTTAAAGGTTATATTAAAACTAGTTTGTCATATTTCCAGAACAACCTGAGTGTGACTCAAAAATTATAATAGTACTAGCTAGACCCGGCAAACGTTGCTTTGCTCCCAAAAAACGTTTGTGCATTTGTTAGTATTGCTGGGTAACAAATTAATTAAATAGTTGTTTGCTATTATTGAAAATCTTCATACATTTTTATTTTCAGTACAATCTTCATATAAAATTGCAATGCATAAAAAACTGGGTTAGTGAATGGTGAAGTTAATACTGTAAATAAAAAGGGCATACATTACTTAAAATATGCATCACAAAACAAAACAGATTGATTTGACTTTAAAACAGTTCAAAAGATTCTATAAAATTTTAATGGGAATTTTGAGCCTACTCTGTGTACGTAACAGTGTGCTTTCTGTGTATACGTAAGCCTGAATAATAGAAATGACTCCACCCTAAGGTCACATACCGGGTCAAAAAAAAAAAAAATTAATGTGCCTCACCTATATAAGCACAATGCTGCACAAAATAGTAGGAATCAAGTTTTAAAATAATTGGGGTAAATAACGTATTTAATTATTTATATGATGCCAAACAAAATCAAGCAGGAGAAACAACATCAACAACAACAGCAGAAGCAACAACATTCATTCTAATTCTCTTTTACACTCATTATCCTACGCTGCAGACGGACAAGCCAATGCTTATATCCTCTACGTCCTTCAAGCACCATAGCTAATGAAGTTTCACTTCAAAAAACCGATAAAAGCTCGAACAGAACCCATGGTAAAAATTAGAGCTCGATAGCCCTTATGGATGCTGAGAACACCCGTTTCTAACAAACAAACGTCCAACGATTTATATATATATATATATATATATATATATATATATATAGATAATTTGTTCTGAAAGCGTCGTGGGTCGTATTTTGCAAGATACAGCAGTTCTAAAATTATCACATTTTATTAAAACTATCTATTGAGTAAGTTAGAACTATGATTTATGGTCCAAATTAGTTACCGAATTAAAATTTTATAGTTCCAAAAAATTACTGATAATATAATAGACATAGATTTGAAAGTTTAAATATTAAAAATCATTATTATATTTGCATCGTGTTGATTTTCGACTTGTGTGTCATATTAAAATTACACAAAGCGCCTGTGAGAAAATATTAGAATTTTACCTGGTGTTTTTCCGAAGCAAAAAAGTTCTGAATTCTTTATTCTTTATTCACGAGTTCTTGGTTAACTGCAACAGTTCAATAGGCTTTGTGTGTTGATAATTTGTTTTTAAAGCATCCTCGAATGATTGTATCTATTGTAGCAGCTTCGAAAAAGTCGGAGTGCTTGTTCCAACTGCGAGATGACTTGACGATTCTTAGCTTTGTCCTGTACGGAGAAGACCTGATTATACCAATTAGTCAAGGCTGGTTCAAAAGTTGTGCAAAATCGTCCAATGTAAATAGTTTGAAGTACACATTCTTTGTACTTATTTACTGATACAATATGTAAAACTCGAAAGTTAAATTTAAAAAAATAAAAAAATTAAAAATAGCCCTAGGGAAAAATTATGTCATTGCACAGAAGACCGAGCTCAGGCTTTAACTAGCACAATTGTTTTTTGAGCGAAAATGTTTTAAAAAAAATTAAATTAATAATAATGAAAGAAAATACTTAACTTTAAATAAAATAATTGTCACGCGTTGCGTTTGTTAATTTTAATGTTATGCTAATTGCTAAGCTCTTGTGTTGAAACCTTCAAATAAATTTTTCGCATGAGTTGCATGAGAAAAACGCTCAGAATACAGTTGAGTGAATTGTCGGATTTATAAGTCATAGCGTGTTATGTTTCAGTGAAGCACGAATATGAAATGGATTGGCAGCAAAACAATGCCCCTGTACCAAATGCCCCAATTTTTAACGCAAATAAACCCAAGTAATGAAATTGAGTACGATTCACACTAATTGGATTTGCCGCCAATATGGTTAAAGAACAAAACAAAGCGTTAGGAAAATTATATTAACAACGCTTCCTTTGCTTGAAGGATCTGCGCGGTATAAAAACCAACTCAATAATGTCGGTGTGAGTTTGCTTCCGTATAAGCGAACGGAAGCTAATCAAAGCAACGTCAATGCGATGCCCACTCCTTCGACACTACTTACTCACTCACTCTCTCTGACTAAACACTAATACTGATTTCCGTTTTGTTGAAATCCTGTCAAAATAATACAAATGCAAATACAAATAAAAAGAGAGGATAACAACACTGCTGTTGCTTGTTTAGACGGCTTTAGCGGTTTACATTGTTGTAATTGTTGTTGTTGCTAGCTATCAAATAGTAGACTGTCAAAGTTGAATGACTGTTTGTCAGAGCAATGTTGGCTTAGCAGAAAATAAAAAATAAAAATAAGAAAATATATATTAGGCTGGTCCTGCTGAAGTTGTTATACTATTCACAAAAACCCTGTGCGTTTGAGCACACAACAATATTATAATGCAATATTTATTTCAATATTGAGAGCCGTGCATTTGTATTGTTGCTATAATATCCAGTATTCTTAGGGTCACCAATTTTTTTTTTATATTCTCTGAAACGTAAAAAGAGATATATTATACACTTATGATAATAAAAATATTAGTTTATATGGGCGATAATCCTTAGTGGTCGAATCGTTCCGCTTACGATAAATCAATAACGTATGCTAAAAAGAAGTTTTATACAAAATTTTAGCGATCTAGCTCAAAAACAGCCTGTTAAGACTAACTAAATTGAGCTCATCGAACTAATCAATATTTTTTATGTGGTCCCCGATATCTCTTTCATGATAAATGTAATGCATATTAGACTATTCACTGTGTGAAGAGTAAAAGAAAAAAATTAAATATACACTCTTTATGTCAAACATCCTTGCTATCTCACGCCCACTCTCTCGCGCTCCTTTTCACGCTCAAGTGTTATGTGTTGTGTTAGCTTTGGCTGTCATACGATATCGACAACTTTGCTTTATCGCCAGCTTTTGGCTAACGTTAACCAAGCTTGTGTGCGTGGTGCAAATATTGTGCAGCACTGATTCTCTGGCGTATGAGTGATATCGATACGGGCGCGCAAATAGTACAGACACACATGTACAACACACCGATTGGCAATCGTCAACATCGTCATCATCGTCGTTGCCATCATCGCCTTTGCACCCAAAATTCATTTTGACTTCATTAATGTTTGTATAGGCGCTTGACTTTGTTGTTGTTGTTTTTGCTGTTGTGCAATCACATGAGCTTATTTGAATTATTTCCGATGGAATTGTTCTCATTGGTGGTGGTAGAGGGTTTTACTCAATTTTTTTTTTTGTATTTCGGATTTCTATTTTTAGTCGATTACTTTTCTTTTTTTGGTGTCAGATTGAGAATTGGCTTCATTGAATTTACACGTCGTAGTGATTTGGCAAAGGAAGTACGCTAATTAATGTAGCTCGGAAGTAAAATTCAATTTTCAATAGGCCAAATTAACAAGGGGTTGCATTACTAAGTTTTCTATCTCTCTATTTCATACTTTCGACTTGTCTGTTTTGGAGGGGTATTATAAAAACCAATGCCTTTGGTAGTATCTCTTATGACGAAGGCTAGGCTTAGGCTAGGCTAATTACTTTTCCATCTCTACCATCAAATTATGTTAAATGTTAGTTGACGCTCGCTGACAACTCCTTTTTCTCATCAATGAATACCAGAAACAGGAAACTTCGATATGACGAAGTTTTGTCGTTCTTCTGAATTTTAAATCAATCGAATGATTTGTTTTTATGGAAATTTATAAGACGAAATTGTTTTACTAAGATTTGAGAACTTGAGTACCTAAACGACTTAATACTAAGAATTCAATGCAATGATTTATTTGTTCCGATTGTCCTATCCGATTCACTTGAAGGTAACATATAGGTGTCGAATGTATACATTTAAAATCTGTACAGGCTTTAGTATCATAGCACTAGTTGACCAATGAGTTCAGCCAATAATAATAGTTTAATAGTTAATCAAACCTAAAGGTGATGCCAAACAGATGTAAGTATTAGAGTCTGTGCACTAACTATTGCCCTCGAGATTACTCGCCAACGGTATTATAATACTCGGCATTGTTTGAACTGTACCTTTATAAACAAAGGCACTAGCCACCGAAATAATTTTCGAATCAAAGCACACTTTATTTGTTCCTAACCAAATTGAATGTAGAAAATCCATTAAGACGCATAATCTTGTCTGGAAACGCCAGCCCCCTCTAGTCTAACTCTGAGTGTGCATGACTATGAACATGTGCGAGGTTATGATTCTAATGGGAACAACAACAACCAACAACAAAAAATTTTAATCATAAATGTTTTATTAAAAAGCATTTGAAATTCTTAATGCTGTGAGTGTTGTGAATGTGAGTATGCTAACATCGTTAGAGAAGGAAGTGTAGAGATGGAGCAGAAGCAGGGCAAAGCTGGAATTAAATAACTCGAATGGGCAAAAATAATTATCATGCGAGATGTTTTATTAATGCTTAATACTGCTTGTGAGAAAAAAGTAAAAGCAGCGAAAACTCAAGAAAAAAATATAACTCATGAGAGAAAAATTGTGCTCCAACTACAGCAGACTAGTTTACAGTAGTTTAGTATAGACTATAAGATAACATGTATTGAATGACTTGATCTCGCTCGCACTCGTACTCTCTGCATATGTGTACGTACATACGAGTAGTTGCTTTTGTTGATATTTTTTCTTTTAAGCTCTTTTTTCTTTGATCACTGCTGCGCTCTCACTGATGTTTGAGACAAGTTTATTGCTGTAGCTTTTTTTCGTAGGCTTGGCTTGGCGTGGCTTGGTTTCACTGTGAGCGCATGACTTGAGTTAATTTTTTTTTTTTTATAACACTTTCGATATTTGGTTTATTACTCATTATTGCAAGTCTTCAGTGGAGCGAGCGTGAGTGAAACTGAGTTAGTGAGTGAGATATTTAAAAAGCGATTGAGAGTGCGATTTGCGCCTTTGGCATTTCTGCTGTGATTGCTATTCTTTCGCTTTATTTCGATTTGTTGCTTTCAACAGCGCGGTTTCGTGTACGGCTTTTTTGTGACTTGTGTGAAAGACAAAAAATTAAAAAACGTAGTTAAAAAAAATAAAACAAATTAAAGCGCTTAGCACGCATACAAAACAAATGTGCTGTTCTTTGTTATTAGTGTTTTGGAAATAATTCGTTGACCATGAAAAAACTTTATGCGAAAACTTCATTTGCGGGTAAAAAGACGACAAATGCCGTTGGACAACATAATAAAAATTCGAGCAAAGAGCAACAGTTGCAACAGTCGGGTCCTCAAAATGAGCCGCCCATTTTAGCATTTCAGGCAACCAAAACAATGTTGAACTATCAAGTGGAGCCCATTGGCCAGCCCTTAATATTGGCCACGGCATTGCCAGCAAAGCGTAGTCAAAGTTTATATCATAAAAGTACACCAAGTGTACACCACCCACAACAACAACAACAACAACAACAACAATTACAGCATCGTCAACTGAATGCTGCACATGATTATTACACCATTGAGGAGTTAAATGAACTGGATATGCTTGACTATCGGCATCCTTTCTATCATCAACATCATCACCATCAAGAACAGCGACAGCATCAACAGCTGCGCAAGCGTAGCTTTGGCATACCTTATCACGAGCATGAGAAACTTGTATTGCAATTGCCAATGGCAACGACAGCAACTTCATCATTATCAACATCGTCGTCGTCAACCGTGACTGACTCCCACAGTGCCAGCTACAACAACAACAACAACAACATGCTGCTAACCGCTTCCGTTTCGCCTATTTATGAAGCACCACAGCAGCAGCACATTTTAAAATTGTCGGTCAATAACACTGCATATGACAATGATACGCAGTCAATGATGATGACAAAGGCAATGTATGTAAAAAAACAGCAACAACAACAAGAACAACAGCATGGTTCATTGACCAACATACATCGACAACAACAGCAACAAAAGAATAGCCATGAAGTGTCAAATTTATTACAAAACACTAACAATTCAACATCATTAATAACAGTAACAACGACATCATCGTCAACAGCATCATCCCACACAAACTCAACAGCATCTGCAACAATAACAACAACACTAACATTAACAGATACACACGCAACCTCAGCAACAACAACAACCGCGACTTCCTCTACCACATCATCATCATCGACTGCTGCAATTCTATCAACACTGAGCAAGTGTGTACCACTAAATTCTATTACAATGCGTCATGTGTCTCAGTCAACTCAACCTACGGCACTGTTGAGTGATGCAGCAGCGGCAACTATAGAACCGCCAGCACCACTACTATACGTCCCAGCTAAAGCTGATGGCAGCACTGAGACAATTAGACAGCAACATCATCACTATAGCAATATACAATATCATATACAACAGCAACAATATAATCACAAACAACACAAGCAACAACAACAACAACAACCGACAGCATTTTTATCATCAACTACACAATCATGCACATCTTCAACACCACTAACAACATCATCAACCATATTATCATCACCACCACCACCACCATCAACATCATTACTGAGCACTGCTCGCCATAGTTTGCTCCATCAGCGACATAATTCGGTCAAAGATAAATTCATTAATGGCTTCTATAATGTGACAATATTTGCGTATGTCTGTTCTTATTCTATTTTTTTATTTTTCATTTTCATTTTCTTTTGTCTGTCACATATGATTCTCCCTCAACAAATATCATGTTGTACTAGTTTCAACCGATTTTGTATTCATGCTTGTCGTGATAAACTTACGACTAACTCATTCTCAACTAGTAGCTCAATGTGCTTAAAATTATGCATACCAGAAAATGCCTTCCAAGTAGCAAATATTGTAATAGACAACATTAAACAACATAAAATAATATAATAAAATAATATATGTATATATATATATATATATTTTTTTTTTATATAAAGTAGGTCGACCCTGGTAATAATATTAATAAATAAGCTAACTTGCGTTTCTCAAACAAAGCAGCGAAGCACATCGATAATCGATTTCGACAAATTATCGATTATCGAGTGAATCAAAGTTAAAATATCAGGTACAATGAAACATAAGGAATGTGCTGCGCGAATGGGAAAATTAAATTTGCCGACATTGCATTCATCATCTTATCCATTGGTGGCGACTCAGCTGTTTCCAAATACTTTTTGCAGTAGATTCTCAATTATAATTCAAAGTTTCAAATGACATCCTTTTCATTTCATTGTCGTTTAAGAAACTCTATCAAATTTAAAACGATAATTATTTCTGCTGTGACAGCAACGCGCCGGGTACTAGCTAGTACAATACAAAAATCAGAAACATAGCAAATATCCAAAAATATTATGATATCACTGGGCACTAGGAACATTTCTTTCTAAATTTTAAGATTTTATTGAATAAATAATATTCGATTCTAAGTTTGCAGTGCCAGCAACCTATACAACCTATACAAAGACAACAAAAAAAAAACAGTACTCGAAATAGGTGGAATCTGTTCAACATGAAGACCGTTTAATTGAAATGCATACGAATGATAATGTCAGTAACACAGTGTCTGGGGATTCAGAGGGGTTTTTTTCTACCTAAGATATTAATTATATATAAAAAAGGCAACTTATATTCTTTGCACATTCTTCTGTGAAGCAAAGTACCTCCACAAGACTCTTCCATCTTGTGAATATTCAAGACTTGTGTTGTGTTGATTACGTTAATCGTATGGTTTTTCTGATAGATTAAGTGATTAGTTTGCCGCTGGCAGTCTTTGATGAGAGTGCCAATTACGCCGACAAGGAACAGGAGTTTTGAGAATGATGTAGGGTTTTGTTTTGTTTTGTTTCCTATTAAATAAATAATATATATCTAGAATATATCTAGAATTGCCGTACCGAGATGAGCAACGTACTTTAGTATGAATTGAAAAATTATATATTTTGACATAATACGAGTTAAACGACCGTTGAAATTTATTGATGCGATAGTTGTGGCGGTTACATGTCGAACTGTTATTCTTCCGTTATTCCATATGAAGCACCCATTCAAACTTGAATTGTAATCCAGTACATAATGATTTGAAGTTCCATTTTGTATGTTCTAATTTTATACTTTTTACTTCATACTTTATCGACAAGAATTGCATTGCAGCTCAGATATTTTCTTCAATATTTTCTTCTTTCTTATGCTCATTTCTTTTTCCATGTGAAATTAGTTAGCTTACTAACAGTGAGTTCATTTAAACATTAGTAAACAGTAAACTTACACATGCATATAATTTTGAACTAATACAAATCAAATATGTAGATTGCAATACAAACTGCAAGCAGCAACAACAATAACCTTAAACAAGACCAACGTGCGCTCTTCACATGTGAAAGACGTGATTCACGTACGAATTACTTCGGTTGTAGATACAAAACTCGTGCATGTGCTGAACTAATTATTATTATTTTTTTTAAATTTTAAAAATCTCTTTTCTGCACAAAAAACACGCAAATTATAAAAATGTTTTAGAAAACAAATATTTTTTTTTTTACTTCTTCATGCGCGAATTAACAAAAATTTCACTTTAAATTAACACATTAACTACTTGCACGCTAATTGTAATTTGAAGGGGTTTCACTTATTTTTATTTTAATTTTATTTCTTTTTAATTTTTATTTGTATTTTATTAATTTTTTATTTTTTTTATTAATTTAAAAAAAAGTTTATTTTTAAGGTTGGTTGGTAAACCCTTTTTAAGCTCCACTTTGAATCATACATCTGATTGTCGGTGATCCACTATAAATTTCCACTCAAATCAATAAGACCATAGAAATTAATTTACTTAGAGAGTATAATCAAGTGGTGGCACAATATTTTTGAGAATCGATAATTTCATTCAAAAAGATTGTCCGGTATTGAAAATGGAACGCCATGATCCCGCAAAGTCTTTAACGCACTTCTGTTGTAATAATCACTTTTTCGTCCATTTTACAGTGTGTTAACAGTGCGCAAAATGCCAGCTAATAAAAACCTGTACAAAATTTATCTGGATATGACCCACCGAGGAGCTGTCAAAAACCTGGCAGAAACCTATTAGAAACCTGGCAAAAAAGCTTTTTAATAGCTTAACTCATGTGGTTACTAACTGACATAGTACAATTCAATATGATTACGATTGTGTTTGAATTTCAAACGCTGGGCGAACACTAGTTTATTATATTTTATAAATATTTCTTCTCTTCTTATTATGTTTTTGTAGTGGCACAGTTATTGAGATTGAAGTTCACTTTCAATTTTTCAGATACATCCATCCATAAGCGATTAACTAAGCTGAAATTACATAGCTACGTTCACTTCAATTTCGGCTTAGTGCAGATTAGAAACATTGTAGCTGTAAGTGAGTGGCCAGAAAAAATGATATAACCATTTAAGCACAAAGCCAAACAGAGTCAGCCGGACTGCCTACTTGTTTCTTCTTCTTCTTTTTTTTCTTTGAGTTGTTGTGATTTTTGCCTTAAGTTGGTTTTTTGCCGTCGTCGCCAACGTTTGCTGTCATCGAGTTTGCTCCATTTCAAGCTGAGTTTGTGCTTGAAGCTGGCAAATCTCGCTTGACTTGTTTTTCCTTTTTTTTCAGTTTCAGTTTGTGTTGTTGTATTTCTTACACAGTAATTTCTTCTTAGATATAATTTTCTTCTTTTCTTATACCTTTTTTCTAACATGAGAAATATTTTCTTGCATTTGAAATTGTTTTCCCATTAAAGACGCTACAAGTTCTACGTTCAGTATTCTTTTGCCACGTTTAATTGTTACTGGCCAAATAATTATAAAAAAAAATAATTAAAAAAATAGGAGAATATAAATATTTAAACGTTGCACATATATATATATATATATTACAACTTTCATTGCAATTTAATCATAGAGAGACAGGTGTTCATTACAAGTGTCAGATAAAGAGCAGAAACGAAACTCGTCGTTTGCTCGGTGGGTAAAAGAGTAAAAGGGTTAAAGAATCTTTTCCACTTCCTGTGCTGTTAAATGTTTTCAGCGAACTCAGACTCAGTCATCACATTCATCGATCGTTCAATGTGTTGAGTGTGAATCAGTTTAAGCTTTAGATGTGTTATTAGTCTTAATCGTGCAACATATAAAAGTTACTCGTCTTTGTTATTAGAACTGCGCTGGCGCAACACTTTGATGTGGTGCTTAGAGGCTGCGTGTCAGTCTAATGACGCTTTATTATAGAGATATTTTGTAGTGTTGAAATATGAGTTATCATAAAAACGAAGAAATCCTTTTCGTTGATTGTTTTCAAAGTAGTGGATGTTTACTTGAGTTGTGGTTGGAAAGTAAGTTTGAAGGATTTAAATGAGAGATTTTTATCATTTATGCGCTCACATATTAGTATCAGATTTATATGCTTTTGTAGTATTGTGTAGATGCTGGGTTAGTTTATTGAGCTATTAAAGTTATTGTATTGTATCGCATTGGACATATAACGACAGTATTTATTTGTTCGGCCAAGAGAAATGAGCGATCAATAGGAGTTCGTAATGAAGTATTCTGTATGTGATAAATCTATATATTAATACAGAGACATAATTTTTGTCATACCATTTTACACTACTTCATCAACATCAATATATTTTAATTAATGGTTGTAAAGGTATTGTTTTAAAGCTGTGCTTAGAATACTTTTACTTTAAAGCAGGAAAAAAAAACGTGAGAAAATTTAACAACAACAACAAAAATCCATGCGGCTCATTGCTTGCTTAGCGAAGTTGTGGAATGATAGAAAGAAACGAAACAGAGACAAGCTGTGCTGTGCACTCAGAGGCTCTGTTGTGAAACATATTGACACATTTTCGGTACACATTTTCAACTATCCATGTTTTACTACTTTGTGTTTGTATCAAAATAAAGCGATACATAAAGCAAGACAAGGCTCTAATGCAAAAGGCGTATAATTGTTTCACCGTTTTACTTTACTTTGCATTATCGAAATTGACTTAAAGCATTTGGTTATTAAGTGTAGGTAACATACGACAAATCTATATATTAATACGCTGATACTTTTTTTGTGCTACTCTTTTTCATGCGGGCGTCGAATGTCCACCACTGGGCGATACTAGTTTTTATTTATTATTATGGATCACCAGCTTAAATTCTGTTTGTTGCTGATATTTTATTGATTGTTTTATATGTCTCTTTTGTCTTCTATGCTATTTGGCCCATTGTTTAGGAATTTTGCCGTCACATAAAACACACGACAAGCAAGAATTGTTGAAAGACAACTTCAACTTCCCTCATTTCTTATCAGTCACACAATGGCACCCAAAATAAGTCAAATACAGCATTTTACAAAGTCGCAGTTCACACTGAATAGATGATTAATAATAACTTAATACCTAAATTGCCATACATGCAACTTGTAGTTGCACCGTAAATTCTTTCTAGTATTAATATTTAAAGTTTTGAAGAAAGAAATGTATGTTTGAGGAGTTGCCTGCTTAAGACCAAAACTGTCTCAGTTCAAATCTATGTCGGGGTTTTCGAATTACTTGAGGTCAAATAAAAAATTAATATTTTTATAATAAAATTTTTAATGAAAACAATTTTCAGTGGTTAGCTTCCTTATTAGTTGGACTGTAGCCTTTAGCCCGTAATCGGAGACATTTTTATTTTATTTTTTAATTTCTCTATATAACTTAACATTCTCAACCAAAATAATTCTATACAAATGCGATAGTTTCAACTTGAAATGTTTCTGTTCCCATAAATATTGCTCACACATATACTTTATATTGGATTGGACCTAATCATAATTTTTATTTACATGTTCATTTCCTCTATGAATATTTGCAGTGAACAAAGCATTATCGGCGCACGCGCCTCAGTCATGGTGTATGACGATAATCAAAAGAAGTGGGTGCCGTCGGGATCCTCGTCGGGTCTCAGCAAAGTGCAGATCTATCATCACCAACAGAACAACACATTTCGCGTTGTCGGACGGAAATTGCACGATCACGAGGTTGTCATCAACTGTTCGATATTGAAGGGTCTCAAATACAATCAGGCAACGGCGACATTTCATCAGTGGCGTGATTCGAAATTCGTCTACGGCTTGAATTTCTCCAGTCAGAATGATGCAGAGGCGTTTGCGCGTGCCATGATGCATGCACTCGAAGTAAGTTCGAATGCATTGTTACTATTATTATATTTTATTATTTTTTTTTTATTGAATCGAAAAGCGACTTTATTAAAAAACTCGTTTTCCTTTTGCTTGGTGTTTGTGCAGGTGCTCAGCGGCCGCGTGGCAAATCAACCGGGTCAACCCACAAACGGCAATGGCTATGAAGAGGATATGGGCTATCGCACAATGACCAGCGAGGATGCTGCCATATTGCGGTCACAGCAAACGATAACCGGCCATGTGACACCATCGGCACAAACACCAACTTCACAAACAAATCAAAATAATATACCACAGAGCCCACCGACATCCCAGGGGCATCATCGTACAAGCAGGTCAGTTGCCATTCGACTCTCTGTCGCTGTCGTTGTCGCTGTGCTTTTGGCCATGGTCATTGGCCATTTATTTACTGTAAACGTTGTTGCCAAGTGTCATCTGTATGAATGTAGTGTCTGCAGACAGTATATATTCATTAGTTTTTTTATTTGTTAACCAATGTTCAAATGTAACGCTTGATTTTTAGGTAGTAGCATTGGATTTGTGGTAGACCGGCACAATATAAATATCAAGACTATATATTATCTACAAACAAAAAAAAAACACACACAATATATGTAGAGGGTTGCGCACAAGTAATTTCCTGATGTGTACGTGCCCTAACTTTTGCAAATGGCGGCAAATGTCCCTATGCTTTGACACATATGTTATAGCTAGCTATAGAATTAGTTGTCGACAAACAATGTAGCGATACACATCTGAAGAACGTGAAATTATTGTTGCTGCTTATTTGACGAATTTGAATATAATGTCGTATCAAAAATCATAATAAGCGACGAGGCCCATTTCCACTTAAGTGGTTATGTTAACAAGCAAAATTTGCGTTTTTGGGCACAGAGAGTCCAAATGAAATGCATGAAGAGTCATTGTATCCCCTCAGAGTGACTGTTTGGTGTGGAGTACAATTGTGCATTTACTCGAGAGGTGGTCATTTGAGTGATATATATATATTTCTTTCATATCAATATCGTCAATTTTACACCTTAAAAATAACTTCTCATGAAAACAGAGCCTATTTAGATTATGACATTACTTTTGCGCCAACTTGTATATAAGTCAGTCAGTCATTTAAGTAAACTATGCAGGACTCAACACTATCATAGATAATGGATTAGGTCGATGTCTTTGATGTTAAGATAAGTTTATCTTACGTGTGGAATCATGAATGTTAAAGAGAAACTCTGTGGAATATTTGCGACAGAAACCTCACAGTACTACTAGGGTCTTCACGAAATGTCGTATATGTGTTGTATATGTTATAAATGTTATATTTTTATAACATCATCAGCAAACTAACCCAGCTCCATACAAAAATAAAATGTATGTTAAAATGTCATATACTAGTCACACAATTGATTGTGATAAACGAATAACTCTGAGTGTTGTCAACATTATTGTGAATTTTTATATTTATTGTCATTTAATCATATGGTAATTGTTATATATTTTTGTATAACAGTATTAAAACATTTGTATGTTTTAATGCTTGTGTGCTCTCACTGTATTCATAACTGAGCACACTCACTCTCTACGCAAATAACCGCTCACAGTCTTTTTGCAAACAACTCAGAAACAAAAACACAAAAATGAAGAAGAGGCATAATAGAAACAACGTAAAAACGTACAAAACTTTTTGTGCTTGCAGTGGATTTGCAAAAACTTAAAATTAAGAAAAAACAATTTTTCTTAAAAAAAAAGTTAAGTATGCCAGAGTCTTTTATAGAACAAATGTGTTGTTTAAAAAAAAAATATATATATATTAAAATATATATTAAATAATATCTATATATTTTAATATATATTAAATAATATATATATATATTAAAAACGGCTTAGTATAGCGTCAAGAAAGCGTTACATACAAATTCCATACGATCAGTTTTATATAATAGTGTAGATATGAAGGAGTTTCTTAGGCTATCACAGTTTAATTTCCTTCATAACATAGCTCAGCTTCAGTTCACTTTATAGTTTCGGGGGCAGAGGACTTCGATTTCAACTCCATTCGAACTCGCGTCTGTGCTTTGCTTAAACGTAATTTTTAACTAACAAATTTTTAAACATCTTTTATTTTTTAATATGCTAAATTTTTTCGTTCTATCTAAAATCTTAATCTTCTTAAAATTGCGCCGTATTCATCAACACCATCAATCAAATGTACTACCGTACCGTACAACTGAATTTGAACTCTCTCAACGGACAACACAACTGCAACCGCAATAACAACAACAACCACAACAACAACGCATTCCGCCTATTTGTATTGTATTGTGTCGCATTGTATTCGTCTCACATTTAACACAAATTTTAAAATTTGATATTTCACTAATTCGAACGCCAAATTATGCACACTCAATCACACGCAACAAATATTTTGAAAAACAAAAACAACAACCAAACGAATAATTGGTAAACAAATAAAACAACAATAAAGGAATTCTCTTAGCGCACCACCGGCACCGCAACCACAACAGCAACAGCAACAGCAACAGCAGGTGCAACAGCAACAACAACAACAACAACCACAGGCAATGTCGCTGGTGCATCAACAGCAACAAGCGCAACAACTCTACGGCCAGAGTGGATCAAATGGGCCAGCGTCGAATGGCATAACACAACAGGCGCAGAGCCACATGCCGCCACCGGCGCCGGGCCAACCTGGTGGTCAGTATCATACGCCACAACAGATGCAACAACAACAGCAACAACAGCAGCAGCAGCAGCAGCAGCCGCCGCCACCACCCAATACTGCTGTCTATACGACACAACAATTGGTGCAACAGGGCTACGGCCAACCGACGCAGGTATGTGCGAATCAAATAATGAGTTGTCTTGATTAAGTATCGTCTTATTTGCTTGCTTGCTTATATTATTATATTATATTCATGAATCTGTGTTTATTTCTATGAACCACCACCACCACCAACAACAACCATCCACCAACATCCAAATCAACTTGCACAAATCCGTTTTGCACCATTGGCTTGCATTTGTCTACCGTTAATTTTCGAAATTAATATTCTGAAACATTCGCAAACCATGAACCATGAACCATGATCATTACCATAACTACCACCACCACCACCGCCACCGCAACCACCATCGCAACCGCTATCGCAATCGCCTTTACGCAGTATCAGCAAGCACATTATGTACTCTCGAATTCTAATCCAAATCTCAATCTGCAACAATATTCCCAAACGGCGCAGCAGCAGCAAACACAGCAAACAGGTCACATACCACAACCGCCCATGCCGTCTTCGTTACAAAATGGTGGCAGCGGCGGCATCGGTGGCATCGGTGGCATCGGTGGCCCGATGTATGTTAGCTCCCAGCAACATATGGCGCAGGGTATACCGACGTCGGCGAGCGCTAACAGTGTCGTCTATGCTAGTCAGCAACAAATGGCCGGTGGACACATGCAACCACAACCACCACCACAACAACAACAACAACAGCAGCAGCAGCAGCAGCAGCAGCCACAACCGCCGCAGCCACCACAACCTCCAGCAATGCCACCCAATGCTTATGTACAACACAATGGCCAAAATCAACAGCAACAGCCGGAAAACTCTTACGGACAAGTGCCCATAGCGCCACCCATGATGCCACCAAGTGGTGTTGGTGGCATGCCCATGCCGCCGCCACTGAATCGTATGAGCAGCACTGGTGTTGGTCCAGTTAGTGGTGCCCCGGCGCCACCACCACCGCCACCACCATTCGGTGGCGGTCTACCAGCACCGCCAATGTATAATGGGAACATTGCCGCTGGGATTGGAGGCAATGCGCCTGCACAGCCACCACCACCACCAGCGCCTCCAGCTATGGGCGGCGGTCCAGCTGCACCACCGCCGCCGCCACCACCTCCAATGGGTGGCGGTAATGGTGGCGCCAATGCTGCTAAAAAGGACGACCCACAAGCGGATCTGATGGGCTCACTGGCTGCTCAGCTGCAGCAAGCAAAGCTAAAGAAGAACAAGGTGAGTCCACTGAGTGAGGCGTTGACAGTAGAAGTTTAAAGGATAACCTAATTTGTTGTATTTCCTTTATTTACTGCAGTCCGCAGCTTCCGCGCCCGAGAACAGCGGCAGTAGCACATCAAGCGGCGGAAGTGTCGGTGGCGCTGGCAATTATGGGACCATTGGTCGGTCATCGAACGGCATGGCCTCAATGATGGATGAGATGGCCAAAACATTAGCAAGAAGACGCGCGCAAGCCGAGAAGAAGGAGGTATATATTCTATTTGTAGACATTGCTGTTTTGTCCTATACGCAAACGTAAATGGTTTTCTTAATAATGAATTATTGTTGTTTTTAATAGCCGGAAGCTGAACCGGAAGTCAAACAACGTCCTTGGGAGAAGTCCAACACTTTGCCACACAAATTGGGTGGTTCTTCTTCGTCAGCATCACCGAATTCAGCGCACAACAACGGCAACGCGAATTCCAACAACACAACGAACAGTGGCGGGGAATCACCGCGTCCTATGCGCAAACGCTTTGGCAGCGCTAGTGAGGAGACGATACTTAAGGTAATTATTATTATCTGATATCTAATAATATTAAATAAAACCTAAGAGTTTGTACGATAAAATCGATTCGATCCGAGTGATTTCTATAGGAAATGTTTGAGAATGCCGAAGTTTAAACCGATGGCGATAAAGTACTATGGTATTAAAAGCTTATCAGGAAATTTTACAAGTTACTAAAGGACAATCCGAGACACCATAAAGCCAATTTCTCCTACTTGTTATTTGTGTCTTCATCTGATATAAATTAGTCCTTCAGGGGAAGCCAATAGTTTACTCATTTTATGATCGGATCCGATAATGGTTTCCCCCATCTAAAATCTTACGTTATATTGACTTGTCACATTTTTCGTATCATATATCTATACAAAATCTGAAAAAAAAAATCCGTTAATGCAGGAGTTTTCAATTTATGATTACTGAATCGTATAGCCTCCATATAAAACCGTGGCGTCTCAGTGTTGAACTGAAGTATGTATATTGGCTGTTTAGTGCAGCAGTTTCTCTTAAATTCAATGGCATTACTCCAATTCTTTTTCTAGTCTCATCTTTACACTCGCTACCAATTCGCCCACTCTCTGTTAAGTACTTAGCCACTGATTAAAACATAACCATAAGGACGTTCTTTTTGTGAAACGGATATATACATAGATTAGAAAAAGCTTTAGGTGTCAAGACAAATCTTCTTAGACATAGGTCAAATTAATAGTGTAATAACACAGGACCTTAGGCATAAATTTTTTTTTTTTTTTTGTGAGATAGTATTACGTTTTATTTAATTAATATTATCATTGTTTTTGATTGTTTATAAAATTATCTCACAAACTATTTTCTAATCAACAACTTGTTACACCGCAGGTTAACGGCGATGGTCTCTCATTGGCGCTGTCGACTGGCGATTTAGATACATTGAAGGCTGAGATTGTGCGCGAAATGCGTTTGGAGATACAAAAAGTCAAACATGAGATTATAGATGGTAAGGTTTTTAGTTTCTTATAAAATGCTTGAAATCAGCAATGTATTTTTCAGCTATCAAATCGGAATTCAATCGGAGATAAGTGCTGTAAATGCGTAGACTAGACTGTCTGTCACCGGCCAATGACATATGACGTCTTCAGAGTATTCAAGACTAGGCGAATATATTGAGAAAGGAGCGAGCAGATATTTGAGAGTGTACCAAAACCGTAGCCAGATCACAAAGCGAGTACAGGCACACACACACACACACACACACATGCAGATACACACATGCGCCCACATTAATATACAGATAGATCTAAGCTGTGCGTTTTTATATATATTTACATATATATTTATTAAAATTAATTATAATAAAAATCGAATTAAATATTTAAGCTTATAGAAAGAAAAACAAAAACAAAGCAAAAAAAAAATGCATACAATGAACTGAAATTATTTAAATAACTTTAATTAAATAAGCTAAACTAGCCGAAAATCATTTGAAATGTTTCAAATGTTGCAAGAAGTAGTTTTGCTTTTTTATGGTTTTGCAAATGCCAACGAAAATGCATTAAAAAAAATAGTCAAATGCAACAAATTTTGATGCAACAGAGGCAGAACAAAATAAAATTTAAATAAAAAGGGAATAGTTACGAGCATTTTAATTTAAATATCTAATTTTACACAATAAAACTGTTTTAGAATTAGTAAATAAGTGTATCATATAGCATAGAGAAGATAGAGCATAAAAAGCAGCACACAGTTTAATCAAATTAATTTAAGCTTTTAAGTGAAAACTGAAATTTTGTATTTTTAGATTTTCATAAAAAAAAGAAAAACGCCAAAATCAAAATTTTTCTTTTGTTTATTTGTAAAATAGAACAAAAACACTTTCTTCAATTATGCATTTTAATTGTGTTTAGGCCAATAGAGCATTTAATCTGCCGCAAAGGCTTTAAAATTTTTTTATTTATTTTTTAATTACCTTCTTGGTTTAATTGCTTTTTAATTTGAACATTTTTTTTATCCTTTTGTTCGCTATCATGTATTCCAACAAATAAAACGAAACAAAATACATTAAACAAATAATTGTAATTATATTCGATAAACAATTACAAATAGCATTTAAGCATCGAAAAGTATTCAACGCGATAAACAAACATATACAAAAAAAAAAAAATAATAATAAAAAAAGATAATTATGCTTTAAAGCACTTGTGGCTCTCTCTGATGACGTGTTACTATATAATTCTTAAAAAAATAATAAAAATAAAAATGAAAAACAAAATAAAAAGTAAAGGATATTAACAAATAGTGTTCTGCATAATGTTCATTTATACACACACACACACAAAAAATAAAATAAAAACGAAAAGAAAAAAACAAAATTATACACTTAAATTATATACAAGACAAGTATTTAGACTAAACACATTATATTAATATAATTATCGAACGATATATTACTATAAATATGCGTATATACAATAAAAAAACATTAAAAAACAACAAAAACGTTCTTAAGAGTTCAAATAACAAAAAAAAACCCCAACAAAAAAAATAAAAATAAAAATTATAAATAAAAAATTATTGCTTTGTTTATCGAATTTTTTTGTCTTGCTCTTACACAAATTCATTGACTTTCGAAGTCTTAACATGGGTTCGATGAACAATGAAATGCCGAAATATATTGGCAATGTGACAGTAGAACTGAGAAAAATATTTTATCCACCAAACTTTAGGCTTTCTCAATTTTTATTAATTTTTTTTCATTTTTTTATTTTATTTTATTTTTATTATTTTATTGATCACTTTTGATAATAGATCAAATGAAAAAGGTCGACAGGATCAATTTAAATATGCCATAGAATATTTGTAACACTATACCGTCTTCGATGTACAGTCACTTGAGAGTTCATTGATATGCCAGCTATCACGATCTCATAATAGACTCTTTCAGAAAGGTCGACTGGAACGATTCAATTATGTTTCATTTTTTTTTTAAATCATTTATTATTATTTTCTTACTAAAGCTGTGTGGTTTAGTTGTAATAAACCAATTGAAAATCTTATTTATGGGCAGAGCATAAAGTTCTGGTGAAAATAGCTCTGTAATAAATTATAGAATTATAGGTTAAACGTATTAAATTGGCTGAAAATGAAACTGATTGCAACACTGCATCAAAATAATTTCAATATACTTAGTTAGTTAGAATATGCTCTGTAACAATTTTATTAAAAATTAAATTTTTAATTTAATTTAGAGTTTGTTTATATATACATAAATTCAATACAAAACATGACAACTTTAATTTTATGCACTACTTATTTTCAATCAAAATACTCTTTTTTTTGCATTCATCTAAAGTTAGGTTTAATGTAGGTACAGTAAAAGTTAAAATCTAAATAGAAAGCCCTAAACTAAATGCCATACGAAATGCCAAGTCTTCCGAAGCAATAGAAATCGTAGAGGCCAATTACGTTTGATTACGATTGACAAACTTCAGTTCTTCAATTATTTTAAGACATTCGAACGGAAATAGCTTTTTGTATTTTAATGTAAGTATTTTAGGAAATATTTCCTGTGCAAATTTCCCTACCACAAAAGATAAAATAAAATAAAAATACTTATATTAATTTAAGTTCATTTCAAAGCCATTATCATTTTTTTAAAATTTATTAATGTTTAATATTTGAATGAATTAAAAAATTAATTTTTTTTAAAATTATTAAAGACATTTTTTAAATATGTTTAATCTTGTTTGTTTTTATTTTATTTTTTATTTATTTATTTATTTTATTTTTTTCGGAGAGATCTTATTAACCAATCAATCAATCACCAATCAAACTTAGATAAGTTCACTCTTCACTAAGTTCTTATGAATTTCTTCGTTTTCTTAAGTTTAATTTAAGTTGTTCTATATAACAGTAAAATTAAAATATATTTATATATATTATAAAAAAAATCAATTATTTAATAAACAGTTTTTTTACTTCATTAGTTTTTAACAGGGACCGAAAATTAGATTTTTAAATAAAAATATCATTATGATGGCATCGTCGTACATATATAAGATGTATATCAAAATTATTGCTTATTCAATGGGCTATCCGAATAGCGCATAAATTAATTTATTATTAAATATAAATATAAAATTAAATATAATAATTATTTTTTATTTTTATTTTATTAGTCAAAAATAAAAATTTATTTAAAAAAAAAATCAAAAAAAAATATCAGTCAAATTCAACATTCGCTGTTTATTTAAAATTAGCAATACCTATATTGATTTTTGTTTCCATGATTAATTAGATAAAAATCACAAAATAATTATTTGTGAATTTTAAATAAAAATTGAAAATAATTTTTATTTTCGATTAATAAAATAAAAATAAAAAATAATTATTATATTTAATTATTAAAAAATATAAAAATTAAAAATAAAAATATATTTTGATTTTTAAAGTAAAAATTAAAAAATAATTAAAAATTATTTTTTTAAATAAAACATAACAGTTACGGTCCCTGTTTTTATTGTTTATTAACCACATTTGTTTTATCGAAATTATACTCAGTATTGAGGAATCGCAGGCATTGCAATATTTTTATAATCATTTCTAAAAATTTATTTTCTCCAAGATAAAATTTTTTGCGATAATCTAACCTCTATTTTGTAATTTTTTAATGAAGATTCTTATTCTTAAAATAAAATTGACTTTATTTCACTGTCAATAAAATAATTATTTAAGGCGAAAGTCCAAATTTAAAAAATCAGAGCTCTTTATTAAAAAAATTATATCATGTTAATTTTTTATTTATTCCTTTTTTACTTCCATAATGTTCAACCAATAAATTATTTTTATTAATATTATTATTATTTTTTTCTTCACATTTAGTTGAAATAAGTTCCAGTATCGATTTAGTTTCTACTTTTGATACTTCATGCGGAGTATAGTTTTTTTTAGATCTAAATAATATAATAAAAAATATACAACAAAGCAAAAAGTCTTCAAATTAATTCAAAGTGGAATTGAAACTGGTGTTCAGCGCTTTTGAAAAATAAAATAAAATAAAAATAAATTAAAAAAGATTTAATAGAGTAGAAAATAGTTGATAGTCCAAAACGAAAGTAGTTTCAAACTTAACCGATCTATCAAATATGCATAAACAGCAAATCAAAGGGAATACTTCAGCTTACAAAAAGTTATAATTGTAAATAAAAACGAACTGAATTAGCAACAGCGACGTTGAAATATGAAAAACAAAAATAATAATAATAATTAACTGAATAAAAACAAACAAAAATAAATCAAAAGTAAATAAAAAAATAACGAAAGCGAATTACCCCAGGCGAATAGTATTTAATAACTTATGTTTTCCTGAACGAATCGTGAACTTTTTGTACCAATTTCAACTTCCATAAAAGGCTAAGTAAGACTAAAATTAGTGAAATTTATATTTAAAAAATTAATGAAATAAAAAAATGCGCAAATAAAATTAGTTTTTAAACGACGTAAAGCGAATAATTTCCATTTTGAAGAGCGAACTTATGTATAATTAATAGAAAATAATTTACGAAACTGTAATAATTTTTTACATTGATTGATTGACGATATTTGTAAATGTGTATGTAAATGTTATGGTTTTTGTATTTTTATATATGGCTGGCTTGAAAAAGAAATAATATATATAAAAACTAATGAACTTTTTTTAAGAATTTTGACCAGGAGTGAGTCTAATGGATAAAAAAAAAAACCGATTCGTTGAATGCGTCTTAGTAATATTAAAATGTACGTACGAAATAATAAAAATATTGCATTTAATATACAAATTAAACGAGAATTATATACAATATTATTACGAGTCTATTCCAATTGACTTGAGTAAATTGATGAAGAGTAAGCAAACGGATTCATCTTAGTTTTAAGTACATAACTCGGTGAAGGATGATACATGGTGAATAATTGATATCACTTGAGCCATAGGGCACAAAGTTAAAGTGTGAGCAGATATCTGTAATGCAGTAAAAAGAAATTACCAGAAGCAAAAACAGCAACAAGACCGAAAGGGATAAAAACCACAACAAAAACAACAACAACAACAACAACATAATTATTATTAATCAAGAAAAATAAAATGAATTGCAAACGTTTATAAATGTAAAAATAACAAACATGTTGTTCTTTATTCGTCGGCATATTCTTCGATTTATTGGGAAATTGCAAAAGGATGGTAAGTCCTTTGCTTAGGGTTTCTAATTAACTCCCATGACTTGATTATTACTTCGCCTATATAATATATAGCTAGACAGATTGAGCAAGTAAGGTAGAGAAAAATGATGTGGGGACCGATATTTGTGCAAGAACTTTAGATCGATAGGCAGGTCCATCAAAATAAATAAAAATTTAAATAAATAGACCGTCATCATCGCACTGTGAGCGAGAACATCAAAATGTATCTCAAATCTCAGGAACTAAAAGTAAAGAGCAAAATTATATCATCCATGACAAAGAGAATGAAGATAAGCATGCACGGTATAGGGAACGTATTGAACGATTATATACGGTGGCGACGATTCTACTACAACACTACTGGATAATTTGGAAATTTGTATTTATAAATATATATATATCTGTATATATATATATATCTGTATATATATATATATATATATATATATATATATATATGTATATATATAGATATAGCTAGCCAAGTGCGCATTGACCTCGCGTGTGGAGGGTCCCGAACGTTGAATATGTTACCACGTTGTTTTAAAGTCGCTTGGCAGGTCCTTTCAAATATTCCCTAGCATGCACCCTGAGTGGACTGATATTGATTTTTGTACTTTATTGAAAACTTAATTAACCAAACCGAACCAGAGATTCAAACATATCCACTCATTTCGTTTTAGTTAAGCAAGTAACTGATAAAACGCTCACTCAATAAGTCACTCAAGTTACCTAAACGTTTTTTCACTCAACTTTTTTGAGTGACTACAAAAAATGCTGCAAATTTTCACTTTTTAGTATGATTATGTTATGTTATGTTTAGACAATATACTTCTTGTAATTTTACCCGAAATCTACCATATAAATAAAAAACAATTTTTTTATATTTTTTTCAAAAAATGTTGGGCGCATTTTGGCCTCCCCAACTGGGGAGGATGGCAAATTTTCGTCTACTTTTCTAAATAACTTAATAACTTTTTATTTTAAAATTATTAAAAATTATACATATATTTAAGCCCCCTGTAACAAGCTTTATTATTTTTTAAATCACACAACTTAATCGCTCCAATAAATTCGGAGCAAATTGGCTGAAATATTGGTATAGCCAGACACGCGGTTCCTTAGGGTTTTCAAATTTTTTAAGGTTGTGTCTATGGATCTAAGGTACTATCTTTCCAATACGATACATTAAAAATGAAACAAGCTGTATATTCAATATAAAATAGAATAAATACTGGATTGTATGTGGGTACACTGCTTAGGGAACAGTGACCATTGTATAACGCATGTAACGAACCAACAGACAGACAAGCAGACGGAGTTGGTTAAATCAACGAATCGTGTCTGGCAGGTCGAGCACATACACAATTGTGTGTTTTTCACTGTGTTACAAACCTCCTTACAAGATTATGCTTCTGTTCTGTGTAAAGAGTAAAGTAAAGTAACTGTGTTTCAACATTTTACACACAACTTCGTACTTTGTTGTTACTACGCTCTTAAAAATATTTCCATTTTTATTTACGCACACACACTAATGTTTTTTTTAAATTTTTTTATTCAACATGCAACGCTGGCCACTGTGGTAGTTAAAATTGTCGCATGCGAATTTCTTAATGTTCGACACCAAGGCAGCTAACAGAAGCCACTAGTCTGTTAACAGTGCCAGTTTAACAGCAACAGCGCAATAAATAAGCTTTTAAGTGACTTGAATTCGGTGTGTATTTTGTTGATGCTCATTCGCAAGTTTTGTTTCTCTTTGGCGCTCGACGAGTAAGGTAAAGTTTTGCGGGCGAGTTCGGTTCTGCTCAATAACAAAGGTGCAGTAAATAATAGAAGCAAAACAAAACGAACAACAAACAAAAAAAAAAAAAAAATAAAACACATGGAAAAAAGAACAAAAATTTATGCGTGCGTGCTCACGAGTTCTTTAACAAGCTTGTAGAAAAAAAAAACCAACGGCATTAAAAGTACATATAAACACATTCAAGTGAAAT
Organism: Cacoxenus indagator; assembly: GCA_035041755.1. NCBI lineage: Eukaryota > Metazoa > Arthropoda > Insecta > Diptera > Drosophilidae > Cacoxenus > Cacoxenus indagator. Next base: position 1,722,610 of record JAWNKX010000665.1, read on the forward strand.
ATAAAAAATATCGCAGATAACAGAATTGAATACATCAAATATATCGCGGGACCAAAGTGTGATTTGTGTTGTGCGGCGGCTTAAGAAAACATAAACAGCTGACGAGCTGTCATTGGCTTTGTGTTTGTTGTGTGTGCAGTGATTATGTTGAGTGTCGTCGATGTGAGCCGCTTTCGTTTAACGAAGTAGACCGTAAAGCGGGAAAGAAGCAAAATCAAAGAAGTTGCACAAGGGCAGCAAAGGCAGGAACTTCAAGATTTGAAAGTTGCGCCGCTGCAAAGTGGAAATCTTTAATGCCGATCAATAAAACTCGTTTTTTGAACTTGCATTCTTATTTACTTCTTTCTAAATATAAACTAAAATCAAAGAAATTCGTGTTCAAATCACACAAAGGCTGATTTTCAGGTCGTGCAATTGTCGCTTATCATTGACATTGAAAGTCTTCGTTGGCAGACATAAATAAATTTAATAATAATAAAAAAAAGGAAACAAGAAATAACCTAATTTTATTTATAAAACGCATGCTATTTGATTAGATTTCATTTTATGTTTTACATTGTATTTCGCCGTTTGACCAGTTGGCATTATTTGTGTTTGGCGGGCAGTTGTTGAAACACCTTTTTTGTCGCCAATGACGAATGGCACTTGTTTTTAATTTTCATAGAACATTTTGGCGGCATTGATTTGAACTCAAAAAATTACAATGACTTGACTTTGTAAATGCTCTGCAATGGAATGCTCTTGAAACGAGCTCTTCAAGTTTAGATCAGCGTCATTGAAACCTCCCATGTAAGTCCACGGTATTCAAGATACCTTTTCCACTTAAACTTCGTCTTAATTAAACTTAATATTTTAAGTTTTGTGGATAAGGCTATACTGACAGTTGTTCCTTCAAAAACTCTTAAAATATTTGACTTAAAGAAAAATATCACTGAACACATATTAATATATCTGGAATTTAAATAGCATACTAACTATGCGTAGAAGGCTCTATGTCAGATGGCTCAAAGGTATGAGGAGGGCGTGAAGACTTCGAAAAAAACAAATAAGCCAAGTGGTCAAAAATCATGCAAATCGTAAATCAATAAATGAAACACTTCTCTCCCTTCTGCTAGTTCAATTTTACAGTTTGTAAAATTCCAATTCGATTACTTACTCAAATTTCTGCAATATACCCAAGCGAACACCAGGACGAAATCGCAGTGAACCGAATAAAAAAGTGTGTAAAATTTTTTTTCGTTACAATTTTGTACAATTTTGTAAAATTTTGTCTATGCATAAACAATTTCAATAATCAATAAGGCTTCAAAGCAACAACATTAAAGTAACGACATTATTTTTGTGCAAAAATAATTGACAACGTTTGGCTTTACACTGACCTACAAAGTATTTGTATTATTATACAAAAACAAAAGGTTTTAACTGTTACACTGAACCAAAGCGGAGACAAAAGTTGTTTGTGGCCTTAAATATTAACAACAATAACAAAAGCAACAATTTTGTATATTTAAAAAAAAATAAAATACAGTAAAGAGTAACCAATTTAACCCGAGTGAGTTGAAAATTTATGCACACACACATACATGCATCCATTCAAAAATCGTTGTGCTCCTTAAAAGTGTTTGCACTGAAATTGTTTGCAAAAGTTATGTTTTTGTAGTTTTAATTTTTTTTTATTTTTTTATTTTTAACCAAACCACAAAACAAGGTGAATCGTCAACTTCGGCCTTGCTAAAGTTTTCATGCTCGTTGGGCGCCACGTAAAGTTGTTGATACTTTGAATAAGCCAATTAATCAAACTGCTTAAACAGATTTTAAGTTAGTTATGTATTTTTTTTTTTAATTTGCAAAACGTTATAAAAAATCACATATAACAAAAACAACAACAACAAAAAAATCACAGCAGTAAATCGCCTATCCAGTGATCTCAAAGGGATATCCAATGTCTGTAACTTTATCATCAGACACATGTGCGTGTTCAACTGTGAGAATTGTTTGGTACTGTAAATAGCAAACTCCTCTCTGATCTATGCGATCTGCAAGTCTTTATAGTTGACACAATTCCGTACATCCAACGCTAGCTACGCAGCCATTTTTACTGTAACTTTTGGAGTATTTGCACATTTGCACATTTGCACATTTGAATTGGCTGCATTGTCTCAGTGCTGTGTACCATGAGTCCGTATCGGCTTCAAAATAGACTTATAGGAACAACTGATTGTGCCGATAACGCTTAGACTTCTGTCTGAGGAGCCAACTCAGTTTACGTATTTTGATATTGAGCGGCTGCCTTTTCGTGGCGATTTCAGATTTTCAGGCACGTGTCAGTCACAGGTATTTTACAGTGGGACTACTGGAAATTGCATCAAAGTTTATGTAAACGGGAGGGCATGTTGTGGTCGTTCTATCTTTTCAATGAAGTTTCGATAAGGTTCAGCTGAGCTGGCAGAAGTGCTGTGCTTGCCGTAGGATCACTAGCATTTACCAGAAGGATAGGGTCACTTGTCACTACTGACAGTCTCTCGTCCCTTATTGAATGGTCTGAGAGATGAAATATTTAATGAAGTCTTTTAACTAGTTCAGTTTGCTGCCTTACTTTTAAATGTTTTCATGACTCATATAAAAATTTCAGAGTTTAATGAAACCATTCGAGCATTTGGGATCCATAATTTTAATTTCATATTCAAAGGACTCAGAACTAAGAACTGAGCTATATAGTTTACGTCCTTTCATATTACCTTTAAAATTCCAAGGGTGAGACCCTCACACATAATAAGAATTTGGCTTAAATTAAGACCTTTTTTTTTTCCTTTTTTTGCTTTTCAGGAAAGTTTCTTGGTATAATTTCTCATGCGTATGAAACCTAGTAGTAGCTGAACTTCGAGACTTAGTCAGGCTCTGATCCGTCCACTAGAGAGGGTACGCCTCTTACAAAGTAATATTTTCTACTTTTCGACTTAACGAACTAGCTTGATTGTACTTTAAGTTCCTACACACAAACCCTACAATTTGATGTCCCTAGCACTATTGGACCGTTGAGCTTCCATACAAATTGATCAATCTCAGTGTTTAAGTGCAGCATGTATAGTGCCGTTCCTGAGACATATGTCGTATTGCTATTGTTACATACTGTTGCGCTTAAACACAGAAACAGCAGGAATTATTCGGGATTTTTAAATTGAACTGCTGTGTGTATAGTGACCATTCATTAAATATATGTCAAATCGATATTGAAATATTTTCATGCTCAAACGCACGAATGTTGACTGCATTTTTTTTTTTGTCAGAGAAGCCATATTGAAATTTTGGCGAAGCTGAAGTTAACTGTTTTTTGCCTTTTTTGTTTTGTGTTCAAGACCTCGCTCACATCCCTACACCCGCACATCTACAACTGCTTCTCACGCACAGTTTACTTGCTCACTTGTAAATAACGCAAATTTAATATTTTTAAGCGCAAAACCAAATTTGTTTATGAATAAAAAAAAGTCACTAACGATTTTATGCAGCTACTGACACATTGTTTTTCTGTATATAACCGTATATAACCGTAAATAAACACATCGGAATCTTATTTATAAAATGTGCAACAAATTGCAACAACAATAACAACATTCAATTAACCCAATTCAATTTGTTTAATTCAAATCCTCAAATAAACAAATTAAAAAAAAAAATTTAAATCAAAACTCAATACGCGGCGACCTCTAAACGACGCAATTTATTTTGGATTTACGTCGCCAACGTAATCGACTTTGTTGGCATCATTCGCATCGTCATCGTCGTCCTTAACTGCAACGCATTTTCCTGCACTGCCTGCCACGTAAGTAGTCACGAACTGTTGGAATTTTTTTGCGTTTACGAATTTGCCATCAATTTGAACGTCAAGACAACCAACCCCCTGGCATAAGTTGCCCACTGAACTGCGTTGATTGAGATTGCATGGAGTCGCTGTCTCATACAGTTTATGAGGAGCTATAATTAAATTGTTGTTGTTAAGGGTTGTTTGCTTTCGAGCTTTGAACCGTTGGAAATACGCCTAGATTGATTTTATATAGTTAAAATTTATCATATGTAGAAAACCTAACGTACATTTTCTCGAGTCTTAATTTTTTCTAGAAGGAAATCAGCGAGGCATGCTCGTGTTAAGCATTTTTGAGTGGAGAGGGCTTCTTTAGAAATGTTCTTATAAATCGATGCGCTTCAAATAGGCTTCAATGGCTAGGTTAAAGGTCTGTGAGTACACTGAACACATCTGACTTAACATTTATTATTATTTCAAATTCTGGCACTAATAATGGTGATGACTTCGAAAAAGATCCTTAACAGTAATAAACTTTGCAAATTATCTTGAATTATTCTCTCACTCTCCACTTCTTTTAATTACACGGGCCTTAGATATTATCTTATAATAAGTTGCTGGAAATTTTTAATATCTAGATTTAAAAGCGGAATTTTCTGATCGTGTTTAATATTTTTTATTTTCATAACGTAGGGAAAAAAAGCGTAACCTAATGTGAACCTTACTGTACCAACGATGAGCATTGCTTCAAAGCTCATCGGCTCATCGGACGGTTTCTTAGCTAGCTGCTTGCTATTATTATGAATTTCTCAGATCTGGAATTGTAAGATCATAAATTGAAAGCCGAAATAAATCAGCAATATCACGTTTATGGTTCCGTACGCTTGAATGCGAACGGTACCATTATAAGATCACTCGTGTGTCTGTCTGTTGCAGTTTTACAGCCAATTTGCTTTGAATTACTTTACCGATTAAGTTGTGTGATATATCAAATGGAAGGGCTTGTTGTAAGGGTCTTAAATATATATAATATATAATAATATATAGATGAAAACTGACCATTTCCAACCTGATCTGCGAATGAAATCGAATGGAATTTTGGAAAAAAATACAGAAAGTAGTTCTTTACTCATAGAATACGCGAAAACCTACAATAAGTCTTTGGTCTGAAGATGACTTGGTAAATCTTACAAAAAGTGTGTTATTTGTAGACGTCCCTGATTGAATTCACTCATAAAAATTGATTGAAAAAACGTTTATGTTGAGTGATTGCGTGATTTATTGCGTGACCAAAACCAAATTAGTGGTTATGATTGACGTACATTTACGAACCACATGCGTTAAGCCAATTCTGACAATGCATGTTAGGGAACGTTTGAAAAGACCTGCCAAGCGACTGTCAGGGGTAGTCATATATATCTCTGCAAAATTTTAAAGCTGGATCAGACTTTAAAAAATCATACTAACATATTCACTTGGCTTAATTTTTGTTTTTCTTTTTATTCGAGCAATCAAATATTTTTTACATTGAATTATAAGTAAATAAAAACTCCTGGACTTTCATGACGCAATTGTTGATTTGTCGAATTACGAGCAGAAACAGCTGTTCGGAATAGTTCTTCTACGACTATCTGTGACTAGAGATAATGAGTACTGGACGTTTTTTTCACACTACATTTTCGAGCTATCGTAAGCGGATTAAAGGCAAGGGAATCAATTTATAATTACGAACAGAACCGTAATCTTAGCAAATGCATATACAGAGGAAGTTGTGTATACTACACGCGTATTATCAACTTAGAATGTTCGAATATTCAGTTTTTGAAATTTAACCAAATCTGGTGGTTCAATATAATTCTTAATTATTTCGCTCATATTGTTTACGAACGCTAATTCGAAATTTTATATATGAGGGATTGTAGAGGTTTTTAATCCCTACTTTATGGAAAAAGTGTCATATTGCATAGCATGTTTAAGTTGACGAATAGAGTACCCTAAAAAAATTAGGGTTTTCCGTTACAAAAAAATAAAAAATAAAAAATAAATAAAAAATTAAAAAAAAACTTCAAATATGGTTCTTGAGCTTGAGTTCAGCTCAATATACAATATGATATAACAATCCATTTTAAACTGTAAAAAAATTGAAGATTTTTTTTCACATACAACCCTACTTTTTGATTTTCGCTCCGCACTTATTGATTCCGTTTCAACCCGCTTAACCTACTTTTCAAAAGTATGTCAAGTCTTCGCGTATTTATCGTAAATAACAACAAGTTCACGCTGGCGAGAAGTAACTAGAAAGCCACAGCTCAGAGAATCATAAATATCACCCAAAGTATTTAAAAAATGCTAAAGTGCCCCATAGCCAGCACTTATAAAGCGAAAGCCTGAAAAAGAAATGCTTTCGATTTCATTTTCTTCGCATTGTCAACCCCTTTGGTGTCTTATATATTTTTTTTTTTGCTTTCATTTCGGCGTTTTGCTTGTCTGCGGAGAAAAAAAAAGTTGTCTACTTGAAAATAGTGCCACGTTATGCTAACCCAGTGATAAACCAACAACATACACGTAATGCCTTGCCTGCCAAAACCACCCCACGTCTCGCTCTGTTAAAAAAGCGACTGAAACACTTGCACAAGCTTTGCTTTTATGCTCTTCGTCTGTTTGCAAAAAGCTTAATTTTCTCTTGATTTCCGCAGCAAAGTCCTAACTCTACTCATTTTATGCTCTTACCCTTTTGCCGCTATCATTTAACATTTGAATACGTCTGATCCCTGAGACAAGTTTTAGGTAGACCAATGTGCGAAGAAGAAAAATTAGAGAAAACTTGTTTAATAACAATTTACTAGAAATGTACATTTTTAATGGTGCTAGCAGACTCGGTGTGCATGGTTAAGTTCACACGAACGAGAGCCAAACACGTTTTCAAAACTTTTTGGGGTACTTATGCCGGTTGCTATTAACTACAATGTGGCTACTTGTTGGTCAAAACACTTGGATATTGCGACTACAATGGATTTTTCCTGTGAACCCCATTATGAACCCCATTAAATTAGTATCGGCCATGAGTGAGCATTTAATTATAGAGCAGAGTTTTTAATGCCTTTTAGTAGGTGAGAGACATGGTTTACTTTAAAGTCTTTAAAGTCTTGCTGGACATTGAAAAATTGCTATTGAAAGCTTTGAATGTTGTTCATACCAGTTGGGCCTTATTGCGCCTTGGAACATCTGCGGCAATGCAGAAGAGTCCGTGCACGTCACTTTCGTTCTGTATCTGTTCATATGCACTGTCGTTTTTATCAATGGTGATGCCATTCCAATAAGCACCACTGTGAAGCACTTGGGACTGACGCTGAATAGTTGTGTCGACTGGCAATCTCATATCAGGACCAATAGAACTTCGAAGAATGTGTTGGCTCCTTAGATCGAACTCGAAGCTCAAACTACGAAACAAGCTTTTAATTTCACTGAAACCTATTTGGACTTACGGTTTACAACTTTATTGCAGTGCATCCAACTCAAACCTGCAAAGTGTTCAGAGATTTCAGTTCATGCTACTGGGCAGAATCGTATGTGCACAGTGGTATTTCCGGAAATCTGTTAGCCATCAAGATTTGAAGATAACAACTATCAAAGAACTCATTAGGTTGGAGGACCATGTTAACCAGCTTTCAATCAAACTGCTGGACAATGGCAGACAAGTGCAACGCCTGAAAAGGCTACATTCCCCAGATCTCTTATTTCGCATCACGAATGAGTGAGCAGTCATACTAAATCTGACAATAGTAGTATGTAGTATATAGTAGCAAATAAAGATGATAGAGTAAAAAAAAAAATAAAGAAGGAATATGACTATAAAAGGCATATGGCTGTAGAACGACTTCTTCTTTTTTAACTAGAATTACTTTCTTGTTTAGATTTGTAATTATATAAAAGACTTTGCATAGAATAATTTTCAAATTTAATATTCACATTGCTTATCACTTGCCTTTCGGAGGCATTCATAATTCAATACAAAAACACTTATAAAAACGACTAACTGTGAAGCTTACGCACTCTCCCCTGCCACGAGATTGACCAAATATTGACCAACTCAGTTTGGTTAGCCAGACAGTGACGCCAGTAACTGCCAAACAATTGGCATATTTTAGCCACACCCACAATTCAATATTTGGCGTAGTTTTCATAACATTTTAATCTGTGTTGTCAGCTATGGCGGTCATCGCGCTATGCAAATTACTAAAAGATAAAAGCCGCAACTGAAAACTGGCATCCTCTTTAATAGTCGTTTACCATGCAATTTTCTACACACTGAAAATGGGCTAAGTAAAGGACACACGCTTCGGGCATAAGCCTCATTTAAGCCATTAGAAAAATACGCCATTTCAAGCTTTCAAGCTTGAAACTAGCGAGCAGAGCAGAGTAGAAAGTGTTCGTGCTTTGCATGACTTTTGGTGCTGGACTTTTAGCGCTGGAGTTTCCCTTGTACCCGTGTACTTAGTAACTGCGTAGCGACCAGCCGATGTGTAATCAATAATTTAAATGTTCCAATTTCGTGTTTGTCGGCGTTTTCAAGGTGAAAAGAAGTTTTCGTGGTTGTTTTGATTGATTGTGAGCGCTGATGTGGTTGTGCCAGAAATCAAGGTTAAAGCTTTGAGTGAAGACTTAGCAGTTTTTTGCTACACTTGTATTTTTATTGTTTATTTATTTATTTATTTCATTTGATATTTTGAACATAAAGCATTTGTTTGATAAACAATTTATGTGAGGTGCCTTGTCTTCACAACCAACTAGGCAAAAATAAATGTTGGAAACGACTGAAGGCTATAAGGCAGGATGCAAGTGAGTTAAGGACCAAGTTTTCATAGCCCCCGTCTTCCGCTCATTAGGACAGATCTCTTTGGGCTGCTTGTTATTCTCCTTATGCTACTGTTGTTAATATATTTCTTTGTTATAGAATTACAGTGGCCCTTAAATGCCGAAATAAGACGTTTTTAATAAAAAAAAATATTAAAAAAATAAATAAAAACAAACAAAGAATATAAATTTAAAAAGACTTAATTCATGAATTAAAATTTGACAATTCCGTATATTTGACACTGTTCACTCTGTCTACGCCACACAAATTTGAACTCTAGATACGTTTTCTAACAAGAGAGTCGTACCAAAGTGTTACTTCTGTATGGAACTGTACAACTGTCTATTTCCAATACTGCAAGGCAGACCACTGTCAGATCCCAGTGCTGCCAAATCGAACTATAACCCAATTCTTGTTTGGCTCTAACATACGTATATGTATGTGACTGTACTTAACATTGCGTCTCTTTTTCCTACGCAGGCAAATTAAAAAAATTAAATTTTTTTCCGCCCACCCCAAAAATTTATTTATTTTATTATGTTTTCAGTTTCTTTACTTTTCTACTATATCCTAAAAATAAAAAAATAAAAACAGTTTACGAATAACTCCTTTACTTTTGACGATATTAATTTTAATCCGCTAGATCGGCCGCTTGGCTCACTGTGCGCCATGGTCATTGAACCACGTAAACGACATACAAATGATTTAATTGTTTGTAGGGAGCGACCCGAACGACGGCGTATGCCTTAGTGTGGGCGGCGATGATGTTGTTTGATTGTATTATTATTATTGTATGTGAGCATTATAGCCTTGTAAAATTTTACCCAAATATGTTTCACATACAGAACATAACCTTTTCAATTTTTCTTATAATTTATTTTGTAATATAAAATAATTAAAATGTGGCACAAAAATTCAATGACTTTTTAGTCATTATTCTTAACGTAAAGTATTCTGTATCAGAATCAAACAACAACTTGGCAGTCTAAAACTTAACACACAAACTGTCTATTCAGGCAACATTTTCAAGCTATGCTAATACTAATTTTATAATTAAAATTTTCTTTATAATAGAAAAATTTAATTGGTCTCGATTATTTTAATTATTATTTACAATTGTCCCTCTGATTAACAACATATCGATTGAATGACAAATTATAGACGTCTGACGACTAATTTTATCATATTGCAAATCATTACAGAGTCAAAGTTTGCATAGGCAACGCGTATTATTGGTTAATAACTTGATTGCCGTCTAGAACTTGAACCCTGATTGCATGCATGCACATCAATATTTATTCGAAGACCTTTGCCTGCTTTGCTTTGGTTTCTGCTAATTTTGAAGTATTTACCGCATTTTATTTACGAGCGTACGTTTAAAAAAAATCGCAATTTTCCACACTGCAGTCGCTCGACCTTCCAACGGGCCAAGTAACGCCCTGAGACGCACTCAGCGTCGTTCGCTCGCTTCGCGTGTCACTCGTCGTCTGCTGGCAAATTCGCCTAAAATAACTTTTCGCGTGTTTTTGCCATTTGAGTTGTTTTGCTCTTCGTTACTTTTTGTTATTTTTATTGTTTTTATGTATACAATATCATTCACATTGACAATTTCCAATTTAATTCGTTCTAATCGTAAGATACCCGCACATGGCAATTTGAGGCGCGAGTTTGAGGTGTGCCGGTACTTTGACAATTTCTTGGCGCTAATTGGGCCAACAGTGAGTGAAGAGCTGTGTGCTTTGGATGTTTCATTCGAACGACTCATGAGATCAGCGTTTCGAAATTGCCTCCGTTTATTCAGAAGACACCATGTACATTAATGGTTACTCTAATAGTTTGATTGTGATTGATGACTTGAAGATGAGAGGTCATGACTAAATAAACGTATAATGAGCCTTATAGTGCTTAGCTCACAATCATGATCTAAATTAAGAAATGCTCATAAATGGACTATCTTGGGCAAATTGTATACCGTTCACGCTTACTACAGCAAATGAGACAAAGCGTTAGGCGATGAGAATCAACAGGAATTGGAGTTGCTGTAAGTTTAGAATAGAATAGTAGATGATATCTACAAATTAGAAGAGGTAGTTTCTTGAATTGGTGTGTTCAGAAAATTGGAGTAATGTTTGAATAATTTTGTTTTTTTTTTATAACAAAGCAACTTTATTTTCTCAAATATTTTCCATTGCAATTGATAACCTCGTGCCATTTTTTGGTTACAACCATATCTCGTCTTTGTAGAAATTCTGTGGTTTCTGCTAAAAAAACTGGCGCAATAACGTTTTGCAGTCGTTTAGGTAATTCATTGTTACGCCCTCGAGATAATAGCTGCATGGAGCGAAATAAATGGTTATCAAATGGTGCTAAGTACGGACTGTATGCTGTGTGCATTAGCGCTTCGTTTAATCTTTGACGCTTCATAACAAAAGTGTGTGGCCTAGCGCTGTCTTAGTGTAAGACTACATCCGTTCTGTTGACTAACTACGACCATTTTTCCTTCAGCACTTGATGTTAGTTGTTGACAATATAGTTCTGAATTTATCGTTTTTTCACCAAATGGACAGCAATAATTTCCTCGTATATTGAGTCGACTTTCCTTGCTTTAAATCATTCCATTTCAGTAACTTTTCGAAAATTGAAATGCGATCAATAAAATTTTTTTGTGTTAAATTGTGTGATTCAGTTTTTTTTTGCAAAGCCAGCCTTTTTTAAATGATCTAAATGATCTAAAAATCGTGTATGTTGGTTGGCAAAACATTTAGCGATGTACTGGTCATACTCCACTTTTTAAAAAAATATCGTTCATTTCTATGGGTTAAGCCTCGGGCGCGTTTTTGACATCGAGACTTCAAGCACGAAATTATGAAAACTTCCTTCTGATCGTTCTGATAAAGACCTCCTTCTTGATGTGCCCGATTATTTTTATACGCTTACGCCTTTTTCGAAAAAAATTAGTAAACCGTAGAAAATGTCATTTGTATTAACGGAGATACTTTTCCACCAACTTATAAAATATTTACCAAGATCAATTATTAACTATGAAAACTTAATCTAAATTAGTAGAATTCTCCAGGATTGATCTCAGCCTTATATAGGCAACTGACTTTATAAATTTAATGATGTTGAAATATTTTTTTTTAAATTATAATAGCTAAGATCATGTTCTTGTTTAAGACTATTACAATGTCTCAGATCTATGCAATTACCGCGATCAGGTTGTATTCAATGCGTTATGAAGTCAAATATTTTTGAACATTTTTTTATACCATGGTACATCGACTAAGCTTCGCAGCAGTGTTGGCTGAAACATTTGAAGAATTTCCAGTGTTGCAGTGTCCAGACTATCCGGTCGGAGAAACTGATTCAATTTCGTAGATGTATAGAGTTAAGATTTTTTATATGTCATGTTGTAGGTGATATTTCATTAAGAATTTCGAAAACCTTTCTTCAATGATCTTTACTGAAACTAAGCTATAGCATACTATGTAGCTGTTCTGAAGATACTGAGTCTTAAGCTTTTTAGGGGGTCTCAAACTTTATTTATTCATTTAAAGGACAAATGTTGGACCCACTTTCAAAACTTTTATTTAATTTAAATCACTTAACACAACAATTGCCAAACTGCGTTATTCGACATGAAGTCACGAATTTGCCGGTTAGCTTTTATGCCAGTTAATTCTCAGTCACAGTCGAGTCAGCTTCTGTCATGCGAAGAATTTAGTGGCTCTACTAATATTTCCCCTTTCTTTATAGTTTTTCATATACATATTTTTTATAGTGACCCATTTCTGTTGTTGTTGTTGTTATTGTCGTTGCTGTGACCAGTGAAGCAAGTGTCGCACAGTGATCATCAACATTAGCAACACCAACATCAGCATGGCAATCTATTTATTGTCATTATAACTGATCATCATCATCATCATCATCATCTGAATTTTGCGAGCACAGATGTTTGAAAGCCGGAAATATGCGCTGAGTTGTGGATAATAATAATCAGAAATGTTGAATTTCATTTCATTTCGTTACGCATACGCAGAGTTGTGCTAGTTTGCATACGGGAAACTAATTAGTGAAGCGCGTCGATTTCAGTACTCGAATACACATACATACATACATACACATCATGCAGTTGTATAGCTTCTTTCGGAATTCGGTTGCGGTGGTCTGAGATAAGCCAAGCACAGCTTTGACCTCAAATAATGTGTACAATATTATATAGTCGTATGTACAATATAAGCTTCAACGATTTGCATGGACAGTTTTTTAATGTTTAAATGATTGTTTTGTGTTGTTGTTGTTGTAGTTGTTGTGATTGTTATTTGACAAAAAATGACGACATCAACTATAAATAAAAGCCATCAGCATCGCACAAAAGAAGAAATCACAAATAGCAATATTTTTCACATTAGTCTCCCGTGAACGACGTGCCAGCATTTCAATAGCGCTTTATCAATAAAAACCAAAAATAATAAATTAATAAATAAAAAACAAATTTCATGCGAATTGCCATCGAACTGTGTGCGCGTTGCATCTATCAGAGATGCGCTTGTCATAATATTATTGACCCATTAATAATCGAAAAAGTCTCCGAGTCCCTGGCGTTATCAAGCCTCGTTTGGCTAGACGACAATTAGGGTGGCCATTCGAATCGGAGGCGTTTGTTGCTGTTTGCACGGCAACGCAGCCGCATTAATTGTATAAGTAAGCAACGCTTGATTATGGCACTCAATCAATCTGCTACTTTTATTAGTGCTGTTGTTGCAGTTAGGATAATAAGATTTGTTAGATTTATTAAGTTGCTTCAACTGTAGTCGGCGTGATGTGTGGCTTGTGATTGAGGGTACTTCTGTTTCGAAATATATTAAAAATGGTGACCATGACTAATTTTCTTTTTGCGTTGTTGGCTTAATGAAGTAAGTGATGCAAAACGGAGTTTCCTAATTTGAATAAAATAATCAATAATCAATTGTTGAATTGCTTTATTGGTTAAAAGTGTCTAGATGTGTCGGGGTAATGGATAGAAAATTTTAAAAGTAGAGTAAATTAAACTATTCAACTTATTATAGCTTTTTGGGGTATTTTACAGTTAGTTCCTGGTATTTGTAACTTTGAGTCATATAAATGATTTTGCCACGTTTATAGAAGTTTTGTTTCTGCTAGTCTAACTTCTAATCAAGCTTTGTGTGTAATTGATTTCTTAAGAATCCAGTGGTCTTTGGAAAAAATAGTTCAAAAGAAGTAATTTTAAAAGAAATATAGTGCGTCGGTAGCTTAGCGTTAATGCACTAAGTTTGTCCCCAGAAGCCGGGGCTCAAATACCAGTGGAGGCATGGTTCATAACTCCAAACTGCCGTGATGGTGCTTTCTTGGTGTTGTCAGATGGCATTCCTATCACCAACGAATGAAAGCGGTAGGCTAATCACCTATCGTATCAGCCAAAAAGTATTCGATTAACATAACCAACAGAAGTCCTGGTTATTAAAAAATATTTTTTTTTTATAATTAAAGGATAACATTTATCGTAGTAAATTGCATAACACATTTGGCGGATTATAAAGTCATAGTAAAAAAAAAAATGGCTTAGACTAAGGTGATAACTATAAAGCGCCGTTAAGGCAATGTCTGAGACGGCTATTGATTCCTTCTCACGGGGCGATCGATCATGCGGGTGCAGCCTTTTCAGTCTACGCCTTGTTGAGATATGGTTGAGGATTTGAGTGCGTCAAAAGTGTTGAGTTATAGCAGCTGCTGTGACAATTAAAAACAAGAAAGTATACAATAGATATTGAGCAATTTTATAGCGATCAAGTAATTCTATATACAAACTAGACAATGGGCAAGACTCAATACAATAAAATGAAAAAAAAAAAAATAAATAAAATGAATCTTTTTTTGCTCCTTGATAGATCGTTAAATTTAGTTTAAGCCAATTCGGTTTTTGAATTTGGCGTAATGGGCTGCCTTTCAGCATTTTCCATTGCATTTGCCAATGTTTGGGACGATGCGGCGGTTATTTCCAGGCGGATGTTGGCCTTAAGTCTTAGATTCTTGGCTTGTTGATGTAAGCCATCGACTTCAAATAATCTCAGAGGAAAAATTTCGGCGGTGCGAAATATCAAGTGACAGGGCAGCAATGGCTTCAATAATCGATTTTGGCACAAGTTGTTGAGGTAGTTCGCCATGCTATTAAAACCATAAGTGCTCCATACCATTCTCATAAACAAGCGGCAACAAAAAATCGGGTATTATTGCCCTATAATGCACCTGATTTACGGTTTTTGTATTTCCACTGTACAAACACCAAATTTTCATCAGATCGTCTCAGTCGCGTTTTTTTTTTTTAAAGATAGAAATCTTTCGCACTTTTCACTTTTTTATTTATGCTCCAAGAATGTACAGCTGAACAATTTCAGCGCATTTAATTAGTGTGTACTGTACATAGCAAAAATCTACTAAGATTAATGCTTCAAAAACGTGCTGTCATTAGTCAGTCATGTGGTGTCGCCAGATGGGTCCACCTAATAGGGCACACCCTGTATATACTTTCTACCTATATTGTTATAATGTGTTCGCAAAAAATCATTAAGTATTCTTGTGATTATTTAGAATACAATATAGACTTGTAAAATAAACCACAAGTGATTTCAAAAGCAAGATGCATGCAGTTCGTTCGGACTTTGCAACCGACTGTTTACAATTCCTAAATTCCTATAATAAGGGATTGGTTTCCCGGTCTTTTTACTTTCTGAACTAGACCAATAGAGGAAAACAGTATGATTTGAAATAAACACGAATTTGTCATAAAAAATCTACAGACTGACAGATACTTTCCATTTCTGTTGCCTTTAATTTACCCGATTCTAATTTGGTAAAAGTTTCAACAACACCAAAGACGTTAAAAACCAATTACACGATCCATAAAATTCAGCCATATCAGGCTGTTCATACATTTCGCGCCGCAATTGCTATTTTTGCACGTTCACTGATTTCTGTGCTCAATTAATTTACTTAAATACTTCAACCTTCAGCGTGCTATGAAAAGCCATTTCGCATTCTGTCATAGTACTTATAGAGCTGAACCTGGTTTGATTAGTAATGTTATTATTGTTTATTTATTTATTCAAGCGCGGTCATCGCCGGGCGACAGATTACCTAATTTCTATTTTTATTGTATACAAGCAAATACCCGACGCGTTGCTGCCTTCGCGTGCGTCTCGTTTTTTGTATATTTCAGCAGCACTGCGCTCTGTCCACTGCTGCGTTTTTCATGTTGATCTTCCAGTATTGGAGTTTTTGGTGGCATTTCGTATTCTTCAGTTTTTCGATTTTTTTTTTCATTCGAATATTTGAACATTTCAACTTTGTACAATTTGAGCAGCAGTGCCGGTAAACTCAATTCTCAGATGCTACTTTGTTTTTGTGTTTTATTTGTATCTAAATAGTTTGAGTACCATCTAAAGAGATTCCCTAGAAATTTCATCAAAATCGGTCCAGCGGTTTCGGCGTCCATAACGGACAAACATTATATATATATATATTACCTGGTCGTTTACAATTTGAATTTCAATTCATTTTTATTGATCGCCAATAAAATGAAAATATGTCATTGGAAACTCTGAATTATATTTGAGAAGCTTCTGCAAAAAGTGTTTGGATTCAGTTGGGTCGCCCAAACTCAATGACAACAATGGTTCAGTTGGTGAATGAAATGTCGGCTATTGCATTTTCATATTCGCGCAGCACATTTCAGGTGTTTTTTTTTTTTTTTTTTGTTTTTAACTTTAATGCCCACACACCGTATTCATTTTCTCGATATTTTGACTTTGATCGAAACTATAATTGTATCGATTGAGAGTTGATGCTTAGCAGTTGATGAATCGACAGCTTGTACGCAACTAAAATGTTAAATAAATTTAGAACTGATACATACTTGATCTGATTGCTTTATAAATCCATTTTTAACTCTTCAGAGCTTGACTTTATCTCTAGATGATGCCAGTATCTTCGCACCGATTTTCTGAATTTTAACTCAAATGAATTTTTAACAGTTTTGTTTGGAATTTTATTATTTTGACACATCTGAGCTCAAACTTTCTGCACTGAATTTATTTTAAATTCTACTTCGATTAAATTCTTTGATAATACTTTAATTTGTGTGTCATCTAAGCTGAATTATAAACTGATCAATTTTTGACATTGAGAATGATTGCTGAGATTGATGAACTCTATATGAAGATGTAGAGATTTCCTTAACTAAAGTGTATGTATACGATGGAGAAGGTTATACCGCAACTATTACTTTTGTTTTATATGTATGAGTGACTATTTAAATAACTGAGTAAGTGAGTTCGGCCAAATTTTTCTTCACGCTGTCAGATTAATTTACATTGTTATATAAGATTTTTAGCTCAGAATTTATTTCAGCTTCAACAGTTTTATATGGAGATGTTGAAACATCATCCAAATGAACAAGCAAGGCGCCGGAGAAGATCGCACGCTGTCGAACTCCATAATAGATCCTTTTAATATTATTATTATTATTATATTTTCCCCACTTACTAATTTAAGTTGTTTTGTTACAGAAAAAAAAGCTTCAATAGTTCAATGAATTCAAGTACACTTTTGAGCCCATTTCAACAGCCACCATTTCTCTGTGCCAGTTATGTGATTTTTTTTTAGTTATGCTACAATTATATTGATGTAATTTTTAAATATATTTAAATTTAAACGCTTGTTTATGACTCATATTCGACAGCTTCAAGTTTGTGTAAAAAAATGTGACATGCAAAACCGTTCGCCATTGGGCATGGAGTCGTGTGTGTAAATCAAAGTCACAGCGGTTTTGTTAGTAGCAAAGTAAACGTGTGAATATAGTGTGAATATAGACTTGATCTTTTACAGTTTTGAATAATTACAATAACAATAAAATTTACAAACGCTGCACGCTACGAAGCTTGCAAGTACTTTTTGCTAGAATTTTGCGCAGCCCGAAAACGTACTTGTACACGATTTCTTGCAGCGCCCACGACTAACGGCACACGACACATACAAAAGTGTCGACTCACAGCGATGTCGTCCACTCACGGGAGACCCAAACGCTTGTCTCTATATACATATATTTATGTATAGGGCTGTATGTGTTTATTTAAATAATTGCCATGCTTTGGGAACGAATCATGCTGCGCTCGCCGTTCGAATTCTTTATTCTACTTTATGCTACGTTCATATAAAGATATTTCTCAACTTGTTGCTATTTAATGTAAAAGAAAAGGCAAAAAAAATACATTGTGTTGCGAGTGAACCTAAGTTTGAGGTCAATAGACTTCGAGTGCACACAGCTCACACCAAGTTGTTGTATCTTTTTATCTATTTTCTCCCTTAGTTTATATCTTTTGCATGTTCAGCGGCATATCAAAGTCAGCAGCGCAGAAAACTGAATATTCCGCAACAATAAAAAAAAAAAAAAAGTTGTATATAAAAAAAATACAACAACTAAAAAACAATACATTTACATCTAAGTTTTTTGTAGGTTCTTGAGGTCTGGTCAGCAGCGAAGCCAAAAGAAAGCTGAGCATTGGCTGGGGCACAAAAAAAAAAATCGTACTATTAAAATAAAATTAGTTTGTGGGGGCTGAACTTAGTAGTAAAACACAAAATGGCAAAAGAAAAAATAAATAAATAAATGTAAAAATAATTTGCAAATAATGAGCTAAACAGTGGCAAATTGTGACTACTGCGACCAGTGTGCAGTGGCGGCGTTGATGTTTAGCAATGAACGCAGCCATAAAATGGCCGGAGTGGCAAAAGCGCTGCGTGTAGGAATTTCAATTTGATGTACTCTCAGTTGTTTTGGCTTAGTTTCAGTAATGAATGGTAGCCACTGTGCGTGCTTTGAGGACTTAAACTCTTTGTAGATATGTGGTGAAAATTGACATTAAATGTGCAAAGTTGGCATTGAGACTTTTGAAGCAGAAGGAAGTTTCATTCAATGTAGCGAAATAATAATCAATTGAAGAATTGTGTTTGAAATGAAATATATATATATATTAAAATAAAATAAAAAACAAAGATCCATGGAACGCCCAATGTCATTCATGTTCGAATCTGAGAAGGGGCTCTTTTATAACTTACCTGCTTGCGTCCATTAAAAATGGGAGAGTAATTATAGAGTTTCACTGTTTATCGAGATTTTTTAAAAGTTGCCTCAATCGAGTGCCACTACACCACTTTAAACAAACAGTTTACATGAAAATATATGATGCATGCCTCTGGGTAAAGACACTGCTATGTGCCTTATAGATACTGCTTATTTTTGACTAAATCCAGCTTGCAGCCTAGCGCTGCACTGGTGGGCTTGTGTAGATCCCACACAGACTATTTTATATTTTTAGTAATTTTCCAAGCGGTCGTGTGTTATGAGTCCGAGCTTCCGAGCCATGATTGAATGCCATTAGATTTAGCTCTGACTTTTCAAATGATATCTTCTACAATCATTGAATATACGAGTATTTATTTATTGTGCATGGTTTGTTTAGGTATACAGACTATCAATGGTTCCGAAATCTCTCTTTGGTTTCTAAAGAAATCTGCTGAGGGCCTAAGCACATTTGCACGCCAATATTTTTGCTCGCTTTACCTTGTTTAGATTGTAGCAAACGGCAGAAAATGTTTACATTAGATGACAGCACTTGAAGTGATTTCTACTGAATTGAATTTTCGCACAGACGATTTCGGTTAAAAATAGCACATTAAAGCATCGGACATCAACATCGCTGTCTGTTGAGAGGAGATGATTATTGCATTTTTATATAGCTTGTCTTTACATATAATTTATGGTACACTTTAAGACAGACACACCTGTTGATCATATGTATGTCGCGGCATATTTAATGCATAACCATATTGTAGTTGACTGAATATAGAAGCGACTGCATTCAGTCTGAATTCAGGGTGTCAATCAAACTTTTGTAGAGTTATCAGAATATCAAATAGAAGTTTAAATTTGTTTGCAAACGCTCATTATCCTATTACATTCCTCATATTCTTGTGAATATAGCATTTTCAACTGGACTTAAAGCTTTTTCGCAAATCTATGACTATGTGTAATAAAGTATAGAACATAGTAATACATAGAGTTGAGTGATATAGGCACGTTTTAGCAACTTATTCTTTTGATTTTGAAACCATTTCGCTTAAGTCAAAAATAGAGGCGTTCTATTTTTTTAGGCATAAGCTTTATATTCCTACTAGTTTTTCTCAACTGGAAAACAGACCAGCACGCGCCAGTACCTATCTATATGTAGTGTCTACCATCCCATGATTTACATATTGGCCAATCCAAAAAAAAAAAAAAAATCAACACAAGCCCCGAATATTTATAAGGTAGAATAGCCTTGTGTAGGTTTATGCTCTAAAAAGTAGTGGACAAGGAAAAAAAATTATATCTATAATTAATCGCGAAGCAATATTATATCATATACTAACTTTACCGGCAAACATTGTTTTGCCTTCAAACCTTTGTGCATTTGTTAATATTAATAGGCAACAAATTTGAACTGAGTAAGGTTCATAAGATTCTATAAATTTGAATGAGAACTCGGTGCCTACTTAGTGTACACAAACAAAACAAACAAACTAAATCTGAATAAATTAAATATCCCCATTCCAAGGCCATCTATCTGGTTCAAATAAAAAATAAAAATAAATCAGGATATTTAAAACCGAATCCAAGATAAGCATTTTAGCTCGATAGGTCTGATAGATCTGACATTCGCTTTATTGTAGCTATGGGAATGAGAACTACGTCACATTTTAAGTATTATCCTTTGAGTATTGTCGCATCATCAGTTTTCTTATCACCAAATCCGCAGTAAACGACGATTATTGCGCACTAAACTTTCGATTTGAGTTAAACTTTTTTCATTAGTTTGCTTTGACAGACTTTCGATTTCGAATTTGACCAACTGATGAAGCAATATTGATTTCATAGAACAATTCCATTTTGTTCACTTATATTTTTCCCCGAGCCAAACTTCAGAGAATTACTTCACAGGCCACTCTAGAGTTTCCCTGAAAATTTTATGAAAATCGATGGAGCGGTTTCAGCGTCTATAGCATACATACATACATACAGACAGACAGGCATACATTCAATTTTATATAAATAGATGTATACATAGATTATTATATCATGCCACATCACATCTCTTCATATCATATCGTATCATACTATAGATCATTTCATTCGTTCTCTATTTCCTTATAATGCTGGAGTTTTATAATAAGAATTTCAAAAGCTTATATCTTTGCTACCCAGTCACTGAACGTAGATTTCCCAATGCACTTACATCGAAATTCCTTTTCATCTAACTTCAAACCGAGCTATTGAAGAAACGTTCACTGTATCTAAATATAGTAGCAGACTCCTAGCCACATTTATTGAATGCTTGCTACAATATTTTCACCCACAAAAATACACAGATCTATGCTTGTCAAGTGAATGTGCAGCCAATTTAGAACTACGTCAAATGACAAAATCAGGCAACCCGATTTCGGTACCAAAACACTCACAGATTCACACGCTGACTACATTCACTTACTGAATGCAACCGACAAATATTGAAACTTAGATTTATGCTTGAACAATAAATAAATGAAACAAACACAAGAAAAACGTAAAACAATGAAAAACATGAGAGCAAAAAATAGAGCAACAATAATAGACATTTTTATGGAGACGGTCGTCGAACGGCTTTGCTTTGTGGTTTCTGGGTGCGTGGCTCCGACAAATGCGCACAAATTTGCGAACTGCCTTACGTCATTTCAGTTCTTGTTGGAGTAAGCTACTGAGTCAGTCAGTCAGTCGAATTTTCATTTTCTATACTTCATTGTTGCAATGTGTGCTGATATTGAAAATGCTTCACACGCGATTATCGCACCGCAGCGACTTATTTCATGTTGCGCCACGAGGGAGAAAGCAAACAAACGCCCACTGAAGGCGCAACGATGACGTCAATTGTGAAAAGTGGCACGAACATGTGATGTCATTCATGTCGGCAAAACATGCTCGATCCACGCTTCTTCTCCTTTCTGTGTGGTTACAAGTTGTCGTCTGCCAACACTAGGCAACATGCGTTGAGCGCCATGTTTCTCTAGCAAACAAAATCTGATGTATTCATTTGAATATGGTGTGTAGCTGTTAATCTCTATGCGCCGCCGCACTGGTAAAGAAAGAAAGTTTCCTGTCGAAAACTCAAGTGGGTAGTTTGAGAAGAGTTTCATAAAGTTTTATTAACATCGGCTCCATGAAGTTTACTTTGACCCTATTGGATGTTGATATATTTTTTTTTTGTGTGTTAATTCCTTTTAGCATAACCGAGTTTCAGATTTCGAAGTTCTAATAATTTTAAGCGATAGTAATACCCTTTATTTTGCTACTGTAGATAACTAAAAGTATAACTCATACTTAAACTGGTTGAGCTTACCTATACCTTACCTTACCTTACCTTTCAGGGACTGCAAAAATAATGGAACTCACCAACATAACAAGTAAAATATGACGGGTTTTAACACACACCCACTTTGCCGTAGCGCTCTCTCTCTAATTTTTTTTTTAGGCAAGAGAAGCACGATAGTCAGAGGAAATTCGATAGTGTCTTTCGTAATGTAAAAATATTCCAGAGTTGAGAACTAATCTTAATGTATTTAATGCCGATAAGCTTGGTGATTCAAATTTCGTCATGGCACAAGAAATATGTGGCACATGTGTGTTACGAGTATTATTTAACAACAACAGATAATTTTGGACTACATCCGTGATGTTTTCTAATTATAAAGACTACCACCTTCTTGTAGTTGGAATTCGAGCTCGAAATCGAACAGATCGTTAAGGAATAGAACTATCAATGCTATCGTGAGCAATGTAAACACCAGCGAAAGCATAACTTGCGCCTCGCAGGTTGCTGGTATTTGCGGCAACTGAACATTGATTTCGAGGCGAAAAACTGTTGTCATCAACCATTTGTTGAGTTGCTCGCTAATTTTTGTACTACTCTCTTAAAAGTTTAGGCGCATTCAAATTTTATTATTAAGTGCTTATGCTAAGTACCACAAACGTTTTCAATAGGGATTCATACAGTAACTCATATAGTTTGTGCCTTTGGAACTTTCCTTTCGGCAATTCGTCAAATACCAATTAAAAGAAAAATTTTATAATTTTAGATCGCCCGTCTTTAGCTTAGCTTTTCCCTATCGACTCTAACTTTCTTTAGTTTTTGGTACTTCGTATCACTACCATTGTGTTTTGTTCTTCATCTGCGAACAACATTTTTCTATTAACTCGTATCAAATCATATCAGAATTATATTTCTAATTTCTTTGTCTTTATATATATAATCGTCTGTACGTGCGTATGTGACTGAACTAATCCTAAACGGCTGTACCGATGTTTGAGGATATCTTTTGGGTGTGTTCAAGTGGATGCGAGAATGGTTTAGATTTAAAATTTGATCCACTAGAAAATGTTTTTTTAAGTTTATTTATTTATTTATTTATTAAGCTGAGCTCACGCGCAAACACAAAATGTACGAAAACGTTACATGCTTTGCTTCTTCGAAGTCGTAATCATTTGTGCTTAGACAAGAACTATGAAACTATGAAAAAAGTTTACGTACTGCTACTTTACAAACTACCCATGCCTATTAATTTATCCCAACACTCACTCAGATACACAACATTTTTCGTTTTCGACCGAAACAAACCGCAGAAAATTTGCGGCGCCTCAGTTTGATTTCGGTTCTCGATTCTTTTAGTTTACATACGCATATGTTTTTCTTTAGTTTTTCCAAAAAATTAACAAATTAAAAAATTTGCTACAAAAATTCACAAAACTAATTCATTTACGCTTCATAACTTATTAATTTGTTAACTTCAATAATTATTAAAATCTACGGTTAAACAGGTATTGAAAATCAGTAGTTTGGGAGGCGCAAAAATGTGCTAAAAATAATTTTAGTGTTGGGCATATTTAATAAAATAAAATAATGCCACAAATTGGATTATGTTTTATTTTATTTTTTTTATGTCTGTCGGTGGCTATGTAAACTTTTTCAATGATCTCAAACCCCAAACCAAAGCGATCGCACTCGTGTTGTTTGTGTGTGCGGACTTTCGAATGGGCCCAGATGTGTGCTGTCAATCGCAACAGTTGCAAATACAAGAATTAAAAATGAAAAGAAAAAAAAAAGAATAGAAAAACAAAGGCAAAAATAGGTATAAAGATAAATAAGCATGAAAACGGCATCGCCGAGTCGGAAAGAGAGAAGAGACAAAGAAAGAAAGAATCTTTTCATTTGCATTTGTTTTTTGGTCTGCCTGTGTCTGTGGTACGAAAATATATTCGAGTCTTTGGAATTCGTGCGATTTTCTTTGGAGTATATATATTGTATGTGCCGCAAAGCAATTAACATGTTAATCAATTTGGTATCTATTTTGAATTTAATGGTTCGTACTGTAATTGTGTGCGAATTCTTCAATACAGTGGAACTCAACTCATGTCTTAAGTTGATGCTTGAAAATTTCCGCTGCCTTATTTATAGAAGTTTATTTCTTTGGGTTCACACCGGTAACAAAAAAGTTTTGAAACTAAAGAAATGTTGGGTTTCAGAATTTTTGGTAGCAATTCACTGGCTTAATTCACCGCCTAACTCCGAAACCACCCAAGCGATTAGAGTGAAATTCTTGTGAATACAGTGGATATCGGTTAAGAGCAGCGCCGCTTAATTGCATTGCCTAACAAGTTGTGCATTTTCGTATTTATATAAATTTGTCATAAGAGTTTTATGTCTCTTATCGCTTATATGCATTTTCTGCATAATATCAATCATTTAACAACATTTGAAAATTATATTTCATACACACTCTGGTTGCATAAATGCGGCGTCATCTACGTTGACTTAATCTATCACTTTGGCGTGATTTTATAAAGACGTTTTAATGTGAATTCTAATCTAATTCCCACAACTAAAGAAGTCCGCACATATATTGCAGCTATTGATGTTTATTGTCATGCTAATGTTGTGGTTTATACATTAACTGTACATTATGTTGATGAATTCGTTGTTAAAATTGCTCCTTCTTTGAAGCCAAAAAATATTACAGAATTCTTTCAATAAGTTCAAAGTCGGTTTCTTAAAAGGGTGGTAGATTTCAAATAAGAAATTTAGAAATATTCGAATTTTATGATTTATAAGTTTTTCTATTTGTGTTGCGTTTTTTTAATTTTTTTTGAAATTTATAAAATTACTTGATTTATTCTGTTATAACTTTAAACATTGAAATACCTATTATTTTGAATTCAATGAATTTATGTGCCTAATATTTCGCTTTACTTTGTATGTAGGTTTTTCTCACGTCATTATTCTTTAAATCCGACAAATGTGTTATGCAGTTTACTGCGTTAAATGTTATAATTTAATTATAAAAAAAAAAAAAATTTATGTAGGTACACATTGGAATGAAAATACCTGAATTGTTAATGTTGTTTAATTTTTAATAAATAAAAATAAATAAAAAACCCCGCTCTGGTACGCTGAAATGAGTAGATTGCATAAATGCAAACATTTTTCTACATTTTCGACTTTTCATTTAAGCGATATACACTGCATGTATGGTTGGTTACAGCTTGAAAGATGTGTAGGGCTTTTGCATTCGCTTTGTACTGGTGTTATCAACATACAGATCCATAGCCATTTTTTTTTTGTTGTTCAACAACAGATGAGTGACAAATGACTCAGTGAGCGAGCCAATTTGGCAGCTAAAAATGTCGATTTTTACCAATTCAATTTCCAAATACAAAAACACATTGGCCGGTGAATTGATGTCATTCAAATTGCTCAATACTGTGCGTCACTCCGTTTGCCTGGACTGCTACATTTTTTTAATATGCTGCGTAATTAAAATTCGCTCAAACCTTGTAATTGCACGTCTTTGGTGTACAACTAAAATATGGTAAATCTCTTAGTAGCAACAACATTGAATAAGAAATTCAGAGGAAAGTACATATTGCTTTCCCGCTTTCAAATGGTATATTCAGATGCGCCAATTTCCTCTTACTTTGGCTCTTGCAATGACCACAAATACGGTTCATTTGCGCTATGTGGATTGAAACTGAAAAAATCCATGTTTCTGACATGGACAACTTTACTTTCAGTGGTAGAAAATTGTCTGAGTACCGGGTACACTAGTAGACATTTGATTTAACTTTTATTTTTCTGCCTCAGAAAGTAAGTTTTACCCCTTCGTTGCGACTATATATCTCTGCCGTCTCTTGCCAAAATTTCAAAGCATTGCAATGTTGATAAACAATGCTCATTGTTCCGAGGTTGATCGTTACATCTGCATCGTTATACACTGTTAGATTGTACCGGATTGCAAAACTTGCTGAATTCAACTGTATCCGTTTTTCCGGACTCAATTGACCGCACTTGGCAAGTTCTTATTCCATTTGACTCCAAATCTCATTTGTCTGTTCGTGTTCACACCGACCAATATTTTGATTTCGATGAAATTTTCCCACACCAAATTCGGAACACACTAAATTGATTTTATCGTTTCGAATGCCCCAAATGTATGATCCCCACCACTGACAGATTAAACATTCGATTTGAATAGAACTTTTTTTTAATTAAATTTTTTCCTTGCCACATAGCAACGGTGAAGCAATATTGGGGTTTTAATGCTCTTATATAATTTTATATAAAAAACATTGGACTTTCGCACCAACTCCACATAAAACATTCTCCATGATAGCATCCATATATCT
This sequence comes from Cacoxenus indagator, assembly GCA_035041755.1. Lineage (NCBI taxonomy): Eukaryota > Metazoa > Arthropoda > Insecta > Diptera > Drosophilidae > Cacoxenus > Cacoxenus indagator. The sequence continues at coordinate 1,749,088 of JAWNKX010000665.1, forward strand.
ACCAATTTCATGGTCTTTGGCAAACGTTGCTGGAGTCTATAGGGCTCGGACAGGCAGACAGACAGACAGAAAATCAGTAAAACAATTATATAGAGTACGAACTCGGTAATCGCAATCCTTAATACACACAATTTCTCGATTTTGTAGGCGCTATAATACTTAGCCTTGTAGCCTTTGTAAGTGGAACTCCTCAAAAAAGTTCACCCCATGAACTGCAACTTTTTATTTAAGTACCTACATATAATGTATATTGCATAGAATTACAATAACAAGAATAAAAATGGAAGAAGATAAAATTTTAAAATTTGCCGGAAGTACGGAAGCTGAGCCAGCGAAACGGTAAACCCTAAAACCTTGTGAAATCACAAAAATTGAAACTGTTTGAAACAAAAACAGAATATGTCAATTACCATTGATATCATCAAAGCAAAAGATCGCAGTACGAGTATGCATGAGAGAATAAAAAAAAGACGGGATCTTTCCATGCAAGTAATGACTGGGTATCTATATATAAATAGGCCAAGATATTTTCTTTACCAACCTTTTAAGCCGAAACCACATAACCGATTTTGATAAAAAATTTACCATTCGACCGGTTTTCATTTGCAGATGTGCACAATATACTTTTTAATAAAATTAGTTAGATATTGTGGGCGTAAAAATAGTTAAAAGTTCTCACACACACAACTATATTAAAGTCCCAAACACACGCTTCTCAATCTGTTAAATTACCATAACGCTTGTGGTTACTAAGTGACATAGTACAATTCAATATTTTTACGATTGTGGTTGAAGAGTAGTCTAATTTAAAAGCGCTATCGCCTGCGCCACTTGATAATTTGTGGAGGGAGGCTCTACCAAAGGACAACGACTGTTGACGCATTTTTAAGCCAGTTTAGCAAAAAAAAAAATCATAATGCGATAAGTTCGGATGGTTTTTCAGGTAGATACAGGTAGATATAAAACACTGGTGAGCTTCAAGTAAACATCTGCGGCTCATTTGCGTATTAGTAAGAAAATAATTAAATTTCTCGCCTACACAAGTGAATTTGCTATGCACAAAGTTAAACTCTGCGTCACTGGTAAAGCCAAAAATCTTACAGCATTCATAAGTTTTTAAAAATGGCCATTAACTACTTGACTCGATGACTTTTTTGTTTTGTGAAGACTGTTTTCAACGTACATTCATTCCTGAGTTAGGAAGAAAAATAGATAAATTCAACGAAAGATATGCTATTCATCCTCTAGCTAGTGCAGTGCTGGAATATATTAATGGAACGAGATATTGAGTGAAATGAAGCGTGCAATATTCCTCTCAGCATTATAAAAGGCGAAACTTACAGTGAACACACAACCCTTGTATACATGCTCCAATCATCATTGCTATACAAACTGAAGCTCCGAATGAATGGATGTACAAAAGTGGATAATGAAGCCTTCGAAATTGAAAGTTCAGATGTTAGCGAAACGGTTTTTATTACTCCTTCTATTTCTGAAGAAGCTTTGTGATTGCAGACAGAAGTAACAGATAATAAAGAAATCCTAATAAAAATTAAGCGTTCCGTTTCATTTGTCATTTTTCAAATTATAAATTCTTACTCGCTAGTTGCAACAAACTCAATATGTGCAGTTTTTATTACCGTATTCGTACCGTACTAGAATGTCGATAGAAGATAATAATACAAGTCTATATTTCCATATTAATATTAAAAACTTTCGCATTATTTTCACATAATTTCAGCTATGATGCTTACAATCAAATGCGCCAAAACTAATCAACATTAAATTGGTATGGATCTAGCAGATCAAATCGATGACTACATTTGTTCATTCGAAGGACTTGGTGACTTAACAATGGACTCACTAGCTATGTTCATATTTTTTTGGGCCGTATTGGCACTCTTCCTAGTATGGCTGTGTAAATTTTTATACAATAAATATCTGAATAAATCGAAGCCGGCAAGTAATAGTAACAGTCGTCAGAGCAGCTTAGCACCCGGTGGTGGTAGTACGCCGAACGGCGTTAAAACCGAGAAACGCTTATCCGAGCCGCGTGAGTTATTGGCTAGTAAAAGTGAAATTAAGGTTAGTACTTGAAATGAGCTTGTTGCTTTTATTTTGTTGTTAACCTTTTCTCTTTTTTTTTTTTTTTTTTTTTTGTATGTAGGACCTTGCTGCCAAGCCAATTGGCTCTGGCGGCCGTAGTCGTACGCCTGTCGGAGCTATTGGTAGCGCTGGACCACGCCGACGTGTGGTGCGTCAAAGTTCGACGGGACCCGAGAATCGCAAGAAACGTTATGTGCCGCCACCATCGAATGTGGTTGGACCTGAAACGGTGTGTTTTACTATAGAAATTTTCAACTGGAAAAGTTTAAATAATTTTAAAAAATTTCATTGCGTTTCAGACCTCCGTTACATGGACAAGCCAAGTCTTTCGTTGGCTATACAGTGATCTAGTCATTGCCAATGAACTGTTACTCTCTTGGATTATAGCTTTAAACGACACGTTGCGTAAATCCGTCGAAGAGGTAAGTCTGAATTTAGGCCAGGCCAACTAAGCCAACTAAGTCAAGGGAGGTTGGCTACTTTTTATTATGATTTTTTTAATTTTAAAAATTTATTTTTTATTTTTATTTTATTTTGTGTTTGATGACTTCAGAGTTCAGTTTGACATCATCATTTGCTCATTGCTTTTGCTTCTTCGCCTATGGCGACCATTGAACTTTAGTTTTTGTTACGACTTCGGTCGTTAGTGCGCTCACAGCGGTAAAGCGCAATTTCACTATTGCATGTAACTCATTCGACATTCAACTTGAACCCCACCATATAAGACTGAGTCGCTATGACTGCGCCTTTGTTGATCTAAATCACTTTTCCGTTCTCTGAATGTTTTGCGGCGTTTTAAGTCAAATCGCTCAAGTGAAACGTGTTTTGCTCTTCTTTTTTCTCTCTAAACTGATTTTGATACGGTTGGAATATTTTTTTTACTAAAGTCAAAGTCGACTTCATCATTGCTGCTGAAACGAGTTGTGTTTTTATTGCTCTAAAAGTATAAAAAGTCTGAGGCCAAGGCCAGTTTTAAAATGTATTTGCTGCTGTTTCTTTCCTACGTACTATACATATATATATATATATATATATATACATATCTGTAGAACAAGTCTTTGTTAATTTCAGTGAAACAATTCATTTAAAAAAGACGCTTGCGTAATTTTTGGATTCAAAGCAAGCGAATTTCGGCACAAGCTGAAACGTCGGCATCGTATTTGCTGCATGCATTAGCACTTTTTTGTTGGTTACGGAAGCGTCTCATGACGTACTTAAAAAAAAAAAAGATCTACAAACAAAAAATTTAGCAAATGAAAGATACAAAGTTCATATCCGAATGCTTAAAGGTTAAGGTGTGAGTCAATTGAAAATAATGGTATATACACATATGTATGCAGTTCAAGCAGTTTATGATGACCCTTTTGGATATACCAAGGTGCATCATTACTAAGACGCTGCGATTTGTTTTGCACTACTTCCTTCAGTAGTAATATAACTTTGTTATGAAGTTTGTAGCGCTGTAGGAAACATCGGAGATCCCATAAACTATGTATATATTCTTGCTCAGCACGACGAGTCGAATTGATTTAACGATTTATTCAACTGCATATATGCAAACCACAGATTCAAATTGAAGTTCGTAAAAAAAATTTTTTTTTTCTTTTTTAAGCTCCAATTATATGTGCTATATATTATTGTTCAAAAACTAAGAAAACTTTTTATTTATCTCGAAAAATATTTATTTATTCATCAATTTCTATTTAGTTCACTTCGAAGTAATACCTCTCAGATATAATAAATACACTTGTGGCAACACATTTTCCGCTCCTCCTTTTTGTTATGGCTTTCAGGCGATGCGTTCTTTATTTCTCCAATAGTTGTAAGTGTCCTTCCTTTTACGGTCCTTTTTAATGTTGGTTACCGGAACAAGTCACATGGGGCCAAGTCCGGTGAATACGATGGCTGAGGCATGACGACGTTTCGACGATTCACTCAAACCATGTTCTTCACTGCTTCAACGTGTTCATCGGTTGTTGACGTTCTGGGGCGTCCAGAGGTTTCCTCGTCATCGACAGCTTCTGTGTCTTCTGTGTAGAGCTCGTACCTTGTACTTGTAATTCTTTGATCCATTCTTTTAGATTGGAGCAAATCGATAAAATTCAAAAACATGTTTCACCTTTATGTTTGGCAAAAACAAACTAAAGCTGCGAAACGCCTAATATATTTAAGGATATGTGTACCAACATAACACAAAAAAAATAAAATCGAAAATCGATAACATGTGGATCGATAATAATAAAAAGTCTTCTTGCTTTTTGAACACACCTCGTCAATGATGATAATTTTCTTTCTGGATCGTGTAGCCCTAGAACGAAGCGTTTTCGAAATTATTAGTTTATTTGGCCATCAACAAAGTATCATTATTTATTATCACTTAGGATAAACGTATATGCTGACGCTCTTCGCAATTATCGTGACACTGTTTGTTGATGTAGGATTTTACGCATAGAAAAATTTTATTAAAATGTGATCCGCTTAGAGATACTATTGCCAATTTCACCGACTCTTTCCCGTCCTGTTTTCTACCAATTTTTCTTTACTCGAGTTGCCAAGCTCTACCAATCCTCTTGCCGCTATGTTCCTGCTAGATGAGAAAATTCTTCTTGCACTGTGAACTTCACCAGAGTCCGCAGCCTTAACTTTTGTCCAATCACTAGATTCCTTGGCGACGGTTAGCAATCAGTACCATAAATGCGGACTTATGACTTGACTGTTCCAGCACGAATTGCCGGTATGCGTCGCCAAATATAATTTTTTCTCTGCTCCCAGGAATTTTTTTTGTTCTGTCCTTTTCTGTTTTTGATCATCCGTAAAGTAATGCATTTATATATAGCTTTATCGGTTTCTATTGTAACTAATGATAATTTCAAATCCAACGGAATTAGCAATTTAATAATTCCACTTTATACGCCCTAATTGACAAGTACAATATCAACCTACTAATTCGATTAATCCATTTTAAACTTTCCAAGCTAACTTATCATTTTTATTCACAAATTCAATTCAAATATAGGTTATTAGCCTAATCTATTAAGATCTGTATTTGAATCCAGACAATCGCACGCACCCACTGAATTCTGTCATTCCGAACCACAGATGGTTGATCAACTATTGTCTTTCCAAAATCACTGGATGTTTGTCGAATATATAAAGATATCAAATTCAATTACAAAACCAGTTTGAAGTAGTAGGCATAAGCATCCAGGAATGGATGTAATTTGGTAGTAAAAGTAAACTCTCGGTATTGATTAATGTTCCTCCTTCTCGCGTGGAGGAGCTTTCATTAGAGATTCAAGTATTCAGGCTATCTATGAATCCAATGCCATCCCTTTTTAGTATAACTTAAACTTATGTGATTAAGATTGTATTAATTTTAATTTTCAAAGATTATTCCAAGCAATTTCGAAATAATTCCTTTCTTGCCTTCAAAGAATGGCGTCGCTGTTGAAATCGTGCGTGTGCTACCCGATAGTCCAGCGCCGGGACTTAACAATATTTTCTGTAACTGTGATGAGAATAATCCAGCTGACATGGTAAGTATAACTTAACGCAACTTACAGGTATATAACACTATAACGCCGTTTAACACGTCACCCTCTTTTAGCTTATCACATTCGATTGTGACGCCATGCCGGTGCTACAGGTGAAGACGTTCCGTCAGAAGTCCGGCAAAGTTGAGACCTCGCATTACAAGGTTACCGTTTCACGCTTTCGTGCACGCATGGCTATACCTATGAACTACAACACGCTCAAGGGTGAAATGCGCGTCGAGGGTTATCCAGATGTGCGTAGCTTTAATTAATTAAATACTTCTTTGCTGGCAATTAGCAAAGTGCTTGAACGTAAGCGTAATAAATCATACTTTTTACCTCGCCTACAGGTGCGCATTGCGATGAACAGCGTGGGCGCTATTAAGGCCATGGATCAGGATGAGCAACAATTGCAGGCGTTCATCAGTGAAGTACTCACGATAGCGTTGCGTGACACTGTTTACCCCGTTGACTTTTCAATGTACTCAACGTGTCCGCGTGCCGAAGTAGACCCACTTGAATTGCCTGTAATATATCCTGCTCAATATGATTCACTAGCGGTGAGCGTGAGAGCTGATGAGAAGTTGTTAGCGAAAGTAGCCAAACAAAATAAGTTGTAGTAGTCTTCTTCTAAGTTCTCTGTGATCTATTTACATATGCATTTGTGTTCATAGCAAATGATCTTACAGTCATTAGTTGTATATCTATTGTATTGATCCGCTGTGAACAACACATGAGATTCATAAGCTCAAAGAGCCTCCTAATAACACTTGTTTTTTATGGTATGACAAAACACACCGCTATCGTCACAATACTTTTATATATTATTTCTGTAATTTTTGTCAATATCAACATATTCATTAGCGCTACAAACCTATTAAAACTACTTTTGTTATTGCGTTGATTATTTGATTAATTCCTACAAAAGTTTCCAATTATGTACATATTTCGACATAAATCACACTTCTTCTCATTGTTCTCCCGTCGACCATGTTTGTTAATTAATTTTATGTATTTAATGTATATATATAATATATTCCATACATATATATATATATATATGTTTGACTTTAATGAGAGCACAGGAAATTCGCCTTTGGTATGCTTCCAACACACTTCATTCAAAATTTGTTTGGATTGTTGAACCTCTGTTTACTCAATGAATATTCTGATCTTACTCTCATTTCAGGGCAATCAATATTTTCAATATTATTATAATTTCTGAATTATCAGTTACAAGTTACTAACCTAGTAATATAAGAACCCCTAGAAATCCTACGAACAGTTCCCAATAGAGTCCCTTAGTTCAAAAACACAAACGACTGAAAAACATCAAAGACAACAACAACAAAGGCGAATTTCATGAGTTTCTGCGACTTAATTAAAACTACCTTTTCATGATAATAATATATACATAATACATTATATGAAATGGAAATACGAAAATATGTTTTAATGCCGATTCCCACATTTTCATGCCATCACATGCACACCAACCAAACAACACAACAGCACAACATGGAGGCACTCAACGGCACATTACGCGATCAGCAACAACAACTGATCTCCGGACGGCGTTTACTCGTTAAGATCGTGAAGGGTGATGGTCTAAAGGATGCGCGCGACCCGTTTGTGGTCATCGAAATGGATGAACCAGCGCAGAAGAATCAAACGGGCTCACGGCAGGGTACGAATCCTTATTGGGATGAGCATTTCCTATTGTGAGTGCATGCTGCAAGATCGTTATCGGGTAACATATCGTATAATATTTTCAACTCATTGACAGTGATCTGGCGCCACAATCTGCCGAAATACTCTTTGAAGTCTATGATCGTCCAGTGATCGGATCCGATCCACCGAAATTCCTTGGCCTTGGTTTGGTTGGCATCGACGAGCTGGCCGTTGGTCCTGCTTCTACGCAGGTGCTCACGCTACAGCCACGCCCTTATGAGACACAACAGGTATCGGGTGCTATAACCGTTGATTTTGTGTTCATTGAGGGCGCCGAGATACCAGCCGGACCGAGACCGTATAAACTTAAGGAGGCGCTGCGTATTAGCACTCCCGCCATTAATGAGCACATTAAAAATGGCGCCGATTTGGCTAATGCGGCTGTGCGTGCCTTACAAGATGGCGCCTTAACGACAAATGGTCAGCCCAGCAAGAGCACACTAATTATACACAGTGTGCAAAGGGTAAGTAGTGAGGGTATTTGGGTCTTGTAAGATTTTCGCGATTATTATTATGAACTTGGTTGGGATTTTTAACTGTTGGCTGAATTGAAGGCACATAGAATGTCCCGGGGACCAAAGCTTTATTATGTTCCCCCCTAGAAACCAATTTCTTGAGTTGCTAGGTACTTGATTGTGGATGGGGAACTGATCGTCAAAGCATAGTTCGGGTAGAAATAGAGAAGTTGTTGCACATTTAGCTTGTTTTAGTGTATTTCAATTAATTGTTAAGCTCCTATACAACTCACAGTATTATAATTTTTTTTTAATAAGATATCGGGGACTCCATGAGGTATGTAAAGTGTTTGATTAGAACAACGAGAAGGGTCTATCTGATTGTGTTCCGGAAGTAGAATGTTTCTTTGCCCCATACGCTGTAAACGTATTATTATCACTCACTGGTAGGGGTAGTCTCCGTACAAAACCAAGAATATAAACTGTTAAGTTTATATATGGAAACTATATTATTTTTGTTTTGGATGTATTAAGCTTAAGTTTGGGTACACCGTATTTCGGTGCCATAGATCTAAGAACTAATGAATCGTATAGCTTTCACTCCACTGTTAACGTTTTTCCTCTTAGTCGAAGCTAACATTCTTTCTTGTTTCTTATTTGATATTCTTCTCTTGGAATGTTGTACTCGAGGTTAGTTTTCATCACAAACCCAAATAGAAAATCAACCGTTCAATTATGAGTTAAGTTATGAGAGAAAGAGATAATTTTATTACAGTATACAAAAATGTTACCGGCCTGTTAACCCTAAAATAATGTTATTAACATATTTACTTATTTAACATCTTTTAAGTATTTGGGATTTATGTTAAATACCATAATCATGAACATTATGAACATTACCCCAGCTATTTCAAAGCACTTTTATGAGTTTGAATCGGTTATTTTTAAACATCAAAAACTTTCTCATTTCTTTTTTACTTTCATGTTGTCAACCGAAAATTCGTTTACCGCACATTATTACGAACCATTAGAATCAAAACTCAAATGCATTTAAGGTAATCTCCGTTTGTTTGTATTTCCTCTAATTTAGTTATGTTCAATTCGTTTTTGAGTTAATTACAAATTACTTTTCTGTAAGCCCAATTTGCTTAACCCAATTACGACGCTAATTTTGATTTGCATTCATGTCATTTCGAGTACATGCCAACCATGAACTTGTCTGACAAATAATAATGAGAGTGAAGATGACTGACACTTGAGTGCGCGTGTGTAGTTTTATAGCTAATCAAAGCAATTTTTGTTCTTTTTATGCAATTTGTTACGCTAATCTAACCTCAACCAAATTTAAAAACGAAAAACAAACCTTCGTGCGCCTTTAACACTCGACACTTCGCTAGGTCGGAGTGAATAAAGATGGCAAAATCGAAGTGACAGAAACACAGCCGGATGCGCTTCAAGGCGCTGTTGAAAACGCTTTTCAGAGCACGGATCAGGCGCTCAGCGAAAGTACACCAATCGAAGAGCCTGATGCTGCAATCTCTGTGCCCAGTGATGATGCTACGGCAAGTCCGAAGAGTCAGTACACTGCCGCTGTGCGACCTGAAATCTTAGATGAGAGCACAGCGGCTGCAGGTAATACAAGCGCTGAGCTTGAGGATATTGTCAGCGAGGTAAGTAGGCTAAGGCATTCTGCGGTTAAAAATTTTGCATGAAATAACGCCACTAATGGCATGCAAGTTAAGGTTTTTCTGCCTCCAATGGTTAAACGGTTGCTTTGAAGCTTTATGTGACAAAATTTAAGATAGCCTCCAAAGAGAGATTCAAATCACAACGGTCTTTAAAGCTTCGCGGAAACCATAATTTTGTTTCTTTTATTTCATATTCATTTATTGATTATTTCTTCAACTTAGTTCGGTCAACCAAATGCCACCTCTTCGCCAAACGGTGACTACCACAATAACTACCAATATAATGGCAACAACAACAACAACAACAACAACAACAGCAACAGCGCCACCTATAATAACAATAGTCTGCCACGCAATGGTGGCGCTGGCTTCAGTGGCATCGGTTCCTTAGCTTATCCAGCCACTTCAGCGACAACCGCTTCCGCAACAAATCTTGAATTGGACGATCGTGGTCGTAGTAAAAAACGTAATTTCTTTGGTACCCTTAAGAAACGATTAAGTCGCTCCAAGACACGCACCCTATCGGCTGATCATGGCGCTCTAACGCCCAATAACATTCAAAACGGTATCAATACATCAACTACTACTACAACAACAACAACAACAACTGGACCCTTTAATGGTGAATCTTCACGTTCATTATCTGTTGATCGTGGTACTTTGTCTAAAAGAAATTCATTTGGTAATTACCCGCATCACTTCCAAGCATTTCCAATCGCAAAGCCACGCCTATTCCATATTTCTTTTTTGCTTAATCTATACTTACCCTTAGATGTAGTGCGATTTCTTTAATACAACCATTGAACACTTGGAATTTGAGCTAAAACGCTGTCATTAATAAGCGTTATTGAATAGGTTTCAAAACTTATGCAGATATTTTGGTGAAACTAATCTAAATGCATATGCGGAAATCGCTCAGTAGTGAACAACGTTTGCCTCGAAAGTTTTTGTCACTTGCGCGGTAATCGCTGAGTAAACAAAAAAAAAAAGTAAAAGGCTTATTAAAAAAGCAGGAAGCTAAAAAATGAACTGAAAATACGAATAACATAAATTTTGTGGTTCACGTGCACTCCAGAGAATTTTCGATGAGAAAACTAGAAGGAGTTGTCCGCTATTAGCGGTGTTTACATAGCACGTATGACAGAACTCATAGTCTAAATAACTATCTGAGTTAAAATTTTTTAGGATAAAGTGAAATTTGAAGCTGAGAAGTTGGTCAAACCGCTAGGAGTAAAAAGTTGGGCTTACTTTTTATAACACTTAATAATTTCTTATTGTAATTAATTTACGCACACATCTGTTAATATTTATATCTAAAGTTTATGTAGCTAAAAAGTGTGTAAGACTAATTATGAGAAAGAATGTAAAGCAGTTTAACTTTTTGTGGAAAAACTTCTCCAGTTCGAGCTCGAAACGCTGGTGGGTTTTAGAAAATAATTTGTTCAAAGTGTCAATTGCGAACACATTTCGGCGACTTTACTAAGGCAGCACATTGATTAATATAGCTAAGCCTATTCTAGAGGGTCGACAAAATGTTATTGTTCAAAAAAAAAAAAATAATAATAATAAAAGAGAGCTCAAAGGCCATCAGGGTTATTAGTTACATGTTGTGCTCATGTTCAGTTAAGTGGGTTTGTAGGTGCGTGTTTTACATAATGGATTTCGGGCTCGACTTCGTAGTGTATTATATTTTTGTGTTATTATTTTTATAGTTTCTTTCGGCTTATAAGTATTTCGCATCATACACACTTAGACTCAAAGTAGTTCCTCTATCTGATATCGCCCTTTTTCTACTATCTTCCCTTCTTGTCTGTTTTATGTACTTTAATGGAACTTTTTACTTACTAAAAACGATCAATTATAACTGCTCTACTAATCCAACTGTTGTTACTTACTTGTATCGTATATTGTTTAATGTCTATAAATAATCATATTTGTATGCTCCGCACTGGGTGAACTACAAAACACAAACACTTCAACATACGACAACTCCTATTTATATTATACAATACTTACAATATATATTTTATAATTACTCTTTAAATATTCGACTTAATTTTAATATTCAATTGTTTTTTTTTTTTCATAATTTCTTAAAAAAACAATTTTTAATTGAATTTTCTTTTCCCATTTATTTTCATAAATTATTTGATTGGCGCAACTCTGGTGTTTTGGTTTGGTTTAACCACATTTAAACACATTTCAATGTGTACTTTATTGGGGCCTAATGATTTTTGTGGGTTTCATGATTTACTCTGCACGTCTAATTTTTGTGAACAAATCTTTTTGTACAATTTTGTATAAAAAATATATTATTAAAAAAACGAAAATTATAATGAAAATAAACCATAACGACAACAAATGAAAAATGGCAAAAAAACAAAGGACCCCGTATGGGCATCCAGTCCACAGTCGATCACTCAAGACGATCTTCAATTTCAGAGTCTTCAGCAATCTCAGGTTTCTCGTCGGCAAGCAATAAAACCTACGTACACGAAGCATCCACATTGGTGCTGGAGACCATTGAGAATGGCATCAAGCGGTGAGCTTAATGATTTGAAATAAAATGCAACTTGTTACTAAGACCGGCTCTTACTGCTAATTATTAATGCAGCCACTTCATTGTACCACTCGCAATTGCACAACGCCCAAGATGGCGACGTAAAGGCACAAAATTGCACATCTACAATGATCACACATTCATTGCTAAGCATTTGAGCGGGTAAGTTAGAAAGTGGCTTTCTCTCCGCACACAATTGTACAGAAACCAATAACTCTATTTGCCCTTGCAGTAGTGGCTTGCAATGTTCAATCTGCATGAAGTCCATACCACGCCGGCCGGGTAAACAGGGCTATGAGTGTCGTGATTGCAATCTGATCTGTCACAAACAGTGTCATATACGCGCTCCGCAGGCTTGTCCCAATCCCACAGTGCTCTCTATGGAATTGTAAGTAGCAAAAATTCTATGCTCCATAATCACAAGAAAAAATAAATAAATAAATCATAAACTAATTATAAAGTGAACAGTTTTAAAATGATTCTTTTTTTGTGATTTACTTTCTTAAAAGAAATTTTTTCGGTAAATGGAAGTATACTAATTTATATTTTAATTATTATTTTTTTCTTTCTCCTTACTTCTACACAATACACAAAAAATAAATAAAATAAAATCAAATGAATAACCAACCCCCTACTTGGCTCTGTAGAACCTCGTTTCCGGTACTCACAGATAAAGATATTGTTAACTAGTCCACCCTATGCACAGTTATACTCGTACTCCGCTAAAACAACATCAAAAAATTATTTTATAAATTTAAATTCAAATAATTTTAGCGTTTTTGCACAAAAAAAAAATATATAAATGTATATATATATATATATATATATATATAATATTCTTGATTTGATTCTTGATTTCAATAATGCTCAGATTAATAATAACAGTTTTGCAATAAAAATTTCGAAAATAGTTTGCAGTTTTTGTAGTGCATTTTTAATTGAAGAATAAAGACTTAATTAAAAATTTTCAATGAAACATTTAAAATTTAAAATTGGCGTTGAACTTGCGGAATTTATTCAGCTTATTAGACGCTTCAATTTTCAGTTGCAAGCCTTCAGCCTGTTTTTTTTAAGATACCTTATATTTTAATATTTGAAGTCGCGAATCGTGATTACAATTGATGATACAATATTTAAAGGCCGATATTTGTACAGTGAACACACAGCCGTGAAGACAAACCAAGAAGACAAAAAAGAGTTGAGTTGAGTGTTTGAACAATAAAGTTCAGTTGAAAATTTCGAATTGTACTCGAAAAATTCTTTAGATACTCTAAAGTCAATTAGTAGCTTCGAACGGCCATTTTAATTAAAGGCTCTGAATCTTAAATGCCATATCATAGATTGCAATGAGTTCAAAAAAGTAAATATTTGCGCCGCACCTTGAGTGCGAATTTTTCGAAACAATGAAACTTGATGTACTTGAATGCAATAGATAAATCAGGCGCTGCTCGCTTTTGAAGCTAGAATTTCTTTAATGGCTTGACAAAGTGCGTGCTCCTCCATGCAGTTAGTAAGTACGAAGTAAATCAATAATCGAGTCTATGCACTATGAGCGATCTTAGCGAGGGTTTACGCAACCAACTATAAGCCAGTTAGAATTCAACTAAATATGTAAGCGATCATATGACAAAAGACCCATAACATTACAGCTGGGCAGGTTCAGCAGTCTTTCCAGCTGTATGTTATTTACATTCTATTGTTTACATTTATTACATGATTTATTTATAGTGCGCTGCTGCTAATTGAGTTGAGCTGGGTTGGCTGCATAACCAAACAGAGATTTTTATTATAGTTGAAACGTTTATACACACTTTGATAGCTTTAAGCGAAGCTACTTGATGAAACATTTAAAGATGATCGAAGTAGAACGCAAGGTGCAAAATTTTTTCTTAGCTTGAGACAGCTGTGAGTAACAGTAGTGAATCACTGAGTGATTTTGAAAGGTGCAGCCTTTTGAAGTGTCGCGTGTGTGTGCTGTTGTCGAGCAAGTTGATAGTAAAAGACTTAATGTGCGCTTCCAACCGTCTGGTGCTGGAGAATACGATTTGATTCTCTAAGTTAAGCAGCAATTCTACGCTTTTAAATTATTGTAGGGTTAATGGAATACTACCGTCGGTGTCAAGATGCATGAATTAACACTTCTGTTCCTTCATTTGTTTAGGAAATTGTTTGGATGCAGTTTTTCCAATCGTCGGCATGATGAGTTGTGTAAGAGTAAGGTTGCCTATAAATTGGGGGGTGCAATAAACTCGCCTTGTGTTTACAACTGTATTGGTATTTGAAGGTATCGAGGAGACTCATACCGAGTTCTGTGTGGCATAGAGCCAAACCGGCAAATGAGAAGAAATTTTACTAATAACTTTTTGGTGTTTTTACAAATCAAAAAATTTTAACTTACTAGACAAGCTGCTCCTTGGGTATTTCGTAGTTATTGTGGTAATAGATTTTATGCTGACTCCAGACTTTCAGTAAGCGTCATAGGGCTTTATTACATTTTAGAGCAATTTTATGCAATTGTTTAGCTCACCCGATTGTTTTGGAGGTATAAAAGAAGTTGTTCTATGAGATTTCAAGTTAATATTACTTACCTAAAGATGGTTTTTTCACATGTTTAAGATTTACAATATTTCTAGAACATTTTTCAAGGATTTTAACAGCTTTGCTAAACCGCCTTCGCTTTAATAATAAACCACATGCTAAGCTGCCAATTTACGCAATTTTCATATTTTGTATGAGTTTAGTGTAATTAGAAATTGCAGCTTTGCCAAAGTCAATAATCCTTGAGTATTTTTCGTATACATAATAACACTTAACTAATGCAAAAAACATTTACACTACAAACATTTCATGCCACAACCAACAGGATGACTAATGATGCGCGAACTAAGTAAAATAACCACTCAAAAGCTACGAATAAAATAAGTTGAAAAAGTTTTGTAATCTCAACGCCAATTTGCAGACAAAAAAAAAAAAAAATTAAAAAAAAAAACTATATAAATTATTAAAGCTCTTTCCCAAGGACACTTGTAGCCTTTTAATACACAAGCTGAAGATCAACGCATAACCATTGAATTCACATAGAAAATGAGACACTTTTTGTTTGACTGTAGTCGAAATGCCAGAGATATTATGGGTAAGATATTTCATTATGCATGAATGAACATGAAGATGAGTTGATGAAAAGTGTTTTACGCGTTCTTTGTGTCCACAGAAGTTTCACTTCAAATAAATAAAATTCTTTGTTATTATTAAGACGTTAATTATGCCCGCGAAGTCTTACTAAATACGCATGAGCTGAAATTCTCGCTTCAGTAAAAACAATCTGACGTTTTCTACATGTAATCAATTAATATGTCTTACAAATAAAATTATTATGCTGGCAGAATTTTTGTTAAACAACTTAAAGCATGCAAATCGGTTATACCGATCTTATACTCCTCACACACACACGACTCTGTTAATTCACTGACAATTAGGCGTATTCACGATGTTAAACTGGCTAAGCATATTTTTGCAAATACCGTGTTATCATCTGGCATTGCCTATATTTTTAATAGTTCTCTCTCGCTCTAAAGCGACTAGTTTGCATAAATACAGAGAGACAGATGGCGTTAGCTTAATAGACACGTCTCACCGAGCTGACCAACAAAAATTTATTTTATGAGAACTCCGATGTTGTGATGATGTGAATATATATATAATTTTATATATAAAAGTATTCGTATTAGTGAAAGAAAGTCACTAATGTGTTAAGTCTGGATTTTGGTTATAATATTAAATAGATGGTCACCCTCGATCCGATCCGCATTATGAGGCAGGTTCCCGCGGGTTCAACTGCAAGACGAAGGTGCGATAGACTGAATCATAGATATGGAGGTAGTTAGACAGATACATAGAAATATAGATAGATAGATATAGGGGTAAATAGATAGATAGATAGATAGAGAAATAAATAGATAGATAGATAGATGGAGAGAGAGATAAATAGATAGATCGATAGAGAGATAATTAGTTAGATCGATGGATAGATACATAGTTAGATAGATAGATACACCGATTTATAGATAGATAGATGGATAGATAGATAGGTGGACAGGTAGATATAAGTTAGTATGTAGGGGAGTGCTGCGATTATTGATAGATAGTTTTTTCAGTTGTCTGGAGTCCTTATAAGCGGTAGCTCTCTAGTACTAAAGACGAGTAGACCATTATAAAACACAATATCTCTTTGAGGCTCACATACAAGTGCATCTTGAGCAATTATCAGTAAATGTATTGCTTGTAATGAAAACAGTTGAGGGGCCTCAGTAGTAGAGCGAATGCCAAGCTGTGCTATTATATCACAGCTTATAAGTTCGAGTTTGGATTAATGCCTATCAAAGTTGTATACCGCTAGACAAAAAAGGTATTAACGAGTACAACAAGATTAGCTTGTCACTTGACAACAAGCTGTGTGAAGGGTATACAAATGTGTATGCACTTTAAAATTATAGCGCACCACTCAGATAAGTCAAAAAAGTTTTAAAATTAAATTTTTCGTTCTTTGCTAATTTTGATGCTTGTTTTCTATGTTCTTTATTGATACTGCGACAATTAATTAAATTTAATATTCACATGAATTTCTCTTTACAGAACCAAACTTAATTCGGTGTCGGCTAATCGCAGCATTCGGCGAGTGTAAACAGAATCACGAATACGAAACACGAAGCATAAACAAAAAAATTTATAATACCAACTAAACGAAAATAATTGTGCAAATGTACTGCGCGAAAAAGTTCAAGTGTACTCGAAATTATTTAAGGCCACACATTTATATAAAGGGAATGATTTCGCAACGATTTTTTGTACATTTTTATTTAATTTGTTAGTAAACATTTTTTATTTATTTCTAAAAATATTTTTTATTTTGACTTGTTCTTTACACTGTAAAAATAATTTATATATAAATTGATCTAAAACAAACGACTCTCTACTCTGGGCTCTAATATTAAATTTTATATTATTGATTTCTATCATCAGAAAAGCAATAGAATTGAAGAAATACGGTTAAAAGCTATAAACATAAAAACAGAAACGAAATTCAGAAAATTAAGAAGAATAAAAATAACAAAGAATTCAAAAATGTGTTTTCATTTGTTGAGTCTAGTTTGAAAAAGAATAGTTACCTCTACCTCTCATTTGTTCCAATTCCAGCCATTTCTAGTTAAACAAAATAAATAAATAATATTTCATGAACGTTGTACGGATTTCTGGCAACGCTCGTTCACCCACTCAACCAGAGACAACTTATTCATACTCTTTGACAATGGACTTCAGAGAGAACTTATTCATGCGCAGTAGCGCAGCTGGTTTGATATCGTTTTCACATGGGACACTTGCAGTTGCTTGCTGTTTTATCTGTTTAGCTGGTAGTAAAGGTAGAATTAGCTGTATTCAACTTGGATTTTTGGACATACCTAGCGCAAAATATGCATTTCAAATCAATTTTACTTAATTATAGAGTTATTTTTATTTCTTTATTTCTAACAGCCCGAACGAATAATGTGATTTATTCATTAAAAGTCCCACCAAAACCAATACAAGTAGGTGGTGGGAATTGCAATAACAAAAATCATGTTCCTTATTCATAAACCTATACATGTTCCTTTTTCGCTATCATATCATTGCCACAGCAATATCAATATAGTCAAAACAAAAATGGGTGATGGCAATCAAAACAAACAAAACAAAGGTGACAGACAGAAGTTCCTTCACGCTATTTCGCGAAAAGAATTCGCGTTCAGTAATTAGCAGAATGACGTTGCTACACAGCTGCCTGCGCTGCTACTTCGATGTTAATAGCAGACAAATAACATAAGCCAATGTCTTCTTATTATTTGAAAAAAAGATCAAAAAGCTCGTGCGAGAAATGTGAACTCTATATGAATCAATAATCTTTGTTCAGATCCCTCAATATTTTTACCGTGTCATATTTGTTTTCGATTTCTGTTTCGCTTTTCTTTGTTGCTCTTTTATTGCCATCTTCAAAGCATCTGATCAACTATTATATAAAATTGATTATACGAATACCGTTTTTTATACGAATTGCGTTTGTTTGGCGCAAAATGTACTGAAATGAATTTAAATAAGTTTTTCTTAAAACAAAAAATTTACGCTATAGAAGAGATTGGCATACTTACTTTTTTGTTTTTTTAAAGAAAATGCGACGATACTGTCTTAACTGCCTTATACTGCCTCTTTTGTATGAACTGCTTAAAATATTTCCCGGTAACAGAATTAATTTTAAATTTACGAAATTTGTATTCGTTCTTGTTTCGCTGTGATACAAGGGAACAAGCGATACTTCTGAATAATAACGTCAGTCTTTCAGTGTTTGGCTATAGAGATGAGATTTTTCACCATGCTTCTTTCTGCACCCAATTTTCGGCCCACTTAAAACACAACCATAACATTTTTATCTAAGCTAAAAAATATGCAACATTATTTCTCGCAAATACTAATTTCACTCAGTTTAAAGGAGTTTAAACATAATATATGATTTATTTATTATATTAATTATTATTATAATTTAACAATTTGCGATTTGTTTTTTGTTTGCGCCCAAAAATATGTACTTTATTATAAAAATTCGTGTGTTTCTACTAACAATAACAACAGATAGTGCACTTCATTTTTGAAAAGGCAAGAGAATGAGCACAAAGAAAAGTGAAAGAATAACATAACTCGAAACCATAAAAAACCAAAGGGGGTGCGACTGTGCCGGAGACACGTCCCTTTTACATGAATACGAGTAATATTTCTTTGAGAGTGTTATACATATCCTTACAATGATTTGAGATATGTAGTTACACTGATTATTCAATTGTGCTTTATTCTCATTATTTTGGATTAATATAAAAAAAGGAAATATGAGAAATACATTTTGCTATTTAAACTTAACGTTAGGTTTATGTTGTGCGAGTGAGATATAATACATTTTAACAGGTCATGTTGTTGTTGTGACGTCCGTATTGAAAAAACGCAAGTAGAATGATGTTCTGTGTTGATATAAGGAAGTTTTTATGAGTGGGCGTGGATATAACAGTTTTTACCTTCTGCTTACAAAATCATTCACCACTAGTTTTACCCTACTTTGAACAACAACTTGGAGTAAAGCCGTTGTTGTTCAGGCATTGTGTACATGCGTCTCAGTGAGGTAAACACATCACATTTGTTAAAAGTCAATAAGCAAATATAAACTACTATTTCACTCATGTATATTAACAAATATTAATCGAATAATGATCAGTGTCACATTGACCCTTTTTAAACAACACGGAGATATTTCAAAATTTGAGTGCTTGTGTCTTTCCTGCTTGTCTTAACATAAGTCAGTTCCATTCTGAAACGGCCGAACATAATCTGTTATACAAATATTAGCATTTTTATCGATAAGTATCGCATCAAGTGCAGACCAGCTGTAGACCAGTAGGGCAACCCTGAAGTGAGAGCAATCGAATACCGAATAGTTGTACGAAAACATCGCTAAAGAATTACTTCTTCACTTCAACTTGAAAAGTCGTCGTCATAGGTTGGTGTTTTGGATGAATGGACGGAGATTTAGAGACGTCGCCCATATTTTTGTTGTTGCTGCTGCTGTCTCAGCTGCTGCCGTCCGTCGTTGCCGTCGCGCGTGTTTCTTCACTCAGTGTCTACGTGTTTGTGTTTTATGTGTGAATTTGGAATTAAAATTGAAAGTTTGCGGCCTTAAATAATTCTGAAATGCCAAAATAGAGGAATCTAACAAAAATATATATCTATAATTGAAAAGTTGTTTAAATTAAATGTAAATTGATGATGCGCTTGTACACAAAAAGTGCTAAATTACTTGTGTGTTGTGTTGTGTTTGCGTGCTTGCGTCGTGTGTGAGAGTATGTGTTTGTCTGTCACACAGCTGCGTACGTAGAAGCGAGAGTACGTCCGCCTATCAATCCATGCAAGCCAACGTGCGTTTGTGCATTTGTGAGCTTTGTCCAATTCGACACGCGAATTGTATTTGCAATGTAATGACAAATTGAGCGAAACTTGAAACGCCAGCAATACGTTCAAACATTCAACGACTGCATGCTCACAATACAAAATACAAAAACAACATTTAAAAAAAGAAGAAAACCATGTCAAAGAAGATAAACTGATTGCCTATTGAACGCTGCCGGCGCCAACGACGCTAACGCTGACGTTGGCGTTTGCAAGTGTTGTCCAGCTCTGAATGAGGGAACTCCCGCGGAACACGTCGCTAACCAATACCAATAAAAATAACAACAACATCATATAATCAAGCGAAAAAAAAAAATGAGCCACTTGTTTTGCCACTTTTGCGCGTTTTCTCGTTGTTGTTTTGTTGCCTACACTCTTTCGCTTTCTCTTCGTCCGTGATTTGTTTTTTCTTTTTTGTGTTTCATCAGCTTAAATTGTTTTTTTTTGCCAATGAATTTTTCATTTTTTCACGTCACATTTTTAAATTTAATAATAAAAATAAATAAATAAAACAAAATAAATAAGTAAAATAATAATAAGAATAATAATAATTAATTGCATTTTCCACAATTCTGTCATATGTTTTTTATATTATTTCTATTTATTTGTAAATATAAAAATAAAAAAGTTAATTATTTTTCTAGCAGTGAATGCTTATCTAATTCAATGTGCGTGCGTGTCTGCGTTAATTGGTAAAGAATATAAGAAAAATTTTTAACAAGAAGTATTCTAAAAAAAAAATTAAATAAATAAATATTCGATGGAGAAAATTATGCAAGCGAACCAAATTTAATAAGATACAAAAGAATATGTTCAAATTGAAATAAAACACGAAGTTCATTGTAAAATCTTTAACGTTTAAATTGTTACGGCGTCACACGTAATCGAGCTTACGTTGTATTGAGTCGCGTCGTGTGAGGTTGCATTACGTTACGCTAGGCCACAGCCACAGCCAAGTCGACCGATCCACGCGCACGAGATCTGTGTTGGTGATCTCTTTGCAGCTGTTCGACAACATGGCGACGCATCACAGTGCAAATCTGCTTAGCTCAGATATATCACGGCGTAATCCACAGGACGAGTACGAATTGATACAGAAAATTGGTTCCGGGACCTATGGTGATGTTTATAAGGTGAGTTTGTAGATTCATTTCATTGCATTATAGCTAAGTTAACCGTTCGCAGCGTATTTTTTTTTTTTAAATGTAATGCTCAGGTAATTCTTACCATTGAAATTTTGTCATCGTTTTTTGTTATAATGCAAATCTACTGTACTGTATCTAACGTTTGGCCAGAGAATGTTTCTGGCACTGGGAATATATATGCAGCTACATTGATTCGAAAATATCCAGCAACCGCTGGAAAGGGTTTCAAAAGTTGTCCTGATAATTTGGACGAGCGTTACATATGTGAAATCAAATAATGCCTACTTTGATGACAAAATTAATAATTTTGAAACTTTCACAAACGTGTCTAGCCCCCACGAACGACCTGATAAACGTAGGATATTATATAGATCAATAAACAAACAAGTTTTATAATAAGAACTTGACCAGGAATCTGTCTTCTTATCGTATTGTATTTACATATACAGACTGCTTCTCTGTGCTACAAACTCCATGGTAAATTCATAGTACTACACCTAAAATATGATAAAATTATAGTTGCAACGCTTTCATTGTTGATTCATAAATGTGCTGTGATCTTCACACCAAACAGTTTTTTTGACTCCCCAAATAGTTTAGATAAGGTTCAAGTAGCAGTTTCTACATGGTCAAAATAGGGCAATGGTTCGTTATGGAATATTTCTCTTTTAGTTACACTAATTTAGGATTCTTATAGATAGTCTCGTGTAATGCCAGTTAAGAGCTTATGTAGATACCATCCATGTGTTGAAATAAGGTAATCGGAACGTCGAAGAATGTCTGTAATTTTAAAATTATGCTTTTTTAGGAGATGTATAGTCTCAACAGATATTTCTTTATAATTTTCACGAATCAGTGCATTCCGTTACTGTTCCTGAGGGCAATGTCAGGCAATAGCCTTACATGGGCCTTCAAACAACGGCGGAGTCGAAACACTGAATCGTGACACTGTACCTTCTTAGCATTGTTTCAAATTTTTTTAGTTAATCTGTCTGGATTTACAATTCCATTACAAAAACCAGAATTGATTTTGAATATGTGCGCGCTTAATCTTCTTTCATATCCTCATTTATTACTCTAATTTCTACGAACCTTAACTCCCACGAATAGCGAATATCTTTCTTTAATTTATGTGTTATAAAACTTGTGATATATACAAGTAATATGCATATTGCTCGCAATTCTAATGAGTAATAATAAAATTGTGCTGAACATTTTTTTTTGATTTCTATAAATGATTTTAGAAGGACATAGGATTGTAAAACAAGAATGGATGAATGAAGCCACAATATTTTAATATTACTATTGTAGATTGTATGTACATGAAAGTCGATTTGTTCATGCATTACAATGCTGTGTAATTAGAAACACTTTTGTGTAGCGCTTTAGCGTAGTTGCCTTCCCTAAAACTGCGCTACAAAGCTTACAAATTAAACATCTGATTACGAACAAGAACTATTGACGTTGTATGCATGTATGTAGTTGCTTATAACATAATTATGAAATATGAATTCCGCGAATCGCATACAAGCTAATAATGAACAGAGGCCAAGGCACTCAAAAATAGCTGCAGCAGCGGCAGCAGCAGCGAAATCAATTATAATGAATCGTTCGCCACCATGCAAAAGTGTCTTCATCAGCAGAGCGCCCAAATCCGCTCACACTATTCTCCGAAGCATGCAAACAGAATTGAATGAAAAAATTACTATATTTGAAATGAAATTAATCCGGCAAATGAATGCAGCAGACAATTTTACTCAGTGAGTGAGCAGTAAAAACATCTGCAACTTCATTTGCAGCGCACTCATCAGTTGAGCGGTGTTGGGCCGGCATGAGGGGCTCTACAGATTTGACTTGAGCATAAAGAAAAAGATTGAAAAAAAAAAACACATTCAAATAAATGCAGAAAATATGCGATACTCTTCTATGCACCCATCAAGTATTTTTTCTTTTTCTTTTTTTTTCTTTTTTAATTTTGAGATACTTCACTATGAACCGCGCACGTACTTCGCTGCGTACATGTGCTAACAGCTTTTGTTTCTTTATTTCTTGGCTTGTCTGCTGCCACCTCTGTTTGTTTATGTTTCTGTTCCTGTTGTTGTTGTTGTTTTGTTATTATTTTCTTGTTGTTTTCGTTGCTATTCTACAGCTGGTTTTAACTTTTGGCTGGTTGCAATTTCTGCCCTCCTCACACTCCCTTGACTGTTAGCCTACACTTGAGATACAAATTCTTCTCAACTCGAGGGTGCCCCTCAAGATAAACACTCGCATAGAACTCCAGCACCATACGTTCAGAGGTCTGCCTAGTTTTGTATTTAGATAGAAAATTTTGTTTTGTTGTTTCTTGCTTGGCGTAGTCATATCACCGACATAGTTGTATGTCGAGTATATGACTAAAGTTCCTACAAAATCGTATGAGAAAAAATGTTGGCAGACGGCGACGGCGTCGACGACTACGACGATGTCGAAGTCAGATAGCTCAGAAATTGGCAGCATACAATAGTTCGTTGGTGGGGCTGTGACAAAAAATAAAAAATAAAAAATTAAACAAAAGGAAGTGGTGGGGTTTGACGCATCTGGGGCAGCACAAGTGCAAATGGGTTTCATGCAGTATTTTTTTGTTAATTTGTCATTGTCTGAAGAGGTGTGAGCGTCAAGTGTTTGGCATCAGTTGGATTTGTTAAAAGATGCACATTTAAGAGGCTTGCAATATGACAATGGCCAGCAGTTAAACAATAACTAAAATATATTCAATTTAAATGTTAGTTGGGTTATTAAAAAAAAATTTTTTTGTGTAAAGTCATGAATTTGTAGCTCATTTCTGGATCAAATTTGGAACACCATATTCTGCCAATTAGCATAAACATTCTGTACCCTTTAATGATATGAAATTCACAGTGCGGCATGAAGTATGAAATGATGTGTTGCTACGATAGGTTCGGCAACTCTCTTAAACCACAAATTAAATGCATTAAAAAAAAAAAAACAACTTAACCAGTTTTATAAATTTTTTATTCAGGAGAATGGAACTACAAATTATATACAGAAATCGGTACAATTTCTGGCATTTTAGCTGTTAGACAACAGCAGGTCTGAAAAGACATGTGATTTTCAAAAGATGATAAAATGCGCTGGATATCGTCTGATAATAGAAGCAAATTATAAAAAATGAAATATAAAACATAAGCCATCTGTTTTGGCCTTTATCGAGAACTAACAGATTTTTCCACATAGTTGGTGGTGCCAGAAGGTTTTTTGTATGAAATTTTATGTTTGATAAACCGATTATCTCAATTTAATTAATTGTATCCAACAGATTAAAATGTTAATTTTAACATGCTTTTCATATGACACCTTACATGCTTTCATATAGAAAAGTTCTATATTATTCAATACTATATAAAGTTCAGCAAATATTTGCGAAATTCTGGTCGCTGCTTAAAATTCTCGCGCAATTGTTATCCTTAGATAAAGTACAGAAAACAGCGTACATTTAATCCAAGTCAATGCAATCCGGTGCGTTCCTGCCATTTTTCAATTTACTGGCTTGAGCGTCGTGTGCTTGTCGACCCTTAAATGTTGAGGGTTGAT
The DNA here is from genome assembly GCA_035041755.1 of Cacoxenus indagator. Lineage (NCBI taxonomy): Eukaryota > Metazoa > Arthropoda > Insecta > Diptera > Drosophilidae > Cacoxenus > Cacoxenus indagator. The sequence continues at coordinate 1,773,913 of JAWNKX010000665.1, forward strand.
CACTGAAAACCCATCTGACCGAATTCCGTATGAGTACCTCCAGTAAATGTTCTGTAATTTTCATGTGATGCTCGAAATTCGTATAGTAAAAGAAAGAACGACATCATATAAATTTGCTGTTTCATTAAAGTAAGGCAGGCATATTGCTGAATAAAAACGAAGAACGATAATTTCACAGAAGGGTTCAAGTCAGGTTGCTACACAGCGGTTTACGCTGTTATTTCGATGTTAATAGCAGACAAATAACAGGGCAATGTAATCTCCATATATTTAATGCTCTTTGATTTAATATACTCACTTGTTTTCAATGCGATGAATGAATTTGTTTGGCGGAATTTTTTGAAAACAATTTTTTCGTATTTAAAAAAAGAGAATATCTTTCATTTCTTCTATACCTCAAAAACAGATTTGAGTTCTAGAGAGCGAGTATTTCTTTGGCGATTGCTTTGTTTTACGTGGTTTACGAAAGATAAATGTCTTCTAATGCTAGTAATAAGACTTTCTCTTAGCTAAGTCAACTCATTTGCAATTAAAAATTTATACATCTGATTGACTTATTCAACAAATCTGTGGGACACCCAAACAGCAAATTTTTGTATTGCTTTTATTTTTAATTTGTATTTTTTTTTAACAATATACGTGCCTAAATTGGCACAATTCAACAGAATAAGACTCATTTTTGTGTAGCATACCTCTAAAGAAATAATCGGCGTCAAATTTGCTCAATCGAGCTTTGCTCAATTACGGATTATTTATATATTTATTTCTGTTCAAAATCCAACAAAATTCCAAACATTATAACTTTAAGACAGGACAAACTACCAACACGAGCCAAAAAGCCGCACGACATGAGCGGAAGTGGGGCAACATTCTGGAGAATGTAAATAAATGTTGCAAATTTTGGCGTCGTCATTGTTATTTGTGTTGTTTTTCGTAATTTAAATATTTAATGAGAAGTGGTTGACTAGAAAGCACAACCAAAAAGTTGAGGAATTCTAGTAAACAAGTAAGCGTAGCAACGGTGTTAATTAAGGCGACATGTGGCAGGTGGCTTGCGTCGTCGGTAAATCGAATAATTTAAGGGCGACATGGCAACATCGCGCCATTGCTACCCTGTGACCTAATTTTTGTGTTGTGCACGTAGAAACATGGCGTCAATAACTTGCACATCTTCATCTGGCTTTGTTTTTGTTTTGTTAAGTTAGTTCGTTCGTAATGGGTACGCACGCACAGCGGGTAGTAATATTAAAGTAAAAACTTGCTTGCCTGAGGTCTTGACATCGCATAACAACCGACCAAGCTGGTGCAATTCTTGTGGGTACTGTCAAATATAGGCAACCGCGAAAGCAACAGCACAAAACCCATAGGGCTCCACCTTCAGTGCTCTTCTAACCTCAACGAGGAATTCCTCAATTGGTTTTGGTTGGCTTTCACTCTGTGGCATACGAAAAGTGTCTGAGTATCTGTGGTATTGTGCATGTGTGTTCTTACTCCACACTTTTTTTATTTTTATTCTTATTTTATTGTTCTATTAACTTTTATTTTTTGCCATGCGTGTCCTGCTGGATTTCTCATAATATACCCAAAAAATACTTATGTTACTTTTGGTTCTCTGCCTTGCCCCAACACGAACGCAAGCAATTGTTACAACGACAACAGCAATAGAAAACAGCACGCACAGCTGGCAGATACTTAGTATTGCTTCGCTCGCCCTGCATCCTGTGTGCTTATTTATTTCTTCGCTTCCCACAAGCGCACTTGAAGCGCGTGGTTTTCAGTTGTTCGACACACACGCGTTCGCAGGTCGTGACTCTTTTGAAAAGGCACGCATTTTGCTTAGTTTTTCCCGGGCTTTTCATTTACTTTCTATTTTTTCATTTTATTTGTTTAGTTTTTTTTTTTTTTTGTAATGCTAGTTTGTTTTGACTTTCCATTTTACTACATTTTATTGTTTTTAGTAGTCCTTGTTTCTTATTGTTGTTTGGTTTCTCGTTTGGCTGTTGCTGCTGCTGTTGTTGTTATTGTTGTTGTTGTTGTTGCATGCTGCCTAGTTTTCCCAGGATACTTTGACGCTTTCATTTTTATTGTCTCGTTGCTAGCAAATGTTTTTTTTATTTAATTTTTTATTTTTATATATAATCTGTGTTTTCCCAGTTTTGCTACTGCTGGCACTAATGAAACTTTATGGATTAGTTTTCATTGTAAATGAGTAGTTTTTCTCCTTGTTGTTGTTATTGTTTTTCACATTCATAGTTGGAGTTTTACTTGGCCTAATTTGTTGTCAGCCTTTTTCGGTTCGTGTGCGCATCCTGGCGTCCTGGCATCCTCCGCTATAATAAACTTTGGTTGTCATTATAATAATGGCTTTCTTTGTGTCTATCGCTAATATATGATTAGTTTAGTGTGGGTGTGCAGACAATGTGTAGATTATATTCACAATATATGGATTAGAACGAGACTATAATTTGTCGTTATGTCGTTATCAGCGAGCGCTTGAGCAGATCATGATGAATGGAAGCGTTGCAAACATACGAAGGGACGGGGGCTAGTACGACGGAACACCTTGTTTTGCAGTACTTAAAAGTTAAGTAATTAAAATAAAATTATATGTAAGTAAACGGCCAATCCTCGCTACAGTTTTTTATTTCTTACTACTTCATAGACTATCAAAACAGAACATGGATGTTTTAGGTATAAATTATGCTTATTAGTAGTGTATACCTAGACCTGAATTTGAATCTCTGGTTTTGGTGGACGGTACTGCTCGTAGTTTTCTGATGCGACTTTGTACAAAATTATAACTCGCCAGCTCAAAATTGAAAGAACGGATATGCGTGGTTAAAGCAACTCAACATTACGAGCTGATCACGAATATATATATATGTATATACTTTATTGAGTCTACAGTGTTACGAACTTTAAATCAAACGGCAGATCCTGAGAAAACGGCAGGAAAAAGTGCTCTGGGCGTTGGCGATGTGCCGTTCCATGTCTCTTGAAGTGTTTGCTGGATGTTCTTGGCAGTCAGCTCAGTCTGGAAGCTTGTGTGCGTTGTGTTGGATTTACCCTGTTTATAGGCTGGAGTATTTTAAGTGATATTATAAGGAGGACTATCGAAAGGTGCCAACCGCTAATAAGTACACTAAATGCGAGAGCACTGAAACTAGAACATCTAATACTAGGGAGTGACTTAACAACTTGTGGGATTTAATAGAGGGCTAAATTAAATTTAGCACATCCTACTGGAATTTACTTTAGTAGAACAAGAATAAGATATTTGGTGACCAATAATTGAGACAAGCTTAACAACGCGTAGTACAAATTTTTATTTTGCTGCATAGAAATGTGATAATTTAGGATAAGGATTAATAATGTCGTCTCTAGTAATGAGATGGCAGATTGTGATTATATAATAAACAGGCAATATGGCATGCTCCATTATTATAGCGTGTTTATTACCATTACCATTGTGTAACAATGATTGCCAAATGCTTTCAGTCTGCTTTCAGTGCTGTCTTGACTGTCAGTCGTGTTATTGCTGCAACTCATCAACTCAATTGACCAAGGCGATTTCTTACACGAGCATCCTTTATACTTTCAGTCGCTTTCTCGTGGCTCCTTTATTCCATGCCAGTCAGTCATTACCGTTTGAAATCTCTTTGAATATACTTGCGCTTGAATCAAAATTGGATATATGCCCATTTAGCAGCGCATTGATTTGAAAACTTTCTTGCGGCCTTCCTTCTACTATTCTCTTGCGTCGGCATGTCCTTGATATGACATCGTCTCGCAATATCCTATCTGTAAGCATCTTTTTATTGGTTGTTATTTGTGCAATTTTCATGAAAGTATTTCAAGCTGTATGAAGCAACTTATCTGCTTCACACTCACTTTCGAGAGTGTCTGCTTGTGCATATTGTCTGTAGACCGCAAGGACTTTTTGTTTTCCTTTGTTTGTTTAAACTTTTTAGCTTTAATGCCATAATATTTGGCGTGATTTCATGTTGGTCTTTATATTATATATAAGTTTACTGCGTGGAAAAAAAGTGAGATGCCAAAAGGAAGTCGCTTGTCGCAGTGCCTTTTGACATTTACATAGTTTTTCGGATGTTTTGTTTTCAGTGAATTATAAATGAGCTTATGTAATAATAAATTGGTGTAAAAAGCGCAGGAAAGCTGCCAGACGGGCAGCCAGAGAAGCCAAGTGAAGAAACTTTTTTTTAACAAGTTGAATTGAGCTAGGGGTGTTGCTCAAGCTCATTGTATAAGTGTTCAATTTACTTTCAAGATAATGTATCTAACCTGAGCCTGAGACAAGATATCTTAAACTCTTGTTCTTTATTGAATGGGGAATATTTCAGCAAGTTGCCGTGACAAAAAAAAATTGTAGCCTGTCGGGTAATTCTGTGAAGTTTGTTGCGTTAGTATACCGCGAAAGTCGGTGGGGGGGGGGAAAGTAAATAAATTTGGATTATTTGTATGAGATCAATACTGCTTCATCAGTTTGTCGTTGAAGAGTATGTCAAATTCCAAATTGAAAGTCTGTCAATTACTTTTGTTTATTTTAGTATACTTGTATACTATACTATATTATTAAAAAAATATATATATATTAAGGAAAAAAAAATCCCACCGACAAAATTCATTTAATAATTTAGCTAATCATGCGAATTTGTATATCGAAGAAAAAGCAGAGATAACAATAAATAAGAAAGAGTTGCCTTATTACAATATACGTATACACTAGTTACTTATATATCTTTGAGAAGTTCGGCTATTTTTTGAATGGAGAACGTACGAATTTATTGGGTGTGCACATAAGTCATTTCGGTTTTTTTACATTATATTTTTAGATTCTAGATCAAATTGTAATTGATGATGTATTGGCCATTTTATTTGAGCACAGTCTCATCACAATCGAATGTTCACCATTCAAAGAGTTTTGAAGAGATCGCAACAATTGCTAATCTGTTGGTGCAGCATCGCGACTATACGGTGTATGTGCCATCGCTTTCGATCATTTCTGTCGAGTGACCAAAGATGGAAATGATATTTTTCGATTGGCCAGTCCGGGGTGCTTGCTTTTTAATTCAATTCGTTCAATTCGTGTAGTTGATGATAGTACACATCCGAATTGATGGTTCAATACTGTGGCAGCAGCACAAAGCGAACGATATCTGTTCAATTCTACCAAACGTACAAAAGCACTTTTCTCTTGTGACTTTCGGTCTTTGTTGTAGTTTGAGGCGGTACAACTCGCTTGTTCCGTGAGCGTTTTCGCTTAACGTCATTGTAAAGAACTCATTTTTCATTGCACGTTATGAGTCGCTTCAAAAACGGATCATTTCCTTTGCGATTGAGCAATGAATTGTTGTGCTTAGTGACGTGAATTTCTTTCAACTCATGGGGCACACAATGGTGCAATCTTTCGTGCTGAATAACGGCGGTTTTCAACAATAATTTGGTCGTTATTAGCTGCATCTTTAACCTAAACATCTCCGGAACGGTGTTTTTTTACAGCAGCATTGACATTAGCGTTTTTTTTTTTCATATACAACACACACTGTTTTTTAGATAGGTTTGCGTTATTTCGGAAGTATCTATTTAATATTTTATACCTAAAAATCTCGTAAATTTTCGTTAATCAGTTTAAGTGACAAAAGTCCCGTTAAAAATTCAGCCCACTTAAAACTCCCACATCAGAGTCAATTAAAAAAAAAAAACCAATAAGAAACAAGAAAAGCGAAAAATACAACTGTAAAATAAAACGGAATTGCTTGCATTTTTGCAGTATGAAATCATAATAATTTCATAATTCCCGTTCAGTCGCCGTTTGCATGTGCAACGCGTTGACTTTGAAAGTTTGATGGTCTCCATGCTGTGGTAGAGCAAGACGACGGCTGACTATGGTGTGGAGCAGACGCAGAAAAGCAGCGATTGGCTATGAGTGCATAAGCCCACTGCGCAAACGCAGCAGTGTCACAGAAGATAGACAGAAAACAGAGAGAACAACGGCACAACAACAACAACAAAATGTAAAACCACTTTTGTTCAACAGCGCCAATTGAAAGTGCAACGAACTCAACTAAGGCGAGAAGGAGACAACAGCAGCAGTAGAAATATACATAGAAAAAAATTGAAAGATGCAAGTTAAAATAATTACCGTCTCAACGCATTTTCTTCTTCGTCGTGTTTTTTTTTTTTTTCTTCTCTTCTGCAATCTTTGCATGACAAGTCAACTGACAGTTTTAAACAAGTTTTTGTGTTTTTGTGCACCCCACTCGAAATAAACTTTTATGCTCTTTTGATTGAGCGTCTTGCTTCTTATTTCATTTGTAAAAATTGTCGTTATCACTCGGAGTGTTGCAAGAGTTACAAGCACGAATTCAGTTGAAAAGTTTTAACTTCAATTCATTTTTTATTTATTTATTTATTCATTTATTTTTTTTGTATCTGAAACCGGCGAAAAGTTGCACACAAAACGTCACAAAATGCTTGTCACTCATCAAGTCACTCTGTAATGCTGTTGTACCGCCAAACGGCGTCAACCCCAAAAGGCGGGCGGCGGCTAACGAGATTATTAAAAAGTTGTACAATCGCACAGGAAGAGTGCGACAACGTCGTCTTCTCGATAGAAACCCAATTAGAAGCCGCTGTGCTAAGTGGAGCAAATCCAGTTACGATCAGTCTGTGTTCACATAAATGAAGGCAGGGTTGGTTAACTTTGAGCTGTCTGTGTTTGTGCTGTCTGTTATTTAGGGTTTGTCTTGGGGTTTGTTGCCCTTGGGTTGGAATGGGTTGGAATGGGTTAACTTTGTGGCTTATCATTTTTTTTATATTTTTATTATTATTTATTTTCGCTGTGGGCGCCTGGCTTCGTTGTCAAAAGTTTCGTTGCTCATTAATAGCATTTCGAATGGGTGCATCGCCTCACACTTCACCTCTTGTGGTATTACTTTGCGCAAAGTATAAAGTTAGATTTAATTGCAAGCCTGAAAGTTTGATGTCTCAGTGGCTGATGCGACTGTGTGAGCTGAGTAATAAATAGGCTCCCTTTGTCTGACGTTTTTTGAGAGTATTTCGCTGAATCCATTACTGTGGCTGCATTATTCGTGCATAGTTCAAGCAAGTGCAGTTACAGAACTTTTGGAGTGTTCAGCAAATAGAACTAAATTAAGTAGTGCTTGCTACATTTTGGTGAGTGAGTTGTGTTGCATCATTAAGAGACATCAACATTTTATTACTGCCACTTAAATTCAAAGTTCGAAAACAAAATTAGGATTTATGATAACTGAGAAGTTAACTTTTCACTAAGAATACTGCGCGAAGACAACAACATTTCACGCATTCGTATATTAAATGAATTTAGTTTGGCCTCAAAAGTTAAGATATACAAAAATAAAAAATACTTACCAAATTTGTTGGAATTGATAATTAATTTATTTTACGACATGAGTCAAATTGGTCTTGATAATAAAGAGACACGTAATTTGCTGAAAGTGTACTTTATAAAGTACTTGGTAGCGGCACTGGTCTGGGACTGAGTCTGATAAACGCTCTGTAGATTTGCAACTTCAACTCATATAAACTATTGGCCACATCTTCTAAACTATTTGAAATTGTAAGATGTAACTATCATAACTATATGCTGGTTAAATTTATCCAATCAACTTCAAACTGCTTTAAGCACTAACCACTATTAAATAATTTGGAGACTTTACAACCTTTCAAACAAGAAAATACTTTTCCATATTTCACCGAATGACGCCCGATTATATTATTTGGAAAATTGTATCCTCGATATAATCCAATGAAATAGTGTATATGCGCTATATCTTACCTGAAGGCCACCCTTTTTTTGCTTTTTAATTTAATGATTTTCCAAACTATGCATACTTATTATAATTTAGACATAATGAATTGGTATTCACGATTATATTTGTGATATAAAATCTTATAGTTTTATAATGAGCTTTATCTTTTCACACGAGTACTCTGCAGACTGATAAGTCTCTAAATAAGCTTAAAAGACTACACGTGCTTCATGTGCACGTGTTTCGAGATGCGCCATCAGGCCCAACTTAATTAATTTAATCGATTGTGATTATTGAGGCATGTTGCGTTTAAAAATTGTGGAAGACGAAAATTGAACGGAAAAAATTTATTTATAAAATATATAAGCAACAGTACTGAAACTACAGTATGTAAATACTAAAACAATGAAAGCTGTTAGAGCATTAATAACGGACCTGATGAAAGAATAGATTTAAGATCAGAGAGTTTACCTTTGGACAATTGAATTATGATCCCAAAATTTTATAATTGTTGACTGAGTATTAGTGTTGAAAATTCACTCTATGTAAAGGAAATGAAAAAAAAAATTAATAAAATAAAATAAAATAAAATAATTAGAAATAATTGTGCTAAAATAATTGACTTGTTCCCAACGGAGAGCAATGCAACTCACGCAACAAACGCACATTGCTCTTAAAGAATTTTCTTGGATATTGGCAAACAGATATATAACAGAAAACTTTTTCTATTAATAATTATTGTATTCAATGAACTCGTGAAAAAAATAATAAAAAATAATATTTAAAAAAATATAATTTAAATGATAACGTTCATTATTATGACCATGATTTAAGCGATGCATAAACAAATTCATTGAAATTGTGTGCTTCAGTTAGACTAAACATAAAGCAGTACGTCTTTCAAAGAGTTCGTTTAACTGTTTGCTTTCTAAGATTTTCTCATTCAAAGGAATTCGCTATCAAGTTAAGTTTGGAAGTTAATGGGATGTGTGAACTTTATCAGTGAACTTTAAGTTTAATTTCAAATTATAGACTGATATTACAGATTACTTCATCTATAAAATAGCTTTTATTTACCAAACTATTCTAACCAACCAACTCCACAGTTTCTGCTATCCTATGTATTCTTTTAAATCTTCAATTAAATCAAGTTTTTACTGTTAAATATTTGACTCTGCTGTACTATATTTGACTCTTGAACTATACATAGTGTATATAAAATGCCCGTTATACACATCAATACTTCTACACTTCAATAAAGCTGCGCAAAGGAATAAGAACTTGAGTAAATCATCAAAGACTAAAAAATTGCTTAACTTAAATTAAATAAAAAGTCTTTAGTGAAGGCTTTGTCTCGCCTCAACTCGCTGGCCCAAAGATAAAAGATGACAACCCTGGCGATGATGATGACGACGACAAAGTCGGAAGACAATTTATGTGCGTTATACATTAGTGGAGTGAAGTTGTATTTTTTTGTTTGCCGCTTGATGTCGTTTGCCACTTGAAACCCGTCAGCACACACCAGTCGCCTCCGCGCGACTAGTTTAATGAACGCCGCTAAGTTCAAAGTTCGACTGGAAATGCGCTTAATTAGCTTTTTGCTAAGCTTTCGCTTACTTGGGGTTTGTCTGCGTTGTTGACTTGTTGGTTGGTTGATGTTGAAGCATAATGACGATGATGGTTTTTACTTTTATCTATTTTCTCGGTATCTGCAAAGCTGACAGGCAGCGATGAAAATATTTTCGGGGGCTTTTGTTTACGATAAACTTTTTTTTTTTTGCGTCCACCATGTTCATACGACCTTGAGTTGCTTGCTTGAGCATTTGCCTCTGGGTAAGTGTACGACGCCGAAGAGGTGTTGGTACAATGAATGGGCCATGGGCCCCTTGAAGAAAAACTTTTTAGTCAGCCATTCAGCTTTTGATCGATGTGCTGATGTACTTATGTACGTTAGTGCTAAAGGAGAAGCAAGTCAAGTTGTTCTTGAGTGTGATTAAGTTGAGTCAATTCTTTATGTGAAGTTTGCTACTGACATTTATAAGTGTAATGTTGTCAAAGAGTTTAGTTGAAAGCAGTGTATATTTGTACCTCAAAGTATGCTACAAATTAATTGAAAAAAAAAATAATAAAACCCACAGCCTTTGCTGAAGCCAACGCCAAAAAAAATTTCATTCAAGCTATCAAAAATTTCTTGTGTATGTAAAAAGCATAAATGAATATATTATGAATGCAATGGCAACATAAGCATATTGGTAAAACGCAAATAAAAGGTTAACTGAAATATCAAGCAACAATAAACTAGCGAAGCAAAGAAGCCGCTTCGAGTGAACCATCCATAAGTCAATATATCCAAAAACTTCTTTCAAAACAAACCGAATTGTAAATTTCTACAGTTTTCGTTAGCAAAATGAATTTAATCCCAAGCCACTGTTTCGACTTATCTTCTCCATACCACGCTAAACACTAAGGCTGCACTGCCAAACGAATATCCTGTCAGCCAATATGGCACAGTGAGCTAGTAAAGCCACGTCCTGGTTACAAATTCCCTGTACACAAATCCTTCAATTATGCAATTTTCTATTTTTCAAACTATACTCGTATGCCCTTTTTTTGTGGCTTGTTTCCGACTTTCTCTTGGAAGGCTTGACCTGCGTTTACTGAACATGCTAAGCGCTGAAGTAACGCCTTTTACTCTTTCATCGTTCTTCTTTCTTTACGCTGTGACTGCGTCCGAATTGCTGCCAATGCCTGTCATTATTGCCACCAACACCGGGAGCACTTTTGTATTTACCTGTATTGTTAGTTGGGCGTCCACCGCATATAGTCTGAGTGGGTGAGTGGGTGAGTGGGCATATTGCAATGGTCTCGGTTGGTGATTTCTGTGTGGATATGCCTTCAAACCAAGCTACCCTAAAACAACGTGGAAATTATTACTTCATTGCTGGAATTGGTTTTTCCACTGCTACTGTTTTGCTATTCTTCACTCGTTTCTTGTTCGCTGTCTATTTGTTCATTCATGAATCGTGATCAAATTGCAGTTGAATTGGTTTTGATTGGGATTTGTTATCACCTGGGTGCTGTCAATTTCATTTAAGGTACCACAATCGCCCTTTTCTCGCTCCATGATAGTATTTTTATAATAAATTTTATTGAATGACTTTTGGTCGTCGTAGTTGGCTTGAAGAAAAAATAAGAAAATTAAAAAGAAATAAACTTAAACAAAAACATAAATCACAACTTTTCTATTGATTAAAAAAAAAAAAAGTATTAAATAACAGAGAAATCCTGAAAATGAATTCATAGGTACATCAGAGTTAGCATGTGGTAGGCGGAATTATTGACACATTAGCTCCCCAAAACGAAGCTATTCTACCTACCGAGGCTTGAACCCAATTAACTATCTTTGACTTTAGATATTTATCTCATCCATGGTAACTTTTAGTTGCACTTATGTTGCACTATATGTGTAATAAAAACTACTAGGAAGGCTAAACGAATATAGAAAATGACTGGAAAAGTAATGTTGACAAGCAACAACGTTTGAAATATGCTGAAAATCAGAAAACTTTTCTGTAAGAAGATCTGCTCTGCTAACACAGTATACAAATCCAAATTCAAGATTAAAACTATTCATTGAAATCGGTTGGATGGTTTCCGAGATTAGCTTGATTGAACAGCGTGACACGTGATTTGTATATATATATATATCTATATAGATGCATTGAAATAACGCCTCTCTTTAACATAACACATGTATCTGTAATAATAATACTTTTCTTTTATCTTCTTTCTTTTGTAGGTGCGTATAACACATTACGATATTTGCCAATAACTTATTGGGTGAGCTCTAAATTCATGAAAATCATACACAATCAATCTCTTTATTGCCACTTTACAAAGAAAACACAATTTAAGAAAAATCGTATACGGCATCGAAACACTTGAGATAGTACACATGCGATCGTATGAGCACAATTTTTCGCCTACAACATCCATCAGTGGTGCTGAGTTGAGAATGGTGTTTACAACGCAACTCAAGTGCAAAGAAACAAAATTTTACTTAAATTGTTCGTTACATTCAAAGGCCAGTATTTTTCGATTAACAAGAGAATTTCATTTGCGTCGGTTGAATTGCTTTTCTACTTTGTGGCACTCGCCACGGAGGTTGCTTGTTTAAAGTGTTTCACTTCCAGTTGAATATGATTTCGATTCAAATCAAAACAAATCAAATCAAATCAAATCAATTTCCTTTTCCCTTGTAATCAATTGAAATTTCATGTTACACATAATTTCCATGAATAGAATTTGAAAAATTGTATCTCCTCAGTCAGTCATATTCATCGTCATCGTCACCGCCATTGTCATCGCCACTAGCTCCATGGCTCGCGTCGTTCGACTGGAATTTTTCAGAGTATTTCTGCTTGCGCTTAGATTCCTTTACATTGTCACTTATGTGGATTTGTTGGGCGTTTTGGAGCTTCGAAGGTATTCAAACCTTCTTTTTATTATATTTTTCACATTGACAAGTTTAAAAGGTTTTTGTTAAAATAAGTTATTCCAATATACATCACTTGTACTGTCCTGTCCTGGTCTAATCTAATTTGACTGATTACACCCACAAGACAAATGCACGTTTGCAAAGCAACTTTTCTTCTATTATGCTTTTCAGTTAAACTTTTAATGGCAGTTGCTTTGAAATTGGCTAAGACTTAATTTGGCTTACAAACTGAACTTTATCCTTAACGTTCTCGGTTATTTATCTTTCCTCGCCTACACTTGGTAATTGGCATTGCTTAAATCTTGTAACAGAGTCTGCCTGACTTAATGAAAATATACAAAATAATTCGATGATATTTTCACGCATTTGGAGCTCAGCAGTCGTCGCACTCAGGCCAAATAATTTGCTGTTTGCCTGGCCTGGCCATTGTAAAGGGTCTATGGTAATAAAGATAAATGTTGTCTTTCGTTTAAGCTAACGAAAATCTTACGTAAGTTGTCTTTCCACCATGGTAGCGAAGAACAAATTTGTTATAAATTTTGTTATTAAATGTTTTATATCAATTAATTTAAGTTGTTCAGCAGAAATGCATTAGGGCAAGATATAATAAGTAAGAAATTTTATAAAATATATAAACTTTGTTTTGGCGCAAATATATTGCAGGCAGTTGAGTTAAGATGAGTAAAGCTACAAGTTTAAGATACTACTATGGTAATACTAGATTCTTTACTATGCTGTATTACACAAACTATATCTTCAAGTGCTGCGTTTTGTTGGAAACGAACACCGAACACTGCCTTAGGAGTTTATTGAGCACCTTCATTTCATTATTCTATATCTTGTAGATATAGAAATGAAATGACTTTCGTGTGCAATCTTCCAGCTAAGACTGTACAGTGAGTTGTCCGAAAAAACCTAGGAACTACTAATTATTTATTGTAAACAACAACAACAAATATCAACAACGCATTGTCAGCTTTGCTAAATCACAAATTCTTTGTTTTGCTTTTGATGACCACAAAATACCGTACTTAACAAAAAGTATCTATAATTGCATTTTAGCAGTCACAAAACAAAAAGAAATAAATTAAAATTTCATATTCGTTATTCAAGGCACACACACGTAACGACAAACTGAACAATACAACAGTACAGCGAAATACAGAAATAGTGCGAGCCTGGGCTAAGGTTTAATATCAAAGTAGAATGGAAAGTAGCAAACATCAATTGAAAAACACTATCAGCAAATGAATGAGAAATTGATCAAAGATACAGACAAACTAAACAAAAGTAACACTAAATGAGCATGGTGTGACTCGGCTGTATGTGAGATGATAGTCGCCAGGTGTAATAGATCACGTGAAGACGCACAAGTTCAATAACCAGCAATTATGAATGCGTGCATTGACTATAAACTAGCATACAACAGAGGAAAATACCCACGATTTTCAGGTGTTAGCTTGCGACTCAAATCGATTTTAGCCGTAAACAAAAATTAAAAAAACGACAAAAGCTGCAAACAATAGAAAGAAGGGTAAAATTTTCAATTGAACCGAAGTTGTAATACGCTAGCCTCTCGAAATACTTGAAATTTAAATTCGGGCTTTCGTATGAAAATTGTGTGACTGAGTAATTCGGTTGAAATTTTGCATTTAATGTCTACTAACCCTAAAATGTAGTGTTCCGAAATCTAGGTACGCCAAAAAGAAACAGCTGGAAATTTAGTCTTGCGTATATGTAAGAACTATACGATTCAGTATTCCTCTGAACTTTGAAATTTCACTGTGGACCTTTCTAAGACCGCTTAACATTTCAATTTCATACGTCAAAAATAAAGTGCTTAAAGTACTCACTCACACTTATATCTATGGCAGATCTACGTTGTCACATACAAATTTCATGACAAGGTTATACAATAATATGGTATTCTGTTGATAAGAGCATCTGGCAACGATTTGTGAGCATCTGGCAACGCTCTATGGGCATCTGGCAATGCCTACTAGAGATTTGATGAACGAGATTGCAACACTAACTGCTTTTCCAGGGAGTGAACACGTTTTATCACATATATGTATATGCTAGTTGTAATTAATCAACACTTATAAATAAGTGATATAATAAAACCAACATGTTCACTATATGAAGACAGTGAAATAATGCATAGAATGTATTTACTTACTGCGTACGAGTGGGCCTGCATTTTCTTGTTGCCATCTGTTTATCGCTAATGCTTGAAATCGATGTTGTCATTGTCGTTGTCGTTGTCATTGTCACATTCATTGCGCCCATTCTTCAAATGCAAATTAGCATATGACATTTGAAGCAATAAAAAAAAATAAATAAATAAATAAATAAAAAAAGGAAAGCAGACTCGAATCGTCACACACAACACAGACTTACAAATACATACACGTATGAATAACAGATGCAAAAACATATGCCAGTATATTTGGTGCGCATTTGGCTTACGTGGCGTATACGTGATTCTCGTAATTGGCTATCTTGAATTAATGTGTCTCTGTACAACGGATGAGGCTTTTATGACTATTTTAGATATGTGCATGTTCACTGCATACAAAGTTAGATTGTTTTTTTTTCGTGCTTTCGCTTTATATCAATACAAAGCCCTCATTGGAATGATGACTGAGTGGAAATTGTCTCATTTTATTGAGTAATATTCTGTTCTAAAAGATAGACATTATTGGACAGACAGCTATTGGATAAATACAATTTTGTTACTAATGCATTGAATGGCAGAGATAGATAGAGAGAGTGTGTGAGAGAGAAGTATCGCATGCAGGGTATGCAGGGTAGACTTGTGGTCGATGGTTTGAGCTTTTAAGCTAATTGAAAGGCTTTATTATTAGACTAGATTTTTGATGAACTACCAACGTGTAGAACACTCACCAACTAGGAAACAAAAAAGACAAAAAAAGGTTTCAAAATTGCCCGAGTATTTGCACTGTGCATGTACATAGAGAAATACAAATACAAATATGCTTATTCATGCAGCCTTAAGTAGTCAGTAGTAGACATAGAACTGTGGACCAGCGGAAACAAATGTTTACGCACACAATTCAATTACCCAAACTAATGCCAATCACAGTCAAACGAAATTCTGTTCGATGTTCACTGCTCTATGTCCTATTGAATTAAAAAAAAAAATTATAAAAATATAAAGATATGTGTCTGCACACACTCAACATGCTCGCACACTCACACTCATACCTTAAAAACTTTCGAGACACTTAAGCAAATTACTTCATTTTAGCCACAGACAGATACAGCACATGCGTAGCTGATGTGAAGCCGTATTCAAGTTTGGATTTTAGGCAAAATTCTGTCAGCATTATTGATTTCCTGTACTGCTTCCCTCCCAATTTCGCCAAGTTATTATATTGTTTCCCCATTGTCTCAGTATAAAGTTACATTTGCTTTGTATAATAAAAATCGCATGCCAAATTGACTCCGCTTATAGTGAGCATACATATTGTATACACTCGTTTTTTTACTCTTCATATTGTGAATGGTATATAATTTTGTCATGAAGTTTGTAACACAGTAAAATTTTCCCGGCTCTATACTGTTTTCGGAACCGGTTACATACAAACACTTCAAGGGGTCTTCCGTTAAAAACTAAACTATACATTCAAATTCAAACTCATAAGAAAATATTACATATAACAATTTTTATTTGTTATATTGAATTATAATTTGGATACACCTAATTTAGTCGCTATACGAGTTGTTCAAATATTGTCAGTGACTTTTATGGTAGATTCAGATCACAAACACTCAAGGATTCGCCTTGTGATTTGTTAATTGAATGCAAGAATCGGTTGGGATCAATTTGAATAGAATATTTCTTTAAGTATCGTCCTCATGAACCACATTGATCATCAGTTTTTTCCTACCACAAAACCCGTTCCGTTACACTGAAGAAAACATGAAAAAAGGACGAATATTGCGCACTAAACTTTCGCTTTGAGTTAAGCAATTTTTTTATATTTAACTTTGACAGACTATCGATTTCGAATTTGACATACTGTTCAACGACAAACTGATGAAGGAATATAAATCTCATACAAAGAAATTAGATGGAATTTCCCAACTTTCGTGGAACTTTTTGCGATATTGAAATTGCTATTGAAACGTAGACGAATACAACGAAATCGAAGATCACTAAAATCGGGCCAGCCTTAAGTGGTGTAACTAATCCGACTTTGTTTTAGGTATATAGAGTAACCAATTTTCTGTAACTTTCTACTGCTTAAGTGACATAAGTATTAACATTTCGTCATAGCCGAAGCTGACATTTTTCTCTGTCAATAAAATACTTCAAATACTTTCAAACAAAATTGTTTCGCATTTGCCGCAGCTCTGCTGTGCTGCCATCGTATTCATAGTTTTATTTGCTTGAACTCTAAGTTTGTGTTGAGTTGAGTTTTGTTGTGGCTTTGCTTTTACTCTTGGGACTCTGATACTGTGTTCTGGTTTCGTTGTTCTTAGTTGACATTTGATGTTTGTTAACTTCTACAATCCATTTATTTGTTTAATTAGACTGGCGATATTGCAGAAATTTCTTAGTGAAAATTGATCCTGTGTTTTGTGTTTTGTCAACAAATTTCTCTTGTTTGACGTTAGCCTTTCCCAATAAATAATTAATTAAAGTTTTTGTGTAGATGCAGTAGGTATTACAATCATACACATTAGGTGTGTCCTAACCAATAAATGAATGTATAGCGAAATAGTAAATTTTCTGGGTTTTCGTTAAGCATATCTAATTCATTATCTGCGATTCGGTCAGAATTGTCGTCTGCACTTTATTTGGAGATGGTTTTATTTCCTTTCTATGTTTCGCTTGTATATAATAGTAAATAGTTTTCAGTAATAATAAATAGACTTCACGTTCTCGATGAGTAAATATTTGTTTATAATGCTAACCTTTGTTTCGAGTTCCAAAGCACACGAACGCAACACTATCAATTTGAATTGTAATTGACGCCTTGGCACTACACACATAAATTCTATCACAAATGCACGCAGAGCTATGCGCCTGCCAAATAGTGGACAACACTAAAGGCCCAAGAACCCTTAACAGAAATCATGGCGATGGCTACCTGCATGCAAATGACAGGCTTAACTCGCTATTTAACGAGTGTACACAGAACTATCAGCATGCCTGCCATCGTCAATATCATTGGAATCACCACCGATGTCACCCTTTGTATAAACACACCCATCAGTATTGGAGAATGCATGTTTATTTGGTTAAACTGGGTCGGGGTCAAATGGTGCAGAAACGAACACAGTTCGACCACTGGTCCCACGCAACTCGACACCCAAGCCAACATCTAAAATAGAAACTTCAAATTGCGAGCATCTCTCTAAAGTGAACTAAATTCAACGTAACTCCCGGCCCTCGAACGAGATAAAACAATTTTGCATTTTAGCTCTGAAATTACTTTGCCGAGTCTGATTTCTGTTTTCTGTCATTTTGTTGGCCGTCGTTGTTGTTCGGTAGAGAAATTTCAAATTCTAAGCATAAAATTGCACAAAAATCTGCTATGAACATTCCGGCTTTAGTTGGCATTTTTATGCATTTTAGTCTAAAGCGTTTTCACAAGCACAGAGCCATAAATGAAATTCTCGTCTTTCGTTTGGCTATGGGCTGCAGCCCAATTCTGTGTAAGCATAAAAGCCATTCGCCTTTCACCTTTTTGAGTATGCTAAACTTTGCATTACAACAGATTGCCCCGGGTTTGTAGTATACTCATCATTAACATCATCATTAAAACACATATGCACACACATTCATAGATGCCAGCAATGCATAAGAGTATTAACAGCACATAAACCGTCAGAGGGCTTTTCATTTTTCTCTGACTGCATATTTTCACAAAACTTGCTAATTGAAAATTTTTTGCTCGGTTTGCTCGGCTTTGATTTTATCCCCTACCTCTTTGTTCCATCTTGCAACACGTTGGTAGCATTGCCTTGCCACGTCATCGCCCCGCATGTGTGTTAACGCTCAACACACTAGCCACTTTCTGTTCTTACAGTATTCTAAACACGCCATCGAGAAACACATTTCATGCATTTTTGAACTGTTTTCAGTACCACAGCTAAGCTGTCTCTAGTGATTAAGAAATGCTTACTCAACATTTTCTAGGTAAATTTTGTAGTTCTGAGTTTTCAACTCACGGTTTCTTTAAGTTATTGATTTCCATATGCTATTCCGTTGTCTTGCGAATTTTTTCATCTGTATTAGTTCTAAGTTTTTATATTAAACTAGCGTAGCCCGCCACACGTAGTTTCCTTTACGGTATTAGCGAAGAAAATAATTTATTGAAAGTACAAAAATCAAGTATTTCAATGGCGTATGAGCAAAAAATTTGCTTCATGGAAGCTATGTATTTTTGCTGCATGGGTTGATTCTCTTCAATGAAGCACCTAATGATATACGACATTTTTAGTTTCGTTATCAGACACAAGAAAAAATAAAGCGGTTTGTGAGCTAAACTTTCTTTTATTATTTTTCTTTGACAGACTTTCGATTTCGAATTTGACATACTTTTCAACGGCAAGCTGATTAAGCGCTATACTAATGCACCATACTTCACAGGATTACTCGACAGACTATTCTAGAGGTTCCCTGAAAATTTCATTAAAATCGGTCTAGCGGTTTTGGCGTCTATAGCGGACAGACAGACCCACAGACATACATCCAATTTTATATATGTAGATTTGTTGTTCGCCTTTCTACAAGCATTTAAGTGAGTTTTAAAGGTTTTTTTTTTATGTTTGTCTATTCTAACAAAGAATGGACAGTAGCAGAGGAAATCTTATTTCACTGTCCGTGTTCTGCAGACAAGACACACAGATTAAACCGTTCTATTAAACAGCACATATATTTTTTAGTGAGTTATTTAACAAAAAGACAGCGAGTCTGCTTGCAGTAGGGCCTAACCACATCTCAGAATGAATTTGGTGAACTGCGATCCAGTGTGTGATTCCTGCAAGAATTACACCTGGTATTGAAAAGTTGGGATTGGAAATTTGTATTCCTTTGGACAATTTAAGTAGTTTCTTAGTAGTATGATGTTGAAATTATTGACTGTAAGCTTAACAAAATACTGTGCGATACATTATGTACTTATAGTAGCGACAGATAAAAAAATTAACATTGATTCCAATTTAGGACACTAATTTAAATAATGATAACAGAAGATTTGGCACCTCAATCTCAGTTAAAAATAAAAAGGAGTCAATAATAATCACCGAACAGTGCTGGCGGAAAACAGCCTGAATACATCAATCATCCTATTCCCATCATCGAAATACCTCTCCCAAACCTATACCTACTTATAGTTAAGTTTTAGTTTTTTTTCTTTCTTTTCTTCATTCATAGCAATCATAATCATAATATAATTCTACTTAAGTTAATTTATAAATATTCCTAAAAAGATTCTCATTAATAATATTAAGGACTCGAGAGCTCATCCAGAGACTTTGTCCAAATGAAGCCACTCATATATAAAATACATTTGTTTATTTAATGTAGCTATTTTAAGATTTTGTTATTTAAAATAAACAATAAAAAATAAATTTAAAAAATGGAAGGAAAGGAAAAAAAGATGCTAGGGTAAGATACACGTATAATCGTAACCAATTTAGAAGAGCTCGCTTAGACAGGGTGCTATTTGTAAATATGGCTCAACGATTTAAGGGCCCAGTGCTCTTCAAAAGTATTACCTTTTCATTAACCTAATTCAGTCCAACATAAGTTTTTGTTTAATTAATTATTTTACCTAGTTTAATCTTGGCTTAACATTTTTAATTAGTACAATTCAAAGAACACATATGTCTGTTTTTTGTTGTTGTCAATTGATACTTATTTCCCTTGAACTCCTTGCAGTTATAAACTTTTGACAAGACTGTCTGTCGTGGCATTTGCCTTTGTCAAGTGTGGTGTGCTTTCACGCAACTGTGGGTGCTGCTCTCTTGCTGACATCGCCTACTTTCTCCGATACATATTGACTCGTGTTTTTGCCAAAATGAAAACACTAACTACTGCACATTCACACAAAACCCACATTTCTTAACATCCTCGTTCTGAACTGAACTTCAATTAAGTCAACTACAAACAAATTAAACGCAAAAAGGGAGAGTTGAAAGGCATATTGGGATAATTTTTAATTTGCTGAAAGCTACAGCTGACAAAACAGTGCTGCTTGTGCAAGAAGATAGCTTATAGATGAAATTCGATTAAGTTTGCTTTTAACTTGTTTTTCAATTGTAATTTTTTTGAAGGCCAAAGTTTTGTGTAAAGCAGAATGAATTTTTAGCTGCTTTTTACCAAATGAACAATTTGATCTCTGATTAATTTTTCTATAGGTCCACTCTGCTATGAATGCGAGCTACGACGCACTGTACAGCATGTCAGAAAAACTCGGAGTATTATAAATAAACATTTGTAGCGATAATTTTCTTTATTATGTAATCACAATTTTATATTTTGATAGTGAACCGAATGGGGCAACTGGCTTAGTTTAGGTTTAGGTGAAGTCAATCTTTTAACCACGTAATCCAAATCTAAACTCTTAATCTTTATAGCAATCTACATACCCTCGCAGTATTCAAAGTTTTCTCTGCATAAAGATATTACGTATACGCCGTATAAATACAATGATACGAGTATATGCGTTTTTGTTGTTGTTGTGCCAATTCTCCACACACTACTATATATATTTTATCATTATCAAACCATCAACCACAAATCAAATAGCACAGGGCCCCCAACACAATGCCGTTAACTAAAACTGTCATAAGAACATTTTATGATAATATCATGACGCCGCATAATTTATGTGCAAATCCTTTTTACCATTGAATCACTTCCCATCGTGCTGTGCTGCTATGCTATGCCGTTCCTTTGTCTTGCCTTTGTTCATAGTTTTTTGCACAATAGTTCAAAGGTGAATGCACCCACAACGCAGACCAATAAAACAACCTTCGTCATAAATATAAAATCAATAAAATAAATATACCGAGACTTAAGTAATAGTTTCCAGACATGGTTTGAGGCAAAAGTCGTCGACTCAATGCAAAATTAATACTGACTCAAAGAATGGGGCGAAAAATTGTAGAAACACAGCCACACTGACGGACAGAGAAAATGTCATTAAAAGGTAGCAAAATGGCAGCAATTTTCCTCGCAGCAGCACAGAAATTAGACCACGTTAAACGTCGCCGAATGACAGGAAATACCGTGGTGAGCCATTGAAGGTGGGGGTCCGATGGCATCGAATAATAATGATGTCGCCAAGCCAAAAGCTAACAGCAAATGAGAGTCGGTAGTGAGCTACAACAAAGTGCGATGTGTTCTTTTAGGGGGTTGGGGGGTCTATTCATTTGTGTTTCATTGCTGACTAGGGTTGGACTTTTGGATAGTAGATAGAATCCATTGTATAAAGACGCAAATTCCATACAAGTTGTTGTGTGACACAGAGACCTAAAAATTGAGTCAGAAATGATGGCTAGAAGAAAAGTGTATTGGAGCGCGCCTTGTAGGCTCATAGAAGCTGAGATATATTATGTAACAAAAAATGACACAAAGCAAAAAAGCGAATATAAAAGCAAGAAAAAAACAATACAAAAAAAAAAAGACGAAAAAGAATATGTTATTCTCAAGTGCTCAAATGACAGCTAAATGAATTGTTCATGCGTTTGACATGAATTGCAAGCAAAATGTGTGAAATTATGTCACTCGATGATTTAATGTTTGCGATAAAACAAGTCTACTGGTCTACGTTATGATACAACAATCTTAACGCAAACAAAAATAACGCTGTATTTGTCTTAAAACATTCGTCAAGTGTAAAGATCAATAGGCATCATCAACCCATAATAAGGTAAAAAAGCTGTCATCTTGAAACGCTTCTGTCCATCAAGAAGCTGAAGGCTGTCTTCTGTCTCTCTATAGTTAACATTTTGTCTTGCTTTCAACTATGTTAAGTTAACAGAGAGCTTATTTAACTACTATTTCAGTATTCTACAAAGAAATGACTTACCAGTCTGTTTTTGTTTATTTAAAAGAAGACAAAGTAAAGTTTGAAGTTTTGCCATCGAAACAGAGCATGTGCTCTAGCGAAGTAGACAGTAGCACTTCGTACAAGTTATATCGTAGTCGATAATGCTCGCTTGGGTTGTCCACTAGCAGTCTTAAATCCGAAATAAGTTTAGGCGGTTGATAACCTGGCCTATATGTATTTGCGAGGTATTCAATGGTCATGAGACTTCTTTGACCCAGTACGTCCACAGTCTCATTACCATGGATACTTCCAAGAATGGAATGACAAAAAACTGAGGGCTTGTCTAGGGTATCAAAATATTCCTGTATGATAATTTTTAGCTTGTCAGTGCTTTGTTGGACTATTAACAAGATATTGGCGTATTAACAATTAGACTCTTGTTATAAATTCAAAGCAAAACGTATTCCCTTTCTGTCATAGCTTTGGCTTGAGTACTTGAAAATGTCAAAGGAGCGACTGTCAAAATTAAATGTTTTCCTTTGCCATTGCCATGATTTATATCGGTCAAGTGAAATTAAAAAAAAACCTCTAACATCAAACATTCTGTCTGCCAGTCTGTCCAATTGTGTGTGGAAGTGCCGTCTCTAATTTCATTATTTCTTTTTGTATGCTTTTGGGGACATATTGCATTATTGCCTATTTGACTACTCTTAATTTAAAAATTAAGCGATGCGAAAGGCCAGCAATTTTTACTATAACGAGTTGTGAAGACTTTGGTTACAGAGCTGCCATGGACACGTCGCACAAGTTGGAATCCAATTTAATTAAAATTAATTAAAAATTCAATGAACGAGGCACACACTCACATTTATCGATGTCGGACAGCCTGGCACGCCAGGCCAGGAAAAGTTTTCAACTATTTTCTTTACTTATTTTTTTTCTTTTCTTAATATATCTTTCTCTTTCTATGCTTGCCATCAAACAGCAAATAGCTGTCTCTTTCTTTGGCATTTAGCAGCTAACATCTGCGCTAGTCGTGCGAGTTTTGATTAAATTATTCAATTAGTAACTGTAATTTTACAACGTCATGGCAGCTTGTCAAATTTTTATAAATTTTTTTCAGCTATTATAAATGCAATCAACTTTAAACTTACCGTTATTGTACATGGTGTGGTATTGTGCCTTTTCTCTCTCTCTCTCTCTCTCTCTCTCTCTCTCTTTCTCTCTATCTATCTTACTCTCTTTCTGGCTCTTCAAAATAATGCTCGGCGATTTTTTTTGGTGTGCAACAGCCGGACGTTTGCAATTATAATTAAATGTAGCGAGCTTGAAAAGGAAGAATAAAAAATCAAAAAAAAAAAAAAAAACTCATTTCACTAGTGTTGAACAATGACGAAGTTGTGGCGCGAAAAAAAAGGAAACGGAAAAACGAACCAACGCGCCATTCTGTAAAAGTATTGTTGTGCAGCTGGCAGGGATAATGAACTTTTTTCAGTGCAATTGTATTATAGCGGCAGACGGACTGTGACGAATTGAAAAAAACTCTACGAAGAACTGTTTTTTTTTTCGATTCCTATTCAAATAATTTGTGAAAAAAATCGTTGTTTCGTATTGTTGCCTGTTTTTAGGCGCTCATCTCTGAAATGTTTGAAATATGTACCGCCAACATAGATGTAGAGCCACGTGTTTTTGTTGACGCATTTGTGACTGATGGTTGGTTGTCATGCGGTTTACATGTAATTAACTCAGACACGCGGAGACATACACACTGACAGAGCGATCAAATCGTTTTTGCTCCGTCTGAATCGGTTCCGCATAACCTCATTGCTGTGTGCGTCAGAGGCGACCCACCCTCGTGTTGTAGCCAGCCTGTCACTCTAATGTGATACACCTACACAAATTTGCCCCTCCTTTCGTATACGAGTACACACGGCTTTACAGACCGCATGCCTAGCCCAGAAGCAAAAGACTTAAAAAGCAGAGCGCCTACACTTTGTTGCTGCTGCCTGCTCTGCCTTTGTTTGGCTTGATGTGGTGTATGTGAATGGCGGCGTATTTCAATGCTCCTACGCTCAACGCTTGCTTTTGTTCATTGTTTGTTAACTCGCCCAAAACTATGCAACAACATTTTTGTTGGGTCGTTCATCTTTTCCTTTGTTTTGTTTTGTTGGTTTCGCTCCGGCTCAGCTTTTCAATTCTCTGCAGCGGTTTTCATTTTTGGGCTTCTCTTATTCTAGGATTTGCTTTCAGCTCAGAGCACAGGTTTTTTCTTCTTTTGACGACTGCTTCAACTCGTAGTGGTTTTTGCGACTTGGTCCATATTGAAATTGTGGCTTCTTTTAGTTTATAAGGCAATTTAAGTTTGGCTATGTGGTTTTCGTTGTGTTCGTTTCGCTCTTAGGCGTTGAAATGGCTAGCTGGGTTTGGCTTTGGGTTGGTCGATTTTGCCTTTAGGTTCGTTTAGATTTTTCTAATCTATGGGTATAATTCACTTTTTTTTAAAATCATTTATCGATGATGTTTGCTTGGTTAATTGAATAGGCGTAATGAATGGTAAAATATTATTGCCAATTTCATTGTAAAGATTACCCGTGGGGTAATGGGCTGAGAAGAGTGACAAATGGAAGACAGTAAATGAAATGAAACAGATTGAAATGTCTAGAATGAGTGATACAGGAAGTGACGGACAAGGAAAGACATAGACAGACAATGTTAGTAAGTGTGAGGTAGAGATAGCCAGAGAAATTAGAGATTAGAGAAAGTATACAGAAAAAGGGTGGCGACAGCTAGTGACAGAGTCACTTGGAGAAGAACATAAAGAGATATATACATAGAGACATAAGAAGAAGACATATACAGGAAAAAGGAGACATAGATAGAAAACCATAGAAATAGAATGACTATGAAATGGGAAAAAGTATGTGTCTGGCAGAAGAGACCTTCAGTCGAGCTTAGGGAGTAGTGTGACCAAAACGAGTGTTACGTTCCATATCGGGTTCAAAAATAAGACTGCTGTGAGCGTTAATGACAATTTAAGGTAAATTAAGGTAAACATTATCGTACTTAATAATGTAAAATGGTAAACAATTTTTAAAAAAAGGGGCTCGTGACTGTGTCGGAGACACGGCCCCTTTACGTGAATAGGTCTACGTAAGGGCTAATATTTTCTGTGATCGCTTTGATCTGACACGAAGTATACGCGCAGCGAGGGCAGCGACACAGAAAAGAATAACAACAGCAATTTTCGCATTGAAATTTATTGAAAAATGAAATTGAAACGCCGGCGCCTCCCCCTTACGCCGCTCGCGCTGCAATAAAGTTCACATTAAGGCTTCTGAATTCTTTGAACTTTTAGCTATCGAATGGTGTAATTAAATTGGATCTAGATAATAGATGTGTAACTACAAAAACAAACTGTATACCCATTCATTTTATCATCATTTTCTTCGAACATGCACCACGTATAACTAAAAAAACGTGTGCTACTCACGTAAAAAATCGTATTTTCCTAACCCATTTCTTACTTCACTTCTCATTACAAATACATTTTCAGTATTTTCCTTAGCCTCAGGTCATCCAACTAAAAATAGTGCACACAAATACGTGAAGATATCTGAACATAACATAAACATTTCACTCTATCTGCCTCGGGTAAAAACAGAAGTATGTTTACAGATATCCACCTAAATAAACAAATTCTTTTATTTTCCCAAAAATAAAAGAATTTTTTTTTTCGTCGACGTTGAACTTGACATTTATACCAAAATTTTAATTTAATCGAATATCTGATCGTTAGCATTGCATTATTTCAGATGCTTAAAGGTATCACCATAAGTTACAGCCTAGACCAACGTACTTTTATATAAAAAAAAAAATATAAAAAAAAAATTAAATAAAAATTCGACAACACTGTATTTGTTATAACCAAGTTGTGTCTGCCGAAATCTGTCAGTCTGCTGCAGTCTCCACTCCACACTGAAACGCTATTTTCTGTTGCTCTCGCACTCTTTCCTTGTATAGGCTTTTGCGTGTCTGCCATTTGAAAAAAAAAGTCTAAAATGTAATCATCATTTTTATTTTGTTTGTGAATTTCGGTCCTGTACTTTTATCTATTTATTTATTTTAAACTCTTCAAACACAAAGCCAGAGAACTGTAATTTTGAACGAAGCTTTCTTTTTAACTTATGCTAAACATTTGCCTGTACCAGTCAGATTCGGTAACTTGGAAGGGTATTCACCAAATAAAGCGATGTTTATTATTGACAAAATGGGTTTTTCATTTATTTATTTATTTTTGACGTATTGAGCTGGACTGGACTGTGTCGATGGTTTACATAAACAAAGCCTATTGTATAGCCACCCGCCACATGAAGTGTTTTCTCGTTTTTTTCGTTTCTTTCATATTTTCTTAGAACGCTTAAGATGATTATTAGTATTCGGATTATTTTTAAGAAATTTTTGGTTTTCTTTTAATTTCTTTTTAAGTCATTCAATTTTTTCCTTGAGTCTTTGCCTTATGCGTTTTTAAGTTTTTATTTTAGTTTTACTTTAACTTTGTATGAGTGGGTAAGTAACCGATGTGGGCTTGGTATGAATATGTGGGGGAATATATAAGCTAAGGCTTCATAAAAATTCCAATTAAATCTAAAAACAAGATAAGCTTTAACATCGTAGATAATTCAGAAAAGTGTTATAGCCTATAAACTTTTTGAATACAACTCATAGCCTAACTCTAAGCATCTCTTCTCGATATTATTCCATATAAATAAACTAGCGTAGCCCTCCAGATGTTGCGTATGCGTTTTCCGGTATAAGCAAAGAAAATAAAAATTCAATGAAATAACAAAAATCATTTCATTGGTTGCTAGCAAGAACATCAGTTTTTTTTATCAACAAACCCGTTCCGTTGCATTAAAGAAACAAAAAAAAACTTGTTTAGTGAACGACGAATATTGGAAACACTTTATTTCATATAATACTTATTGTATTTATTTAAAATAATTATTAATTAGTTTTCTACTACCTTCAGTGGCAGCCTAACCTAATTGTATATAAATGAACAAACAACTTATAAAGAATAATACCTATTTACATATTTACAATTACTTATTTATATAAAGGAAATTTACTAAATTGACAGAAGAAACTTATGAAAGGACCCTCGTAGGAAGATCCTGTGGGTGACACCTTTTGAGTCTTCTTTTTGTGGCTCTCGAACTTAGCCGTCTCGCGAGTGCATTTGGGTGAGAACCAAGGCACACTAAGCTTTCGATTTGAGTTCGTCTTTTTTTATTATATTTCTTTGACAGACTTTCGATTTCGAATTTGACATATATATCGATGGTAAAATGATGAAGCAATATTGATTATATACAAAAAGAAAACAAAAAAAATTGATGGAATAATAGTTATTCTGCTATTCGGGATCATCAGAGATCATTAAAATCGGTCTAGCCTTTCTTGAGTTATAAGTGGTGTAACTAAGCCGACTTTTTTTTATATATAAAAACGACAAACCTGAATTATAATAAATTTCGCCACTTAAAGGTTGAGCTAACTTTCTGTTTGTGTACAAGACCTCGTTTACTAATCCAACTTTCTTTCGCTTATATGATATCTTGAGTTCCACTCAAGCGAAACCTGCTCAACTGGCCTTATTTAGTATGTATCCGATACTACTGTCTATTACATAAGCTTTAAACATTCAAATCATTGGTTTGTTATATATATTTTATAAAGCTTACCGCAATATGAACCGGACGGATCCAATTCAAAATTTTTTTCAACATCATAGACATAGATACTGATAGATAGCCCTGATAGAGGTGGCGTTCGTCTAGTCTCAATAACCCTATGATGTTTTTTGTTATGTTGTATTTTTTAAAGTACCAAGGACGTAAAGAGTGAACAATCAATCATCGTAAAGTTTTTATGCGAACATTTTCTTTATTTTATTTACTTCTCCCTTATACTTTCTTCTGGGGTTTTGTTCTCCTTTTTTGTGTTCGTCCGCTTTTCGGTGGACTTTTTGTGCTCATTAGGAAGCCTATACCGAAGTATGAATAGACCATCGAAACGCGTAACCACTTTAAAGATAATCGTTTGTTCATTCACATCCTTTCCACTTTGCATGCTTTTGTCTTTAAACTCGTCCTCGATTTGCTAACCTACAAATCTAATTAACACGCAATTAGCATATTCATCGAATTTCAATCTACAATGAAGTTTTATTTTTTTTTTTGCAGATCTTTTGTATAATTAACACAGCCAATAATGATTTGCACTTTACTTGAGCAAAGCCATTACAATCTGTTTTCCACGGCACAAGTTAGCAGAGATTTTACCCGATTGTAATCACATTTTCAACTTCATAATGATTATTACTGTTCTTGGTTGATCTACTCAACGTTGTAATGCGATAGAACGTCGTGTGTGCCACAAAGAAAATTGAAATGAAATTCTATGAAAAATTCAAGAAAAATTTTGTTTATACGGGGACGCATCACGTAGAATAAGGCCAAAGTGGGTGTGCTTGAATAGGTTTTTTTTCTTCTTTTTCTTGTGAGCGTTTTCTCCTCGCGCACCTTAATTGAAAAGCACTTGACAGATTTTGTGATTTTTCACTTAGTTTGCTCTCATAAAAAAATACGGAAAATGCTCATGTGACTTGTGACTTTTGTACCTTTTCATTAGTCTTTGTCAGATTTTTCTTCTCTGCACTTTGAACTCGTTCGGGCCACAAAAAACAGAGCGCTGAAGCACATGCATTGAATCTCGATGCTTAGCTGTTTGCATTTTTCATAGTGACGTTGCCCATATGCACACGGTTGCTATTCAGTAAAGTCGGTCTCACAGTTTTGTTGCTGTTCTTCTATTATCGTGTTTCTTTGAGTGCTGGAAAATAATGATTTTTTCCTTGTTGCTGGGTTTTTCTTTCATTTTCTCAGTAATTTGCTAGCACTTTTCTGCTTTTGCAGCCGCCAGCAATGTGTTATCCAATTTTTCTCACATTTCCACTGTGACGTAAACTTGCGTGCATTTACAGAACGCGCAGGCAGGGGTTGCTCTGATCGTTTTGTCGCGCATTTTTTACGCTGATCCTTACAGCCTTGCCGGATATTTAGGTTTGTGTTTGTTCGTTCTTGTTTATATGACCAACTGCACCGGCGGCTTCATTTCCTGTTGCTGACTTTGCTCCATTCTCTCTTTTTAAGCAACTTTTTTTTTCAATCAAAAAGGTTGTTGTGTTGGGGTCGTGGAGGCGAAATGGCAGTTTACTGAGTGATGGTTGCAGCACAGAGTGCTGCTGCGCTGTCGCCGGAGGAAATTGCAATTTAATTGAGCTGCTCGTTGCAGACTTTGATTTATAAATATAGAGTAAAGAACAAGACATATTAATTTAAACATTTAATTTTTTAACACTTAACTTTAACACTTTATGAAGTTTGATGATTTTACAGATTTAACAATTTGTTTAACCGCTTCATAAAGTTGATTGAAAGTAAAGTATTACCATTAAGATGTAATTAAGATGTAAGCAGTGCTAAAAAGAGTTTAAAGTTTTCGTCGATTATTATTACTAGTTTTTCGCCCAGTGGTCGAAATTTGACCACACAGAGACCTAATTGCCGAACTTATTGCTGAGGTTATTTAGTTATGAAGATTTCTTTCTTAAAACACATTTGAATCGTCATCAGCATATTGCAGAGCATAGCACATCTCTTTTGTGCTCACTCTCCTTTACTCGCACTCTCCATAACACACACTCGACACACTCCCTTTGTCTCTTGCATTTCCAAGCTATTATATTGCCAGCGCATGTATGATACTTTGTTGTTGCAATTTCACTGTTTTTTAAAAGTCTTTTTCATGTGCTTAGACACAACTTTTTAACAATTAAACTATTTTGTGCACATCTACACAACTATAGCTTTCCATTGATGTATGTTTCATATTATTACGTTGTGTCTATAATAGCGTTAGCTTGATTTCAAAAAATATCATATCAAACAAATATATATATATCTTTTTTTATATTAAAAATATTATAATAGTGATATATATAATTAACTAAAATAATTGTTTTTTTAGTATTCTCAAATATTTCTTCGAGCACTGCTTATATTCTCTTCCAATTTGCAAGTTTTGTTTCTTAAAAATTTTAAACAGCATCTGCAAATACAACTTCTAGATTAAAATGCATGCACTGCACTTGATTACCTTTGAAACCAATCAAAAAGAAATTGTTCACTTTTAACACTGCGAAACTAAACCAAATTCTTTCCCCACACACGGACAATCCAATGTAAATCATAGCGAATTTATTCTCCCCCAATTTGAAATGTTAGCTTAAAATGTAATAAAGTTCGAACCAAATCATTGGCAAACCATTGCAACTTGCTCCCCATTTTTAAGCACTGGCTGACAGTGTTGTTAAATTCGTTTGTTTCTCTTTCTTTTTACTCCCCTTACATTTGCTTGTGCTTGTGTAAAGTTAAACTTAACGATTTCTTATCGAATCGTATCGTATCGTCTTTGTATTTGCATTACCATTTCCCAAAGGACACCAGAAAGCTTGCTTGCTGTAAAGTGGTATTAATAGCATCATGCTATGCGCCCCATTAGACCAGCATGCATTCTCTTAAGCTACAGACCGCACGCCTTTTCCAACACTGGTACTAGCTTGAATTATGCGCTTTTTGCAGCTTCAACTTTTCCGTGCTAGCAAAAGTCTTCCTGCAAGCGCATAAAAACATTCTCTAAATTGAATTCCTTTTATTGAGCAAATATTGAAGAAGCATCATCAGCAGCAGCAGCAGTAGCTGTTCAGAATTTTTGCATTTTGCATTTCGCCACGTCTACAAAATGCATTATTTTGGGTGCTTTTGTGCAATGAAGGAAAGCTACTTCTTGGCAAGCGCAGCGTTTTTCAAACACACTGAAAATATGAGAAAAACCGCTGAAATGTGTGCGAATTTTATTGCTTCTAATATTACTCGTGTGTGTGCGTCTGTTTGCGTTGGATGCATCTAGTTAAGCATATGATTTGCTCATGATATGCAAAGTTTCTGCGTTCATAATTTATCGCGCTACGTGCACGAATCCGTGTAATTTATAAAATATTATCATTTGCATGCGTGCTTGAAACAGGATGCGCAGCATTTTCATGAACTCAGTTTTTTTATGTATGTGCGCTTGTTGGGTTTGGCCAGTCTTTATTTTTATACGCTTCATGCAGAGCATGGTATTATAACTTTGTCATTAAGCTAACACAGTGACAGGCTTGTCAGAAAACACAATAAGAATAACAGACATATTCTCGATCAACCGACCAACGATTAGCCATATCTTTCTATCCATCTATATGTATGCCAAATAGTCTCTTTTTCCCCTCATAGCCGAATTTAACATTTTGTGATAAATGTTTTTTTATTCCAAAGTAGAAAATATTTGTTTATAATTCACGTATCTTTCGGTTTCGGTGAATAGCAACGTTGGCATTTTGTGTAAGGAAAAATATTTTTATGATTTATTACAAAAAAGTTCTATCACAGAAGCAAGCTTTGTCCATGTACATGGCAAGCTATATAGTTTCCGTTTGAGCTCAAGTTTTTTAAAACGAAAAGATGAAAGCTATGGTGTAATACATCTTTATGTATTACAATAGAAATCGGTTGGATATTGTAGTTTAGTGTCGCAATTATATGAATTTGGTAATTTGGCACAGAAATGTTCATTTGAACCCGGTCCACCAGAACCCTTAAGTATTTCACTTAGATATTTTAATAGACTAGTGTTCGTGATATCGTGATAATATTGAATTGTACTATGTCACTTAGTAACCACATGCGTTAAGGTAATTTAACAAAATGCAAGCGTGTGTGTCATGCGAAGCCTGTATGTGCGACTTTATTGTAGTTGTGTGTGTGACAAATTTTAACCATTTTTACGGCCACAATACCTAACCAAGTTTATTAAAAAGTATATTTGGACAATCTGCTAATTAAAACCTGTCGAATAGTAAATTTTTTATCTAAATCGGTTATATGGTTTAGACGTAAAAGGTTGTTAAAGATAATCTCTTGGGATATTTATATGGTACGCATGTATAACAAAAACAAGACAAAAGAAGAGGAAACAAAGCAAAACGATATAACTTTACAAAAAGAAGGATGAAAATATTTTTTTCTCTTTTTTGAAGAAACCAAAATGTCCTAAGTAACTTTTCCGTCTACCAAAAAATATTTACCAATAATTAGGCCAATTCGTTGCTAAGTTTTGGCGTCACAGATTCGTAAATATTTTTCATAATTTCAAATATGTACATATATATTGCCTATTAATGTAGATACGTGTATGTCGATATACAGCTAATTTGTAATTCATTAGATACGCAAATAAGCACATATATGATAAATTTTTCAGCCAGCATAAAATATTGAGCCGTTGTATTTAAAACGAGATGGATAATCTATTCCAAAAGTAATACATGCCACTCACAACGTAAGATGTATGCTACGTGTTACTACTTTTCACACACACAGGCACGTAGTAATTTATGATATCCACAATGATTGCGTATTCAAAAGCGGTCCAACAATCAAACGAAATGTATCTGATATGAGTGTGAATATTTGCAAAGTATTTGCGTATCTGAAGTATTCGAGTATATTTTCGATATATTTGCTCGTCATTTCCAAGCGAATTGCGTCGATTGCGATTACAACATGTATAAATTGCCAAAGTCAATTTTATTCTGCCATAAATAGCGCCAGCCACAGGTTCGAGACAATCAGTCAAATGAACCGAATCGCATAGCAGTGGGGTATCAGCGTGTCGAGTTGAGTTGAGTTGAGTCGAGTCGAGTCGACTTGTGCACTTCTACAAATCAACCATTGCCGTTGAGTACTCATAAGCGCCTAGCAATTGAGATATGAACGTTGCGCATATGAAATGATCAGCAGGTCAATTACTCGTACAGTAGTTGCAATAGCAAAACGACCCTGAAAGAGGAGGAGTATATATCGATGACGATGGCCCACCGATGGCAATGATGGTGAGGGTTATGCTATCAGTAGACTGCTCTATTTTTTGCGCACTAATGACCAAGCATAGACTTTAAGTTTCGATTGCTGTACGGTCGTCATTGTTGTAATTGTAAATTAAATTTCCTGTCTTATTGAAAATCAGCAAATTGACATTCGAAGTCTTTCTCAGTAAATGTATCAGTTATGCTATTTTATGGACATTTCCCTGTGGCAATGTAATTTAATTGTGATAGCTTTGGTGATTGCTTTGAGAATAAAAATATTAAATTTCGACCACTAAAAAAGAATAGTCCTCCATTATTATAGTTTACAGATTTGCATTACAGACTTGACTATGCTTAAAAATCAAACACAAAAGTGAATCCGAAAATTCCAGAACATTTTTGATAAAGGAAATGCGTAGAAGGAGCTTGTCTATACAGGAAAGTGCAAACGAAAAGTTTATCGATTTTTTAGAAAAGTGTTGTCATATATCACATGCGATAGACCAAGCTTCGACATAGGATTGTAGCTGCACAGTGCTAAGTCTCCGGAACATAGTAGACAAACGCCTGAAAAAGCTACGCCACATAGATCTCACATTCCGTCCGCATTACGGAATATGTCTTATGAAACGATGATGACAAAAATAAATTTTCCCAGCATTTAAAAAAAAAAAATTTGTTTTTGGTACCACACGATCCAATAATCTTGGGGTCTTCAAAAAGTTTTTTCATCAAACCCTTCTACGTGAATTTGTGGTTTGCATGTGATGCCTATGCTAAAAGTAAAACTTTTCGACCATCGGATGTGAACAGGAATTCTATACTTTGCAGGGTCTCTGATGTCTCTCAGTTATGTTACAACTTTATGACAAAATTATAATAAAATACTATGCGTTACGTGAAGAGTTGAAAATTGGAAGTATATAATGATTATGAAATATGCAAATAACGCCAATATGGAAAGTGTGGGATCATGTTTCAGGAAGAGGTATAGAAGATATTGTTCAGGGAGTTTTATATTATTATATTGCCACACGCAAATTGTGGAATATGCAATGCTGTGCGCTACACGGGTAGACCAGATGAGCCAAGGACAATAAGGAAAATGTTCGCATGTGTATATTTAAAATGGACGTAACGCATTGAATGCGCAGCTGTTAGCCGTACGATAACATTAGCAGCCAACAAGCGATGCAAGATAAGCAGCGCTTGGACTTGAGAGAGAAAATGAGTGAGTGAGTAGGAGCGAGTGTAGCATACAGGACGAGACAGTCAGTCAGGCTGAGGACAATGCGGAAATACGTAGCACAGACTGGTTTTCTTTATGCTCTTTGGTATGCTTAGTTTAACCTAAAAATTGTAGACCGGGATAGTTTTCTATTTTCGACAATTTTCATTAAGCAATACTACGGGCCGCACGGTCTCGAATCGCATAAATAGGTTAGTCGAACCGGGATTCATACTCGTACATTCGTTCGAATGAATGTGCGTATTTTAAATTATTTTTGTCATCATTGTGTCGGTCGGTAGTCGTGTGTGAAAAATTGTGCGAAAATGTGTATATCTTATAATCTTCACGCTCTATAGAACGGTATTAGAACTTTGTCATGGAATTTGTAATACAGTGAAGGAACCATAGACTCATAAACTATGTATGTATGCTCTTGATCTGCTACAAGAACGAGTTAATATAGGCAAATCAGTCAAGTCACTTCGTTTTTAAACTAGAGAGCTGCATATTTTTTTTTAGCATACACATGCAAACCAAAGTTTTAAATTAGAAAGATTAAAATATAAAATTTGTTTGTATGAAGAGTTTTACAACTTCGACATGGCCGATGTTAAAGTATTTTCTTGTTTTCCTATTTATATGGTCAGTTTGTCGGGAATGCAAACGAGTGCATAAAAATGTGTGCATTCGAATGTGGCTCTTTTGTCTATGTGTGAATATATTTTTAGTGTGCATTGCATCGAGTGAGAGTGAGTTATTTGAAATTGGGTCAACATGATTGCGTATTTTGTTGTTTTGGGTTCTATTGTATCTATAGTATTTTTATAGTGTGTTTGCTATAATGACTGAACGCATTTGTGTGCTCGTATTGAGTTAGAGTTGTAATAAAGTGAAAGTTGTGCTAGGCCCTTTTACCACAATGTGTTGAAATTTCATCAACATTAAGTGGTAATGAAAGTCTCTTAATGATAACAATTCTGTCATATAGAGTAGAGTAGAGTAGAGTTCGTAATAGAATGACAGGCTATATCACTCATGCAAAATCGTCGATAGTGTCATACTTGAAATTGTGGAAAGAGTGTGACGTGAGAAAGGGAAAATGCAATCGGAAAATGAAAAAATAAAAAAACAAAACGAAGAACACTAACACGTAGTCATACTTTTTGGAATGTTGTTGAGGCTAAGAAAAATATTTCCCGACCTCGTGACTCTTAAAAAGGCAAGCATACCACAAGCAATGCGATAACAAATGCTTTTCTCCAATTAACTGCCAACAACAACAACAAACTCACTATTATGGAAATTTCTGTGTGTGATTATTGTAGTCTTGATTAACCCCATATATTTAAAAAATACTGTTTTCGAATTAACTCCCAACAACAACAACAACAAAACCGATTTTTTTTGGTAAATTTCTGTGTAATAAGTCTTGACTACCCACATATAACTGTGGGAAACATTGCGTGTCTCAAGGATTTTATATTCTATTTTATATTATATATATTTTATATTATATATATTTTATATTATATATATTTTATATTATATATATTTTATATTATATTATATTTATATTTTATATTCACTGCGCTTAGTGTTTTGTTAAAGCAGTCCTTGCAAAATGTGCAAAACTCTAAACAAAAATCGTTGATCAGTATTCTTAATAGGTTTCATCCATTTAATCATCACTGATATTTTTAATGGATTCGTGGAATCATTGATTATTTCGTCGAAATTGTGCGTAGAGTGAATTCAGTGCCTTTGTCATCTACCAAAAGCGACAGAATAAAATAAAGCAAATCTTCTCGATGTTAGTATGTGGAAAGATATACCTTTGTTTTAGATATAAAGGTGTTTGTTGAGCTCACAAGCTTTTCTAGCGCTCTTAGCGCCAATTAAATGTAGCAGCAAATTCAAACCGTAGTAGCAAATAGCACCGGCTACTGAGGCCTTCGACTAATCGAACAATTTATTTCGATACAATTCACAATTCCCAAATGCTTAAATTGCAAAATTAGATGAAGCCGACGTGCTCTTCACTAGCAAACTTTAAGCGAACGAAAAATGGTGCAATAACCAATGTTAGCAACTGATAAAGGAAATGGAGCAATAGCGATGCGATAACAAGCGAGATCAAATCGATGAGAGTAGCGAACAAACCCAAATTCCATTACACCTTTGCCTACCTCAAATCCTAACCTAATTTCTACAGCGCTGACAAACCTCTCAAGTAATAACCGACCAAAGTATAATTTTATTGCTAATGCAAGCAAGTAGGAATAAGCCGCTTTAACAAATCACAAACACCACAAACACCAACAAGAACAAATCCAACCTAACCCAACCCAATCAGAACAAGCTGACTCAACACACAGCAAAAGGGAGTAAAGTGAAAGGCAGAACCCAAGCGACCCAAAACTCAACAAAATCTAAACTAAAATGAGTCAAGGTAAATGTAGCTGCTTTCTGCGCCATTACCAGACGACTCTAATTAGGCAATAAAATTAACTTATGCATGGGCACGACGGCAATAATCATAACAGCAACAAACATAGGCGCCGCCAAACGACAGAAGGAAAAGTTGTTTAACTAAGCGTGGTAGCGTAAGTGGTGGCACCACAAATCCGTGATATCTGAGCCAAGCAGCCGAGTTCCGTTGTGCACACATATGAAGACACAAATTTTCTTGTCATTTAGGTGCAAATGTTACTATGTGACAGAAGTGGGTAGGTTAGGGTTTATTGAGTTGAATGGTGATATTCCCTAAGGCAAATCATAAAAATTAAATTATTCTCCTTGCACATGGAACTACTTAGCCAGACAGCACGAAAGGGCGCCAGTTGGCTGAACAAGAAAACTGAGTGAGCGAGACAACGACAATCGAGGTTAGCTGACGCCGACGCCGACGCCATTCGTGTCGTTACCGTCACCTACTTTAAGAGTTTGAAGTAGAAATTGTTTTCAAGGTTGCGTCGCCCATTGTTGTTGGGTCTTACGATTTGTTCGTTTGCTGTCGCTGTTTACTCCAAAAAAGGTGCCTCTACGTCTTAATGAAAGTACTTTGTATTGCTTATAGCCACACCCTCGTTGCTGTGTAATGTGCCTGCTTTGTTTTTGTAGCACTGCCAAGTTTCCAGTTGGCTTTTTGCTTTGCCTTCTCTCGACTTGACTCTCCCAAGGCGCTTATGTCTCGTCCTCCGTAACTGCAATAATTTCTGTGACATTTACACTGCCCAGATTTCTGCGTCGGCGCTTGAAGGACATTTATAATATAAATTTAAAGTTCGTTGCCTATTTGGTTGTTGTTGTCTTTTTTTACTTTCTTTTTCACTTCAGACTTTATTTGGGATTTTAAGTTCGTTACGAACGTGCGTCATTTTTACGTATTTGCCCAAAGTCTTGAGTTGTGCAGGTAGTTTGAGCCCATTTTGTCCCTCAACAATACATTTTTGCCGCTCCTGGGTTCATTGCAATGCCGCTCAAGTTTTCCGTTGCTGCTGACGAACGTATTTCCTTGGCGAAATTTAAGCTGAGCAAAACTTCTTAGTCTTGATACATTAGCCATGGTCTTTAGAAGATCGGATGTGGATGGCACAATTTGTAAAAATTTGAGGGGTATGTGTCAGCAGCATTAAGACTTAGGCTAAGCCAATTTATTTTTACCTTTTTTTCTTTCGGTTTTATCCATTACAGCATTGCCGGATGACTATTATTATTTAAACTATAAAAAACTATAAACAAAAAAATGCCAGCAATTCGTTTGGACTCTGGCAAGAGCAGCTGCTCGCATACAAATAAATCATGAGGCTGACATGATGAAGTTTTTAGTGAGCATTTTGTTGTATAAATTTTTTCTAAAGCGTTTTATCTTGTTTTGTCTGGTTTTAATAGTTTAGTCCCAGTGCGGCGTCCACACTCGCACAAGACAATCGTCATTGGCGTTGACGATGACGGCGCATTAGGTCTCGAGTTAAATGTGCATATTTTCATGCATGCGAATAGAAGATGATGCCGATGTCGCGGCATGTAGCAAAAAGGGCATAAAATGCAGGAAACACTCAAGAACACATTTATGCAAAAATAAAAATAAAATAAAAAAATTGTGGAATGTCTGAATAGTCCAAGCTATTATGAGGAAAGGAGTGCAACTGCTCCCGTAAAATGCAAAATGTTGTAGTACTGAACAGCCTGTATTACACGTCAGTCTCTCTGGATGATAAATTCTAAAATTAGCAGAAGAAGCAAATGCTACACAAATACATAAAAAAATTGTGAGGCAAAATGTAGTTTATTGCTTGATATAAAAAAAGAAAAATAGGCCAATCCTTTGGCTATTAATTTTTAATATATGAAAACTCTACAGTGAAAATGTTTTTTTTTTTCTTACTGTTTGATATTTTGCACAAAACTGTTTTGCTCTGTTGACCAAATATTTTACTTTATATTTTTTTACTTGTTTGATTTAAAAAATAACGTACAATTTTACAAAGCGCTATGCAGGAAATGAGCAGGAAATTGTGAAGCAACAAGTTATGAGAAATCTACATTTTTTCTTTTTTTGCCTTTCATGGGACTAAACTGTAAAACTGCACAACAAGCTATTACTATACAAGTCCATATTAAAGTCGGTTTTGATTTTTTTGTCAACTCCAATCTAGAATATTTTTCCGATACCTTCGGTATTCGTGCAGAAAAGACTCATATCTGGAAGCACACATCAGCGCTTTGGCTATCAATCTGATGAACAACAGCAGGCACCCTCGACTCTAACATTTATATTTACCATATCACATGAGTGATACACTACTGTCATAATGCACTTGATTTTTTACTCTTTCAAATTCGTGGGTTGTTAGCCTACTGACAAAAGCAAATAAAAGTACACAAAACAAACAAACAAAAAATTTCTTTCTTTGTGGTTTTTTTTTTTATTCGTGTATATATATTAAAAAAATAAATACGTAAATTTTTTTGTTTGGCTTCACTTCTACTGAAATACTTAGCACAAATCTTTGCATATTGTTCGATTTTTTTAAATGATATTCTGAAAATTTTATCAAGCAATAGTTTGATTTGCTTGACATCTGATTAACATCTGGGAAAAGACATCAGAAAAATACAGTAGAAAATAAATATTGCGAATTTCATTCATACATATTAAAAATTATTTTATTTAAATATTATGAAAATTATTATTGAGCTGATTTTATTTGTTTATTTATTTTTAAGATTGTTTTGCCAAGAATTATTATGAAATTCTAATGATTTTTTAATATTGTCTTTACAGGTGAGCAGCAATGAGATGAATGTGTATAAATTAATATTAAAGTAGTGCGTTTGGTAAGCTGTCAACAAGTAAGCTTTTACCTATGATTGGCTAAAATTCAATTAAATTAATTTAAGCCTAGAAAGCTAATTTCGAAGTCAATAGTGGGACGCCTTTTATGAAACTGCTCCCGGCCTTATGTACGGTAACGTCTACAAGCTGCTAGAAATTTTTATATTTTTGCTTCTCTATTTACGAGTTTATACCATTATAATTCCTCATGCTTTTCATTCACACCACATTTTTTCTGGACCCAGTTTTGCTGTCAGTTTTTTTCATAACTCATTTTCTCCTACTTTACATATTTGGTTTTTTTTTTTTTTTAGGAACTTCGTGCTTTTCTAGTAATATTGTTCTTCCATAGTTTTTGCATTATTTCTCCTTAATTTCCTTATTTTGTACCCTTGTTTGCTATTTTTGTAATCTTGATTTAACTCGGTATCTTTTTGGATATCTTTTTATGAACACTTCTTAACACTTATATACTTGCCATTTATATATATTTATATATAGTTTTTGAGCTAGATAATTGTTACCGTCCACAGCCACAGTTTCAAATTTAAATTCTAATGTCCATTCGCATAAACTTCTATAATTTCCAGACCAATGTATTAACTGGATCGTTATGCTTCAGAAAAATTTTCTTTTTTAATAACAAAGTAGACCTGATTTTAATTCACATAAGTAGACTGGAACTAATTTTTTAATTCCGGGATTGACTTTTGAGTTTATACTTTGTTGATTCAAGTAAAGTTTGGCCGAACTGGCTTTAATGAAGCTGACTCAAAGTCAGGTTATTTCGCTGACATTTGGAGAAAGGCACATCTTTTCGTGTGGGCGTAAGAACAAGTTTTGTTTATTTCAACTCAAACGAAAACGTTCAGATTTAATTTTTATTAATTTTTTTTAAATTTATATATTTTGAGGCAATAAATTTTACAATAATAAAATGCCAATAGAGCGCGGCACCACGGCCATGCCGCACTACTAATTAAGCAGCGTTCTGGACAAAATTATTGATTGATACAAAGCGTGCGTCTAAAAAGCAGCAAGCAACGGTACATTACTTGCTCAGTCAACACTTAAAAGGCTTTAACCTCTTAAACTTTGAGTGCGTCTCAGTTTACACACTCAAAGGTCTGCTTGAGTGACTTTTTTGTTTTGTTTTTAATTGTCCC
This sequence comes from Cacoxenus indagator, assembly GCA_035041755.1. Taxonomy (NCBI): domain Eukaryota; kingdom Metazoa; phylum Arthropoda; class Insecta; order Diptera; family Drosophilidae; genus Cacoxenus; species Cacoxenus indagator. The sequence continues at coordinate 1,815,026 of JAWNKX010000665.1, forward strand.
TGTTAATTGGTTTTTAAGCGTTTGCACAGCGGCTTACAATTTAGTAATACTGTATATATTCTGTTTGCCAACTATATCTGTCTTGTCGTAAGGTGTTTTCTACTAATATTTCAAACAAGTTAATCCATATTCGCCTCTCTTCATTTCGTTCCTTCTTGGGTTTGCTATTCAGTTTACAAACTCTGAAACGTGCCTGAGCTTCGGTTCTAGTTCAATGCTCGTAGGCTTTCCATAATGAAATGCTAATTCAAATCGAGTTGCATGCTAGCAAAGTCGTTTGAATTAATTTCTGGGTGTTTGTATTTTAAATTTTGCATGTTAAGAAATATGCAAATTTATATTGGAAAAAAATTGTATTAGTTTCGCTCTGCTCTCTTTATGAAAGTTGTTAAAAAGCGGAAAACGTAGGCATTGTTTTTGAAAGCAAAAATTACACAGTTGACTTAGTAAAAAACTTATGATTTCAAGAAAAATATAGCAAAATTTAGCTAAAAACCATTTAAAAGTCAGCTGCGTCAATCTTTATAAAAAAAAAGCAGTTGTGCATTGAAGTCAGTAAATTTGTTTGCAAGAAGAGAGCACTCGCTATACTTTCTTTGCTTTTTACCAAATAATTCAAGTCATTTACATGAAGCTCTTATTAGGCATCAGTTTCAGTTGAAGAGTAAATAATCACTCAGTATCTGAATGGTATCGCTGCTTTTAATAATCGCTAAGTTAATGCCGTTTTGGGTAGGCGAAGGAGTCGTTCTTTAATTTTTTAAAATGTCTTTTTAAATGTCTCAGCTAACGCCGAGTGCTTGATTATTATCTTTACGTATTACAATAATATATAAAATCAGGTTATAATAGTTAATAATTGTATAAAAGTGCATATAAGGAACTTGTCACTTTGTTATTAAGTGCAATAAACATCGGAGTGTATATTCTTGTTCAGCTCAATGGGACGAGTTGATATTTTTTCGAGCTTCTAGTTGTGAGGATTTGAGCCATAATTTTGGCACACACTTTTTGCATGTTAAAATTGTTATGTACAATTTTGCGTAGGGATTCTTTATAAATTTCCACAGTTTCAGCAATCTCACGATTGAATCAGATTTTTCAGTATTGTTATCCATTTCTGGCGTGTAATGGCGACCCGGGCGTGAATCATCTTGAACGTGTTCTCGGCCTATAAAGTTCTCTTAATAAATTATAAATTTCAGTAGCGGTTTTTTCACAACAATTCCCTGCTCTATTGTTACACTTAACATTTATACGGCAAAAAAAAAAATATATATATAAAATAATCGAATGCAAACGAAAAAAAACAACTCATGCAAACGTAGGCTACAGCTAGACTGATTTGTTTACAGAAGCGAGAGAAGAGAAGGCTCTACACTCGCAGCTGTCGGTCGCCAGCGTTCGGGGCATGCACACCTAGTCTTTAACAGCGTCAGTCTTGTTATGTCATAGCCGCATCTCTTATGTTAACTATATGAATGCTAACGGCGCAATTTAGTTAGTCCTAACGATTGAAGACTTATTTATTTTTAACGGCTGACAGCTGACTGATACTTTGGTTGAGTATCAATAATTCCGATACCCAGCAACACTATTTTAGTCGAAAAATAAATTCGATTAAAATATCGTTATCCGAAAGACATTTTTATGAAGTTCTTAACTAATAAATTTAGATATTATTTCGATTTTGGCGTTTTAGGCGTTAAAAATTACTTGAAATTAAGTTTTCTAATCTTTCATTCGCTTACTAACGCCAAACACACATTTGAAGTCAACTCAGCAACAGCCTTACTCTGGCATAAAAATTCCATTACTCATATGAGCAGAAGTTTTAAAACTAAGTGAAATTTTTAGTAGTTTTATTTATGCATTAGCTAATTTTGCAGGCATAAACTTTTATGTTTGTTGCATGTTTTTTAGGAGGGAACTTTGCACATAGCCTTGGTCTATTTTTTTTTTTTTTTTTTTCTTACTGCACACTTTGGCATAGCTAACCTTCAAAACCCATCAGCTTCAAATGTTTGTGTGCGCTAGTGCTGCTAACACTAAATTTGATGAGTATCTTGTAGCAGTGTTAATCAAAATGTCATTTCACGTTGACAAAATGAGTTGCCATTGAACATGGCTCATGTACGAATTTTTACCAGCGGCCTATAAAAATTTGATGCACACAAGTGGTTCAAATATAGTGGATACAGTTGTGTTACTTAATACTTCATGTAGCAGACAGATACAATAAGCATAGTAAACAAAAAACAAAAATTTCAAACATATTCTGCCCTCATTAGACGGACACTGGCTACTACTAACTTAAAACTCAGTGAACTCATGTGATGGACTCAGCCCGGTTATGTAGATGTGAGGACATCACATGCTTGCTTTGTGTTGGCAGATGAACTCTTCTGAACTTCACTGCTGCTTTGCTGACTCTGCTGCGGTCTGTGTTGTTGACAAACAAGTTATGTGAACTCCTGCATAAATGCATGAACACTCGACCCACTCAAGCCGACCTGCTTACTAAATAAAGTTGACACGTGGGGCTCAGCACAAGTCAACTTAACTCAGCTCAGCTCAGCTCATATCCTGTTCCGCAACGGTTTAATGATCATTAAGTTGCACCCACCGTGGCACTACACACAGTACATAATGTATTTCCTAAACTAATTTGTTTTTCTACCTGGATGACACCACAGTCTAACTAAGCAGGCACTTTTTACTCTGTAAACAAGTTATTGTGTGCCCTTCGCACCAAACCAGGCTTAACACCTTTCGCTTAGAAAGCTTAAACCCATGCAATCAGCGTAAAATTGTCATTGTCGACCCTTTAAGTATCGCGGCTTCTTTTCGAATTAATGTGCATAAATTAAAGGTTTATTTCAATATGTGTTGCCTGCTTTTAGGCTCTCCTATGTATTACGGTATACATAGAGTTGGACCATAGTAATTAATTAATTAAATCGTTTTCTTTTTGAATTTAAGTGCGCTCTAAAATGGCGTCTAACTCAGGACGTAGTCATTTAAATTTTGTGAAGAGTTCCGTTTTATATATAAGAACTGGATATACATTTCGCAGTGCTTAGTTGAAGAACGTTTACATATGAAATTTTTCTATAGTTGAATGTTAAATACACGATTTATGTCAAATTAAATTAAATTTAATTATTTTTGAATGATTATCCAAACAATCCAATCTAGATACAATTTGTTTATATGGTTCTTTACCCAATTGAAATACCTAAAGCAGCCGGGAAGTAAACCTAATTGTACTTTTTAGTAACTACTAAATTCTCTGCTCTGTAATTTGCTCATTATGAAACAGGCTGTCTGAAGCGAGACTTTTCTAATGCTGAAGTGATTATTCAAGTGCTTAAAATATGCTTTAAAGTGATATTTTTATACGGACGTAAGAATTTAAAATAATTTCGGGTAAACTTTAAATTACACAAATGTGTAACACACCTAAATTCCATTCAACTCCCACACTCCAATGCACTGACAACTAAACCCCTGGCTACACCTCTAAGTACTTGAAAAGTACCCACATTATAATAAATTTGATGTGCTAAGCCAACGAACATAGAGGCAATGGCAAGGACCTTAGTCAAACCAAGCTGGGCGCGTTACTGGGATAAAAGCAAAGCCCAAATGTTTTTTTTTTTTTTTTTGTGTATTGGATGGGTGGTGCAACGTTGCAAATGCACAGGGAATACACGGAGGACAATAAACTCGCAGACACTCGCTGACAGACACAAAGCAACATTTCCATATGAGTAATTTCAGTATGCGCATATGTGTGTGTCTGCTTTCGTGCCTTTGTCTTTGTCTCTCACTCGCACTAAACTTCCTCATCATATTCCTAATAACGCTCGTACGAGAGGACATGCAATCTGCCGGATGAGCGACAGCAGCTAGATTGAAAAGCATTCTAGCTGCTGTCGCGCTCATTTTATCTTAGATAGATACATGAAAGAACGCACACACTTTGACAGCGATGTAGAGAACAGAGCACCAAAAAAGCCCTCGACTCGCGCTTGAGTGTCCCGTTTATCTTAATGTTAAATGAAAACTTTAAACGAAAGAATTTAGTGCTTGAGTTGCGATAATGTTAATTCATCTACTGCACTTCTAAATTTTAAATGGTTTAAGGCTTGTGATTGGCCTCAATGATGAAGTGATTAAAAATCGAGTGCCCTGCAGATATTTTTTGAGGTAGAACCGGTGAACCCCACAGGCGGACAAGTATGAATGCAGTAAAGTGGGAGGGTTAAGATCCCTATAATTCTGATCATAACCTCGTCGTTTAAATGGAGAAGAAGCAGTAGAAGGACTTGTGATCAGGGCCAAATTCATTTATAAGCAGATAAATCGCCCAGCTAAATACGTTTAAATTTTGGATTAGAAATGATGAAATGATTATACAAAACTGTATTCCAACTAAACTAGTCCTTTGAGGTCAGGGTACTGAGTTTTGAGGACTCAAGCTTTAATGGGTGTGTACAAACAGTACACAAATGGCAATACTCTTCTGTTATACTCAGCCAAAAAGTTTTCCGGAATGCATTTGAAATTTGAATGGCCTTTATTTTAAGTTTATATACCTCGGATAGCTCCCATATAAATGGATTGGGTGAAAAATTTAATAATAAATTATAGTTGTACAGTCGCTGAAAAACTGTAGCGGAAGAGTATCACATTTTATTTTAACAATTTAAGTCCTTAAATTACTTAGCTGCACATTTTTAAAATTAAAATTGCAGCGCATATCTCTTTCAGTTTGTCCAACTCTGCCAACTCATATTCTGGGTATAATTGAAACTGTTAATTGCCTAATCGCGTGGAAATTGTCCATAAACACATACACTCGTACACGTGCATAAATACATATAAAAAAGTGAAACAGATTCCCCAGTTGCCAGGTCCCTCGCGTACTCGAATGGTTATTGGCTGTGTGTAATTATCGGTAAATATTGTATGCTATACAATATATATAATGTTATGATATTATGATAACCTGATTAGTATATGGGGCACTATTGCCGCATACAACATTAAGAGATTACAGGCGTGCTAAAACAAGGCACTCAGGAGACTCACGAGCGCCCCATGGTACGTCCACAATACCACAGTGCACAGTGTTCTCGAGATGCCTACGGTTTTGGCGATAATTAACTTCTACAGCAGTCGCTAAACTGAGAAGCTTCTGATACATCCCAACCCTCTGGCGTCCAGCCTCACCCGCTACCGTAGACTGAAAAGGCTGCACCCGCACGATCTCCCCCTAAGAAGGTAGTGGTAGCCTTCTCAATCATTGCCTTACACGCATCTGTTATTTTCATAGTCTAGTCTAATTTTATTGTTTAGTCTAATATATATATACGCGTCATTATTTCTAATCTTACAAATGTATTACGCATGTTATGCGATTAATGTTATCCGTTATTTGTCAAAAAAAGTATATGTTGAAAATTGTACCAATCTTTGCTTTTGTTCGGAAAATTATTCAGATGAATAAATATGAAAATTTAGTTGAGTGCATTGCGCGCAAATATTGCAGAAATTGGTAATACATTATTTCACATCAACATTGGGGATGACACACTGCACTATAGTTGGAAGTGTTTACCGCATTGGATACCGAAAAATCCATGCCAGGACGTCAAATTGGTAAGGCAGTAACTCTTCTTTTGGTTTACTAAAATCCAACGAAAGAACTCCAAGACTGTTAAAAAGTAAATATAAAAGTAAAAAGTTAATATATACAGTCAGAAAATGTTGATGACAAAAATTATTGGATAACTACTGTTTAAAAAATGATTTGAAAAATAATTTGTAATAAAACACACAAAAGAAAGTAAGAGGCTACTTAAAAACAATAATTTGCCGAACAAAGCACTTGTTATACTAGATAATGCGCCTTGCCATTCTTGCTCTTATCTAACCTGTGGGCAAAAATGCTATTTGCATTTCAAAAATAAAGTATCGTAAAAGTTATCTCTTTTGTTGTCTAAATTAATGCATTTAAAAAAAAAAAATTCGTTAAAATATTTTGCTTCTCTGAATGCTTGGGATACTTATGATAAAGGTGTCATTAAAATACTTTTAAACAATTTTTTTTATGAAAAAGTGAAATTCAGAAAATTATCTGCTTCTTGCAGTGTACCGCTGAAATAGTTGACCTACTTCTTACAATTTACCCTTATATACTCGTACAATGATAAGATTAATGAATGTTTGAATGAGGACATTGATTTAGGTAAGGGCTGCACAAATGGAATTACCCGATGTTTAGCAGGTGACATACATAAACCCTGTATTTCTTAAATGCATAAGTTTAGCATTATACTATTCAATACAATGTACACTGGCTGCATGTAAGCAAACTGAACCCTCCGTTTTTGTGAGCTACAGACCTGAAATATTTCAAAATTTTTTTTTTTTAAACTTTTTTTTTTATTTTATTTATTTTTATTTTATCTCAATACTCAAAACTGTAGATCATCAAACGAACTTTTCCGTTTTTTTTTTTCATATTTCCAACATAATCTTACTTAATGTAATGAAATGTGTTTAATGAAGAATAAGAAAAAAATTGTGTTGTTTTACCGCAAACGATCTTCTTTATAAAAAAAAAGAAAAACTGAGCAAAAAAGAATAATAGGGAAGGAACAAGTTTATTTGCTCAGTTTAGTGAGCAACCAAACACACATTAATGATAGCAAAGAGAACGCAAACATACCAAATGGTTCCCTCCCCACGTTGTGTATGAAAGCGAAAATTGAACGACAACAGTAACACGGCTTCACAAAAGCGATAGTACAGAAGAGAGAGAGGGAGAGATAGGCACACAAACCACTCTAATCTAATCTCTGTTTTGTCTGTATTTTTTTTTTAACACGGTTATCTTTAACATTTTTTTATCCTAAACCACAGGCCCGGATTTGATAAAAATTTAATTGTGCACATCTAGCGAAGAATACCTTTCAATTGTATGAAATTGATTTTTTTTTTTCAAAATCGGTTGTGTTTGTAGTAGGAAAGGGAACATAAAAAATGTGTATGCCGTTTAATAGTTTAATTAGTAGGCTAAAATTTGGAATATCGTAACACTCGCATGCTATTTAAAAATTATAACGCTCGCATGCAAAAAATGCGCCCTACTTATTGACTAAATCATACAAATACAAATGACGGCCACTGATGCGGATTCTCTTATTCCTTTTGATTTTTACGGTTACGGTTGTCGATCTCAATCAATACCAAGAAATATCTACATAGATATATGTATATTTCATTGAATTACCTGTATTATACAATAGACATTTCTAAAACGCTGACATACATACAAATACAAATGCAAATATTCACAATATTTATGGAAAAATATACTGGAAATCGCACACAGCAATAAAAGCAACAACAACAACAAAAACACAACGTGCACATAGAAAAACTACAAATATTTCCGTTTGTGTGTGTTGCTTGTTTATTTTCATATTAAATGCTGGAACATTTTTTTTTGCATGCAGTTGTCGAGCTAAACTGAATTGAGTTGAGTTTAGTTCTAATGAGTTTTCATGCGTATTTTCACGCTTGCCTGCAATTGACATTCAGACTTTAAAAATTTGGTGCTTTCTAATAAAAAAATAAATAAAATAATCATTGCTACTACATAAAGAGAAAACTAATTGGCAATTTGCTCTCACACAAGGCATACAAATTATTTTATTTATTTTTCAAGTACTCATAAATTTGGCGAATTTCTTTACATTAGCGTGCATTTGGACAAAAACATTTCGCCAATTTATTGTGGCGTGAAATTCTTTGCATATTTTTGTTGTTTTACTTGTTGTATTCTCAAAATTGTAAATTGCAAGATTTTTTTGGAATTTTGTACTTGTCATTGAACAAAACACAATTAAAGCCCTTCAAATAAAACATTTAATCGCCTGTTATTTGTATCTTTGATTTCAAGTGTTTGCACTAAATCCTTGTATGCTTGCACTCAAATGAATTTTTAATGCGCTACTTGACTTTCGGCTTTCTTGCGCGCCCACACAAACCAATTATGTGTGTGTGCGCTCGTATTTGTGAGTGCCCTCGCTCCATATCCCCGCTGTCCCAGTGTTCACGTAGTTCACACGCACCACATCAATGTTCGTCAACCGTTTGCTTTTTTAATATGGCGTTCATAATTGAATTGTAACTTAATATTCGTGCGTAGTGAATCGAATCACGACATTAATTGCTGTGGGTTGACAAAATTATGCCCAACTCAAATATGTACAAAAAAAAATAAACAGAACTGAATTTGTAATTTGATTTATGGCACGTTAATGGAAGTTGAAAATGCTGGAAATTTATTTCCTTTATAAGTGTTGAAACGTATTGACATCAATTTAAATTTGGCAGAACACCAGAGACCTCCCCTCTATTCTCAGCGATTTCAGTCTGCACTGACCCAAATGTCACTATTCCCAAGACAAACCCCGAGCCGCCTTGTCAGCATTTCATGAAGACACTATTGTATCTTTTAGAAACGTCTTGTACATCAAAATTTCTACTGTTTAATAGTTGAAGAGTTACGCATTGTCTTTGGTTTGTTAAGTATAGTACCAAAGATCACAACCTCATTTAAGCTTTGTTCTTCTTCCTACTACCGACTTTTCATTAACGTTTCTTATAGGTAAGTTAAAAAGATTTATATGTATTCTTCCACAAATCCCGAGCAATGCTGGTCACTTGCTAGTTCATTTATATTTGTATATTAGTTAATTGTTTGTCCGCTATGGACGACGAAACCGCTGTACCGATTTTAATGAAATTTTCAGGGAATCTTTATAATAGCCTTAAGAAGGTTACTGCGATGTTTTGGTGCGAAAACATCGTTGAATTCGCTAAATATTAAGACCAACTCAATTTTCGAATGCTTCTCAAACTGTACAAAGTCGATATGTTCAAATATTCGCATGAAGAAAAAAATCAAAAATGTGAAGAATACGGAATGCCACCCAAAAAGTCAAACACTGGAAAATCAACGAGAAAATCGCAGCACTAGACAGAGCGGAGAGCTACTGAAACATCCGAAGAGCGAGACGCACGCGAAGGCAGCAACGCGCCGGGTCCCTGCTAGTATTTTATATTTATCGTACAAGCTCTCTTCATTCACTTATCTACTTACCGTTATATCTCATCATCTATTTAGACTATTATATACTTCTTAACTTCCTATTTCTAATTTGATGTACTTTTTATTTATATATTTAGTTACATCTCCTTTATGGTCTCCATTTACGTAGCCATAGTCTCTTTAGAAAAAATGTCTTAAGTTCATTACTTGCTAATATTGTACATCAATATTTTCACTAGTGAAGAGTTCATTAAGAACGAAACCTACGAACGAACTACTTCAATGCAATGAACACTTCCACTTGAGCAAACTAGTAAAAGTACTTTAGGCATAATTAATTTTCATCACAAATGAAATTTGTTGAACAGAAATTGCCTGCCTGCATGCCGTGTGCAGTCATAGTTTAATGCATGTACAAACTCATACACACGCACACACACACGCATTCTAGCATATAAAAAGGACTATATTTCACTTTCGTAACATTTCGTTAACATAATTTTGCGCATTTACATTTTAAGTAGTTTTGCTCGTAGTTTTTGCTCTTTTTGCAAGTACAAAAAATTTCGATATCATCGAGTTGTACACGCCTTCTTCTAGCCCGCTCCCATGTGCAGCAATTGAAATTAATTTTGTTAATTTAGTTTATACGTTAAATTTTTTATGGAGTTTTTTTTTTATAGAGTTTTAAATCTTATTGCTTTATTTCTCCGTTCATCAACCAGTTGCCAATCAAACGACAGCACTGCGTTCAGTGCAAAACACAAATTTTATTTTTATTGGCGGTGCTGCCTTTGTTCTTCACTTATATCCAATTAGCAAATAATAGACGAACCAATACTGCGGAAATTATAGTAAAATATTTAACGGCGTCATCGAAGCGTATTGCCTTTTCAACTGCGCTCATGTGAGTGCGTCAAATGAGACTGTGTGGCATGGAAAAGGCGACGAGTAAATAGTGTTGCCACCGCATGGATTGCCTGGTGTTTTGCATTGTTTTGTTTTTGTTTTTGCAAGTGCATATGAGTCGTTATTTATTTATGAATATGCATAGCGCGAAATTCTAACGATTAAGCAGCGTACCAGCAGTGCACATGGCGTATACGTAATATATTTAATAGTGGCGTGCGACACACTATACGCACTGTACACTTCAGTCGCCTAAAATGGGATTAAAGTGAAAATGCATTAAGAATGCTGGCAATCGAAACTGTAGGTTTAGCTGGGGTACGGTTTTCTAGTATACCTTCAACCATTGAAAGCTCTTCAAAAGTTTTATATCCGCAGTAGTGGTAAACACATTTTAAAGAGTGCTTGTCCAACAGCCTTTCTATCATCACAACTCGCAGTTAATATTGCACTTACCTAGTTACACACCATTGATTGAAATTATGGCGATATAGCTGATGAGAATGATTATCATTCCTACACCAATGTAGAACGTCGAGCGGCTTTAAACTTATATCCGTCTATACCGATGTTGTTATAACCTTTACACACTGAAGAATTAAATTTTACTCCCCGTCTCCTACACTTAGTAACCAAATGCGTTAAGTTAATGCCGATAATGCAAAGTGAAACGGAGAAATAATTATACGCCTTATACATAAGTCTTATCTTGCTTTATGTAGCGCTTCATTTTGATACAAACACAAAGTAGTAAAACGTGGATAGTTGCAAATTAGTACCCAAAATGTGTCAATATCTTTCACAACAGAGCCTCGTGAGTGCACACTCACACTTGTTGTTGTATTGAGGTTTGCTGCATGCCCCTCTTGCCAACAGCTGAGTGCGAGACAACACAGCCTATCTCTGTTTCGTTTCATTCTCTTATTCCACAACTTCGCTAAGCAAGCAGTGAGCTGCATGGATACTTCAATGCTTGTTGTTTTCGTTATAAATGTTATACATTTTCTCACCCGTTCTTTGCTGCTTTAACATGAATATATTGGCAAAAAATTATCCTATGCACATCTTAAAATATATTGATGTTAAATAGGGTGAAATGGTACCACAAAAATCTTGTCTCCGCATTAATATATAAAAGATTCAACGGTGCTGCTTGTGCATACAACGATATTACATTATCGATTTGACTTAAGTTTTTGAGTTTAATACTGAGACCCATGTTCCTATATGGAGGCTATAGGATCCAGTAATCCTAAGCCATGAAAGCGTCATTTTAAGCGTCGTGTATGTGATGTTGCTTCAAAAACCAAATTTTTTATGGAGGTGGAGAGTATTAAAATTTTTTTGTGATATATAACTTAATACCTTTGAATAGTCAACACTACCAAGTTATTAATTCATTCCACATATTTTGTATTATTATGAAAATTTAATAATTCTTATTGATTGATTGAATTAAATTTTAATTTAAAATAAAATTGTACTTGAACAGCACACGCGCTCATTTAAGCTGTAAGTTTTATTTTATTAATATAAAATGAAATGCAAAATAACATACAAAAATCCCGTAATATAAAAATCAGGTTAATGAGTTACACAGCACAGAGTTGTCTCTCACATTTGCCTGAAAAAATGCGTTGAAAAGCTGTAAATAGTTTAATGCAATTCAGCTTTACTTTCAGCACGGTAATATGAAGAGGTAATTCATTTTTAGATGCCTCTATTAATTTGTAAATTGAGTTTTCATGGCGACTGGTTTATTTACAATATAATTCTGTTTGACAACGATATATATAGCCTGCAATAAAGTTAAGTTATAACTCTTAAGACTTACTCTTAATGGAATACGTATACACATTCATATGTCGTCTCGTCTGAAGAACTATGTTGTCATAAAGATGAAGCCCTGCCCTCAGAACTTTTGAACTTTATTTGCGAGTCACTCTCTAGAAGAAACGAACTATCCACGCTTTTTGTTGTTCTTAAATGTTTTTTTAATATTTTTTTTATTATTATTTCCCCAAAAGAAGAGTACATTGTCTATTATAGAAAAATAAATCGACTATTGTACAGATTAATATTTAGGACAAGTGGGTGAATTTCAATTTTACAATCAGTTTGTAAAGTCGTGTTGTGACTGGAATTTAACAATACATGTATTTTAACAATAAATAAACAATTAAAGATAACCCCAATTAACAATTATTAATTGGAAGTAATGTGTTATGTGAGGTCCACTGGTCTCACCCTTTTTAGTCTACGTTGCCGAGTTAGTTCATCTAATGGTAAAGTATTCACACCATCGTTCGAATGCTGGGAAAGTTTGGTTTGGTATTTTCTGCTTAAATTGATTATTTCCTCATCTACTGTCGCAAGGTCTCGATGAAGGTCCGTGTTGGTGATATACCATTGGGCTTTGGTGATGGTGCGAATAATTTTTGATTGTTGCCTCTGGATTAACTTTATATTTGATTTTTTGGCAACTTCCCATATTTCGGCTCCATATGTCCAAATTGGTTTAATAATTGTCTTATTAGATTAGGAGCTTGTTTTCAATTGAAATGTTTGTATTTGGTTTGAGCAGCCAGTGCAGTTGTCTTACTTTCATTTTAATTTGGTCACGCTTTTTTTGTATATGGTGTTTCCAGTTTAGTTTACTGTCAATATATAATCCTAAGTACTTGGCTTCTTTTTGAATGTTTACGTCGTCTCCGTCAATATTTATATGGATTGGTGTGAATCTAGTCTTAGTAGTGTATATAACTTGTACTGTTTTGTTTTTGTTTATTTTAATACGCCATTTTCTAAGCCAGTTAAGTGTTTTATTAAAGTCTACTTGCAACATGGATGTTGCAGTATTTATGTTTTTATGAGCACTTAGGAGTATTGTGTCATCGGCGAAAGTTGCAATCATCGACGAATTGTGAGTGGGATATGGTATGTCTGCTGTGTATAGGGTATATAATAAAGGTCCTAGCACACTTCTCTGTGTAACTCCTGAATTTATTTCTCTAATGGTTGAGTATTTGTCTGAGGTATTTAACTAAGAAGTATCTACCTGTAATATATGATGTTAATAGATGTGCTTTGTTTTTTGAGGGAATTTATTGTTAAGTTTCCATTTGAGTCCTTTATGCCAAACCTTGTCAAAAGCTTTTTCCACGTCCAAGAAGAGTCCAATACAAAATTTATTATCCTCAATGTCATTTAGAATTTAGTGCGTAACTCTGTGCACTTGTTGTATCGTTGAGTGACTTCTTCGGAACCCAAATTGGTGATTTGGAATGATGTGCCTGCGTTCTAGTAGTGGTAATAGTCTACTTCTTAATATCTTTTCGAAGATTTTTGTGATTACAGGGAGTAGACTGATTGGTCTATAAGACTCTGCTTTTGATGCGTCTTTGCCTGGTTTTGGGATGGCAATAATTTCAGCTACTTTCCAGACTCTCGGAAAATAGTTTAGTCTGTACATAACGTTAAAGATGTTTCTTAGATATTCTATAGCTTTTACAGGTAGTTCTCTCAGGAGTTTACCAATTTATATTGTCATATCCAGGGGACTTTTTTTCCTTTGGGTCATTATTAATGGTCTCCTATGGTGGTTTTTTCATGTTTTATATGTTCTGAACCTCTGCTAATATCTGTGTTGAGCTGTGGATCATCTGAGTTGGTGGCGATTTCTGTAAAAACCCTTTCGAAATAGTCCGCTAATACTTTAGCTTTGTCCAAGTTCGTCTTTGCCAATAACCCGTTTTCCATTTTTAAAGGAGCCTGATGATTACTTTTATTTGTCCATCCTTTAGTGGCTTTCCATAAGGAGTAGTCCGTTTGACTCGTGGGTGTTAACACCTCTTGAGATATGATGTTAATTGTTTGTTTTTTAAGACCTGAATAATTTTTTTAACCTCTTTAGTTGCCTTGTTGTACTGTCTTTTTGTCTCCGGAGATCTTGTGGTTGACCAGGTTTTCCGTAGTTTACATTTTTTATTTCTTAAATGTTCTTAAATGCTAGTGACTAAATTTGATTTGTCTTTGTTCTATCCGTATCAATATTTCTTACACCTTGCATACTTTGAAAGTTTTAGTCTTCAAAATAAAGCGCTTTAGACAAGCTCTTTATTGGTAATCTGCTTTCAATACACAATATAAGAATGACAATTTTTCCATGAATGCAGCAATCTGACAGCTTCAACTTAACTCCATAATTTCAATTCAATGTGTACTCACGCAATAACAAATTTATCCAGTCAACTGCATCAATATAAATAAGTCATTAAAACTTTTACAGCGTCATTTCATTTCAAATAAAAAGTTATGCGCTTCGTACGCTCATCATCGTTCATCATGCAAAACCAGAAATTATGCATGTAACTGTAAGTCATATTTCTTTGCGCCGATACCGGCCCCGCCCCCTCACCAATAATTCACCATTTTGAGTGAGCCGCAGTCATTAAAATATTTCGTCGATGCTGCATATCTTTCATTCGTTTGCTTCCGTTTCCTGTGCGCGCACACATTTGCTTCCTGAGCCTTCATGCTGACGTTCTTTGCAAGAGATACTTTGTTGTTCATGCTGACGCTGGTGCTGCGATGATATTTTCTTCTCCGCCAGTACGTCGGCATTATTTTCTTATAAATATCTCGTATTATATATTTACACACACGCGAAAATACACGATGCATATTTCCCAAGCTGTCATCATTGAAGGCTTACAGACAAGCAACAACAGCAACCAACAGTGCACGGTGCACTCTGTTGGTAAATCACTGCAAAAAATGTTCAGTGTCATTACAAGTTTGATCTGACTAAAAGAGAAGCAGGAAGACATAGATACTTCAATGCACACACACACATACACTAAACATCTATAGATGCATAGATAAATGAACGACTAGCAAATGAACTGTTATTGTATTATATGCAAACATAGGTAAAATGGTTTTGCCTACCAACGGTGAAAAAAATGTTGCAAAAAATAATTCCTTTGCTGCTGTGCTACTCCATATTAATTGGCTTGAATGTTGTATCTGGAGGTTTTGATTGGAGACTGAGACTGAAATCAACAGTACTTTAAGTACACATTTCGTATACACTAAAATATAGATATCTTGTGTTTTAATATACAATAGTACTCCTGAAACGACTACTTCACACTGATCACTGCATTGTGTTGCCTAAGAAAAGACATTTGGACACAGCAGGTATAGCCATGGTCATTTTACATTCTCAATATATATGAGTTTTTTTTTCATACATATATATATATAACTGTTTTGTAAAGAATAATTGACATTATCTCCCTTCTTCCTTGAATGAGACAGAATAAAGCTGGCCATACACAACGAACATGCTCGTGCTATTCGCTCGAGTAAATCAAAAAAAAATTGAAATTTTTCCTGAACATCGGCTCCTCAAAAGCGCAATGACATGACGAACATGCCTTCAAATATGACCGAATAAAACGAGCATGTTCATCGTGTATAGCCAGCTTAAGGCAATTAGTTGGAAACTAACCAAAAGACCAAATAAAAATCTTATCAATACTTTTTTTACTTATGGAAAGTCCAAAATATATGAGTTGGTTGAGTAGTTAGCTAAGGAATATTATAATAATAGGCTTACATTTGAACAACCAATACAATTTGAGGGTTTAATATGTATGCAGGTAGAGATCGAGTATTCGAAGCTCACAGTCATTAGCTCCTTATCTCTCTCTTCGATATTGGTTGGCTTAATGGAAAATGTGCTCGCATATCTACCCATTTCACAAGGCTATATTTCATAAACGCAATTATTCTTCTTTTTATAAAGAACTGCAACAGTACCAATCAGCATAATTTGTTGCTGATTTTATAATAATTGATACTTAAATCCTTATGATAATCCAACACAAGAGCACAACAACTTTCGTAGTCCAAGTAGCCCACTCACTTGGCTCTGGCATTAAAATTAAAAACAAAATCTTCTTATTTCAATTTTTAGTCTTGCGCGTGGCGTCGCATCCGGGTGGATGCAGTTATCGGTAGGCGGCTTGTGCCACGCAAGCAGCTTGGAAGTATGGCAATGCCAGCGTTTATTTGACCTTATTTCTTTCCCTACCGTACGGTTCTACGGATGCTGTGCTGTGGCAGCCAAAAATAATTCGCCTCATCTTCAGTCTTGCGAATGGCAAATAATTCATTGCATTCTGTTGTTCGATGAGCGAACGAGCGATGTAAGGTGGTGGTTGCAGAGCCAAATAAGCAGGATAGCAAGTGAAACATATTTGCCATGCACATCAGAGTCAAGCCAAACAGGAAAGAGGCTTTCCAATAAATACACACACACACACACACACACACACACACAGACACACATACACAGAGATGTTTATTCTTGAGGAGTTCTACGTGTGCATATTTCGAGCATTTATTCTGCGCATGTTTCTCTGCTTGTTTTAAGCTTTTCTTCGCTCGCTCGCATGTTTTTTTTATTTTAATTTTTTTTCTTGTTTTCATTGCATTTGTTATTCAATGCAGTGGGCGGTGTATATGTGGTTTTGTATCTTTTATACTGCTTGCAATGATGTTGCTTACTTTAATGAAGATAAAGCGATTTGTGTTACGTTCCGCTTCAATCAAGCTCAGCACTTTCTTCTCCGCACGCTTTTCTACGCTATGCTATGTTTTGCCTATTTTTACATTTGCTGTCAAAGCTTAAATATTTCATTTTATTTGATTTTAGTTTGGTTTTTATTCTTTTCGATTTTATTCGTATTTGCTTCGTTTTGTTTACCATATAACTTTTATAAGCTGAACTGCAAATGTAATGTACGTATGTACATATTTTATGTAACATATTTTTCAGGCACTTCGCCATTTTTTTTCTTTCATTTTTCTTGTGTTTTTCTTTTTTCACTTGGTCAGTTTTCAGTTCAAGTTTCTGAAGTAATTTGTTCGACAAGTTTTACACTTTGATTGAAAGTTTCTGCACTTCGTTGTTTGCAGTAAGTTCAATAAGTTCCATGGTTAGTGGTCGAGTTGTTAACTAGGACAACTCCCGGCTAAAATTGGAAATTTAATTATGTTGTAGTGCGACGGATAGAATGTAGACGTTGCTTTTAGTTTGGCTGAGTTTATTTGATTACTTGTGTCTTACATTCTACTTACATTTATAGGCACGCATACATGGCGGGTCACAGCTCGCTGGGCGCGTTGGTTTTTTGTTGCGCGGGTATCCACATATTTGCTTATCGTTGCGTACATTAATGCGGCATTAGCATATTCAAGAGTTCAATGCTTGGCCTTCAAGTATTGGCTCCTGTTATGATTATGGCAAGCATAATTGTAAAATGTAGAATTGAATGTGGATGTACGCTACAATGTATTTTGTCGAATACGTCAGTCTCATAATCAGAATTTTAGTTTGTGATCAACTGAAGTCAATAGTAACAAAAGCCTCAAAACAAAGTTTTGCAACACATTATGGAGATATTTCAAATTATGTTGATTGAAACGAACATCCTTTAATTCTCTTTTCGACCAATTTCGTTCATAAGAGCGTGTTACACTGTTCTTTAAGTATAAAGTACTAGCGTAGCGTATAAAGACTTTGTTCTGCCCTTTCCGTATTGAAAGTATAAAAATCAAATATTTGAATGGCGTATGAGCAAGAAATTCGCTTTATTGAAGCTATGTATTTTGCGCATGGGTTAATTCTCTTCAGTGAAGCACCTAGTGATATACGACATTTTTCGTTTCGTTATCAGACACAAGAAAAAATAAAGCGGTTTGTGAGTTCGCCTTTTTTCTATATTATTTTTCTTTGAGAGACTTTTGAATTCGAATTTGACATACTCTTCAACGGCAAACTGATTAAGTAATTTGATTTCATACAAATAATCAAATTTATTTATTTATTTTTTTCGATTCGTGGTATACTAACTTCACAGGATTATTCGACAGGCTATTATAGAGCTTCTCTGAAAATTTCATCAAAATCGGTCCAGCGGTTTTGGCGTCTATAGCGGACAGACATACATACAAACAAACAGATATAGATAGATATATTCTTATTATTATTTGTTGTTGTTGTTGTACTTAATGGCAAAAAATTTAGTACATTTTTAAAATTAAAAAACTGAAGTCGCTTTTGACCGTGTTTCGCATGCCTGGGTTAAGAACTAGTTATCTATGGCAACGCATTGTCTTGGACTTTACAAATACTTCATTTCCATAGATTATATCGATCGTGCAAGAAGTAATATCGAAAAGGTGAGCTACTACTATATTGCTTTGTTGAGCACATTTTCATATCCATATCTGCTCGTCTGGTAAGCGTTGTCGCTTCTAAACTCGTACAGGAACTTCTAACACTACAACGATGCTTGCTGATTTTAAGTAAGCATAACATGGAGGTGTCCTAAAAATTGTCAGAACCTTTGCAGAGGTACTGGCACCCATTGCTGACGCTTTTTAACTTGATCTGCCTGTACTACATCTTCACTACCACTACCGGTTGGTTCCATTCTCCATTTTTTATCGGCCGCTCTCATTCTCCTTCTTTCTTCTTCATAATTTTTTTTTCTTATAGTCTTATCCCTACTGCCTTTCCATTCACCATTGAACTGTTTTAGACCCCTAATCAGCCTGACTCTTGGCCCGGCTCTTATTAGTCAGACCAATGGTAATATAAATTGCTACATAATAGTGCTATTCACGAAGTCTGATAACGTATTAGGTGGAGCAATGAACTCTAGTAGTTTCAGCTATAATAGCCGATTAAAGACTCATCTAGCAATCCCAATTTTAACAAATAATACTATCAAATTCAGCATGAAAAGATTCGACATTTTTTTCTAAATTATTTGAGCATTTAATCTAAATGTAGCTATAAAAAAGTGCTTCAAATTTGGCCACTCAAAGAGCAAATAAATCCCTTATTGATTGCCTTGCCTCATCAATAATGCCAAAACACGTTCGAATATTTTGAGGAAAAATACAAAACGCTGACAAATTCATCGTCCTTCAGTGCTGATGAAACAAAGCAAGCCGTCAATTTGAGAGCTGCTGCAATGCTATCATGACAACGCATCAATTCCAATAAATTTAGCATAACAGTGGCAACGCTGCTCGTCACGCCACACAGAAGAAATAGTGGAAAAAACAACAAAATGCAACTAAATGAATAAAAAAAATTGCATAGAATTTTGTTGTCAACGCGTTCGACTGTGAAATCGCGAAAGCATACAAAACGCTGCATCGACATTGGCCGAAAGTCTTAGTGAGAGGGTGTAATGGTGTAGGGTGGAGGGTGAATTATAAAATTGACGTTGGCTATGTAGGTGAAAAATTGCATAGAAAGTGTATGAAATGCAACGAAATGAAGCCATTAAAATGGAATGCAGAGTATCATTCAAAGCTGAGCTCAACAGAGTCTGAGCGATAGGTTGATGGGTTGTTAAAATTGAGAAAATTGATTTTGTTTTTCGCCTGAAAAACTATCATAAGCAAAAGTATTGACGCTTAAACAAACTAGTTGTGTTTTGCTAGAAGACGATCTCTGGATGTAGACAGAGAGCAACTGCTACTTTTGAGGATGTTTTTTGTTTTTTGTAGTTGTTTGCTTACTCTTGACAAACAAGAAATGGAAAAACTTTTGGAATATGGCGTATGAAAAAACGAAAACAAAATAAAGAAAAAAATTAATATAAAAAAAAAATATACGAACGAAGGTGACTTCAAAAGCACTCAAGTTTTCATTATGCAGCTGAATGGCAAAATATATGCGCGGGAAAAGCAAGAAGGAAACCATAAAATCAGCAACAACAAATGTGCGGAAATGTGGGTGGCTTTGTTGTTGTTGTTGTTGCTGCTGTTGCTGCTGCTGCACTCAGTTTTACCACTATGGGTTTGTTTGCATGTATGATTCCGCGCGTACCAACCACTTCCAACGCAACATTATTTTCTCAGTTGCCCTTCGTTTTGCTACAAGTTTGTTGCATTGAAATTGAAAGTTTACAGGTCAATGATTTTCTCAATTTTCCTTGTAGTTTTCGATTGTGTGTTGTTTTTGGCCACTCTGCTTGCATCACTCCAATCACACTTTAATGTAACGTAACCACTAGTTGGGCTGCAGTTTGGCAATTTGTGCGTTGCTTTTACGCATCGCTGAAATTTGTACTATTCATTTATAATTTTTATTTTGAGCTTATAACTTTTATTTCCGTTTTGGTAATTAAAAGATTTAATTTAGTTTAATTTTTGAATCGTTTTCAAGCCGGTCCAATGAGCATTTTGCACTGCCGATTTGGCGTTGCTCATACACCGTGTATTCGTGCGTCATTCAAGTGTCGTCGCGCTCATCCGTTGATTTGACCAGCCTTAATTACTTTCAATTGTCAATTAAAAACATATTTAACCTTTGTAATACTTAGCAGTAGCGTTAAGCTATAATGTACTGTACTCTCGGTTTGCTTGCCTTCGCCCAGCGACCTTGACTTATGTATCTGCAATGAGGTTTAGTTTCTCTATTTTCGCAGTTATTATCAGTTTTGTGCAGCTTGTTTTGGTTGGTCTTTGTGTGCACGGCATCTGACAGTTACAGATGAGTTTGTTTTTTATAGACTGTGCAGGGGCACACTGCGTTTAAAGCGTAAAGGTGAGTAAATGAAATGTGTTTGGAAAATGTCTTAGGAAGCAACGCGAATATTTTGTGGACTTTAAGCAAAAGTTCCTGTCCAACAACACATCGCATCACATTGACTAACGTGTGGGGTATATTTTTTTATTAAAGTCATTTAAGGGTTAAATATAAAGATAATTTCAAAGAGATTATTAAATCTTGGGTAGTAATAATTATTGTACTAACTGTAGTCCTACTGTATTCCTTTACGTTCTAATAAAGTTGTGTGAAGAAGATTTCAGATGCGAACGAGATAATTGGTTTAGGTGCTACAACAAATGTAGCTCTATACCCAGCGCTAAAAAGCCGTTAACTCAGCTTGTTAAATATCTAAGAGTAGTAACCCCCTGGGTTAACGATGATTTTGTTTCATTTTTGTTTACACATTAATATTAGGTTGGGGAATAAGTTCTTAGAGCCTCTTAAAGCACTTTTGCAGGAGGACGTTCACCGAACAAGTTGTGAATTGGACGAAAAAAGGAACTGCGATCATAACACGATTCTCAAACAGCTTCATTCAATGGGTATTGCCGAAAAATTGGGAAAACAAAGGAAATCGCCTTCCAATTGCTTCTCAACTTCTTGCTCGCCACCGATCGGGTCATAAACAAACGGAATCGTCACGGAAGTTGAGAAATGGTGCCTATACAGAAAATAGGAAGCAACGAAAGGAGTAGGTGGTTCCAGGAGTTACGCCAACAGCACCGGCAAATACATAATTGATTAATTTATTGTTATATAAATATGGATATCGGTTTAAATAAAAATGCTACGAACTAATGCCCCAACTAAATGCATTAAGCCATTTTTGACCTATTTATCATACAAACATTTTCCTTGAAATAAACTAGGGTTTCTTAGATTTATATTAATACATCCGAAAGTACAATATACATTGTACAACAATGTGCCATAATGCCTAGCTAATTCCTCAGTCTCTGAGCTATAGGGCTAGAGAGCATGAAATGTTAAAATTTTATTAATGCCATTTTTTTTTCTTGAAGTATTGAGTTGAAATTTGCAAAGATTGTACGTTGCCCATACACAAAACCTGAAATTTGAAATACCCCAAGAGTACTAAATCGTATATGTAGCTCTCAAATTAATGAGTCTTACTGTTGAACTGCTATATGTACGGTGTTCATTGTTTAACCACATGACCTATAAATATTGTAATAACTTCGTATGCTCAGACACAAAAGTAAATAAAATTTTTCTTTTTAATATTTTAACATTTCATTTGCCCTTTGAATTATTTAGTAAAAACTATGTTATCCTCTTTTATTTATATCCTGCAGGCAAAACGTATTCAAAGTAATGAGCTCGCCGCCATCAAAGTCATAAAACTCGAGCCCACGGACGACATTCAGATTATCCAACAGGAGATTATAATGATGCGGGATTGTCGCCATCCGAATATCATCGCTTACTACGGCTCGTATCTGCGGCGTGATAAACTTTGGATATGCATGGAATTCTGTGGCGGTGGCAGTTTACAGGATATTTATCAGGTGACAGGACCGTTGACAGAGCAACAGATTTCCTATATGTGCCGTGAAACGCTCAAAGGACTCGAGTACCTGCATTCAATGGGTAAAATGCATCGTGATATCAAAGGCGCCAATATATTGCTCACGGAGTATGGCGATGTGAAACTGGCGGATTTCGGCGTCTCAGCACAGATCACGGCCACAATTAATAAGCGCAAAAGTTTCATAGGTGAGTGATATAAAATAAATAAATTAACCTAATTGGTGGTATCACTCGTAGGGGGTAGTATGGAAATTTCAAAGCGCTTAACATTTTTGGTAGCACGGATTGACGATAACACATGTTTGTTGCTCGGGGACAATGTGTTTGCCAACAATTTGAATGCATGCAAAATTTCGCTAAATGCAGCATCATGCCTCGGGTCCATTTAGTGAAAAATTTCATATATTTTGCTATGCGAATATTTTGCGTATGTATGTGTGTGTGTGTGTGTGTGTGTGGGTGGTACGCGTTTGGAATTTTTGGCTTTTCCCGCTCACGCATTTGCCATAGTAACAGCTGGTGTCGTCCGTACATACTGTGACCCTGTAAAGCTGCAGCGCATGACGAACCTCATGGGACCGACCGCAGCCTGCAGAGTCCACCTATGAATTTTTAATTAAAATTCAATGTTTGATTATTTCTGTGCCATCGTCGGTGTTTTAGAAAAGTTTTGCGAGCGTGCCAGCGTTGGAAATAACTACTCGACGAATGGCGAACCCATTTTTGGTTTTAATTTATGGTTTTCGCAATTGTTTTAATTGTTCGAAATCATATTTTTCGCATTTGTCATACTTATGTGTAACATTTCGTTATGCAAATGATGAATGTTTTCAATGTTGCATTTTCGGTTTGAAAGTTGGTAAATCATATTAGCAGTGATGCTACACGTAATATGATTTTTTAATTACATGATAACGACTAAGCCAACAGAAAAAAAAAAAATTGAAAAAACCAAAACTAACTACAATTTTGTAACCATGCAACGAATGTCATTGTATTAGTGAACTCTAAGTCAGCTCGTTGCTGCTTTTGTCCACGCATACCAAAGAGAATTATTTCAAACAGTTTTGTTGTTGTTTGATGTTTACTGCGAAGAACACGCAGTGTAGCACCGTAATTCAAAAGGATAATATGCGCTCCTAGAAAAGTTTGAGCATACGCTAGTCAGCTCTATTTATATTTCTAGTTGGATTTGTTAGCTTTTCGATTTACTATTGCTCTCCACGAGAAGACTCTTCAATTTGTAACCCTTAACAATGGCACTGAACCCATCTTTTGTGCCGATTCTTTACATATGTTCAATATATGCAAATTTAATAGCGCCATTTTTATGCGCACCCATGTGTCCTGTCCTGTGAGTCGTGCATTCGTATTTGTTTTGGATTTGTTTTATTTTCGCCAAAATGTCAAACTTCACTATTTTGCTTGTGTATTATTTTGGTTTAATGTTGAGTCGTGTGTTTGCTTAGCATTTTTATAAAGTTTTCCATTTCTTTATTTGTCTACTATTTTGGTCATTGAACAAATAGAGGAAGAAATATTTGACAAAGGTATTATAGTAATCTAGTTGAAAATATATGCATATGTATGTATATAAAAAGGCAAGTGCATAAATAAAAATGTGTACAAAATGTTGAAAAATGAGAAGTGATCGAATATACGAATTTGGTTATTCGTAGCCCTGTATATCATAAATTGACAATATCTTTTATTATTCTGTTTATTCGGGTACACCTTTTCCCAAAATTTTACCAAATCAAAGTCCATTGAAATTAATATTATGATTAATGTCACAGTTAATAGCATCCATGGCTTAAGAGCACACAAAAAATAAGGGATATATTAAGCACAAGATCTATATATAAATAGGTAGACATTTTCTTTACCACCCTTTTACGCCTAAACCATATATCCGTTTTTGATAATAAAAAATGTAGCATTCAACAGATTTTCAAGACAGATTGTCACTTTACTTTTTGATAAACTTGGTTAGGTATTTTGTATGTAAAAATAGTTGGAAGTTGTCACAAACACAACTACAATAAAGTCTCACACAAACGCTTCGCACGACATATGTGGTTACTGAGTGTAGAATGACATACTACAATTCAATATAATGAATATATTGAATTTCAACCTTTGGATTTAACCGTTGGAATTAATTCCCAATTAAATTGGAATTGTAGTACTAGCTTTTTAATCATCAAAATTCGTATCTACAAGTCTACTAAATATATTTGGTTCATATTCTGTAATTGAATTAGCTGAAACAAGTAAAAACGGAAACTTCGTGTAAGTTGTATTGTAGTACGTTTCACACACACACACACACAACCTTAAAAACTCATCATAAATCATAAGGTTATTATAGAAGTTGAACTCTAAGATCCACGGTTATTCGATCCAGTTATTCTAAGATTTTCTACTTGTCAGATTTTGTGTATACTATTATCGCCCAGTGGTAGAAATTCGAACGCCCGTATAATAGATTCGGTTTCTAACACTTCGGTTCTTGACGTCTACACATTAGAGTTTGACTCGCACGTGAGCGCATGCAATACAGAATGTGCCATTATTTGTATTTGCGTCTACCCAAGAACCAAGTCGCAGGCTCAAGCACAAATCGCAAGTGATAATACAGTTCGCAGTAGAGCAAGCAATTTTTCTATACATGTTATAAGGTTAAATTTTCTCACCTGTTTTTTGCTGCTTTAACATAAATATATTGGCATAAAAAGTATCCTATGCACAGCTTCAGAACAATACCTTTTCAACCATATAATTTTCATTAAAATGTATCGATGTTAAATAGGGTAAAATGGTGTCACAAAAATCTTGTTTTCGTATTAATATATAGATGAGCTTGTAGTAGAGAGTGTACAAGTACAAGTGTATCAAAAACGATACCCCGAAGAGGAAGAATTCTTAATTTTTTTAAATACAGCGAATACAAAAATTATAATAAATAAAAAAAGATTTGTCGAATAAGGCTGTATCGGAAAGCGTGTACAAAAAAGTCTCGATAATTGGATAATTAAAATTTTTTGTCCATGTGAATGGAATGGACCAAAATAACTTCAGTCTATGTTCTTTAAAAATAATTCTTTGAATTGTATAAAATATTTATTGTTTCCCAATCAATATTAACATGCAGGATATTTCAAGAATAAAAGAATATCATCATTTCTAGGTTCGTCAATTAACAGTTACTTCACTACCTACTTTTGAAGCAAGGCGAATAGATTTTAAAAGGCTGCTGAGTGGACTGTAATTTATTACGCAATAACGAAAAATGCCTGTTAATTGTCGCCGATTGATTTATTTACAACAAAATTAAATAAATCAGAAGTTTACTCTACCATAATTTGAAAGGAAAACTAACTAATAAGTGGGAGCAGAGCAGTAACACACGATGGGAAAATAGCAGGGTGAAAACGTTATAATAAGCGGGAGCATGATATCAGAAATAAGAAAAAAGAATGTGTGATAGTGGTTTAGTGTGCACAATAGTAGGGCACAGTATGATAGAATGGATTGGTAAACCAACCAAAATATATAAAAAAAAATGCCAAGAGCTAAAAGTCACAATCACCTTTTTATTGTATCCAAAGAAAATAGAAATTCTCACACTTCGCAGCTGTAAGAATACATAAACATAAAATCACAAAGTACCAGAAATGAAATCAAATTAAATGAAATAAAATAGAACAACAAGCGCTCATATAACAAAATAAATTTTGCGATATCACAAGTCATGAAATATCGTTGAAATTGCAGACGGTTTCATAGAAAGGCCAGTAGGAAGGCAGGCGTAGTAATAGCGTAGAAGAGGATGGCAAAAGCAGAAAGCAAAGAAATACATCAAGCGAATCAAGCATTTGCCACACCCAACAGCACTTCAACGGAGAAACATTCATAAAAACATATAATTTAAACAATTTTATTTTCCAACTCAAATATTTCAAAAACATGGAAAACGTAAGATGAGAATATGAGGAGGACTGAATTCTAGACAATAAAGATACACACTGAAGCAAAAAAAAATCATTACCAAGAAAAAATATATATAAAAAAAAAAAATTGAATGAAAATACACATACATGTACGACAAAATGCCCATTGTACGATAAACATGGCAACGAAATAACAACACTGGTACAAATACTGCGACTTGTAGTAGAATCGGAGGGAAGATGTGTTGAACAAACAAACACCACGACGACGACGAAGCCGACGAAACTTGGCTTAGCAGTTGGTGGTTTTAGATGTTAAAGGTGTTTGTGTAGTACATACATTAAATAGCCAGGGACATTTGGAGTTACCTTTAGTAGTGATTGTTATTGGTAAAAAAAAAGAAAGACACCGTGAGAAAAACCTTACTTTCTTTACTTTGGGTTTCAAGTATAAGAGATGTTCTTCAGCAAATACTCTACTCTCCGTTAAACAAACTTTGTCCATGGCTTCCATAGTGCGAATCTTCGTATTTATAAGGTTCGTGTCTACAATTCCCAGCCTAATCCCTTCGATTTGAGTCAGCTATTTACTACTTCGTGAAGTAAATTCAGTCACTCAAAATGCTCCTACGTTTGACGCACTTAACAAGTTTAATTTCTTCCCAGTATACAACGGTTGCCTACAGCAACCGAAGCAGTAGTAATTTTATAACATTTCATTTTTACGCTTTCGATAGCGAAGCACATTCCCAAACTCAGACACTGACCATATCTGATGCCGAGCAGATCCCTTGTTAGCCATACAAAACACAAAAGCAAATAATTTAAAATGTCCTTTTCGTTGCTAGTTGTGTTGTACAATAAGAGCAATCAGACGACACAGACAGATACGGATGTTGCTCCATCCGTTTGTAACACTATTTTTCGCATACGCTCTACTACGGCTTGTTTTCTCTTCAGCACGAAATTTCCTTCATTTTTCTTGCTTGCTCGAATAATAGTTTGCTAGACAAATATATTCTGCACTATAGTAGAACTGCTCATGATGAGCACCTAATGTGCTTACGGCTTCTGCTACGATGGCTGCTTATTTGCTCTAATAGATTTTATTATAAGCTGCTTTATGGAGCGACCACAGGATGGCTGTTAGCCAGTCGCCGAAAGGGTTTGCTTAGTGATAAGGCATCCCTTTTTCCCTTTAATTTTAAGGAAATTTGGGGAAAAGATTTGCACAACCCAGAGGCTGGCTACACTTTAAATGTGAATGTCACATATCAGTACATGCCATAGACAGACATCTTTTATTTGTAGCATGCTTTTAAGGGCCATGAAAATATTCTTTCTAGCTGCCACTTTCGATATCATCACGACGTCAGCTTGCAATGCTCTACTACGAAACTTTTCGTTGATGATTTACATAAAAATTCATGAATTTTTTGTTTTTTGTTTTTAACATTTTTTTTCTTCGCTCTCCTTTGGCAACACCCACCCACAGTGGTGCTACAAATTGTTTGGCTCGCGTCAGTACGAGTCCATGCCAACGTAGCCACTTTTGTATGCTTGCGTAACTGCGTGTCGTGATTTTCTGCATGAGTGCGCCACTTGTAAGTTTTAACGAGCTGTTTAAGTTTATCACAAATCAAACAATAAAAATATATATTTATATATAATGCGTAAAAGAGTCGCGATTTTGTTCCCCCAAACTTTTACGCTTTGTCGCTTTTGCCATTTCTCTCTTTACGGTGCTAATTTCTTAAGCCTTTGCAATTAATTTTTCTCTGTGCACATTAAGTAGTAGTTTTTTCTTGGGCCTCAACTTTAATTGAATACGCTCTAAGATCCGCCCTCGGTATTATAAACTACTCAAAGCAAGAAAACATTAAAACCCGAAGAATTCGACATTTCATCTCTAGTTTTACTAGCGCAACCCGCCAGGCGTAGTTCTGCTCTTATTAGGTATTAGCAAAGAAAATACAAATTCAATAAAAGTACACAAATCAAGTACTTCAATGGCGTATCAGCAAGAAATTTGCTTTGTTGGAACTATGGACTTTGCTTATCTTCAGTGAAGCAGCTTCTGATATACGACATTTTTCGTTTCGTTATCAGGCCCAAGAACGAATAAAGCGGTTTGCCGACACGTGAACAGGCTACGTAAGATTGACCATGAGAGAAGCATGCATTTTGTTGATTCAGATCACAAATACTCAAGGATTGGATTGTTCCTATAATTTGTTAATCGAATGCAAGACGAATCGGAAATTGAAATCGTTTAAACTCAAAGCGCATAACGGCTGGCATCATCGGAATTTGCAGAACGCGAACTTCGTGTCCTTTGAATTTTATTTCGACTACACCTCTACAATTTCAGCACAGAAAAAGAAAAACGTTATGCATAAAAATATGCTTTACTTTTACTTAATTTACTTATTTGATTTTTTAAAAATGCATGAACATTTTTTAATTTTACCAGTATATTTGCGCACCAAACTTCATAGGATTACTCGACAGGCTATTCTAGAGTTTTCCTGAAAATTTCGTCAAAATCGGTACAGCGGTTTCGGCGTCCATAACGGACATACAGACAGACAGAAAGACATACTTCCAATTTTATGTATATAGATTTCATAGTCAACTGATTCTTAACACCCCGCGGTACTTTGCAACCATACTATTTTGGTTTTTGTAACACCCAAATGGAGTTGCGACTGCCATTAGAAGATGTCAATACACAAACTCTGAGAATTTCAAAACCATCGTTTCAAAACTGGATGCATAGACGAACCTTGCTAAATCAACTCGTCTCGACGAGCTTATAAGGAATTTATATACTAGTTTGTGGGGCCTCCGATGACTCCTTGACTTGATTACAATATCCATGACTGACTCTATTCAACGACTGTGCAGAGTATAGAACTGTGAAATTGAAAACAGCAGTGAAGTCTTTTTAAGCTCCGTCAAAATGAGCCTTGAATTGGTCACTTCAACTCAGTTGAAGACGTTAACATTTTGTAAGCTCCTGTTTTGCAAAGAATTTTTTTATTTATTTTTTCTTTTCTGGTTTACGCCAAACAAAGCAATTCGAGTTTTTTGAACCAAGATATGACATGTCAATAGTGGCACTTAGAGAACGACAAATGAGTCAACGAGTATATGAATGAATGAATGAATAGAGACAGAGACAGATACAGAGACAGACACAGAGACAGAGACAAGTGGCACACACAGTAAGCAGGCTTAGCACGCAGTTCAGCGGAAGTGGCTGGTGGTAATGGTGGCTTATAGGCTGCGGTCGTTTACACATGCCAAAAGCAACAACTGAAGCAGACACTCAAATAATTGCTGTAACTGAGTTGTGTAGTGCAAATTACAGAACAACAAGCCAAGAATGCACAACTACACATTATGAAAGGGTACTAAGGCGGAAAGGAGGCTCGTAGTGCATAATTTAATTGCAAGTTGTCGATGTAATAGTGCTTTTGCTGGCTGTTTTGCTTTGAGTTGTCTTCACTTATCGCGTGTTAGTGTTGCTGCTGGAACCGGAGTTAAGAAAAGTCAAGAATGCGAATGTTGTTTAATACCCACACCAAACCATACTTAGTCATCTACCAATGGTTGCTTTGTTATCATTGTATAATTATATGCAAACATATATATAGTGCTATTAGTGCAATGTTTGTTATAGGACTGTTATATAATAAAAAGGTAGTGTCATTATAAAAAAACAAGCTATAGTTAGTCTAACATTTTGCGCAAACATATTTTTGTGGCACGCCTACACTACGGCTTTCTAATTTTTAACACAGCCTTCAAGGGGGGCACCCTTGGTATTTTTTAGTGCTAAGTGATGCGCTTTGTCTGTTTTGAATGCGTCTGACTTGTGGTTTTTGCCTTTTTGTAAAAACTTTGAAAACTTAAACCGCATTGAGAGGAGCGTTACCTTACTTTACCAGAAGTTATTAAAAAAGGCTTAAACATATTTCAAACGGATTTAAAAAATGTCCAAAGAGATTTAAGGAAAGAAATGAAAGGTGTTAAAAGATTAAGTTAAATGTTACTACTCGTTTGAAGGACAAGAGACCAAAAAGAATAGTAGTTCTGATAAATGCAATCGAGAAAAAAACTAATAATGCTTGAGAGGAAATCGCGGAAACTTTTGACGAGAGAAAGCAACAACGTGAGAAAGAGAAACATCAATTAGGCGAACTGCATTCTGAAACCAAAAACTCTTAATCGGAAAAGAATGAGTAAGAGAACCGATAAATAAACCTATATCAAGAGAATAGGAATAATAATATTTGATTCTCAGAGCATGTTACTAGTTTATGGCTCTGTCTTTTATTTAGCGACACCCATTTTATTATAAATACGAATCGCAGAAGACGTGGCCTTGGACTATCAATAGCGGAAACGTTGAAGATTAAACGCTATTCTGTAAATAGTTGTACTACTCGCTATTCTGAAGACAGTCTGAAGGCAGCATGGCATGGGAACTGATAATTTGAGCCATGTCCCTAAGCCTACATAGTCTGTTCCTATGTAATTAGAATTCCACAAATGGAATTCCTACTGGTCACGTTCTTTAGATTTTTTCTTGGAATATATATATATATAGTATAGATAGATGCACAAAATATTGCGTTGTTGTAAAAGTAAGTTTTAAACAATATATTTTTTTTAAACAATTGTTACAGAGAGAATCTCTTGTCATCTTCCCGGTAAAACCATATTCCCGTCGTTGTAGAAATTCGTGGGTTTCTTATCAAAAAACTGACGCAATACCATTTTTTTTTTGGACCATCTAAAGAATACATTGTTTTGCTACCATAACTATTTTCTCACTTTTTGCCGGTTCATAACAGGAGTGTTTAGCCTAGCGTTAACGTGTTCTTTCTATTGAACAAATACGGTGCATTTGCGCTGCATTTAGTACACTCAATCACTTTTATGCCTTATTTGAAACGTATCGAATATTAAATAATTTCAGCAAAAGTCCTCTCGAAAACGCCCCAATTTACGCTTACAATTTGAAATTAAATGATAACGACCCCGTTGCACTTTGAATGCACAGCTTAAATGCTGCACAAAGTGACTGGGAAAAATCCATACCGCTTGACCCATGCGCTTTTTTTTCGTTGATTTATTTACCGTCTATTCGACCGACCATCTAGCCGACCATCAGCAACCTGAACTCGAACACGTTCCTGGGCCCAGGTCTTTCATGCATTCAATTAACTAAGTGAAACTTGAGTGCTCAAGGGAGAATTCCATTTTACACAATTCACCGTATGTGAATAGTATTATAACTTTGTTGTGAGATTTGTAACACAGTGTGGTAGATAACGCAGACACTTCAAAGTGTATATATTCTTGATCAATTGAATGAGACACTGCTTATATAGCCATATGCGTCTGTGTGTATGAACACAAACTAAACGCTCAGTTTTTGAGTTAGAGACTTAAATTTTGCACTATCTTTTTTGTCGACGCTATCCGGCCACTAAAAAGAGTACCCATACAAACCATAGATTCCAATTCAAGTTATTATTAGTAAAAAGGTTATTCCTAAAAAGTTTCGGGAACATTTATTTTGTCATCATCGAAGCAAGTGCCATTTGCTGCTACACACTTATGCTAACTAACACTCGCTAATTACTGAGACAGTTTTTGTTGAGAAGTGTATTACACCTCCAGCACAGCCGAATTGAGATTTTTTCGTGTCTTTAATTAAAAAGTATGCCTGTTTCACTAACTGGCTGACAGGTGAAATGAATGAAAGGCGGCCGTTCTGTTTTACTGCTTTGCGCGCTGCATAAAACAACCGCCACCAAATAGAAGTAAATGCGCGTTTTTCTGCTTGTCAGTTGTAAGAACTTCTTTTTTCTTTTCAGGTATATTTTATTTTGCTTATTTAAAATTAATTGTTTTTACCAGTGCAAACTCAAAGCTCGCTTTTGTCGTCTAATTAATGACATAGAAATATGGTCACACAGTGACGACACTCTTGGCACCGTAAAAGGCTTCAACCGTTTTGCGTTTATATCTTTTTAGGGCTTTGACCGAAGCTGGCCATAATTGTGTTATGCTTGTGAAGTGCAACGCAGCGTATGCGCATTGTCAATTACTGCATGCAATTGCACTCTAAAAACAATACTGCTCATACGCCGTGTGCGCTCGCTCTTTTGCACACGTGCACATCACGGCTTCCACGCTGTTACCGTTTGTGTAGTTGGCCAGAAGTGGCGTACATATACGTTAGCTGTGACTTACTGACTTACAACTATTTAGGCGTAACACACTTTAGTAGTCGGTCTAAATTACATGATGTTACTTGACTGTAGGTGATGTTGCTGGTCTCTGCTGCAACATGGCTTATGGGTGCTGACTTCATAGTGCTGCATGGCTTTGTGTGAAGTTGTGGGTGTGCATGTGAGTGTGTGTATGTGTGAGTGAAGTCTTTATTGTGTATGGGTTGCATTACTTTTTGCCTTACATCGATTTTGATATGCAAATTTAGCGTGCCTCTAATTTTAGGTAGTTATAATAGAGAATTAGCGTGAACCTAGTCAATTAAGGTAGTACAGCGATAGTCTTGTGTCTACTTCTCATTGTGTAGTTATAACCAACTATAATACAGTAGCGTTCGAAAAACGCGATCCACAACAACCCGCGGTCGAAGGAAATGTCTCACTTAAAATTGCTTGCGAAAAATTAACTAATCTTACGTTTTACCCACAACTCATCATAAAAGCGAGGTCTTCGATGTATTTAATTTTTTATATTTTTTCATACGCGCTAGAGGCCTGCATGAATGCATTCATTTGCTTGTTATAAATGAGTACCATTGAATTTCGTACAATGAATACTCATTTTTTTAGTCAGCATTGTATAGTAGACAATGTGAAATGAAAGAGACGAAAACAAATACCGAAAAATTCTAGGTAATAATCCATGGTACTCATTACATTCATTTGGTTGTTTTGTTTGTGTAAAGGCGATTTATTGAGTTTTGGTCAACAGTGAAAAAAAATTTACAAATAATGCAAAATGTGCTCAAAATCTAATGTGTATTGAAATGTTAGTTAATAAAAAGCGGATTTGTATTTAAATAATTTTTGTTGTTGTTGTTGTGTTTGTTTAGTCTATTTAATTGTGTTGTTATGTCCAACGCATTTATGTGCAGTGGCAGTGGCTGTGCTAGACCAAATGTACATTGTGTTGGCGACATCAGCAATAAACAATAACAATCAATATACGAATAACTAAACTTTTAATTACATTGTTAAACTTTTTTGCGACACTTCTCAGTCCCCAACGCATAGCGCAGGCCGTCGCTGACGTTAACGACGTTCACGACGTCTAGTGCCGCCACCGTTTATGTGAAGCTTTCTCACTGTGTTTACATTTTAATTTTCAATTTTGATCAACTCTTCTTAGGATTCGACAGTTACCGCCTCGGCAAACTTATACCTTAAAGAAAAGCTGATTAGTGAAGAATATACGTTGAGCATCAAATGAGGGCGAACGGAGAAGAAGTTGTTGATTACATGTAGCTTGTAAAACGTGTTACTGTATTTATTATAGTATATAAGTTCACGGGAAGTACGTGAAACACAAGTGTGACATTATGAACAGCCGTAAGCCGTACGATGGTCCCACAATAGATGTTCCCCTTGAAACCAAAGAGGAGGGTACAGCTATCATTACTGATTGGACAGTGACGAATTGCCGTTCATTCAAAATGATTAAGGATTCTGGCCTTAAAAAATTAGCCAAATTTAGCCACCCCACAACAATTTTGCGTAACATTTGAATGTTGTACGTTGCTCGCTTTGGCCTACATAGCAATAGCATTAATTAAGTTATGTAATTTTAGTTTCTTTTTCTTCTTACTGCACAAAAAAGTACACGAATAAACTCAATTTAATTGAGTACATAAAACAATTTGCCAACTACATGAATTTATTCACATTCATTCAAATGAATTGAATGTCATATTCATTCAATTGAGCATGAGTATAAAAAAAGGGCGTTTTGAGTGCATTCATGCAGACCTCTAATACGCACCACCATCATGAAATACCTAAATTAAATTAAATAAAATGTGCAAAAGTGTGTAAAAAGCAATTAAAATATCATTTAAATTAAAACAGTAAACGTTAGAGTCACACAAAAAAAAAAGCGAAAATTGTGTACAAATTAAATAAACGGCTTATTAGCATAAACGGTGAAGTGGCCCCTTCATTAACAAAAAATTATAGCATATATTTTGGCGCGCATAACAGTCAAACCTAAACTAAAATAAAATGGCCTAACATAATGCCAAGCACTAATTTAATATTGCACTAAGCATGTTGTGGCTACGTGGGTGTTTGATTTGGGGCTTGGAACGTTTGCTAATTGGACTTGTGCCTAACAAGTGTTGACATTGCCATTACGTTTGTTGCTGTTACTATTTTATATATAATACTTTATGACAGTCAACAATTGAACTTCGGCACTAAATTATATATTGGCTCTCTTTAACTGACACTGTCTCTCCATCTGTCATCCCTTTCGTACAGGCACACCCTACTGGATGGCGCCCGAAGTGGCTGCTGTGGAACGCAAAGGCGGATACAATCAACTATGTGATATATGGGCCTGTGGCATAACCGCAATTGGTGAGTACACACTATACAGCATTGTTGTTTGTCTTTTTTTGGGTGGATATCACGTTTGTTGTGGCATATGTAGGCGTGGCATGGTTACTAGTATAAATGGTTACTAAAAAGGGGTCACTTTAATCGAATACCGCAGTTCTCAGCAACATGAATACACTGTGGAAATATTTAGATACACCGAATATGCTGTTCCATTTCAGATGCAGAAATCTGTTTCCCCAGCCTTCAACAATGACTAAAGCAGTCTGTCACCAGTTGAATTAAACGTTCAGCTATGCCCAAAAAGGAGCAAAGAGCTGAGAATATGCATCATTAAGGACACAATTTCGGCATATTACTACTATTACTTGAATAAAAATATACCAGATACATTGTATACAAATTTGGTTTCTCGCAGTGTTACCCGAATTCCAAGGGGCCGCCTATTTGAGCGCAAAATCCTGCAAATTAATTACGCCACTTAAGTTAGCTTAACTAATCAGCTTTGTTGTGCAATCCTGTTTAATCTTGCCCTTTTTTTTTGTGGCTTCTCATTACAGAACTCGCTGAACTTCAACCGCCAATGTTCGATTTGCATCCAATGCGCGCCTTGTTTCTGATGTCGAAAAGTGGCTTTAAGCCGCCCACACTTAGCAACAAGGAGAAGTGGAGTCCAACGTTTCACAATTTCATAAAGACCGCATTGACCAAGAATCCCAAAAAGCGACCCACCGCCGAGCGCTTGCTGCAGCATCCGTTCGTTCAGTGTGAGATGTCGGTGCGCGTCGCCAAGGAGCTGCTGCAGAAATATCAGAGTCCGAATCAGCAATTCTATTATTATCTCGATGGAGATGAAGAGGTGAGTACGCATTGAAATTGAATTTTGTATGACTGTGGTGTAGAGGTATATCACGTAGTAATTTATTTTCGTTCTTATTAGCATTTTGTTTGAGTTGTGTTCTTTCGGTCGTCCCCAAATTTACGCGTTTAAAGTTATGACGGTGCAGCATTTTCTGTTTCTTTTCAGTTAAATTGTGTCATAAGCCATTTTGTATTATTTATTATTATTTTGTCACTAATCAATTGTTGCGAAGGTCTACGAAAGACAACCAATGTCTGAGTCATTTGCTTTGTTGGTAATATATTCGCCTTAACAGCGTATTTACTTAGAATGGATTTTCTTTTAAAAGTTTCCTCGTAAACAAATTATTTTTTTTTATAAATTTTTGTAAAAAAAAGTCCAGACTTTCCACTCAAAATTTTTCATAACCTGTATTGTTTTATAGTTCCTTATTCTTGAATATCAATCAATGCTTTACATACCACTTCTCAGCTGAACTACTTTTATACTCTTCATGAAATGTGAATACATTTTATATACAAAAGATTTAACCCGCTCTGTTGTTCGTGTATATTTATGCAAATTACCCCCAATACTTCTTGAGCTGAAGAACTGAAAATTTGCTCCAACTTTCCCTTTTCCATTACACTTTAGGATAGGTATCTCCCAGAAACCACATACCCAAAATCAAATAACTTTTAGAACAAACTTCTTTTATTTTGATCTATACTTTAGATACATTTATATGAAACTAATTCCTCTAAACCTTGAAAATGTCAATACTCCATGATTACTGTTTCGTATAACGTCCATAGGCTTGAGGAACATTTCTTATCATATTCGAAGACACATATGCTAATCCTGTTTACAATTATTGACATACTTTTCATAAACACTTTCTAGTACAGTCTTTAGATCCTTTAAAAACTTTAGTAAAGTTTGCCTCGAAATGATATTTAGATGAACTTTACCTCAAGTCCTCTGAAAGTTATAAGACTTTGTGAAATCTGGTTCATATATCACCAAGTGTTAAATATTCACTATCCTGTCATTGCGAGATCGTATATATTTCAACTTGAAGATTGTTGCAACTTGTGAAATATTTGCTTGAATTATCTAAAATTTTGAATGCGAAGTTTGCGAAGATTTGCTTTAAGCCAATTCAAGTTTTTTAGCTTAAAGTATCAACTAGAACTATATGGAGTTATGTAGCTACGTTTTACTGAAAGACTTTCACTCAGCTTTTAGCTTACCAAACTGAGTGCCATGGAGTTATCCTGCAATTTTTGCTGGCCTCATTTGCCACAATAGTGTTTAGTAACTCAAATTATCTGTCGTTTCCTTATGAAACGCTTTAATTTCACTCAGACCTGTGTGAGACAAATCTTGCAATTGAAATTTTGCCTACTCTCTGTTGACCGATTGATCTGAAATTTTGGTACACACCTTTGCTTCTGATGACAAAACAATAATTTGTCAACTTTGTCCTAATGACCTCATTAGCATCATCAGAATAAGGTAACGACATTGTGGCGCTAATTGCTGCGCCCTCTACCGTTGCGGTAACTATAGCGCCATCTACTGTTTATGCAATCACTGGTGGGCGCTAGTAAAATTTTTGGTATAGTAGAATTCTCTAAATTGGTAGGTATTACTATTTAATTTGTGGTTTAAAATCATTCCTATCAATGATAACATGGTTTCTTTATAATAGCTTTACTATGATTGGCTCTTAAGCGAACTATTTACTACAATTTAAGTTTTATAAATTGACCAAAAGTATATTCAGTCACTCACTTAACATTGCTGCTACAGCTTTTTGCAAAATTTAATTGATTAAATGAAGTTGTTAATTCCGTGTAATTCGGCCTTAACTGCACTTTCAGCTGATTAGTCAATTATTCAGTCAATTCATTATTTAACTAATCATTGCACTATGCGACAATGAGTAAATCTAATATGAACGTCATTCTTTGCTCTTATCTCGTCATTTGCTTCACAGACCGTTGCGAGTGTGCCACAACGCATACCAAGTAAAATGACATCGAGGACAAATGGTGTTTCGCCACAAAACCACACACTCAAAACAGGTTAGTAAAATGCTATTATAACATTTATTCAACCAAAAAATTGTGTACACACATGGAAACAGAGCAGTTGCTGCCAGTGTCAAGCAATCAAACACCTCTATTGTGTCTGTGTTTGACAGACTTAATTAATTACGCGTCATTTAATTGTCACTGTTTTCTTTTATATCTTTCATGTGTTTGTAATTGTTTTTCTACTTTGTAACTCTTTCTTTCTATTTTGCTCTGCAGGCATGACAACGTCAACATGGTATGAGCGCTCATCTAGTCCCGAAACGTTACCAAGTGACATGTAAGTCTTATGAGATTTGGTTGAGATAAAAAAATAAAAAATATGTGTATCATATTTACTAGCCAATTATCTTATCTCTTCATATCGAAGCTTTCTTTCGTACGCTAAGTGTCTACTCGTATAAATATCTTTTTTGCTGCTGCCTGAAATTATGCTAGAAAATATCTCACAACGCTTCTCTTATTTGAAATTTGTTTACATGAACTCATGCACATTTTTATTTCGATCGATGTCGTTCAATATTCATTTTCGAAAGTTTTATTTTATTTTCCATACATAAACACACACGCACACATAAACACAGACACAAAAAATGGATTTAAAAAAAAAAAAAAAACATTTATGATTTATTTATTCGTCATCTTGAGATTTTCTCATGCTCTGTCATGTCATGCCTACATTTTTTATACAAAAGCATTTTTTCGCCAACTCGCGCTTTGAAAACTTTTACTTTTTCTTAAAATTTCATCTTTTTTTTTCTTACGTTTTTTCTTACTTCTTTTTTAGTCCTTTACCAAGACAACAAAAACTTAGCGGAACTTTAATTATGAACATGTCTTTAAGGTTAGCACACACACACACACACACACACACACCAACAAATGCATGTCAACACAAAGAAATATTTTGCGCAAGGATAACTCAGTGACTTGGCATGTTGCGTTCTCTTTCTGCTCTGCTTAAGAGTTCTATAATCCTGAGAGTCCTTTTGGGCTGTGCGCTTACACGCCTTACAGCAGCCGCTTGAAAACTTTTTTCATTTACGTGCTACTTCCGCTGCTGCTGTTGCAAGTTGCCATAACATTTTGGTCGTAGCTCACTTCGCTTGATTCTTTCTGTCTGCTCTTTATTTGCGTTGCAGTACGCGTCAATGCTTTGTGCGAAACAAACAAATCAAATTTGCTTCGTCTCAGCTCAGCTCAGCTCTCAGTCTCTTTCTACTTGTGACAGAACTGAACTTTCGGCCTTTGTGTCAATGCTGTAGTGTGCTTTGTCTAACCATTAAGCAATGCTATTTTCTCCGCCTCTTTTCCAAGTACGCACGTGCACCTTTTTCACTTGACTGAAATCCGCTCTAACGACTGACATTTTGCGCTAGCCTAGCTGACTCTCTTTTACTCGATCTGACAGCATATTTTAGCTGCATTTCTTTAACTTTTCACACGTTTGCGTAATTTGCTGGGATTACAACTTAGTTTCTCAGTTAATTTGGTTTTACCATTTTAAAGCACGTGTGCGTTTGCGTGTTCGCTCATGTTCAATTTTCCTTCTTTATTTATTTATTTCGTTTTTCTTTTCACCCATTTTTGGTTAGCAAAAGTTTTGACTTTCGTTTTATGCTGCTCTGATTAATAATTACCTTGCTGGCAAGTTTTCAAATTACGAGTATTTTCAAGTTATTTTTTGCTATTTCGTCGGGCGTTCTTCTTTAATTACTACTTTGCTGAGTAATGCCCAGGCCTTTGAACTTATTACATCAGAAAACTTTTCTTTTTTTTTTACTCGATGTATAAATGCAACAACAAGATTTTTAAATAATTAAAAAGTTAAGTTTATAATATTTAGTTTAGTGTATAAATACAAGATGCATTTATTGAACGAATCAAAAATCTCGTGCCTCTAAGAGACTTATTGAGGTTAAGAATTATATTATAGTCATATAGTATAGATAATACTCGTGAATACACTGAACATTGAATGAATACAAATTTCAATTTCAAAAAGCCTCTTGCATATAAGCTATTCCAATGACTGATGAATTAGCAGATTTCATGGTAAAGTCGTTACATCCTCTTTCTCAAATCAAGTTGTTTTTCCTTTACTCCACATTTCTCCGTCATTCCAGCAATTTAATAGCTCTGCGCATTATTAAACTTGACGGTTCTATCACTCTAAGGATAATAAATGAATATAATTCTATTAGATTCTATTAGACTATTAGATTTCTTTGGAGTTAATTCGCCGGTTGCAGTCTATTGTTTTGAATGTTGCCTGTGTATGCACACTATTTGCTCCTGCTCAACATTGATTTACAAATTTTTGACAGCTTGTCTCCGCCCGTGTATGTCGTATCGATCTGTGCTGGCCCCTGCTCTCAGACGCTAATGTATGTAGTAGTAGAAGCAACGCTCAAATCTACGTTTATATTTGGTTGATCTAAACCTCAGGTTTCATATTTTGTGCTGCTTCTATATATTGGCGACCTTTTCTATTTTGACATTGGTCTTCTGCGCAACGTTAGCTAACATTGTTTCCGTGCTGTTTATTGAGCTTACTGCTTTACTAACTTTAGTTTACACAAAGGAGCACTTCATTAATTAAGCAACAATAACAACAACAAAGAAAGTAAGAGTATAATGAAATAAAAAAATAAAGAATAAAAAACTATACTATAATAGTAAACAAACGGAACAAACTCTTCTGCTGTCATTTAAAATATCAAGTGTCTGAAATTTGTTGAGAATGAAAACCCGGCAAGGAGCTACTTCAAAATAATTTTCAATCAATCATCGCAAGTACTTCGAGTTTTGCTTTCTATGCCGAGCTCCACAATATAATATTTTTGTAACGAGTAGTATTATTATTATTTTCACTAAGTATGTGCGCTATGGAGTGTGCTTTATAATAGCACAAAATGAAACTTTCACTTGAACTTGTATAGAACAAAACAACAACAACAATAAGAAGAAGAAAATGTCAAGTGGCTGGTCCACATAAGCATGAGTGAAGTAAAGAGTGAATGAAGCGCAGTTGAGTTGGAAAAGCACTTAAAAACACTGCAGTCAACTTGGCTGCTTGCAATGCAAAGCCAAAGCGGTGGCACTGGTCGCGGTAGGGGACAGACAAAAATGTTGCGAAAGTACTTATATAACTTTTTGTTGTTATGAAAGAAATGAAGGATTCTCTACATGAAAGAGCAAACAAAACAATGCAGCTAGCAAATTGCAATAATAATAGCAAAAGTTTATGAAACATTTTCCAATGAAACCAATTAAGCACAAATATGATGGGGGGGGCGTGGTTATGCCATGGCTGTGAGAACTTTATAAAATTGCTCATACGTCATGTTGCGGATTGCTATAGCAGAATTGAAGCTAAATTGAAGTGATTAGTTTTATACTAGCTATGCCAATATTTTCGAATTATTGCCAAGTCAAAGTAAGTCAAAAAAATATAGAATCCATTTTAAAAGAACGTTTAGTATTATTTATCTCGAAAATATTTATTTGAATTATGTCTTTGCGAGCCTTGTGCGCCTTTCTTTTACTACGCAATAGTAGTCGCACCGCGCATACTTCTTCGCTGTGATTATGTTTAAAGCAACGTCACAACAATTCTGAAACAAGGACATACATAGATCGTATGTCAACGCACGCCGCATAGAAGCGTCATAAGCTGTCGTTTTGTAAGGTTTTTGCCACTGTCCGAGAAAATATTGTGTTGTCCTTTTCTCCTTGAGTTGTTAGCGCAAAGCAAGCGTCACTTTTCATAGGCGCCTAAAATTTATTATTTTTATTAAAAAAAATTTTTTTTTGTTTGTTATTGAGCCAACTCTCTACCCTCGGAGTACTCGTTTGCCTTTTGTGGTTTTTTTTAACGTTATTCACTTAAAAATCTTCCTTAGACTTGGCCTAAGCATTGTGTTTGCTTACAACAACAGCCCATGTGGGAGTATGAACGGCGGCATAAAAATTTCTATGCAGTGCCAAATTCCATTTTAGCAACCATAAAATTTATTAATTGTCGAAAAAAATAATTATAATAATATTCCTAATTTGACGCTATTTTTCATGCAAATGGCTTTTTTCTTCTGGCAGCGACTTGACAATTTTAATGGGTTTTTCTTTATTGGGCACTGAAATTTATATTTCCTCATATTTATATTGAATATTCCTCATATTTATATTGAATTAATGAAAGTATGGTAATTAGAGTGTGTAAAGAAGAAAGCATCAATATTAATTTTAAATAGGAGGGGAAGCCATACGAAGCAGTTTCTTCGATTGTTTTGCTTTAGTTTTAAAATAAAAAGAAGGTGTAACTATTAAATTGGACTTTAATGTTGAAACTCAAAAGTCACGAAGCAAAAGAAAGATTTAAATGACAAGAAAGCCCTGAGAATTGAATATACAAACAAACTTGATTGATGCAGTTTACAAGTATCTTTCATTACCTAATTCCCAAAAGCTTTGCTAATATAAAGCAACATCAAAATGTCTATATTAGCTATCCACCCTCTTCTTAGCAACCTAACAGCAAGTAAGATAAGATGTTACTGTCAAAAACCTATTAGCGAAAGCTCTTCAGCTATTTATTTCCTATTAAAAAGCTTTTTTGCCAGGTTTCTGTGGGGTTTCTGACAGCTCCTCTGTAGATCATATCAAAATGAAACTTGCATTTGTACAGGTTTTTTTATCAGCTGGAATTTCGCACACTGCTAAAATGGACGATAATGTAATTTGCTGTATTATTGCAAAAATTTTGGAAAATAGTGATAATTATGACAACAGAAATGCGATCCATTTTCAATACCGGACAATCTTTTTGAGAGAAATTATCGATTCTAAAAAATATTAAGCCACCACTTTATGGAGCAATTGAAGCCGCATTATAATGGAAGCTCAAAAATTCCATTTGAGTGTCGTTTCATGGTGCAAAAGTGCGTAGGAAATAACCATAGTAAAACCATGAGCCAATCGTCGATTTCCTGCGCAATTCAAATTGCACAATAAAGAAAAAGCAATTGAAAAAACCATATGACCATATGCACTGAACAGACTGCCCACATGGACTTTACAGACTGCTGTAAAATACAGCCCTGGTTAAAAAGCACAGCTTTCCTATGCTAGCCAAAAGCACAGAACCTATCAAAAGCTTGACCATTTGCTGATAGGTTGTTGAGCATAAGGCCGTATATTTATCTTATACAACCTATCACAACCTTATATTTTAGATTGTAGTGTTGTAAAATGTGTGTGTTTAAACATAGATTTATCATATAAAAAGGATTAACATATATGGGATACCCTACAACACAACAGATATAAACCCTGATGCAAACAATTATTTAAACAAATTCTTAGAACTAAGTAAAGTTGTGAATTCTATTTTTTTTTTAAAAACGCATATTTCAACACTATAGACTTGTTGTTCCTAAAAAGAACCCCAGCTTCTCGGGTTTAAATATATAATATTTCGCTTCGTTGCACGCAGTGCTTTTTATGCCGATTATGTATAAGAAATAAAAAACACACGAAAATGAACCAACACTAATTTATAGTGTTGATAAACTGTTAACCTGTGCAGCTTACTTTTAGCTTACTTTCTGCAGCAATTTTTCTTAACTTTCACTATTTTAGCTTAGTTAAAATTTATTTCCATTTTAAATTTTGTTGTACTAAAAAAAAAAGAACAAAAAAAATTTTTTTCTTCGTTTATGTAACTTTGTTGTGTTTATTTTTCGTAGGAGCCTCTTACAATATATTGATGAGGAGTTAAAGCTCAGGTAACTACATTTAATTTGAATTATTTTATGCGTTTTGAACAACAGAGAAATATTCCAAACGAAAATAAACCTAATCCCTTAAAACTTCCAAACAAGCCCATAATATAATATCCAATCACAAAGAAAACACTTTGATGTGATTTAATGTTAGGCAAAGACCTACCCACCTAGTTCCTCGCTCTAAACACACACACACACACACACACACACACACACCCCCAAACACATCTAAATCATCACCATGGAACGGACGAAAAAGCATTTATCATACGCAGCTGCAACACTTAATCAACCTTACGACAGTAAATTTATTGAAAGATTTGTAGTGCACCTCTAACCTACACAGACTCATCTTACCCAACATCTGTGTCCTTTGACAACATTCTCATATTCTAAGTACTCGCTGTTTTCCTCCTTCTCCATGCTCCCATTTTGTTGCTCCATCTTTATAAAGTTTTTTTTTTTTGTTTTTGTTTTTGTTTTACTAATTTTTTATTGTATTTTTAATTTAGTTGCTTGACTTTGAATGATTTTATAATTATGCTGCAGTTTCTAGACTTCCCTCTTATATCTTTGTTCATTATTTTCAGAGCTTCCTTTGTTTCATTGTTGTATTTTGATTTTTCTTTTTTTTCTCTTGGTGTTGAATATATTTTTAAGATGTAATTACCTTAAGGGTATTAGTAAATAATTAAAAATGAAGTTATAATTAGAGGGAAAGTGCAGAATATAGAATAAATAAGGAAACACCTTAATCATCTTAGTAAAGAATTGTTTGTTTGAGCACAATTTAGGGTGATGAATAGATTTCACACCACAATAAAACATAGTTTAAAAAACCAAATAAAAAGTAAAAAAAAATAATGTTTAATTAACAAAATATTTTATTGTAAAGAGTCGTGTGGTGCTTTTTACCTTTTTTATAATAACTCCGCTTCTATCAATTGTTACTTATGAAATATTATATGTATAACAATTGTTATCATGAGCCCCACGCTTTTTTACAATAAACTATTTTTTTTAATTAAACATTATTTTTTAAACTCCACGCACATTTTAATAATATTTCTTTCAAATGCATGCACTTTTACACCACATTTTTTTAATTTGGAAAATTAGTTATTCAGATTTAGTTAGCTTGAAAAAGACGTCATTTGTATTTTATGTTAAACGTTATGATTTAAAAAAAAAAAACTTTTTTTTGTACCATTCACAATTTGAGCGAAGTATATTATATATAACATTGTGTCTGATTTTGTAACAGTGAAGCTTACAGCTTAATGATGATGACAATACGAGTTAATATAAACATATTCGAAATTTGGAATAATATTTTTTAAGATCCATTTGCCTTTTCAAAACTTTCTGTGGCAAATATATTTTATCATCATTCAAATTGACTTCATTTGATGATACACACTTTTGC
Source organism: Cacoxenus indagator (assembly GCA_035041755.1). Taxonomy (NCBI): domain Eukaryota; kingdom Metazoa; phylum Arthropoda; class Insecta; order Diptera; family Drosophilidae; genus Cacoxenus; species Cacoxenus indagator. Next base: position 1,860,008 of record JAWNKX010000665.1, read on the forward strand.
TAATCCAATTATCGAGACAGGTTTTAGTATTATTATACAATATTACACTTACCAAAAGACGAAGTTAACATTTTTTCTTGCTTTTCAAAAGAATATTTTATGCAAAATTTCCTTTTAAAACGTTCAAATCTTCAAGCTTTTATTATTGCAACTAAAAAAAAAAAAACCGAAATTAAATCTTTTTCTCTTTCAATTATTATAAATCGCTTGCCAACATTTTCAATTTCAATAATGATTTAAATGAAGAGTCTTGTACAAATATCATTAAAACAACAATCAAATTAATTAATTCATAATTAACACGCAACAAAACAAGTGAAAAATAAATTCAATAAAATCATGATTATTTATACTCGTGTGTCATTAAAACAATAAAAACAAAAACAAAGCAAATTAATAGTAAATAAAACGGAAATTAATAAACAAATAATCATCATGTACGCGCCATTGGTGATTGACTATTTCATTAATCAAAAAAATATACATTTATAAATATAAATTGCCGAATGTATACAATATTTTTTCGATAACATAAGTATTTGTAGTTCACTATACTGAGCGTTAAGCCTTGGAAGCACAACAACAACGCTGTAACAGAGATGCCGCATCAACTATCAGTGATGCCATATGAGTAATCGAATAGAGCTTCTTGGAGTTTTACTAATGGTTTAGAGAATCAGAATTTAAATCAGAATTAGCTTCAAGTTCTTGAGATAAGAAAATTCTGTTCGTGTCTGTATGCCAACTAGTCGCACCATATTAGAGCGTGCACGGATGGGGAGCTCGCATACCAGTGCAAATTTAGGCATATTTTGTTTCAACAGAACAACTACACAAACTGTGAACAATTCAAGATGCTACGTTTTGTAATGAAGAAGTTCACGTTTTATAGCCAATGTATTATATATAGATATGATCTGTGTACCTATTTAGCCATTTAGAAGCGCATTATAAAATCACCAACTGCGGCATCATTCAATTTGAAGTCCAATGTAGTCCTTGATTTGTTAAAATTTTTGCGCTAATATGCAAAATCCTCCATCAGTGCGCAAAGGAAATAATTCATTATTGAGTCCTCTCACCAGAAATGCCTGCCATACAAAATTCAATAACACGCGCACAAATATGGCGTCGTTGCTAGGCAGCTGCTTTATGATTATGTGTATGTGTCCGGTTGCGATGTCGCCATATTGTCCGGATTTTTCTATAGTTAATTGACACGACATAAAATTAAACGGGCGCTTAGAAATTGGGCAAATTAAATCTATTATTTATTGAGCATATTTCCTTTCCTTTTTACGGCATATCTCGCAGGTTGTGCGCAAAAGTTTTGTAGCCCAGCATTAGTAACTATTTTTGTAGTCGTGATTCCATATTGCATGCTCAGAATTTAGTTAGACATTTATTTTTTGTGTTATGCTTTATAGTTGTGTGCTTGTATGTGTATGTATCCTTGTATGCGCTCTGTGTGCGCTCATTCCTTTGTTGCCTTCTCTGCCATGGTTGTTGACGGCTTTATTTGCATTTCATGCATAATTTATTGCTTTATTTTATTTCATTTCATTTCACATTTTACATGTTTATGTTTACCTTACTCTTGTGTGCATGTATGTGTCTAGGCTTCTTTTGTTTTTTATTTTTCATTTCATGTTATTCATGAAATTTTCTACTTATAATATATATATATGAGTATAACAGACTAACACAAATTTATTAAAATAAACCCAAATCCAGAACATACCATTTCGTCCGCTTTTTATTCACATACGAACAAAACAAAAAAAAAATAAAAAAATAAATTTAATTAAAAATAATCCGCTCAGCGTTGCATTCGACCAAAAATGCTGATAACCACATGAAGCCAACAAAACTCCGAATCTTTGTGCATTTTACGCCACACAATATTGGCTTATATGGTTGGTTGGGTTGGTTGGGTTGTTTGGTTCGCTGCTAATAGACAATGGATAAAGCACGTCCATTGATAGAGCATTTTAGAGAATAAAGCTGACTCTGTTGAGACAATTAAAGTTCGGCTAAAATTCGCATATTCAAACCACAACTTAATGCAGTTCATACTTAGAATTGCTAGTTTAGTTTAGTTTGTTTCAAATTGACCCACTTATAAAATATTCTAACTAACGATAGACAGTCGAACTTCCCTATAATGAACTTCTATACAACGCAGCTCTCTCTCTTTACCTATTACAACTTGATTTCAAGTACACCGCTTTTTCGAGTACACATCATTTCAAGAGCACAACATTTCTGTATAACGCAGTGATGATTTTTTGGTGCCGTGAGGAATCGCTATAGGGAAGTTTGACTGTAACATTTTAATAAACATTTTATATTTAATAGCTATCACATATTTCAAAATATTCTTATAGCAAACTCATAAACTTGAATTGTCTACTCTATTTATTTACTCTAAAAAATTGGAAGTCTAATGTGCTGCAAAATCTCTCTTAGTGGTTATTTCTTTTGAGTAGTCTTCTTCTTGTTTATATTCCATTTTATTATTTCCTTATTTTTAATCCATAATCTTCAAGTAATTTAGTTTACTAACTTTAAAGTCGTATGACACTGAATTTTTTGTTGGCTTATTGAACTAACTTGTTTGAAAAGTAGTTAATACAATAGTTTACGCAGTTCATGAAAGATATTTTTTGGTACAGAAAATTTTTGTATTAGCAGACTACAATTTTCGCTTGATACTTTTGATATTCCGAAACTTCCACACAATAGTAGTAGAGTAGTTATAGAGCAATACTAAGAAACCAACCATCTTCATAGTATGCGAATATTACTCCGTTTATATGACAGCTAAAAGCGATTTAACTCAAATCGGTTTGACTTAGTACACTAATTTTTTCAGTGTTTACATGTGCGTCTTCAATGCGTTCTTATACTTCTTCTTATTTAAATGTTGCATTTGTTTACTAGTGCAAAGTTGTTAGATACATTAAATGTATATGGTTTATCCAGTTTAAGAAGTTATCTTCACTTCTGTTAACTGTTTCGGGTATATAATTAAAAATGTCGGTATATAATTAAAGAGATGAAAATAAAGTAAATAAAGCATTATAGCGCTTTATTTATTTATGTGTTCTAACTCAAATCGTTTTAAGCTGTCATGTAAACGGCCTATATAATTGCTATATGGATTATTCACATGTTCAGTGAATGTTCAAGAATCAGCTTCTCAGTGTTGCCTACCAAGTCATCTGTTCATAGTTCGCATGACATTCTGTATCCTTTAAAATCACGAATTACCAACCTCACGAACACACCCACTGAATGACACGCCCACAACTAACAACAAAATTGCCTGCCAAACAACTAATTAAAGACGCAAATTGAAGTCCCCTTATCCCACACCCAAAAGCGGAGTTACATGAAAAACAGCACTAAACATTCTAAACGAAGGAGGTGAACCCAATGCCACAAACACACACGCCCACATTAACACAGCCAAAGAAGATACTCACAGCGTGTGCATGCAGAGTCCCCCCTCGCTTCCTCGAAAAACAATGAGTAGCGAAACTCGATTAGAAAAGAAAATCTTGTAAAATTGCTTAATGGAAATTTGCTTAGACAAAGACGAAGAAAAGAACACCAATGGCAATTTCTCTCTCTCTCTTTTTCTTTCTCTTTCAATAAATTTACCGAAACTTCTCGAACTGACTGAAAAGAGCAACTTTGCCCTTGACCGAGACCAAAGATTTACTCAGTACTGAGTGCAATTGTGCGCACAACGGCCTGACTGCTGGTGGTGGCGTATTGGGGAGGCTCATCATCATCATCATCAGCAGCAGCAGCAGCAGCAGCAGTAGCGGTAGCAGCGGTGGCGGCAGCGGCAGCGGCAGTAACAACTTCATCAAATAATGGACACAGCAGTGGCCATCACTTAGCAAGTGTCATGTCATTCCCGAGCGCGGGTTTAATGAGCAACTCGGCATCGACATCGACATCGGCGTCGGCGTCGGCATCGATGGCGGTCGCTACGCCCGGCTTGAACGCCTATTGGGGACTTTCGAATCTGCGCACCACCGCTGTGGATGCAATTGGTTATGGTGGTGGCGGTGGTTGTGTTGGCGTTGGTGTTGGTATTGGTATTGGTGTTGATAATAATTTGAGCTTGAGTGCTACACCTCACCCTACCTCATTGTCGTCGACGGCAAAAGTAGCAACAATAACAACAGCAACAAGATCAGGCATTGCTGCTGCATCATCATTGTCGTTGAAAACGCCTGGCGGTGGTTGTGGCGGCGCCGGCGCTGCCACCGCAGCTGTGGCTGCTGCTGCAGGCTGTTCATCCTCTGCGGCATATTATCTGCGACATAGCGGGAATTATCGCTCTGCGGCAGCTGCCACATCGGCATTGACAACTGCAGCAGCGGCAGCCGCAGCAGCAAATGCATCCAATGCATCACCATTATCCTCATCGTCATCATTAGCGACGGCTTACTCGTCTGCTTGCGCGTCAAGGCACCAGCCGCAAAATGCTGCTTCAGCTTCCTCGTATACTTCCTCCCATTCCTCGTACAATTACCACCATCACAAGTCGAATGGCTTAATTTCGTCTACAACGTTTTATAATCCTCATCATCATCATCATCATCATCATCATCATCGACTTGATAATTGCAGTTGTGACAGCCGCGGCGGCGATGCAGTGGGTGGCATCGGCACTAATGGCGGCGTCGGCGGCAGCACTGGAATATCTGGTGGCAGCAGTGGTGGCGTCAATCGTGAGCTCTTCCATTCGCCCAGTACCCCTATAGCCTCAGTTACGCCGCCAAACTCCGGCGGTGATGCCGGCGGCTTAATGCATTCCTCTTCAGCATCAGCAGTGGCGGGCACCTCGGTGTCCTCAGCTGCGGCGGCATCAAACGCCACCTCGAGTTCCACCTACTACTTTCAGAATATACTGCGCAGCAATGGCGGCGGTGGTGGCGCGCATTATTTGAATTGCAATAACGCATTGGGACACGTAGCAGGGCAGTCGTCGTCAACGTCCGCAGCAGCTACAGCGGCGACAAGCGTCGCCACCGACGGCAACAACAGCCACAACTGTGATTATAGGCATGAGAGTAACCAGGTAAGGAGAGAGCAAATCCTCAAAATATTTGAGGGAAATAGAACGAATATTCTATTCTCATTGTTTGACAGAATGGCTTGGAGGATTCACCCCGTCGGCACAGCTCCATGGACCAGCTAATTGGCTTGTTGAATGACATGGGAAAATCGACACGCACACGCAGTCTCAGCGATGGCGGCACGCAGGACGAAGACGAAATTGAAGTTGAGTTAGGTAAGCCAGGTAGAAGGCTGAAGGTTCTGGGTATGGTATCCATCCATCCCTTTTGCAATCTTTGCCCACAAAATATTTCATTGCTTCGGCTTCAGCGTGCAGGTGCTGCTGTACCGCTGCACATTCATTGAGCGATCAGTTTTCCAATATCGAATTTATCGAATTTCCAACACCATTTGCAGTGGAAAAGGATGCACAACCCGATCTGCTGAACAATACGCCACCCGTTCCACCGAAACGCTCACATCGTCGACGACACACGCCGCCGCGTCCGATTTCGAATGGTCTGCCACCGACGCCCAAGGTGCACATGGGCGCCTGCTTCTCGAAGATATTCAATGGTTGTCCGTTGCGAGTGCACTGCACCGCCTCGTGGATACATCCGGAGACGCGCGATCAGCACTTGATCATTGGCGCCGAGGAGGGCATCTACAATCTGAACATGAATGAACTACACGACGCTGCCATCGATCAAGTATTTCCGCGACGCACCACCTGGCTGTATGTGATCAAAGATGTGCTCATGAGCTTGTCCGGTAAGTCTGCTGGATCTATGCTAAATGCGTATGCAAATGTACATCTGAGCCCAGTAAACACTATCTGCCCCGCCTTGTTTTGCAGGTAAGTCCTGCCAGCTCTATCGGCACGATCTGGTCGCTTTGCACTCGAAGCAAACGCACCGCTTCTCGCTGCACATGAACAAGATACCTGAGAGACTGGTACCGCGCAAATTCGCGCTCACCACCAAAGTTCCCGATACCAAAGGCTGCACACAGTGCTGCGTTACGCGTAACCCGTACAATGGCTACAAGTATCTGTGCGGTGCCACGCCCAGTGGCATCTTTCTGATGCAGTGGTACGATCCGCTGAATAAATTCATGTTGCTCAAGCAGTGCGAATGGCCAGCGATTAGCATACTGGGCGGTGGGCATGGCTGTGTGCAAAATGGTCAAACGCCCGTTTTCGAGATGATCATCACGCCGGAGTTGGAATATCCGATTGTGTGCACAGGCGTACGCAAGGCAATGAACGGTTGCCTCAAGCTCGAGCTCATCAACATGAACAGTGGTAGTCAGCTGAAACTGCGGCCTGTGCTTTGTACTGAGATCTCCCCATTTGCTATTACAGGTGCCAGTTGGTTCCACTCGGAGGACATGGAGTACGATGCCATGGCGACGATGGTGCCGCGTCGCGAGCTCCTGAAGGTGGTGCGTGTGCATCAGGTGGAGAAGGACGCCATACTTGTTTGTTATGGCAATGTGATACAAGTAGTTACGCTGCAGGGGACTCCCAAGCAGCACAAGAAAATGGTGTCCCAATTGAATTTCGATTTCAATGTCGATAGTATTGGTGAGTGCTGCAACATGATATACATGTATATTCTTATACGTGTATGTATGAGTGGTCTAATACGAACTGTTTTCCCTGATTTCCCCGATCAGTTTGTCTACCGGATAGTGTTTTAGCATTCCACAAGCACGGCATGCAGGGCAAGTCGTTGCGCAATGGCGAAATAACGCAAGAGATCAAGGATATGAGTCGAACATATCGCTTGCTGGGCAGTGATAAGTAAGTAGTGTTGTAGCTATAAAGATTTACCTTTGGTATTGGTATTACAGTACTGCCCGCTTAATTGAGACAGCAAAAATATATGGTTTTTGTTGCAATTAACCGGGGAATTCAATTATTCCAGTATACGGATAAGTGAGACATCGTTGCAATTAACTAAATGGTTTGTTTTTTTTTTTATCGAAACTATTTTTTTTAATATTTTTCTACAATTAATATCATTCTACAATATAATATCAAATGATACGAGTCTGAGTACGGGTGTGGAAGGTGTGTGAGTACAAATGTTTGCACGTGTGTATGGGAAGTGCTTTGTTTGTGCGGTTCTCATAGTCGGGCCATCATTACTTAAAGGAACTTTATTGGCCGGATGTAAGGACATGCTAACTTGCTCATTAAAAGAACTGGTTTTAATTGGTTTATATTATTAATGCAAACACAATCTATATTTCTGTAGACTTTAAGTGGTTGAATAGAATTGTGTTATTTTTGACTGTAAGCGGTTGTTGTCCTTGCTCTTCACAACCGCAGCCATCATTTTTCCAGCTTATTTGAGAACTGATCGATTGGCAGAAAAAATTCTCGAAGGACCCCCTCCAATGCCATTAATCCGTCTCGTAAGGTTTTCATCTGCCAAAGAGTCTGACTCATCTCTATTAGAGACCTCAGCTATAATATCTTCGTCGCCTAATTAATGGTCGCGGTTTATAAAGGCATCCAAGGTTTATAATCCAAAATGGCGTAATATCATTACTAAATATCGATTTATATACATGAAATGTGGTTACTTAATATTAATTTTTTACTATGGACCCATTTTTTGACAAACACAAATATGCGGGGATTTTTTCATACTTTTACTATTTGACAGTTATAGTCTTCTTCTTCTTCTCCATTTAAAGGACGAGGAACAAATTGTAGACTCGACCTGACCACATATAGTAAACGTAGCAGTACAGTAAAACTAGCTGTACGCGGTAATTTGTGCTTCGAAACCCTATGTTCAAATTTTAAATAAAATATTTTGAATTCGCGCTCGATGAGGTTCTTGCTCCAGCTAGTGTTGGAAAATAAAAAATAAAAATAAAAATATTCCTTTTAAAAAGTACTTATAAGCTGAGTAACTACTTAAGAATTTTTTGTTAACTAATGATTAATTTAGCTATTTCTTTACCTACATAAAAACGCACGGGAACACCAAGCAACGTTGTTTTAAAATTTCAACGGCAACAATAAATAATTTTTAGAGATGTGCCATTCGGCTTTTATACCTAATAATCTGTCTACGGATATCAATTTTAATATCATTTTTCAACGTATTGAAACCCAAAGTCCTCTTATTATATTTTCTTGTCTCTCATTCACAGAGTCGTCGCCTTGGAGAGTCAGTTGCTGCGCACAGGGTCGTTGGGCAGCGAGGAGGGTCATGATCTGTACATTTTAGCCGGGCATGAGGCCAGTTATTAAAGGGCGCACTAAGTTTTAACCTAAAATAGTTGTAGCAATTCGTATAATTAACTAACTAATAAACATAAACGCGAAACAGAACAGTCTTAAACTACTAAATGTAATTGCAAAGCATTACCCAAAACTTAAGCTTAAAATTTAGAAGGTCAATAGAAGTAATGGAAGAAAAGAAACGCAAAGAAACGCGCAATTAAAATGCCAAATTAAAGTCTTAATTAACTTAAATTAGTAGATCCACAAGCGGCTTACACAGAATCCACGCATGCTTTTCTAACAACACATTTTAACGAATGATTGATTACAACAACAACAACAACAACAAAATTTAAGAAAATATTAAATAAAAATACAGTTTATTTTGTATGCTTAAATTCATTTGCGCACACAATTTCGAAATTGCAAATTCAGTCAAAATTATTCAATGATTTTTTAGCACTAAAATTAAAAACAAATTTAAGCGTTAATGCATTAATAATAAAATGTTAATTATATAAAACGGTATCAAAAAGAGACACTTGAAACTGTATTGAAAGGCATATAAATATATTTTTAATATTAACTTAGTGTTAATATAGTGAAAATGAAATTATTCTATATAAAGTACGAAAAGTCAAAGAACACACTGCAAATAAATAAAAAAGAGAAAAAAATTGCAAAACAATTTCAAAGAAAATTTCAACAAGAAACTACTAACAAAGTTATAATGATAATTAACTGTACTCAATTTAGTAATTAGTAACTGTAAAAAATGTTTGAATTGCAAAATGTTTAAAAAATGCATGTAGCATAAACAGTTTTAAAAACAATAAATTTCAATCAAAATTGAAGTTAAAAAAAAATTAAATCAAATAATTTTTTGTTTTGTCTTGTTCTTGCCAAAGCCGCAAAAAAAAAATTGCGCAAACAAAAATTGTTCTTTGTGCAGACGTGACTCACTCGTACGCGTTTTGACGTGACTTCTATAAATCGCTAGTAAAAGCACTTCTCTTCATATGCTTTTTCTTCTAAAAAGAGCCTATACTCGTATGTGAATTTGTAGCAGCTGATGTGGCATTGTGTTGGTGCACATCAGTACACACTCTACGCAACTAAATTTCAGACCGAAAATGTATGTGTGGCATTTTTCAATAGTCACATTTCTCCAGGTAAGAGCAAGACGACTGACTATATTCTGCTAGTGTCAGTGCAATGTTTAGTTTATTGTAAGCCACTTCCACTAATCTTTCAAGTTTTCCAATGTTTTCCAATGCGCATAGCAAAACAAAAGTCCTGATACACTGTTTGGTGTGTGTGTAATCAAACCCTAGTACTTTTGATTAAAGACACTACATTATAAAATAGATCGTAGAGTTTTTTTTCACTTCTTAAAAGTAACTATCGCTTGTTTATTAATACTGATCTGATTAAATTGATATATTGACAAAAAAAAAAGTTAAGGTTTTGCCTAGTAATTCAAATGTTTCCCGACTTTAGTAACTCCTAAACGAGTACACAAATATAAAAAGTATCCGCGTCTTTTTGATACAGTTTTAACAACAATTTTTTGTTGGCCAATTCTGGTCGGCATCGCGCAAACCACTACTCAACGTAAACCTCACAAACTTTGCGGCATGTTTTTGCAGCGGTTTCACTCGTTTATAGTAAAAAGCATCTCAGATATTTCAATCATTTTTAAATCTATATAATTTTTTACACGAACGACAAATTACAGAATAGTCTTCACAAACAGTCTTTTGTTTGACACAATCGGATTAGTGATACACAATATATGTGGTTATAAAAAACGCGAGTACTTTTTATATCACCTAATATTATTTTTCACAAAATTTGGCACTTTTTTAAATTATGCTCTTTAGAAGTTGGCTTATCCTTGCTTAAGAAGAATGAAGTCAGTTGGTTGGTAGCTGATTTTTCTTGTAATTTTTAATTCTTTTTTAATAGTACTAACGGCAATTGGTATAGCTTTTGCACCACTGCACAATGTAGTAAATACGAATTTTCAGCTTATCTTTGACCGCTGAATACGAACCTCGCAATTAAATGATCATTTTACTTGTAGATGGTAGACCATAAAGACGTCGATTGAATATATGTAATGTGGGGCACTACTAGAGACTATAATTGAAAAATATCTCCCTCATAAGGAAACAGTTCAAATTGGCATTGACCCTGTAGTTCATGATTTTTAGTGTTGAATTGCAATATGTATTGTCGCTATTCCTTTTACATCAGTCCAATCAATGTTGTAATACATTTTTGTGCTCAAACATGGAACGTCGCTCTTATGTGAGAATGTATGTTATAACTGCGACATACTGCAAGTTGACCTTTAAAGTTCAGCAATAACTCAAGTATAAAATAAATGGAGTAAGACATAAAAAAATTAATAGTTAAATAAAAATTTAACTAAAAAAGCACTGTAAAAAGAAAAAAAAAATGATCCTATTTCCATCGAAAAAGGTAAATTAAAAAGTAAAAATAACGGAAAAAGTTTATATATAAAAGTAAAAAAAAAATAAATAAAGCTGCTTGCCACTATGGTAAGATATCTGAAAGAGTTTCGAAATTTTTAAGCCACATTGATTGCAGAAGGCGAAGCGTAAAAATGGTTTAGTGGGAAACAAATAAGAACATTTTTAAATAAAAAAAATGACAGCTCAAGTTGAAAAAATTTCGAAAATTTAAAAAAAAAACTATTCTAAGAAGTCATTAAATTTTACGTACTATTTAAAATATTTTTATCGAAGAAATTGTTGAAATGCTAGTTTTTAGTTACACATATATAGACAAGAAAATATATAATTGTAACAAATTAAATAAATAAAACTTTCGAAATGAAAACTCGATCCGATTTCTTTCAATGTAAACTGGCTGCAAAAATGCTGCGGATTAGCGATGTCAAAGATGAAGCTGAAAAAATTTGAGGTCTTACTTTATTGTGCGATAAAAAATCAATAATAGAATTGAAATTTGTTGCGATGACTAAAATAATTTTTTTTAGCTTTAAAATTTTGTACTGTCTTTGAGAGACGAGACGCTTGGCAGATCTTTTCAAATGTTTCCGTGGCATGCATTTTCAAAATTGGCCTAACACATGTGCACCGTAATTGTAAGTAACGTAAGTCTTGTTAATGACTTACAAAACGTACGTACCAGGGGGCGCCAGTAAATCATCTGACTGCTTTGTTCTGGCACATCTGTACTCTTTTGATGTTGTAGGCGGCAATGGTGCCGCAAATTTGTACACTACTTGCACATAATTAAGCCTCTTATTAACTATGGTTAGCTTGTTCGAAGGGCGGAGCAGCCATCGGACAGACGCCTTGCGTTAAGATGAGATGCTGAGCTGATTTCTCAGCGTTAATGGCAATGTGCCAGCGCCTGCCCCAGGAGAGGAATCTGTCTAAGTAGCTGGACAATTTCTCCGCAGCTACGTTCAATGAGGCAGAGTTGAAGATGACTGCCGTATCGTTCGCGTAAGTAACAAAAATCGCTTGTTCATCTGTGGTTGTCGTCATATCAGAAGTGTATAGAGAGTGAAGGACCGGAGCTAGGACACTCCCCTGCGGGACAACGGCTGTCACGCGCCTGATGGTGGATGTTTTGTCTCCTACCACCACGGAGAAGGTTAGTTCTCAAACTTTTTATGAGTAGAAATTGTTTGCCAGGCAGGAGCACTTTAATTTTCTGTAGTAGTCCATCGATCCAGACCCTATCGAATGCTTTAACGTCTAAGAAGACTACAGAGTAATATTGTTTCGGCTCAAACGCGGCCTATGTGGACAAGATTCACCGGAGTACCGGGCTTAGGTATCATGGAGATCGTTGCACACTTCCATTGAGTGGGAAAATGGCAGATCCGCAGCATGCTGTTGAACAGCAGCGTCAGGAACAAGAGTGCCTTTCAAGGGAGAGCTTGCGCGACTTTGTTGTCGGTTCGCTCGTGACCAGGACTCTTCTTGGTTTTCAGCTCCTGGATCTGAATTGCAACCTTCTGTGGGGTGATGTGTTTTATTATACTCTGGTCCAGAACGCACGTCGATAGGGCTTCTGCTGTCTCCCTTGTCACTGCAGAGTCACTCTTTATTATTATTGCACATTATTGATTTGACTTATGTTCGGGGAACGATCATTATTAATACTGCAGTTCAACACTGGCATACCATCTAGTAATCCTGAGGCCTCCAAATTTTCAAAATTGGCTTTAAAGAACCTGAACGAAGCCTTTCATAATCCTACTTCGAAACGTTAAAAAACGGAAAAGTTATAGTACGTATGCATGTATATATTAAGAAATATATTATATATTCCGCTGCTCAAAAGAAGCCTTCGTACAAACTTTCAATTTTCTAGCTCAAAAACCAAAGATTATTGCGGACAGTCGAGCAAACGAAATCCGAGGGAAGACTACCAAAAAATTATAATTTTTTCTTTAAAGACCAAGGAAGTAAAATTCAGTTTCACGTTGTATAGAAAATCGTTTTTGGACCGCCTTAAAATCGTTCTGTAACACTGTCATTTGTTGAGTGCTTTATTTTACAGACATTGGTAACTCTAAGCGGCGCATGTGTGTTTACTTACAATTTTTGAGTGCATTCGTAGTTGGCCATTTTCGTTGAAATACAATAATTATACGAAAATGAAGGCATTCTTTACTCCCAGCGATTGGGATGATGGTATCGAGGCCATTACCTTTATACCCATGACCAAAAGCATTTTCGGCAATGGCGATGGTAAAGGCGCGAACGCTAAGAAGAAAAATAAAAAACGGCAAAAGGAAATTGTCGACAAATCACAACCAAAAACCATACAAAACAAAGCGGCCGAAGGCAACACAAGAACAAAGCAGGAGTCATCGTCAGAGCACCGAGTAAAATCGGGACGAATTGAAAAGAAAAATTTGCTGGCAAAGCCGAAGCTGAAAATGTCGCCGTCGTTGGCCAAAGCAGTTGAGGGGATGGTCGCCGCAAAAGGAACTCCGCAACAAGGAAACAGCATGGAATTAGATGACCTGGAAGACACAAATGTCTCGCGGATTGCCACCAAACTAAAGTCGGAGCTATTGGGCGGCCGCTTCCGCTATCTGAATGAAAAACTTTACACGATGGACAGTAGCAAAGCAGAGAAGCTTTTCGGAGAGGAGCGCGACGCCTTTTCTGCCTACCATGAGGGCTATCGTCAACAGGTAGCCAAATGGCCAATGAATCCGTTGCAGCGCATGATCAACACAATCAAGAGGCTGCCCAAGTCGCTGGTGATTGGTGACTTTGGCTGCGGTGAAGGAAAGTTGGCCGAATCGGTGCCGCACAAAGTTCACTCCATGGATTTGGTAAGTGTGCGACGGGATATTATCGCATGCGACATTGCGAACACACCACTGGAGTCGCAATCGCTTGATGTGGCCGTCTATTGTCTCTCACTGATGGGCACCAACCTGAATGCCTTCTTTCTTGAGGCGAATCGTGTGTTGAAGCTGCATGGGAATGTTTATATAGCCGAAATCCAATCACGTTTCCAGGATGTGCGCGACTTTGTGCGCGCCATGTATGCGTGCGGCTTTGAACTGGTCAAGAAGGATGTGGCGAAAAATTATTTCTACTTTTTTCAATTCAAAAAGATGCGTCATGTTGGCAAAGTCGCTATGCTCAAGCCGTACTCACTGAAGCCCTGCTTGTATAAGAAGCGATGACCTGGGGTTGGCGGATAATAGTGTATAATATTGTAATAGCTTAAGCAACCAAATGCTTATAAAGAACTGTTTCTTGTTAGAAATAATTTTTTTTAATGAAATTACGATCGAATTTGGGTCATTTTTTTTCAATTTGAGAATTTCAAAATTAACGCTTTTTTATGTGGGGGTTGGGAATTAAATCTCCAAAACTTTCAGAACAGTTTCGTCGACCGGCTTTTGACACTGTTGCATGGTATATCCACCACTTGCCAGGCGCCACAGCCCATAAACTTGATTGGGTCTCAAAAAAAGAGGAATTAAATCGTTTCTAAAATACCATCTAGGTATATAAACACATAGGTGGGTGGGTCTGGAAACTAGTTCCTCATTTTTTGAACTGCAGAGATTGAACGTTTACGAAGATTCTCTTTACCGTAAGCATAACACTAGGTGAAAGCGATCATATCCCATCACTAGAAGAGGAAAACCCAATATAATACACATATTTAAATCAAAGTTCCTATTATAATAACCGCTTTCCTCTAAATATATGTTGTTTCCATTCATTTTGTTAGTTTCAAATATCACTACAAAAATAATTAAGTATGTATTCAAAATCTTTAAGTTCAATTATGCTCTGAAATTATGATAATAGTTTTTCCTAATAATTTAATATACACAAACTACTATATTTTTGTGACAACCTTTATAAAACATATATTAATTGAAAATATAAGCTGTAAAAATACTTAACAAAAAGAAAAACTGATAAGCATTTGTCATTTAAATTAAATTTCTCATTTCTTATCGATATTTGAATATAATCATTTAAGTTGCATCTCTATCACGATATACAATTTTGATGTTACTTAACCCATTACGGAAACATACATCAATTCAATACTTAAGCAACTTAAAACATTTCGTTTCGGGCTCATTCACAATTGCTTCCTGACAATTTATGTGAAATGAAATTCTCATCAACCAAAGCGTTTGCGTCAGTCATGTAAATCGAACACATACGGTTTTCGTTTGCTGCCGTGAAGTTGCCGTCGGTCGAAAGAAAGTGCTCGAGAATTTCTGTAATAAGTAATATTTTATAATTTAGCAATCATGGAATTAGTGACAAGTATATGCAAGACGTGCATATAAAATGATGTGAGCCAATGTAATGAGCAAAATACAACTAAAGCAGTGACGTCATAAATTGTGCCATAAAAATAACACGCAAGAACAACAAATAAAAGATTTGCTGTGCACATTATTCGTATTAGACTGTTTTATGTGTTAGGTAGCTTGTGTGTGTATTTTCGCGACATTCGTTTTTACGCTACTACGCAAAGTGTGTTTCTTCTTCAGCATTATTATCGTCGTGCAAAAACAAAAGCGGAGTATTGTTTTTTGTTTTGTTTCGTTTGTGTTGTGTGTGTGTGTGTGTGTGTGTGTGTGTATTATTTGTATTTTTTGGCAAGTCTTTGCGAAAGAACACAAAAACAATTTAAAATTAGTACTGCACCAAAAGAAAAGATCAACACATGAAATGGAAAAAAAAATAGTTAAATTGAACAAAACAACAATAAAATTGACAGCGAAAGGTCAAACGCATGAAGACACGACCAAAAGGATAAAAGCAAAAACTGACTTTGCAAAGAAATGTGGACAAAAACAAACACGATAAATTAAAAATAAAGGGAGAAATGCCCTGTTTGCAGACAACAAAGGCACTGCAAAAAGCCGTAAAATTGTGTAAAGGGGTTAATTATACGCTCCACATTCTGGGAACAGTATTATACTTTGTCATGAAGTTTGTAGCGCGCTGAGGAAGACCGCATATACCACATATGTGTGCATATGTATTCCTGATCAGCGAGACAGTTGATTAACCGTGACCATACGTAAGCAAGGTTTTTTCTTGCTGCAAGATTTACAAGCTTTTGTATAGAAGAACTTTTTGTCTTTTAACTTATTGAGCTTATGTTTGTAGTAGGTTATTTTTCAAAGACCACAGCTTTAGATTATTATGTATCCCACATTGTTGCTGATATCGTTTATTTATTTTTTTAATGTTATTTAATTTCAACTCAATTTTTATTCGTGCCACGCACTTCGGTTGTGATTTTACGCAGCTTCTTTAGCGTAGTCGTCTTCATACTTTGCTTTCTGTCATCCTTGACTCATCTGCCCACCTGCACGAACACATCCTGCCCACCTGCTGGTTGTTTTTGCATTTAATCTTTCATTGTTCCTACATCTCGCACCTTTGCTACTTGGAATATGTTTTTCCTGCTGTTGTTGTAAATGTTGTCTTTGGCGTTTTTATTTATAACCAACCTTCAGTTGAATGAGCCTAACAACAAGAAACAAAAAACCAAGCAAAACGTTAACTTTGGCTATGCGTGTCGTAATGTTCTTCACAGTACAAACTATTTCGATAATTGGAAAGATTGTTGGCTAGTGCTTTTATAGAAGATAGATATGATATATATTATTATAGGGTCTCCAATGTCTCATTCACCGCATTACAAATCACATGACAAAGTTATAATGCCATTCACATAGTGCGACGAAAACAAAAGGAATTCATCGAGTGCAGCGCTGATTTCTTGCCGATTCTTCTTGTTCTACTTCCTCTTAACAGTCTTCTATACCCAACCTTGCAGTCTTCATAGTACTGAGTCGTATATAAATTTTATTTTTCGTTTGTATGCAATGGAATGCCAACAAAGCGCAATTTTCTGCATTGTTTTGTATCCTTTGTCAACATGTTAGCCTTGACAAGTGGCGTAGGCTGACAATGAGGTTGGCAGGAACTTGGGTAGATTTGGTAGCGAATGTAAGGTATGATTTTGTTCGTGTTGTTGTAATATCGAAGAGTCACTTGGGCGTAGTTTAACCGATTTTTATAACCCAGGGCAATCAGTTACGAATCTATGGAAATCGTGGTTATAGTGCAGATCGTTTGATGAGTTGAGGTCTGGTGCTTCTTACATAGAGAATTAATGTATGGATTAGATCGTTTCTGTAGTGAGCGTTCAATAGTCTAGGAAAGCAAGTTAAATAAGTCCTCAGCTATTTAGGACATATATACATACATATGAGTACACACACATAACTCTATATATAATAATAACATTTGTCAGTCTGCTTAACCCTTCTGTGTTACTACATTATTTATCCGATTTCAGTGAAACTGAACGACTACTACATTCAATATTTAAAGAAATCGCACTAAATCTTAAAAAATTAATAACAAAATAAAAATAAATAAATTAACAAATATAAAAACAACAAATGGCTACTACATTATTTATCCACATTGTTTTTTTTTTGTCCATAATTAACCTTAAATTTTTTTAAATTCTAGCTAAAAATGTGCTGAAAAATAAAATCACCTGAAATGGCAAAAGCATAAATAAAACCTAAACATCAATCATAAAATAGTGCAAAAGTGCAAAAGAGCAGTGATAGATATATTTATATAAATTTAACACATTGTGCAATATTTGATAAAACAAAGTAAGCAGACAGGAATAACGAAAAGTATCTTAATAAAGAAGAAATATAACTACGCAGCTGTTGTGCAAATAAGCCGCGACTAAATAAACCACAAAAAAAAGGTACAAAAGACGCCGTGAAAGAATCAAATTTTCTGTTCACAACAACAAAATTAATTACCACAAAACAACAACAAAAAAATAATAATAATAAAATAGTAGATGCACGTGAGTCGCTGCTCAAAGACAACAGCTGAGGTCCGACCGAACCAAACCGAACACAACTCAACCGAGTCGTACGAACATTAATCAACGTCAACGAGAACCACCGGAAAGGTTCGAGTCGATTTAACTTTACCTGTCTGTGCGCAGACGTAGCTGGATTGTTTTAAACGAGTGCGAATAGAGACAGATATAGATAGAGAGCGAGAGAGGAGGTTGAGCGAGAGTGCAGCGTCTTATTTCTTAGAGAGAGAAACAGAGTGAAAAGTACCGCGTGGGCGTCAACGCTACTCGGCTTTGCTACTTCAAAAAGGAAACCATCAAGAACCCGCACAGCGGGTACAAGTAATATATTTTGTATAATCCGAAGACCCCACAACGTTTCCAGCCATGGGCATCGTGTGGAAGCGATTACAGCGTGTCAATAAACGCGCCGCCAAATTTCAGTTTACCGCTTCGTATCATGAACTACGTTTGGAGACCACCGCCAAGTGGTAAGTCATTGAACTCATTCATATCAAAACACTTTTCGTATAATTTTGATTAGCTAATAGCGCGTAATAATAGCTTGATATATGTACTCACGCATATATTAAATACGTTTTCATGAATGATACATATTTTCGTTGGATGTTATTGTTTAACCCCACGCAAACTTACTTGTCAAGTTTTTGCTGACTTTAGTCTTTGTTCCATGATGTTCGTTTCGATTCGCTGCCTTTTATATATAAACGGTGTACCAAAATTCATACAAAAATAATATTTATAGAAAACAGAAGATTTAAATTAAAAATATTGAATAATTTACTGATTCACTGATTCGTTTTGTATAAATTGGGGTGAATTTAGAAGATACACCGTTCAATTTCGTCCTTCAAGGCGTGGGTGGGCGTGCGCTGGGAAACTCTCCAACACCCTCACGTTGCTCATTGTTTAATGTTGAATAACTTTTAGCACTTGTTCTTCAAATTGACTTCGAAAGAATTGTTAAAACCTACTGTTAATAATTTTAAGTTTGAAACTATGAGTGGAAATAAAATTATTATTTCATTAAATAGAACCGGTTATTTAATGAAATGTTTCAGATACTTGGCAAATCGTGTTGAACAATAATCTTGAAAACACGAAAACTTGATAGACTTGCTCAGTTAGTGCCAGTTCAACCTCCAATTTATTCGTGCTCAAAGTCAAAATATTTTCGTCGAACCCTTAGACTCGCAAAGGAAGTCTTTCCTGTGCTTTATTTTCGGCTTCACTTACACGTTATCGAAAAATGTCATTTCCGGTTGACAAATGAATGCGTTAAGTTTCTTGAAAATGTTTATTGAAATGTTCTTGTATGCAGCCCGCATACATGAATTGATGATGTTGTAGTCGCTTGTCGTGGCTTATCGTTAAGCCATATAAAAAAAAAAAATTTGCGGCTTTGGCGTAAGAATACTCAAAAACAACATCTTCGTCACTTTTATTATTATTATTATTATTTTTTTTATATTTAAAAATGTTCTGTATTTTTTGAGACGCAATTTTGTTTATAATTAAAAATTTTTTGACAATTAACCGTGGAAATATTTGCACAGCTATGAGTGAGTGCCAAAAAAGTAGTCTGTCATGGCATTTAAGATTTGTGATTTTGAGAAATATTCAGAATAAATTGTTTTATTTATAATAGAAAGTGTGCCAAGAAAGACACATAAACATGTTTCTACTCTCAAGCTTCTCAGCGTCATTAGAATGTCAATAACGGCATACCGACTCAGTGGAGTCGCAACGAACAACTGATCTGAATTCAATGCAATTTACAGTTGTCGACGTGCACAAGCGTCAATTGCAGCGGCAGCAATAATATTTAGAAAAATTAAGCTAATTTAAAATCGATGAGACGAGCGGAAAAATATTTCTGTACAGTTATCACCGAGTATCTTTCAGATACATAATAATATGGCACAAGTACGAAAGACAAATGACTGGAAGTTGAATCAATAATACAATTGCTACAAATATCCTACTTTTTGTACACAAAACTCTGGATCTGGCATCTAGACGGTTTTCTTTTTTAAAAACATTTTTCAAGATTTTATCTCCAAAGAATAGCATCGTAGATAAGCATAATTAATCTTTTTAACAAATTAATTGGAAATGTCTACGACTGAAAAAAAGGAAAACACCACATTGTGAGGATATTTGAAGTATTAAGTACCTATTAACCTATTTCATTTTATATACTTTAATTAATTTAATCTATCTACAAAAAAAAAAGAAGTTAAACGTATTAAAACACAAAAATTGGCAATACCATTTTCACTCCTAGAAAGTATACAAACAAATTTATATTTCCTTGTTCTCTTCTCTACGGAGCATACAGTCTCCCACAAGTCTCTTAATATTTTTTATTTATATTTTTTTAATGCAATAGAAAGGCTGACTGAAATTGGTTCATATAAGCATAATATATTTATTCATTTATTTGTTTCTTAATGCGAGGTAAGAACTGTATTCGAAAAGAAAATTCTGTTTGATTTGGGACTTGGGAAGAAAAAACACATCGATTTTTTAAGTGTTCTTCAGCGTTGAAATACCGGCGAAAGTCACATAAAATTTCCTAGATTTGGTATTCTGTTCTTTGTGTATGAAATCAAATTTATTTTAAAACCGATCAAACTGATAATTTTCTCTATGCCAGAAGACTTGAATGAAAAATTTGTAGCAACAAGAATATTTTTATACTTGTTCCTAGGTTGTTTAAATTCAAATTAAAATTCCAGTCCCTTAAACTGCATCGTATAGTACGCACATAAAACCATTTGCTGAAATGTGGACAAACTACTTTCAAATCCATACACACAGAAGCGGAATACTTTACGGTGTCGTCTTTTATGAATTTAGTTCTATAACCTATCAAAAGTTTGCCCATCTGCACCGTGAGCACTGTACCCGTATAAACTATTGAATACTCTTGGATTACTGGATCGTATGTACCCAAATTTGCGCAGAAAAAAGCACATAAAACAAGTTTTAACAATCAATCAAATTGATACGGTCAAGTTATTAAGGGTTGCGTTCGAAATAAAAATGTACATCTAATAAATAAATAATAAAAACCAGTTTAAAATAAGATTCCGACATTAATATATATTTGAATTACTTATTCGAATAAAAAACTTTATTCGTAATAGCACGCCAAATATATTTTTTAAATTAATAATTCTTTCGACTTATGAGCGTGTTCGAATGCAAATGTCAACTTGAATGACAAATTTATCAAATGCCAATAAATGAAAAATATTATGTATGACGTTCATTTTCGTTTCGCTTTAAAATTGGAAATAAGAAATATACGCCTGGTACTTGGAATTTCACATATGAATGCATATTTGGAACTTGACTTCAAAAAAATGCATACGGCACATCTCTATACGACTTATCCTATCTTATTTGCACGATAACGCCAGACCGCACACTGCACAAATAACAGTGGCAAAACAATAGGAATTTAAGTTGGATCTTCTTTAACATCCTCAGTTTTGACAACTTTTTGGTCGGAAAAAATTTTAATACCAACAGAGCTGTAAAACTGTTCTTCCGGGCCTCCATTGACTCCCATTCGCTGAGGTTTTATAAAGCCGTTCTGAACATTTTTGCGCCTAATTGGCAAAGTGGGTATACGTTGCATACGTTGATGAATAAAATAACTTATTTTATTAATACACTTTGAACCAATTTTGTTTTCATTTCTTCACGACTCTTTATAATTCAAGATCACTTAAAAAAGTCTATTGATTGAACACCCTAAATGCGTGGTCACAAATCAGTTGAATGATGTATCGAAAATACTGCGATAACAATTTATTGCAGCTGAGATGTGAGCTGGACGATTGTACAAAAAATTTAAAAGTAAATAAAAGCAAAATGGGAAAACACATAAATAAAATAACGTACGGCATCAACTGTTGTCATTTCCTTTTGTTATTGTTTCTTTTAAATTTAAATTTATTTAAATTTATTTATTTATATATTTTTTCTCGTTGTGTCGTCAATCACAAATTCTAAATACATACATTTAATTGTTGCGGTTGGACTGCTTTAACACATTTTTCTATTTGTTGTTTGTATTGCTAAGGTAAACAGGCCGAAAGAAAACAACAATAAAATTTCGTTGAGAAAGTGTAAATGATATTGAGACGAGCCGTTTGTCATTTACTCAATAATTTAATCAAACTGAGGCTAGTTGAAGGCCACACGAGTTGTGTGACACGGTAGCGATAGAAGTGATGCTGTGAAATTTTGAGGCATTTCGGTAGAGCTCATTTAAACACTTAGTTCGACAAATTTCTATTTATTTTATTTCAATGCTTAATGCCGTTTAAACTGTAGCTATTATGTAAATGATTTTCTACAAAAAAAATTATCTTTGTAAACAATTAAATTTGGCTCGCTCCAAACAAGAACGTCGCGTCGCGCTTGTAGAACATTTCTGGGATAGAAGCGGAAGATCAAGTTCAACCTAAGTATATTTGTTCTCGAATTTTGTAGTCAACATGAGTCTAAAAAAGAAAAACGGAGAAAAACATCGCCCACGCACAACTTTCGTGTAGCTGCGAGTGTTTGCTCTCGAAAAATGACCATATTATGGTGACATAAGCAGGTGTTAGAATACACGATTACTGCCTTTGGTTAAATATTTTGTGTGTTTTATTAATTAATTTATGTTTTATAATAACATGAAAATTATATATAAATTGCTGATTTGCCCCATTTTGGTTGCCCTTCTTTACAGTATTTCATAATGAGGCTCTCTGCTGGATTGAGCTGAGATTCAAGTGGTGACGACTTGCTAATGACTTCATCATTGTCATTAGCTATGTGTTGTTATGGTGCGGATTGGTTTGACTGGTTTCACTGATTTGAGCTTAGCATTGCTTACGTGTTGAAGACAGACACTTGTTTGACGCCAAGCGAACTATTCGCTAAAGTACGCATCTAATTCGGAACTGATTAATTTACAGTTGTTTGATTTAATCATGATTTTTCTTCATTAATGATTTTCAATTGTTATAAAACAGATCTGATTAGTTTAAAACTCCTTATTTGAATATGTCTCTGTTCCACTCAATCAATACTACATTTACCTTAATTACATGAAGGGCAAAATTTCATAGTTTTAGGGAAAGCAATACCCAAAACAGCATTTTGCAACATCCCTGAAGCTATGAACTATAATTTCTAATAATAATTATTTTAATTGTTCGAAGATGGTTGTGATACCTAGAACATTTGCCTTATAATTAAGATCAATGATTTTTGGTCTTGAGTTCGTTGGATACTTATTTTATGAGTGTTAATCATAATTTGATATTCACAGTCTCGTGAGGTGGATCACTTTTTACTCATGATTTTAACCTCAAATTCAGAGTTATTTCACTATATTTCTTGTACTAATTACTAATTTCATTTATTTATATACTTGCTAGCCTAGCTCGCCAGATGTTGTTCTGCCCTTTCCGGAATTAGAAGAAAATAAAAATTTAATAAAAGTACAAAAATTAAGTATTCAAATGGTGTGTTAACAATAAAATTGCTTTATTGAAGCTATGAGAATCAGAACTTCGTCAACTTTTAATTTTCCTTAGAGTATCGCCGAAAACGTTCCGTTGCATTAAAGAAAAAAAAAGGAGACGTGTTTAGTGAACGACGAACTTTGCGCACAAAACTTTCTATTTGAGTTAAACTTTATTTTATTATTTGACTTTCGATTTCGAATTTGACATACATATCAACGGCAAAATGATGAAACAATATTAATTTCATATATAAAAAAAAATAAAAATTTGGATGGAATTTCTCGACTTTCGCGGTAATTTTTTCTATATATTATTAACGTTATATATTATTAACGTATATATAACTATGTATATTAACGTTATATAGTTATTCTGTTATTCGGGGTGGAAACGAAACCAACAAATCAGAGATCATTAAAATCGGTGTCCAGCCGTTCTTGAGTTATAAGTGGTGGAAGTAAACCGACTATGTTTTATATATAGAAGATATAGGCAAACCTGAATACATCTTTTTTTCGCTTTGATATAGAAATAATTTCCGCATCTTATTTTATATTCAATATCTTATATAATATCTTGAGTTCCGCTCAAGAGGAACTTGCTCACCTGGCCTTAGTTAGATTATACGAGTACACCTTCGGCATATGAAGAAGTCTTGTCCTTTTAATAGGCTATTTCTAAATGCTTGTTGCTTTTTCGAATTTCTATTTTATTTCAATTTATTAATTTAGTGGAGACATTTTGTAGCCATTTGTTATACTTCTTTATGGGCTTTCAAGTGCATTGAAGGCTTTAAAAATGTTTTAAAATTTGTTTGTTTAAATAATTTTTTATAGTTTTTTTTATAGTGTTCTCCTCGTACATCTCAGCTGTTTCAACTGAAATCATTTATTCGACCTTGCCTTAGTTGATTGAAAGTTCTTCCAACCTCTTTACATAGCACTCAATCGTCGTCACTTGATTTTTGAATTGTTTCCTATAGTATTTCACTTATGAATTTTGTGCTGACAGCAGCATACATTTTCTGCTAAATCCACTGTAGTAGGATCAAAGTGACAGTAGAACACACTTAAATGCTTAAATGCTGTACTTGTGCCAAAAGCAACTACAGATGCGTGTAGGAGGAAATAGAAGAAGAAAAGTATTTGATTTTTACGTACAAACAAAAGTCCCACGACGACTGCCAGCCTTCAGCACTCATCGCCAATCACCCAGCTGCGTCAGCACCTTGCCAAACAGCCAGCTAATGGTGGCTTTCACTTCAGGCGGCATCCAGTGTCTCCATTAATTTCATTTGCGCCTCGAAAGCGCGGCTAGCGAAATGTTGAAAATCATGTGGCAAAAGGAGTCGAAAGTTTCTTTGCGAGGGTGTATGAAGTGAGATGCCTGGCGACTTAACTGAGTGACTTGGTGAAAACTAATATTCCAGCAATTAACTGCATTCAATGAATTGTAATTGCTGTGCAAGTGTTAAATAATGAGTAAAACGCAGTGAGTGAGTAAGCCGTTGTGATTGAGTGAGTAGGCGTCTACAGACATTTGGCAGACGGTTTACTTTTTAAATGCGCGTCAAGTTGTCTGGCTGTGAAAATTTTTTGTTTGATTGGAAGCAGCAAAAAAAGTAAATAAATAAAGAAATTTATCAAGTTGGCAGCGATAAATCTATATGGATTGGATTTATTTATTTTTATTTTTTCTAAATTTTTGTTGCAATATTGCGAAAGTAGTTTTGTTGACCGATTGTCTGAGACTCGTTGGCAGACATGTCGTGACGTAAGGATTGTAAACTTTTGCAGTTACCTTGGGTAGGCGGTATAGAGTATCATAAGTGGAAGCAAGAACATTTTGCCACATAAACGCACTTTTACGTCAAACACAGAGACAATAAAATTAATACCGAATTACTTATCACAAGGAATAATAAAATTATTACAGTACACAACAGTACAGTAACAACTGTTTTAATTACTACAAAACTAGCAGCAAATTTTTCAAGGAATATTTAGTAGCTCAAATTTACATATTAGATTTGAGGTTTTTAGTCAATTTGGTTTATAGGGACTTAAGAACTCGTTTCACTTAAGTTGTGCTTTAACTTCAAGTATCTCGGTGATTTTTAACATTAAGCAAGCAATGTACTTCATTACCAAATAAGCAGTAAAATGAAACATTTTTCTGGGGCAACACTTGACTTAATATTTAATAGTGACTTCTAATAACTACGCAAAAGAAAAGTTAATAATTCTGCGGTTTAGCTGACTAAACGTTTATTTTCATTATGGACACAGCAAATACGCCAAAGCTAATATCGATTACCTGACAATTGTACGCCCTCCAAAGACAAAAAACTACGACAACAGACAGCAAAACAAAAAGTAAATTCATAAAATAAAACAAATAAAAAATAGATGAAAATCAATAAAATAAGACAATCATTTCGAAAATCGCTGTAACAAATATTGAAAGCGCATAAAAGGGGTGCAACTGCTAGTTAAACATGATATACGCTTACAAATACAACCGAAACAGTGAGCGTGTAAAACCGCAGATACTTTAGAATCAAAATAGAATGCAGTTTTGTTTGTTTTGTCGTGGTCGCGGTTGCCATGAATTTATACTCAGTATACGCAGTAAATAGTTTTATAACTTTGTCATGTACGTTGTAACACAGAAAAGTATAGACATCGAAGACGCCATAAAGTGTATATGTATATTCTTCACCAGCTCGAAGAGACCAGTAGATATTGCCGTGTTCCTCTGTTTGTATAAAAGCAAACTAGTTCCTCAGTTTTTGAGCTAGACAGATACAATTTTCTTTTTATGGCATACTGTATGCATTTGTTGGAGACGGTCGGATTCGAACATTGAAATTCACCGCCGAATTAGAAAAAAAATTTTTGGTCTCAGTAGCGTTAAATTTGGCATAGTGTAACGCTCACAAACAACCAAACAGCGTAATGCTCACATAGCAAATAATCATAGTCGTCTGCGGCTCGCGCACGAAGGCATACGAAGTCGTTCGGTTGGCTTCCCACATACAATAAAATCATTTGCCTGCTTGAATGTGGTTGTGCACTGCAGCTGCCGTCCCAGAGGTCGAATCTCAATCCACACGCTGAGCGTTGGAAAAAAGTTGCTCGTTTCACATCAGAAGCTCGTGAGTGCTAAGCACACTCAAATACACTAATTTTAAATTTTTTTTATTTTGATATTCTATTGACCTAGGTTGTATAAGGAAATGTTTTATAAAGTCCATTCATATATGTATTTCTATACCCTAGTTTCTATACCCTATGTAGACTAGCTTGGTTGCAACGTTTAGCTCTCATAGGAGGTGTTTTCAAAAGACTCCCGGAAAAATATATTTTGTTTCATCAAAGTAGACCTTAACTGATAATGTGCAAACGCTCATGCCAATTATTACAAATGTGTTCTTAATTAAAAAGCAGATGAATGAAAATATTTCATTTGTTCTAATATTTTATTTGAATGTATGGTAGCTGCTATCTCAGCTAAGGCTCTTTGTCAAGGGCCACTGCAGAAGTATATCTTTATAAAACTGTCCGTCTGTCTGGTTGTAAGCTTATCAGGGTGACTGGTTTTTGTCTTTAATTTATATTATTTTTTTGTTTATTCGTTTCTTTTTTTTTTTTCTCTTCCGACTGTGCCCATTGGGGACTTTGACAGCTGTCGATTTTCATTGACCACGCTGATCTGCGTAATGGCTACTTAGGTGGCATTTATGTGGGACCATATCTGTGTGTGTTTTTATATGCGTCCACAGTTAATGAGTTTTGTGCGCGTTCATTTGCATATCGAATTTCATCAAATAAGCGCCACGATTGAAGGGTATGTGCACGGAAATTGTGCAGTCGAAGTTTATCATTAATATGAAAATTGCTCACTGAATAAACTTAATCAAAGTCTTAGATACATTTCAGCTTTAATGGTACTATTAAATAGATTAAATTTACTTTGGTTATAATTAAAATCTGGCATTGTCTGTCTACGCGCCCTTGTACAAATTCTTAAACTATCCGCTTTCAATTAAGCCATAATTATAAACGCCCTGCACAAGCACAACGATTCCAGTCTAATTACAACTGCCAGAAATGTGTTGCCATAACAATTTCGGCTTAAATTACTTTGTAAAAGTTTAGAGGGAAGGCAGGAAGTTTGGAAAGGTAGTAAAGCTTTGAAGTGTGAGCAGCACAATTTGGGTAGGAGGCAACGGCCTTTATTTAACTTTGATTATGCCAACCAACTAAATACAACTTTTGCAATTTCGGCTGGCAGCGCATTAAACAAAATAATAATGCTAAAGTCCAGTTTAGGAAATTACTTTGAACGTTTCTAAAATACGCATGAGTCATTAACGAAGGCAACATTTTTCTCACACTTCTTTCCCCGTGCACGAGTGCCACAATGCGCCACCATACAACATAGTCAATAATTGATGAAACAACCCTTAAAGCGAGTCATTTTATTAAAATGCAGCCCCCTCCAAATACGGGAAATAAAGCGCCATCTTGCGCCCAAAATAATTCCGCCGTCCTTTCGTTGGTTTATTCATCCGTTTGCCTGCTTGCTCGTTTCCGGCACTGAAACCTCGAAAGGCCATTAACGGTTTTCAAATGTCAATAACATTTGTACATTTGAGCACGTTTCATGTCCTGGCGTCGTCCTTGCCACCCTCGCGCCTTCTCTGATTTACTGCTAACTTCTAAAATCTAACCAAGCCAACTTGAGTTTCAGTGCCGTCATTTCACTAAGCCGTTGATGTGAATATTTTGGATATATCCTTGAGCAAGCCAATTTCGAAAGGTTTTATTCGAATGCAACGCTCTGGCATTTCTTTCATTCCTCAGTGGCAGGCGAACTAAGGTTATCGATTGGTAGAACTACTCAAACAAGCGACTTTCTCATTGATGCTTTTTTCAGTTAACAACCAAAGAAAACAAAAACCCATACTTGGACTATGCTTATGCGTGTCCTTGACAGGATTTTTTCGCATTTATATTTCTTTTTCTTATTCTTTGTTTTGTTGTTCCAGTGTTAAGTATACTTTTATAGCCATTGACAAACGAAAGTAGTATTTTTTCTACTTATTACACAACATTTTATTGAGTTTGAAAATTGTCGCTTGGTTAAGTTTCTAGAAGGAAGCGAAACCAAAACTTGCAGAGAGAAGGTGTGAACGCAAAATGAACGAGTCTATAGTCGTGTAAAACGATTTTTGGTAGGCCAAAATCTTATGAGTTCGTCTCACCGTTTATATATTTTGTCTTCATTCGCTCGCCTTCTTCTTTTCTGATGGTCATTTGACCTTTCCTCTAGTCAATTTATATTCGATTTGCCTTCAAACGCTGACTACGCTGTTCCTCAGTCTCATTGACTCTACGTTCATGTCACTGCCTTGCTGCACCTGTACTCCGACAAATATTTTGATTTCGACGCCTTACTGGCCCACACCAAATTTGCGACACACTAAATTGATTTTAACGATTTGAATTCAACTTTTCTTTGATGATTTTCCTTTGACAGACTTTCGATTTCGAATTTGACATACTTTTCAACGGCAAACTGATGAAGCAATATTAAGTTTTACAACAAAAAAAATTGAATTAAAATCCCCGACTTTCGCCGTATACTAATGCACCAAACTTAGCCACAAATATTCTCCATGATGACATGTACCAATTGTACCAATTTTCATGGTGTTCGGTCAAACGCTTGACTATAAACAGTGACTCGTACACTCGACGAACCACACCAAACGTAACGTCGCCAAGCGTCGAACAAACGGCGCTCATCCACTGCAGAGCCTGCTGCTTACTGCAGACCCCCAATTATTCATACATGAATACCAACCAAATCGCACAATTTTCTGAGTAATTTGCATAGTTCCGCGTATCTCAGACTCACTTTCGCACTTTGGCATATGCCGTCAAAATCTCTGCCCTTCTCATGCATCAATTATGCTCAGACAAACATTTTAATTTAAATAAAACAGTGGAATGAAAAAAGTATAAATTCTTTTATAAACACATTTGCTGGTAAGCGCGTCGGAGGTATTTTTTATATCCTTCTCAACATCATCAGCTACGCCATCGGCGGCAACGCGTATTTACTATATAAATTTACTGCCTGTAGCGTTGATTCATAAGGCACGGGTTGCCACGTTCACTGTTTTCACTCGAAAATTCTAATTGAGCGCCGCACAATTTCGAGGAGGCAGACAAATTTGCTTACGTGTTTTATGTTTTACGAGGAGCCATACAGAAGTATTGCGTCTTAATATAACGAATCGACTTTGTACAGAGTGAAACATTTTTAAGGCTTGCGGTCTACATTAGATATAGATATTCCGAACTATTCTATGGTCGAGAACAATTCACGCTGTCCTGACAGAAGCAAAAACTATTCGTTTCACAAATATTCAAATGATGAAGCCACTTAAGACTTCGACCCCAATTAAAGTATAGGGAGGCGTAGGTTGACTGTAAAAGATTCTGTCCTTCAATGAGTTTATAATTAGATTAAATACATACATAAGTAGTTCATTTAATTTAAAACAATTTAATAAAAAATTACATAAGGTGATTTTGTTGATAGTTTAGCCATAAAGCTTTGATTAACGGTATGACGAGTTGAGAAGTTCGCAGCGAGACAGTAATGTAGACAAATGTCGGTATCTTGCTAATTAAAGTGAGACTTCACTAAAATAAACCTGTCATAAATTATCTGAGAAGTCTTTATTTATGATTTGCTTTGACATACATAAATACTTGAAGGAAAACTAAAATTTAAAAAAACCTAACTTTGGTTATGCCGTAGGATGGTATGGCGGCTATACTATTCAGAGTTTTAATTTTTCCATGGCTTAAAGGAATTGACTATCAGTCGAAATTTAAGTCAAATTAAAACTTGAATTTTTGTGCATTTAGTTCGAACAAATGTTATAATTACAATATTGTTCACGGAATGTGAGAGACAATCTTAACGATCTATTTTCAGAAAATACAAAAACAATTTCAATGAAATATAGGGAATGTGTGTAATTGGGTTCCGAATCTATAATAGCTTAGTTTTGGACATAATTGGTGATACTTGTCGAAATCATATAAAATTTTTTTTATTTTTTTATGTGAAACATCTTTGGTTTCGGTAGAGTGAAATTTTACATGCGCGTCATAGCGTCATCGCACTATCGTTCTTCGTACTATCGTTCTTCGTACTATCGTTCTTCGTACTATCGTTCTTCGTACTATCGTTATTCGTGTAGTATTCTAGCGTGAGCCGAAGTTATGAAACGAAAACGAAGTCGTTAGCAGTGTATGTAATGAAAACAAGAACAAGAGGAAGAGTACGCGCTGTTGGTTTTTAAGAAGTTTCACATCTACCATGCGTGAACGGCACACATGTTTTTATTTTTATTTATATAAATATATTTTTTTAATTAGTTTTATTATGCTTATTATTTGTCTATCGTTTTTCAACTGTATTTCATTTTAATTGTGTTGTGTAAAATTTTGATTAAAATATCGCGGAGCAGAATAATCTCACTAGAACTTTACTTGCTCAGGCAGAACAATGTCTGCTCCGGACTCACTCTTTCTACTTATTTTAAGGGTTAACTCGATGTATTATTGTGAGCAAAGGTTTTGAACTTTATATACATAAATAAGTGTTTAGTTTGTTTTGTAGGTTGATTTGGATTTCAAATTACAACGTAGATTAAAATCAAATAAATTAAAATAAAATTATCGAATTTTTCTAGGGCCCTCGAAATCAATTAAAGCACATATGAAACATATAAAAATGCTCACTCTGACGTACACAGCTAGAAATGTGTAACTGTATAATAGCGCAGATGCCACATTAGAGCGCACTACTCGGGTCAAGGCAGACACTCAGAAACAAGTCGCTTTACTTGTTGTGAGTAAGAGTGAGAAATAGAAAAAACAATTAATTTTTTTTAATGTTTTTTTTTATTTTTATTTTTCCAATGCATATTGACGCCATGAAATGATTCGTGCTGCATTTCAAACTTTTGAAAATCATCAAAGCTTCGAGTAAAATTGTTGCTTACACGGTCTATGGCTGCCGTAAACATGTTGCTAAGCGGGTCTGCAGCATGTTGCAGTGTGTTTGGCTACCAAATTTATAAAGGTTCGAGAAAAGAACACTAAAAGGCACATGAAAAAAATAAATAAATAAAACCAAACGTGACAAAAATAAAATGAGTAAATTTAGATTCTATATTCCTGGCTTTTCTAGTATTCGTGACTTCATGCCTTCTCTTATCACTGCCTTTGTTATCATTTTTTCTTTAATTCTTTCTTGGTAAGCAAATAAAAAGCTTACGAAGAGAAATCAGTGATAAGAATTGATTTTTTGTTTGAAATTGAGCTGCAATCTTGCGAAACTTTTTGTTTTGCTGGGTCAATTTTTTAAAAACTAACAGAGTCTCATAAGAAGTTGAAGTTGTGGAGATGCCGAGCTATCCCATAAGAGCTAAAAAATGTATACCTAAGTTATGAAAATGATGAATTTTGGACATAATTCTGATTATTCAGCAAATTCAAAAGTAATGATAAGTAAATGAATTGATCTATTTTCTTCGGTTTAGCCTTTGAGGTTATTTTACTATCTGATATTTGACTAAATATAAACAAATCAAACTATAGTTGTAGTAGTACGAGTAATCAATCGATAACTGTATTATTCGAACTAGGCTGGTTGAAAAAACATCGATATATCGATATATCGATATTGTCGATATTTATGAGCGATATATAAATTTTCGATATATCGATTTAAAGTCCCATATATCTAAAAGGTATAAAAATCGATTTTTTTTTCAGACCAACAAAAGAAAATTGCTTAGCGGTTTCTTGTTAGAACTCAATCTAACTTTTCTTTTGTATAGCGATCGATATATCGATATTTTTATTAAAAAATATTAATGCCGATATTGATATTTGCAAAAAACATCGATATAATATATATCGATATTTTTTGGTAGTTCTGACATCCCTAATTCGAACTGCAATGAATGAAATGACTTTATTCACTGAACTTCAATTATTACCTCTTGTTGGTTTTATAAATTTTAAACTTTTTGTCTTTGTCTCTCTTGTCTGTCTTCATCTGGTTTCGCACTCAACTTAGTATGCTAGTAGTACGTTATGTCTCCGTATGCAGGAGTAGTTGGGGCTTTCTTGTTCCTGCGTTCAACTCCGTTGTGTATATAAATATAATTTAGCTTTTTGACGTTTCAACAAAAAAAGGGACGTGCTTAAATACAAAACAAGAAAAAAAATTATAATCCCTAATAGTGACATTGTATAAAAATAACTATATTCTCTGAAGATTAGTCGAAATCATAATAAAGCTACAACATTCAAATTCCCACTTAGTAAAAGTGAATGAAAAAAAGAATTTGCTTGTCTTTGCAAAAATTCAATAATTTCTTGTCGGTTTGTAATTCTAAGCGCTTCATTCAAATCAGGTCAATGCATTGACCTAAGTTGTATTGTATTAAAGCTATTGAAAGCTACATTTTCTTATTGCGATTTTGCATTGTTTGCTTGTCAACTTAGTTGAGTCCGCAGGCCCGCCACAACTCTGCCGTCTCGATTGCATGTCGGAGAAGGTTGAATGAAATATGCATTTTTGCACATTCGCTTTACGACTTCAATTAAATTGAGTCAAGTCTATTATAAAGTAGTCTATAATCATTATCATTGACGTTTGCATCCGGTGAGTCTAAAGTCAATAAATATATGGTTTCAGCAGTGTGCACGGTTTCGCCGATTGTGTGGGTATACAAAATTTAAATTTGGCATAAGTTGACTTTGTTTTGGAAAATTTTACAGAAGCCTTTGTCAAATCCAAACCAAAGCATGACCTATCACAGCATTATTTTATCGAGAAACTGCAACACTAAATCAAAAAAATAAGCAGCAGATGCCAAAACATATTTTGCAGATACAAGATACAAAAATATTATTAAATTGAAACTGGGAACAGATTGCCGCAAGCTGCATGCATATACATATGTACGTACTTCAAAACAAAACACAGCAAAGCACAAGCAAAAACTTTCAGCTAACCCCGCAGCATTGTCGAGTGTGCAAATTGCTGTCTATCATTTCTTCCGGCTTTGTGTATGTCTAACTCGACTGCGTATTTTCAGGATGGCAATTTCTCTGTTTTAATCAAGTGCTCTGAACTTTGCAGCAGCTCCAAACGAAGAAATCTTGTACAGTTCGTTTAAAACAAACAAATGGCGGCTATTTACAAAAAGAACTGCAAAGCGATAATAATTGAAAACTTGTGCATCAAAACCAAACTAAAAAACAAAACAAAAAATATGATAACTCGGCTATACCGACGTTGTACTACTGTTTACTACTACTTTTCTAGCCTAAGGTTCTGCGTTTCAGCACACAAGTGAAATGTCACTACTCATATGATTGTGATTAGTTAAATACTTAGACTCTTGGATTCCCCTAATCCTCGGGTCTTTTCATTTTCAGAGTTTGTGTCGATGGACTTGCGGGCAAGTCTGCTTAGATGCTTTAAATTTCAAAAAATCAGCAATTCAAAATAGGAAAGCTCGATTGGAAAATTCACGACACTTTTTTAACAGAATTTAAAAGAATATTCGTTAGAATATATGTGTACCATATATACCGAAATACATTTCCGAAAAGTGTTTCGATTATTCGAAAAATTAGACCTGCTTTGATTATAAGAACATTTTTTTTTTTCTAAAGTTTTTGAACACATCTCGAATGATGTTTGTTACACAGTAAAGGTTGGGTCTCCTTACTACAGGCAGCTTATTTAACGGAATTGGCTTGATACGACCACTAGCAGCGATATCCTCAAACATTCCTTATTAATTATTTAGCTATCAGAAATTTGAGCAAATTCTAAATATTACATAATTTAAAAATTATCCGCGGTTTTCTGGTAGATTTGTGAACAAAAATTTTCTGTATTGAACATAAAATTTAATCGAGCTCATATTCGCCATTATTTTTATGACCGTTTGCCATTCTTCAGGCAGCTTCATAATTCCATCGATACAGAACTGCTGTGATTTATGTTTGAAAAACTTGGCCAAGTCATTTTCAGCGGCTCTTAGGTCGCCCAAATTTTTACCATTAAAAGAGTTTTGCAGATACCGAAACAAATGATAGACCGTGTCATCTGCTGTTTATACCGTGGATGCATCAAAATTTTCCAATCAAGTTCCGTCAATTTGTTTCGAGTCATCAAAAATGTGTGTTGCCTCGCGTTATCATGACGGAACACAACGTATTTTCTGTTGGCCTATTATGGTCGCTTTTAGTTGATTGCTTCCTTTAAGAGATCAAGTTGTGAGCAGTAGTGTACCGCATTAACCGTTTCACTAAGCTGGCGCGGCTCGTAACAGACCATTGCCTTCTAATCCAAGCAAACACTCAACATAACCTTGTTTGTCGTCAACGCAGGCTTTGAAGTCGCTTATGGAGGATCACCAGCCTTTGACGATGATCGTTTGCATTGGTTAATCTCGTATGTAATCCATATTTCATCGTTTCCATTTTTGCAAAATTGTTCCATTTCGTTACGTTTCAGCAGCGTTTCACTGATGATTATTCGGTCAATCAAATTTCTTTGCGTTAATTCATTGTGACACCCAAATATCGAACGTCTTTGCGTAGTCTGCTCTTTTTAGATAATTTTCAACTGTCCTGTGATTGATTTTTAGTAACTTCTGATTTAACTACCTCGTCACAGCTTACGTGTCGTTATTGCTTCAACAGTTCCAAAATTTCATCGACTTTTCAGTGATTGGCCGACCAGAGCGAGGTGAACCTTTGAGCAAACCACTTCTGGGTCCCGGTGTTCAGTCATATCATCCTCACCATTACCGCACATTTTTAGGGCATCTTTTTACCATTTTTTTTAAACCTTTTTTTATAGTAAAAAAGCATCACATAGCATATTTCTCAGATATTTCACTCATTTCCAAATCAATATTACTTTATATGCGTCCGATAAATTACAGAACTGCCTTCTTGAAAAAAGTAAGCTGAAATGTCACCTTTCACAATGGGTATCACAATATCTGGGTATCAACAGCATCTAATAGTTTTTAAATCACCTAATACTGACATTTGAAAACCCTAAGAATTATTGCTCAGTGTAGAACTGCAGTATCTAAGTACAGTGAACATTTTTCTGACTCAAATCAATCGTAGTTTGCTCTAGCACAGAACCGCAAGCAGCAGAAATCTCGGGGTGTGTGTGAAGAAATGTTACAAAATGAGCCGACCCAAAGTTAAGGATTAATTGAAGAGTTTATGCTTTTCTATCAATATTCGAGCTGTTCTTTTGAATACCCTTAAGTTCTTTAGTAAGCTTTTTTTTTTTTGTATCATCCTCTTAATTATCTTCACAGTACTATACAAGCATTTGATGCTTGTTTGTCACAAGCAACTCAATCTCCAAGCATAAAATAACATTTTTCTTTTTGCAATTTGTTCCGATAACTCTAACCATTGAGAGTTGTCATGCACGAGTGTAGTACTTCGCTGTAAAGTAGCGATTGCCACGCCGTTGTCGACTCCACTTGTCAGAATCATGGCTTGATGCGTTGCCTGTAATAATAAAGATTTCGAGGCAGGAATGAAGAGAGCCTCTTTGATGATATTATACTAAATCGCTTTGTGTGCAACCGAGTTTCTTTGTTTCACATTACAAATTTGCCATGCATCATTGTTACGAAATGCGTTGAGGGGCAACGTTGCGTGGGCAGTCTGCGCAGGGTAGTGTTACAGTACAATACGCCAGCAGGATATACATTGTTTCGACGCACTTTACTTAAGAGGATATCTTTTTTTGACGTCGTAAGTAAACGCAGCCATGATGAAATGATGATAATAAATTTGTATGTGGGGTTCTTTTGCTGAGTCGAATTTTTGTATTCTCTAAGGATGTACAAGGATGACGTGGTTTGTGTGCGTTTTTATTAGAATATTTTCTTTTTATTAAGTACTAGTAAGAGTCATGCCAAGGGGTTGTACATAAACCACCAATTACTTAGGGTATATAAAAAATAAAATTATGGTTTCCCCTCCCTTACTGTATTGAGTGCCGCCACGTCTTCAATGTGTAGCTTTAAGCAATGGACAAACTAACAGTTTATTTTTACATATAGAGTAGATAAATAGCTGTGTAAGATAAAATGAGTGTACTGGGAGACTTAACGTTTCCAACGTACAACATACAGTTGCCAAAAATTCTTTCGCTTGTTAGGTTTAATGTTTAAATCAAGCCCTACTTTATTTTAAAAAAATTCGTCAGCAAGTCATTAATTTTCTTGTGAAAAACGTTCTATTCGGTCTTTTATTTTCTTTACTTGAATACAAATTTCTCTACGCATACAAATTTGTTCGTACAGCAATTAAAACCACATATATTTTTAATAACTCCACAGGCGCTTAATACTCATCTAAAGTGTTGTATGTGCAACATGAAGTCAGCTATAGGCAGCACAAATTTGTAACTAAAACTGAGTCAGAAACAAGTATCTCAACTGACCTACATTTGCATCTTCCTCTTATTTTCCACTGCGTCAAATGTGATGACACAAAAAGAAAAAGAAAAGAAAAAAAACATTTTCAAAGAGCCAAGAAAACTGTTGAGCGAGGAAAACTTGTCGGGGTTTGGGGCTGAGAAAACACTTTATGAAAAGTGAAAGCCACTCGGAGCGCATCCTTTGAGTTGCAATGGCTTTGCAGACGATAGTCTTATTTTGTGAAGCTTTCAGCGTAACACATGTGACACTTCAGCTAATGAGCTGTTTGCTCATGATTTTTATTTAAATCTACTAATTCTAAATGTATTTTTTAACACAATTTTCTCAACTCTTGCTTTGCAGGCGCCCTTCAAATCTCTCCGTAGTCTGGACGAGGCGTTCGCGTCGTGTTGCCTCTTCACCGCTGGCCTGGGAACCGGATATGATGAATCCATTGGTCGGTCACATATCCTGGCCAGTGCCCGATAATCATGCGATTTCGGTGACTTTGTTCAAGGATCCGCGTACACACGAACTGGAGGATAAAGATTGGACATTCGTTATTGAAGATGTGAGTATACATATAAAGCAGAGATAGTTAAATGAAGATGGACATGGTTATGAGAACAAGGGTAGTACACGTACACGTACTGATCATTTTGATCATGTTGCATTATACTGTACTATCACTATTGTGGAAGTGAGGGTATCGAGATATTGCACACTGAGCTTAGACACTGTTCTGACAACTTACGATACATCCTCGCGATAGTTCCAGTCAAAAAAAATTATGCCACACAGTTTTTTGGTCAGTGCCAATGTTCTTCTTTCGTGCCTTTAAACGCCCCCAAAATTAATTTCTTTCTTTCTATATCTGTGTGTATATCTTAAAGTCTTGCACGAATGCATTTGAAACGGCATAAAGGCCATTGTTTCGATATGAACGAATCAGGTTTCAACTCCTCGTCGGCCAAATTGAATGAACTGAGTTTCGTGCCGGCGCTTGCAAATGCCATATGCGTGCGTGCTCAGGCAGCGTAATGTTATATTCCGAATGCTGATAAATTGCAAAGGAAACTAGCTACAAACCAAATGAACAAACGGAAAAACGCAAGTACTTGGAAGTATGTGTAAATGTTGCCAAATATACGTTTGTGTTTTGGATCGCTTTCGCACATGCCGGTTTCGTCATTCGAAGTGGTCTTGGAAATATGCCGATGAACGCAATACGGCGCATGTTATTTCGTTTGTTTGGTTTTTGTTTAATTTGGGTTCATTTGTATTTGTTTTCGTTTATTTGCTTGCCTTTTCGATACCAAACGAATGAATTTTCAAGCATATTTGTATATCATCAGAGGCAAATGCGCCGTACTCTCTTGGAGGGCCTACAGCTTAGGAGAAGAAATCTTACTTTGTTCTTCTGGGACTGGTGGGGCCTTTTACAAATTTCTCATTAACGTAATGCTACTGCATAACCTTTTTTTTGAAAAACATTAATTATTATTCCATTAAGGAATTACGAACATCAATTAAAAGTCGTCGGATGTGCTCAAATTAAAAGCAAATTATAGCAAATTAAGCTAATGTGCCACTCAAACAAGCACAAGCACCTACAAAATCAACAACATTACACTGATCGATCATGAAAAGCGCCAACTAGCAGGACAACCTTGAAATAGAATGTCCTTGTCAAAGGCTCCATAACAACACTACTCAAATTTGGCGAAATGCAGAATAATAAAAATAAAATAAATAAAAAAGTCGGTTCGCTGATAGTTAAATAAAAAATGTATCAGAAGACCGCAGAAGCATGAAAGGTGACAGTCGATATGCCTTACCAACACATTTCAGATACAAAGCTCGGAAAATTTCTATTGCAGTTAGTGGGCTAGGCTAGACAGTTCGGTGTGCCTTGGGGCTATGGAAAGACACTAGAGTATAATCATTTTCAATTATCCTGCAACACGCGAACATAAAAGGTCAGAGTAAAAAAGACACGAATGAAACAAGGGCAAAATAGCTAAATCGAGAAAGATGTGGTGTGCTCGTTATACAAAAGCTAATAAGTGTACATCGGATTTCATACTAGATAGAAGAAGCAGAAAAATAAAATAAAATAAAAAGCTGTTGGCAACAATTCTATAACAAACAGAACGAAGAAATAATCTGCATTAAATTGATATTTCTCTCAGATAGATTCGCAGAACAAATATATTCAATTTACTTGCACGAGTTCTCTTTTCCAATGCGCTTGGGTAATAGCCAATGAAAATGTTTTGTGTTTGATAATTGTTATTCCATTCAATTTGGTTTGTTGTTGGCTATGGCAAATGGTAGACTCAACTGTAAAAGGTTTTATTATTAAAATTCTTAGCATTTGATTGTAGTTAAACTTTGTGGTACTTTTTCTTCAACAAAGGAAATCGAGAAAGTGTGCTGGAGAGCTCATAAAATATTTGAAAATATTTTAGTAAAAAATGTTTCTCTCTTTCGGACACCACTATATCTGCCGCAGTAATGTATGCCTAATAGTGTTGGCTTGCTTATGAGTGGGTGAACAAAAAAGAGTTGCTCACTAAACTGAGCAAGTGAATATGTTCCTGCCAACGCTATTCCAACTTACGCAGACTCATTGTTGAAGAGTATTATAAATTAGATAAAACCTCATGGATAAAATTGAATATAAGGCTCACCACGATTTAAGCTACCAATGAAAAGAGGCGCGCTCAATTTATATCAGGCAATAAGTGCGAACATATTTTCTTCATTTTTAGTGTCTGCCAATTTTTATTTGTATCACTTTTATTTCCAACAGAAAAAGTGAAAAACTGAGTATATTGTATCTATCTAAAAGATGACAAACATGTAAATTTTATTCCCGGTTATTTTCTGTGCCATGGGCATCAGCATAATCCAAACACCTACACTCATAAATCACAAGCGTCCCAGCGTCTGGCAATTTGCAAATTTTGTTTGAATACTTTTTATTTAAATGCGAGCAGTTTGCAGTTCAAGATTTATAGTTTCGTGAAGTTTTTAAATGGCATTTGTAGGCGGAGTCGTCGTGTGGTAAGTCAAATAGTCTTAAAATGAAATTGAAAGTAAGCAAATTGAGTGAAAGTACGTGACGCAGGAAAATACAAAATGTAGAAATAAGTAAAAGGATGTGGGCCATAAAAATTGCTCTTACTTTCCATGCCAAGAAAATATGTAATAAAATGCTAAAAAAAAAAACATTTCATTTATAAAGACTGCAATGCAATGCAGCTGACCTCGGACTACTCACAACCCACTCAATCCGTCGCTGTTTAAGAACTCTTGAAAATTTAAGTGCCACTTGAAACTGTAAACTCATTTCATGTAATGTCATATGGCATTCCATCCGGGTCATGGTGCTTAGTAAGCCGAACTACGAATCGCAGACACCAGGTTCACTTAATGTTCAAGTAAATGTCAACTGATTATATGACACATGTGAGCTCTGAGTGACATAGTACTGAGTTTCATATTCAATTATTCAATGAGTGACAATTGCCATGAGTGGCCATGTTGTACTTATGCATTGTATCTACAACCAATCTGCAAAGTTTACCCAAAGGCATGCGTGCAAAAAACAAAAATGCACTAAACATCTGTGTCATGACATGTCAGCTAAAATATAGGTCAACGGGCGCTATAAAGTTGGCTTTGTTTTCGACACTTGCGCAAAGGCTAACCACCGCTATCGTAGCAATGGGTGGTGATTTCATACTATTATTATTATATTATTAGATAAGTTCAAATCTACTCTGTACAAATTGTTGGCAATGTGATATCATTGGGAAGTCTGAAATTGTGTTTCTTTATGGTAAGCTTATTCTGTTCTAAAGTAGTTGTATACAAAGATACAAATGAAAGTCAACACAAATTTATAGGTAGTTGTAGTTGTAGTTGTTGTCCAGGTTCATTACATTGATGCTGAAATGCTGATGCTTTCCAAAATATTCTA
Source organism: Cacoxenus indagator (assembly GCA_035041755.1). Taxonomy (NCBI): domain Eukaryota; kingdom Metazoa; phylum Arthropoda; class Insecta; order Diptera; family Drosophilidae; genus Cacoxenus; species Cacoxenus indagator. The sequence continues at coordinate 1,900,873 of JAWNKX010000665.1, forward strand.
TATGTCAATGATTACTAAGTTGTTGCTACTTTAATTGAATGACATTAGTGTAACCGATACCATACGCCAGATTATTGAGAAAGTTGTCGAAAATAAGCGTTCCAAATTAAGCTTGAAACGGGATTCATGAATTTTATTTTATATTCCAACAAGTCAAGTTTCCACTCTGGTGTATCCGTTTTAACTATAATACACTCTAGCTGAAATGAATGAAAGCTACACCAATCGTGCCATTACTGCCTATGAAAATCACGTACTCAAGTATGTCAGAATTAGATACTATAAATAAAAATCCATTTGGCTCACTTGGCGCCAACCTCGGTATCCCAGACGCTGTCGAGTTTGTCGTCATTGTCATTGTGTTCGCTGTGCAAAGCTATTTTCAGGCAATTTCCAATTTAATAATTATTCACTTGGCAAATTCGGAAAATGCCAATAAAAATATAATAAAATTAATAAAGATTGCTGGCGTCGTGTACTTAATCTTATATTGACTCTGCCTCCTTTTCTGTGATTTCTTTCAGATCACGCCTTTGGGAAAGAAACGTGTGCTGGCAAATGCCAGCATCAACATGCGTAAGTACGCGAGTATTGAGTCGACGCAACAAAGTTTCACACTTAGTTTGAAGCCAGTCTCAAGGAAAATAACTGCCGCCGATTTGGAGCTGACCATCAGTTGCGTATTCCTTCGCGAGGGTAAAGCAACGTGAGTACGACAACGCGACTGCCCTTTAACGTAATTTAATCGTAACTTAATCTGCCGTTCCTAACTAGTGACGAAGACATGCAAAGCGTTGTTTCCCTTATGTCGGTCAATAATAATTTTGATGTTGCGCCTCTAGATGATCTGGAAGACATACCGGATTTAGAGAATTCGGGTGATATATCTGATCATTTGTTTGACTTTACGCAGCAATTGGAACAGATGACAACGAGTTTAAATGGTTGCATTGATTTGCCGACGCCTTTGAGTGGTGAGTTTGAGCAGAATGTTTTGCACTGTTTAATCTTTAGTGTCGTTAATTGTTTTAGTACTTGTGTTTACGTACGAGTATTACCGTGTTCTCTTAGAACTTAGGCAGTACTATGTGTTTTTATGTATTCTTTGCGCAAGTGTAGAAAACTGTTCTTAGACTTACGTGGGTCCAATCGATTTCGTTGCTGTTACTTTTATGTAGCTCCAATAAAATATAAATACATTAAAACTAAAAAGCACAGTTTATAACTATGAACGTTTTTAGTTCATTAAACAAGGATTTTTATTTCGCAAGGTTTCACAACCCTACTGAGGCTGAGACTGGCATTCGGTTCACTTTTTTTTCGAGTCTCAGATTTAGGTACAGCTTTACCATTCTGTTCCAGATGATTCTTATGTTGGAAGTTACATTTGCATTTGAATAAGATATTTAATTTCGACAATACTTTATACGCAATTATCATTCATATCATTATTGTTAAAGTTAGTAAATTACATTATCCAGGCGACATTGTTTAATTTGCTAAATGTCGATGCTAGCGGTGCCAGCTTTACTAAGAACTTATTATTGGACCCACGTAGCTAGCATAGTTTTAATTTATTAAGTAGCTTGATGTGTATTAAGTATGTAAGCAAAATATTTCAATATAAAAATATAGTTATAGCTTAACAGCTAGATTAATGAAGTCGTTGAATAAAAAACCTGAGGAATGGTTTTGCGACATACAAGTAATATAAATGAGTCACTTTATTTCGATACTCTTGCAAGGCAGTTAAAATAAGGAAATTGAAAATTATCCATAGAATAAACATGGGCAGCTTAAATAATAGGTGGGATTACGTCGTCCTACATCTTTGACAGAGTTTGGTTTTTCAAGTCGAAAGAATGAATAAACTAAGGTCTTAGAACTTTTCGCTCACATTGATGGATTTACTTGTAAGGAAGTGTGATTAGTAAAGTTCAATGAATTCCATAATATGAGTCTCACATTAACCATTAATACAATGATATTGATATTCATGATCTATTTTAATGGTTTTATTATATAAAAATTCTGTTTAACTGGAGATATCCAAAATGAAATGTTTAAGAAATGTTTCGAAGCAGAGTAGCAGTTCCTTATATGCCATCAACGCAACGTAGTTTAAGAGAAGAAGCACAGAACAATAAAAGTTAGTCAATGCGCACAACTTGACGAAGCGAGACACACTGAGCGTCTATAATACTAAAAGTTGTAATCCTTGTCAGCAGACAAGAATGTTTTACCCAGTTTTTTCATGTGAAACATCTTTGGTTTCGGTAGAGTGAAATTTTAAATTGACGCCAGAGCGTCATCCCGTCATCGCGTCATCACGTTATTGCATTGAAGAAGAAGCATAGCAGAAAGAACCAGAAAACGTACGAAATTTTTTTGCGCTTGTGCTGGCAGTGACTGCATAATAAGCCAGTTACATACTGAATATGTTTCACATCAAGAGCTCGTGAGTGCAATGCTCACACATTGTTTTTAGTCTCATATAGCCATTTTGCTACTCTGCACAATAAATACAGTTGTTTATATAGTGCTATAAGGTCTTTAAGATAAGTAAGTCAGGATAGGTTCGCTAGATCAGTTAGATATTAACAGAAGGGGATAAGACTTATATAAACGAGAAAGTCGTATAAATATTAACTCGTAACAATCGAATGTTGAGTACTATAGTTTAGAGTAATACTAAACACATCTTAACTCTTACTCGTTTAATTATACAACTACATAAGAATAACAATGAGCGACTAAATATTAACATTAACTAGATTAAGGCACCCTGTAATGTATCTAAATTATTAATTGTTTAATCAAATGTCTCTGTATTTGTTCTTTATATTTATTCTCAACCCTATCCGACTACTACTTCTACTACTGATACCTGATATTGACACTATTATCAACATACTATATACAACTATAATCGCTGATTCTACTGCAAATCACACAACTACACTCGTTTGTATATTGTTAAATTGTACATGTTGTTAATGTTGTCGTAACCCCTGCCTGACGTTGATGTAAATGTATTTGTATTGTAGTACCTTCATTATCCGAAGATCCAACTCCATTGGCCGAAGTTAATCATTTAAATTTCGAATTCGAATCAGATAAGCAAGATGAGCAGCAGCATAAACTGCAACAACCTTCGAGTAACGATGAATCACTAAAGACACCCAGTGCATTCGATGATGCCAATCAATCAAAAATGGTGTCTGCCACAACGCCTACCAGGCCGTCACGTGAACCAAGCGCCATAAGCGCCACAAGCACACCCGCTGCCCAGCCAGCAGCGACGACAGTCGATCGAAAATGTACGCACTTCAGCAAAGTCTTAACGTCAACGCCTGTCGAGAGGAAAGTGATTAGTGATAGTACTAGGAGTGTTCTTACGTCTAAGGGCAAAGCATCAAATTTCAACGAGACAACCCCAGAGAAGGCCGCAAGCGTGTCGAGCAAAACTTATACAGAGCAGCCGACATTGATGTTGAATGAGACAACGTTGAGCTATTCGAATTCGACGACGATCACCTGCGATGATATTGAGCAGAGCACCAACAACAGCACCACCAAAAATACTACGAACACTACCACCGAGATCGATTTCGAGAAATCGCAGGAGAAATGCACAACACCAACAACAGCAACAACAACGAAGACAACAAAGTCAAACAACGAATCGAAACGCGCCGAACTGCAGCCACTCAATCTAAAGAAGAGCTATGAAAATGGGCCAGCGTTAAATAGTAGCAACACTTCCACTAATAATAATAGCACCACCAATCAAAATGGCAATTCGCTGAGGCCTGTGGAAAAGGTGATACTGAAAGAGAATACACCTGGACAGGATTTACTCGAATGGTGCAAAGAGGTTACTAAAGACTATCCCAATGTGAAGGTGACGAATCTGACTACCAGTTGGCGCAATGGCATGGCTTTCTGCGCGATTGTACATCATTTTGTGCCGAATCTGATGTAAGTAATTTTGTGTGTTTCAATGTGATGATCAATCCAATGTAACTTGTAACCATCTAACAGTGACATGTCGAAACTATCTGCACACGACGTCGTTGGCAATTGTCGTACCGCATTCGATGCCGCCGAGTCCTTGGGCATACCACGTGTCATTGAACCGCGTGATATGAGTTTGCTAGCGGTGCCGGATAAATTGGCTGTTATGACGTATCTGCATCAATTGCGCGCACATTTCACTGGCAAACAATTGCAAATTGAGCAAATTGGTGAGTCTACTTCTTAACCTCTATCGAGACAACAAATTCATTAAAAATGACTAAAGCAAAAATAAAAACAAAAACAAAAATAAGAATAAGAATAATAATAGAACCAATTACAATCAATTACAAGCACGTGCCATCCTTTCTACAAGCAGCTTTTTAATAAACCATGCTATTCTTGTAGGTCCCACATCGGATGAATCCAGTTACGTCATTGGCAATTACAAGTCCGATAATCTATCACAGAATCTACTCAATCTAAGTCATTTGAAAGCACAACTTTTGCATCAGAACTCCTTCGATGACGACATATTTGGCATCGGCGATAAAACTCAGCATCATCATCATCAGCAACAGCTATCGCCCACTGCTAAGAAGGATGTCAAACACATGATACTCTCCAGTTCGAAGAGCATACTGGGCAAAGTCCTATCACCAACCAAGGATAAAAATACAATAAATGCGTCACAGCATGCGAATCTGAGCAGCCAGACGTCGGCGTCATCACCCGCGGAGGATTCGTCTGAATCGAGTATACATTTGAATAATTGCGTTAATGAACAACAACAACAACAACAACAACAACAATTGTTGCTAGCAACAACAACAACAACAACAGTAATAACGACATCGCCGCAGGTGTCGTCAGCACCAACATCGCCCACTGCCTTGGATACGCATGCGGCAAATGTGAGTGAGAATGTTTGCTTGTGTCCACCTTTTTTTTTCACGCTACCCAGCGAATTACAGATTTAAGTTCGTTATACTCTGTAGCACATTTTTTTTAAAAACTATTTTGTATTGAGCTCATGCTATATGAACTTTTTAAGCGTTTTCTTTTTTTTTTTAGTATTTTTGTAATGCTTTTCTTTTTCGCATTTATGGCTGTAATTATTGCTTAAGTTTGTTGCGCTCTTTGCAAATATCATGACATATTATTGTCGGCCGTTGATACAAAAATAGATTGTTTGTAAAGTAAACCGTATTAGAAATGAATCAATGTAGAGCCTATAAGAATGCTAGCTGGCTAAGAAAGATATGCATTGCATAGCCAACCGAACACTAACAGGCAGGCGCTCTGCAGAGGCTGGTCTCTACTACTAATGCTCAGATACAGATGATTAGTTGTAGTGTGATTCCAATGCTAAAAGGTTCGCAAAGGAAATTATTATTATTAGTATTATTACTATTATATATTAGAAATGCCATAAGGCTTTCTTGAGTTCCTCTTTTAAAATAATAAGGACAAACTCTATTTTCAGAGTGGCAGAGATATATTTTTATACATAGAGCAAATTATTATTATTATTTTGCCAGACATTCTAATGTTAAAGGTCCTTTTTTATTATGATTGTTGTTTAGTAACGAGAGTAAAGTATGCAGATACAAGATTTTATGAATGCTGCGCGTTAACATCTTCACCATGCATGCGAACTGCAATTGGATCGTAATGGGTAAAGAAATATATATGCAAAATATATTTTCTTTTATGTCTTTTTCTTTATGGCATCTCAGTAAGTCAAGACAATAATATTGAAAATAATGTGCCGCTAATTTTGCTTATAAGAAACAATTTTTATGTGAAAACGTGCCAAGTTTTCAGTTTAATTCAATCGCATCTGAGTTCTTTGGCAGGCGAAACTGACAAATTCAAAGAGTAGCTACGAGTATAGTAAGCGTAGTTTGTATAATACTAAATTCAAGGATCGCTGTGAGAAGGGAACTTCGTATAGAGAAAATTGTGCCAAAGTATTATTTCTTTATATTTATTTATTATTTTCAAAACGTGTAATTTTAAATCAAACGGTATGGGAACGAATAGGCACGGCTGCTAAGACTTTGTGTACATGAGGCAATCGTATACGATTAATCCAGATTAAGTGGCATTAGATATTATTAATGAGGATCATAAGTCTTAGTTTATAATTTTAGTTACTACATTTGCTTATCATTTGTTAAAGTTTTATTCACGCTTCCGTTTGGCTTTTTGCTTTTATGTTTTGTTTTTCATTTTTGGTTCGTGAAAAAATTGTGAAATGCAGAGAATTTTACTGCGACACAAAGAAATGAGTGAAAGAGCGAAAATGATGATGGGGAAACTGAGAATTTCCAATGGCGAACGCAATGAGCACGACGTAAGTAGCCACGATGTGTTGTATATATTCGAGTAAGGCACGAAAACTTTCAATACTTACAGATACTTTTGAGATAATTAATGAATGAATGATCTGTGCACTGTTGGGTTACTAAATTGAAATTGTTTCTGCTACTCACAGGAAGAACGTCAGCAACGCCTGCGCGAACAGGCGCGTCGCCTCATATTGGAGACACGCGGTGGCAAGACGAGCACGCCACTCTCGAATGGCAGCCTCATTGATAGTCCGACAACGCCGACAAAGCCAAAGCGTTTGAATTATACACCAGAGCGCACGATATCGCCAATACACAACGGCGGCAGCATGGATGAGTTCAACTTTAATGTGCCGGAGTCACCGACGAAGAAGATAACGCCGCCGCGCGATGTGGATGCATCGATGACGACGACGCCGGCGATGACGACGTCAGACGTCAATAAACTAAGTCCTAGTCATAGGTTAAGCGAACGTTGCAATGGTAGCAGCGGCGGCAGTCCGTTGCATTCCTTTAATGCGGTCATGGAACGCATATCACCAAAGAGCGATAAAAAGGTGAGTCCCCTGTCTGAGAAATTATGAATTATTCATAACGTGAGCGCTTCATTTGTTGCTACAGGGCGACAAACGTTCCTACATCGAATCGGAGCTGGAGGCGCTCGAACGTGAACAAATCGCAATCGATCAGAAGGCAAGCAACCTGGAGAAGAAATTGCGCGCAGTCATGGGCGGAAATCCAAGTAATAATCGTTCCAGTAGAAACCCCTTCCTTAGGCTAATACGTAATAGCATTGGTGGCGGTGATGTCATACACATTAAACTACTCAAGTCCGACGATGAAAGCGACAATGAGGTCGACGATGATGACGATGCCGATGACAGCGACGAAGGCGCATGCACGGATATAGAATGCGGTGGTTGTTCTTCATCGACGGCGACGCTTTCGAGTGATGATAATCACCTGCAAATTGGTGATAACGGCTATCAACACCAGCGACATACTCGCAGACATGAACATCATTCACATAAATCGAGGCGGCCGCGCTCGCACTCATGTTTTGTTGATACAAATCAAATAAATGAAGCGCATCCATTGTACAATTATCACCAACATCTAAAGACACATCACCATCATCATCATCATCAGCATCATCAGCCGCTACAACATCAACAACGTCGACATCATCATGTACACCATATCTCACAACCGGCGTATAATGTACTAACCGCTTCCTCCTCGACGCAATCCTCCTGTGATAACTTTAAATGCTATAGTGGCGATGATGATGCTGATTTTGCTGCTGCTGGTGACGTTGAAGACGATGCTGATGTAGATGCAGCAGCCATGGATGAGGCCTGCCATGCTGCTGCAAATGTCTCACGTCGTCGCCGTCGTCTGCGTAGTAGTCAAGCTAGAACCAAGCAAGCAATGCCGTCGAATGCCGCCAGTTATGATGATGCAGCAGCAACAAAGTTACACAAGTCAAACTCAGGGACTACCAACAAAACAGGCCGAGGACGTTCTAGATCTCGTAGTCAATATGCTAAAGGTTTGCGTGCTTCGTCAGCTACTCTCCCAGCAACAATAAAAAAAAAATATTAAAAGAAAAAAAAGCAAAGAAAAAAAAAACAACAAAAATACGCTTGTCGCTAATGTACAACGCAAAGCTAAGCTCGCTGCAATCAAATGGCAAATTTAGTTATATTCTAGCCACGCCACGCCACGCTACGCCACGCCATGCAACGCCTCGCTCGCTCGCTCGCCTAACACTGAAATGCGCCTACATCAAAACGGAATTCATTCGTTTCTTGTTGCTTGCTTCATTAACTTCTAACAACTTCTAAGCCTGAACAATGCTGTACAGAAAATCGTTCTTGTTCTGTTGTTCTCTGCTTGTTAAACTTATATATGTTATTGTTGTCGTTGTCGTTGTTTCTAACCACAAGTGTCGTATGACATTAGAATTACATACTTTTAAATGAATCCGCCATTAATCATCGCAGTTCAACAGAATCGCAAAAGCGCCGCTCACAGCTCAACAGCAAACGCGTGCCACGCTCTCCAATCAAACGAAATGAGTTTTGTTGTAGACTGCAAAATAATCATTAATCACAATTTTATCTTAATTTCATTAATTAATTAAATTTGTTTAATTTAATTAGTTTGTCATCAGCAACAGACACGTTGTGGCTTAAAATTAATTTCGATCTTTGTATTTCTTTATGTGTAGAATCCGAGGAAACCGAAGAACAGTTGCTCTCTCAATGGTTCACACTCGTCAATAAGAAGAACGCTTTGCTGCGACGTCAGATGCAGTTGAATATTCTGTAAGTAATCGGGTATTACGGGTATTTTCTGAACATAGAGGTTTTTTAATGAGGCATCTTATAACCTTCTGGAACGTTATAATACCAAAAATGATTGGGAGAAATAAATCGTAATATGATGTAAAAAACTCTAGAAATCTAGTAAAAAAAAACGCAAGATATTGCAATATTCACGTTCTTAGAAACTTAAATTGGCCCACGTGCTAGCATGGCCCTTGTTCTATACGGTAATCGTACGCCGACAGAGTTTCTTTCTATAACTCTACGATGGGCTTTAACTCTAAAATTTCATATATAGACTAATATGGAAGTATGTAAAACAGACGAATTAGATTAAAATATGACCCAAAGCGCTTTATGCTAAATCGTTTGTTGATTTACTATATCGCCTGCAGTGAACAAGAAAGCGATCTTGAGCGCAAATATACAATGCTCAATCAAGAGCTGCGTGCTGCACAATCCGTCGAGGATTGGCGCAAGACCGAAGCACAACGCGAAAAGGAGCGATTGCTGCTCGAGGAGCTGGTCGCGATTGTCGACAAGCGTGATCAACTAGTCCAGCATTTGCACAATCAGGAAATCGCGTAAGTGTTGCCATAAAACTGTAACGTAAATGTTGTCAAACTTAATTCGGCATTTCCATTTCAGTATTGAGGATGATCACGAAATAGCGCGGGAACTCGAACAAGTCGACATCAGCGGTGGCAAGGACAAGTGCGTCATTCAGTAGATGAATTTTCACGCAAAAAAAAAAAAAGAGGAACAAAGAGGAACAAGTTGACAACCCTAAACCAAAACATTTAACTACTACAGCAGCACACGTTCGCTCATGTGTGACCTAAAATTTACTTATTTACTTATTATGTATGACTCAGCATATTTGTCGTAGTTAGAAATTCTTCTGTTCTTTGTTTGAGAGACGAACGAAGCGCAATAATCGTAATCGATGTCTAATTTTTATAATAGCAGCAGGAAAGACGAACTTGCTTACATATTTTTTAACTTTAAACTTTGACGAAAATCTTAAATATTTGATGAAGAAAAATAAATGATGATGTTCCATAAATTCATCGGCACGAAGAGAATATTTTCATAACCAAAAAATAAGTTTAAATCGAATTTGAAATTTCGGCAATGCAAAACGTCCGTTAGCAGACTAAGTAAATTATGAGAACTATGAAACAATAATTACCAACTAAAAAAGAGCAGTTAAAAGATAAAAAAAAAGAAAAGAAATTGTAACCAACAAATTTAAGAATTCCATTTTTTCATTTTGTACTAACTACTCCAGTGCCATTTTTTTTAGAAAATATCTAATTAATTATTTAATTACTGAAATTGAATTTTTTATTTCCGAAAAAATCGTGATTATTGTTGTTTTGTTGCTATTTCCAAAGCTTTTCTTTTTAATTAGCCCAACAAAACTTTCGTTAGCACATAAATGCAATCGGAAATAGAGAAAGTAAGCCCCTAAGCCCTAACTTAACTAGTGTGATCCAATTATGTATTATTTATTATGTATTCAATTTAGTGCGTAAACAAAAAAATATTTTAGTTGTAAAATCTATAAAAGAGGAATGCTCAGAACTTAAGGAACGCTTACTGTAAACTATTTCCTCTTCTTGTTAATTTTGAACTGGATTTTGTATATTTTTTAGTTTCTAGTTGAGCTTATCAATTTATTTAAATTGTAGACACGGTGTTTTTAGTTTTTAGACAAGCCAATTTTTGTTTTAAAAAATTTACCCAACAAAACTTTACGAAAACATTGAAAAAACAAAGGAACTTTGGCAAAAAGCTATGCCAAAAATGCTGTTTGTATGTGTAAGCTGCTTCGAATTATCAGCGAAATATATAAAGTTTGTGTAATACTGTATATTACCATGAAAGTAATATAAGAAAACTCTCATGTAAAAAGAAACGCCCATTGTTTTATTCCACAATGCATTCGAAGAAGCCTTTAATGAAAGAGCCAAACAAGCTATCCATAGCTAATAAGAGGCTCATTTATCTGTAAGTAGTGGCAACTGCCTTCTACAACAACAGAAGAGTGCAGATGTGCCCGAACAAGGCACTCAGAAGATTTACGGGCACCGCTTAGTACGTCCGCTAAGGATTCTTTATGAATTTCTACAGTTCAATCAATCGCACGAAAACTTAACCAACTGTCAGGTCGGAACGGATTACCGTTATTGTTATTCGGGCGTGAATCATCTTCAACGTCTTCTCGGCCGTCTCGAAAACGCTTGAATCACTCAATGAAAACGAAGTCTACGGTTATTCTGACTAGTTTACAGCAGCGCGAGGTACTGCGTTCAAAAGAGAAGCCTCTACATTAGACAGCTGTCGGTCGCTAGCTTTTGGCGCCAGTGCGGTCGGGTTTGCGCCTTTCAACTACTCTTAAAAGTCGAGTAGTTGAAAGTGAAAAATGTTTAGAAAATACAATATTACAACAATAAAAAAAATATTTAATTCTCGTATATTTATTTACTTGGATCTCATAAATACATACGCCCTTAAAAATAACTCATAGTTTTTTCTTTCATTTATTTACAAGATGTATAAAGTAATACAATATACACAATTAAAATAAGAATAAAAACAAAAAAATTTCTAAACATTTTCAACATTTTTAGTTTCTTTTGCCTCCTTCAATAGATTATTGCTTCTATGATCTGATCCTAAGGCTACAATATAATTGCATAGGATGTATATATACCCTTCACATTACTTGTCCTGAACATTGTTATGCTTGTAACTGAAATCTTGCACAAAGTTGTCTCTTTGCCAAACGCTACAGAGTTGTTCGAATCGGCTAGAGCCGACTACTAGGAGGGGTACTTCCCATGCATACGACAAATTCAAATTTTTATTAGAAAAATGCATTTTGTCTTGAGATATTCAACTGAATTTCGAACACAGTTCATTTCTGGTGCATCTATACACACGAACTCTGTACATTTCATGGACCCCATTTGAGGCGTTTTTGAAAGTTTGAGAAAAATTTATTCCCTCATAATATTCAGAGACGCAAAAGTTCTGCCCAATTATGGAGACATCTCTTATTGTGTAGAGTATTAAAACATTCGACATAGCCAAAGTTAACGTTTTTTTGTTTCTTCTTTTTTTTTGGGGGGGTTTTCAGGCTTAAAGCTGTAAAAGTGCTCTGTTGGTTGCGATATGCATGAAGTATTCCTAATAAAACTTAAACTAAGAATTATTTATATATATTAAAACCACTGCTCTATTCCGATTCCGACGTTAAATTTGAATATGTTAATGGTTGTCATATATATAAGTATTAACACAGGTTTAACAAGATTCAACAATGCTTTGTGTTGACGTTCATAGTGTGGAAGATGCTTCGAATTGACTTCATACAAAAGATATATTTTCTGTGTTGCATAACCTACAAATGTTTTGATATGCTCAACTGTCATATTTTGAATTATGTGTACTTCGATATTCTAAATGGAAGTACTTCGCGTTATAGTTGTCCATACACGACGAACATGCTCGTGTGATTCGCTCAAGCAAAGCAACAAAATTAGTAATTCATTGACAAACATCGGCTCGTCAACGGCGCCATACACGACGAACGTTCTCTTAAGCACGAGCGTATCACAACAGCATGTTCGTCGTGTATGGCCACTTTAAGCAATTTAACACTTTTTGGAAGTCAAGTTGCTATAACAATTGGAAGTTTGTTTTGAATAGGTCGGAAGTCTTTCACTGTCTTAAAGTTTCGGCACTCCAGTGAACTCTTAGTGTTCTTTAACTTTTCGCCGGTTCCGGTTCTATGTGATGCACATTTCTGGTAGCTGCAGCAGCCGCAGCAGCAGCAGCAGCCTCAGCCTGGCGTTGTTCCTCCTCCATTTCGAGGCGTTCGACTTTCTTGATCTTGCTCAGTTTCTCTGTTGTTTGGAAGTGATGTTAGTAGTCAGTTATTTTGGAATGAGCTTCCTTGCACTTACTTGCACATCGAATCATTATAGTACCCCACCAAATTGACCAGCCCCAGCCCACAAAACAGAAGAGTACGCAAAAGAATTGCGCCACGCCGACAATGGTGTTGATAATGAAGGAACCAATTCGAGCACGTACGCTGTCATAGTGCGAGAATCGTGGTATACCAACGCAGATGCAAAACATGCCGGATAAAAGCGTGCCTTTAGATGTGAGAGCTTGTGACTATTAATGTTACAGTCTTCAAACAGCAGAGGCGAACTCACCCAACCCTGGAAAAACAACATTGCAAATAGCACAAAACCAGGCCAAACAGAGTGGTAATACGGGTATGGCTCCTTTCATTTGGGATGTGAACTCGACCAGATCGACGTGTAGCTTACGCCGTGTATCCTGGAAAGGAGATTGAAGCTAGAAATTGACCTTGGAACACTACTGGCAATAACTGACCTCTGTTGTTGGCGGTGCCCGAATACTCTGACGTCGGCCATCTGTTACCTGCTCCGGACGTTTGCGACAGCAAAGCAACTTGCCCCAAAAACGTTTGCAGCAGCCCCTGATGAAATTGTAAGAATTATCATTAATAATTCGCCTTTTCTCAGCACCCTGCTGTTACTCACTCTCGTTCCATGGTCGTACCCCCTGCCTCTGTTCCCGCCAACACTGAAGCATCGATTGTCGGTGGGCCATGTTCCGGGTCCTGCCAGGCAGCGGCGCTGCCACTACTCACTGAACCCACTTGTGCACCACGCTTGCGGCGGCATGGTATACAGAAGCAGCATTTCTTTATCTCAGTTTCATCTCCCGTAGTTGGATCAACTTTATTCACCGAACGGCAGCAAAAGACTTTGCTCAAACACAAACCACATTTGCTTTGGCGTGGCGGCCCCATAGTCCTTGGCGCTATTGGTGATGCTCCCTCTTGTATGGTCTCCATTTTGGTTTGCGATTTAGCGCTCAGAGTCTCAGCTTCGCCCCCCTCCGATGAAATCACAGTGCCTGGCCCCATGTGCTTCCTCCCGCTACCGCAACTACGACAACAGTTCAATTTCTGCCAGCAACTCGTCTTAGTTTTGGGTTTGGTCTCATCGATTATTTCAAGATTGGTCGCTGTTGTGGCGCTGCTAGTCGCCGAGAGCACAGGTTGCTCCTCATCTGTCGTCGATTTATTGCGTCGCATACAGCAACGTGAACAGCGAGAACGGCGACATGGCATGCATAACTTGGTGCAGCAACGGGAGCAACCCGCGTGCGGCGTTTCATCGGGATCCACTTTCGGCTCGAGGAATTCCTGACTGCCAGCTCTGGAAGAGAGTAGAAGTAAATATTCGAGCACCATTCAAGAGCTTATTAATGAAGAATGATTATGATTGTTATGTATTTTGCGGAATATCTGAGTTTCGGAAAATTGGTAAAGAGATCGGCATTGTGTATTTAGGTATTTAAAAAGGTACTGAGTTACCGCCAGCTAAACCTCAATGGATTTGGCCAACACTACCAGTTTTGCAGCCACAAGGCCACGATCTACACTCCTCAGGACAGAGCCCGTCCAAGAGGCCGGGAATTGATCCCCCGACCAAAATCCTTCTGGTGAGGGTGAGTCAGCTGGTCTTTCGATGGACCACGGCTTGACGACCGTATTGGAAGAAACCATGTCCACTGATTCGGAGTTGAACCGTATAGTAATGTCTGCCTGCAGCCTTTCGATGCAAAAGTCTGGCGCACAGAGTTAGGTGCTCAACTACACCAACTCCAATTTGACAAAGGACCAGCCTTTGGCCGCCTAAATTCCAAAGATCGCAGGCTCTGCAAGCTCGCCTTAAATCATTGGCACTGCAGGGCAGAGGCTCTAGAACTTGCCAAAAGCGACAAGAAAGCTTGCGTTAAAAGAACACGCTTCGAGAAGTAGTCCCTCGGTACGAATAATACCAAGAAAACCAAGCGGAGTCATGAGGAGTCAACAAATGTTTCCTACAGCTGGGTATTAAACAGCGTCAAGTTTGGGTTTATGTAGACTATACAACAACATGATAAAAAAAAAGAAACATGGACTATAACAAAAATAAGTAGAAGTAAGCGATTTTATCTAAGATATTAGGAGTAAATGCAGGACACTTTTTAACAGTTGACACGTTGCGTAATTAAATGTGGCAACAACTGAGATAGAAATGAAATGACCACTCTTCATTAAGTGATCACATGACCTGCTCTCTCAAGGAGAAATTTTTAGCAACTCGGCATAACAGGTTGTAGTAGTAGTTTTCCGACTTGGGTGGTACGCCCGTAAATATACAGGAGAGGGATAGAAAATTAACCCACGGTTGCACAAAGGGCATAAAGGGCATACTGGAACAATATCACTCACAGAGAGGGAAGTAGCCTAAGGCTTTGAACGAAAGTTTAGTAATAAAAATGTGAAGAAAATTTTCTTTTCTATATGGAAATTTGCTGCTTTAAATTCTCAGTTCCGACGCAAGATTCATGAATATGCATTCCGTCGTTGCAGTTTAGCACAAGAATCGAGCGACTTTGAATACAATTATCGTACTCGTAACTTTAAAACATTCAAGTCACAAGTTGGGACTATTAAATAGCATGACCTCGCGGATATGCCAATAAGTGCCCCGGGGAGTATAAAAACAAGTTGAGTAATTTGAATTATTGTGGCGCAATGGTGATGGCAGCAAGTTTAAGCCCAATCTGAAAACAATAAGGGAAGGCAAAATAAAATTGTAAAAATGCTTCAGTGCAAGGACGACAGGAGTGCCGTTGCAGGCTGCACGAAAACTATCACAACGGGGCGAACGCGTGCCAAGCGAAAAGATGACCTTAAGTCAATAAGTGAACATGAATATGAGTTAAGTGAAAAAGGATATTTTAGAGGACAAATTCAACCATAAAAGTAGAAGGTCACTTAATAGTCAACTTCCGTTTCGGCAAGCAATTAAACTGCGCGCAGACGAAGCGAGGAAGCAAGGGGCAGGATTGTACTGAAGGACAATGGCGACCGGAAACAAGTTATAAAATGCCAAGCCCCGACAATTTGTGCCAAGTTTATAAAAGCTTTTCTACTTCGACAACTTCCTTGATCTTTTTTTTGTTGTTGTTGTTTTATTTTATGCAAATTGTTGGCCAAGACGCGTAAAAACATTTCTCAGATATTGACAATCAGATGCGCACCGGACGTTATGCATTACCGACATTGTCAAGATAATCATCGCCTGCGCAATGCATTAGCTTTGTTGCAATACTTCACTGTTTTATATCTACGCCCCAGCGATCTATTCAATGATGACGTTATCTCACTACGTCTAAGCGGTGGGTTCGCTCTATCGCCGCCACATGCCATGCAGGTGCATTTTCTTGGCCAGGTTTTCTTGCAAAGTGTTATACATATGTCAAGCTTTGCATGTTCTTGTCGACATTTCGATATGTGCAAAAGTGTTTTTAATCATAAATTTCAATTAGCATTGCTAATTCTTTGAGGTGCGTTTACTTTTAGTAGAGGATAGTTTGCATGCAAGCCAAAAAGGTTAATGGAATCTGTGACTTTTTTGAAATTATTAAGACAAAATTACTGATATGGTGTGGTATGGTATGGTAATTCTATGGTTTGACCTTAAAATATATTGTATTCTGAATAAAGAGCCTCCTGACTCTAGATGAAAGTTTGTGAAGTCGTTGTAGTTAGCTACTTTTTAGACCGTCCGTTAGACCGTTTAAACCATTAACGAATAAGCGCTTGAATTTTAATCTGTGGCTTGTAGGGGCGGTCCACTGCTCAAGACAGCTACCGAAATTATACATCGTGCAAGCCATCTTGCATTGTTTATTGTAAGTTTTTTAGAGGCTAACCTAAACTGCTTATTCTGATGATATTAACACGCGCAATACGTAGATGATTGATATTGCTTGGGTGGTAGTCATCAGTCAGTCAGTGAGCCCCATACTTAGGTGAATGCCTCGAGAATAATAATCCGCCCTATTTGCGACACTTCGTGCTGCTGAAAGCTTTGAAGAAATTTTAATACACGTTATGTGTATACCGTATATTGTTCTGGATTGTAATATTTGGCAGCGCTAATGGCTCACTGCCTCACTACAGTAGTAAGCTAATTGAGTAACAAATCGCACAGCTTGAAGACAAACAGCCATGTACACAAAATGTTATGGTCATTCAAATAATACACAAAAACTAAACGCGCACGACACTAAACAAATACGGGCACATTTGTCAAATCGGTTAGATTTATTTACAACAAACACACATTTTTTCACTGGGCAAAAGTTTGAGCGAAACTCTGCAGTACTACACGGTAAAGCGCAAAGCAAACGTTTCAAATGAACTGCCGAGTTGCAGCGTATTGGAGACCCGCACGGGCCAGCGACTGAAAGCAGTTTGTGCCCAAATTTATTTAACACAAATGAGAATGGAAATCCGGACAGAAATCAACAAAATGCGAGTAACAACAACTGCAGCTCTATAATGCCTGCGTTAAATGAAAGGAAAATGGAAAGAAAAACCGCGCGCTGTACACTTGTACACGACGCTGCCTAATTTATTGGCAAGGTCAACACACGTTATTCACTCAGCCTGTCACTCAGTCAGTCCAATGACTAAGTCCATGCTAAAATTTAGGCTTTACACGTGACCCTTTCGTCCTTATTGGACCAACCAAAGAACATAAACCAACCAAAACCACTGACTTGACGGCTTTGTTAAGCAACACCAACTGCGGCAAGAGTCATTAAAGGCACTCGATTTAATTGTTAACAACTATTTGAGTCGCACGACAATCCACAGCAAAATTTGCTTTGAAATCCGCATACACCGTAAGAAATTTTGTTGGAAAAGTCGTTGGAAGTCATGTATTGATTTTGACTTTGTTCAAGCAAATTGAATAAGAGGGGCACCGCATTTGGAATACACAAAAGATATAAGCACAGCATCACAGGATCTGTTTATATAATAGAGGTAGGTATAGCAGAGAAAACATAGTCCATGCCACTATGCAAGACTGGCCAGAACGCCAATGCAGTGCCTAAAACAGCATCTGCCGTGCCAGAAGTGGCCATATTACTATTATCGGTGAACTGTAACTCAAGGAGAACTGGTGCAATAGTTCTAACTTGGAGCCTGCTGAACACAGGTTACACTCACAGATACAAGTTGCTGGCTAATTGTTAAATCAGTCAGAATTAGTTGGAGAACTGCCATGTGTTGCCCACAGCAATTCTTAGCCACATAACTCGCCCAATAATAATTTTGGTATGTAATAAAATGTTAGCCAAAATATTTGAATTGGATTGATTCGATTGTAAGCAGTCTAGTTACATATAAACATAAAATCAAACGCAAGCTTAATAATTATTTTCGCTGTAGAAGCGAATAGTTGCTCAAATACCTGAAGAAGTATTTTTCTGGGTCAGTGAATTCCTGCGGTAAATCAATGCTGAAAATCACCGAGTTCTGGCGTTTGCCCTTCTTCGCTGTCATCTTGGTAATTATTTTGTTATTTAGCGTAGCTTTTAAGTTCAGCACAAGAAGTTGTCGACGACCGAATTGCTGAGCGCAAGAAGAATGCTAATTACGCGGTACACGGCTGGGCGCGACACGAGCGCGTAATTAAAACGTATTCCTCTAATACACTATAGCAGTTACAAGCTTAGCTGGACAACAAAAGGAACTTCGAACGCAACTAGATTTGTACCGATTTCAATTTTCCAAATAATTTTCAATTAATTTCAGAGCGCGAATACTTTTCTTTCAACACCGGCCAACTACAAATGTGATTTAAAATGGCGACGAGTGTCGTGGCTGATGTTCGCTGGCGTGTCGTGCGGTGCGCGATTGTCCGGTCGAAACTGATTTGTTATTGCGGCAAGGAGCTAACAGCAAGCCACGAAATCGCGCTGGCGTCGTTGTGTGCAGCAACAACAACAAAGCAAAATGGGGCTGTGTGGTTTTCCAGATCTAAAAGCACAACGTCTGCCTACCAGCCACTACTTCCACTACTTCTTGCATACATACATGTGTCGTTGGTGCTGTGCAAACACTGAAGGACGATGACGATGACGATGACGATGACGACGAACGGAAATCCTTTAAGGCGTTTGGTCGCAAAACCAACAACCAACAACCAACAAACTGCTAACCTCTTCTACTAGACTTCAAACCATACCACGTTTATTAACATGTGCCACGATATCGTATGCTATGACTATTTTTATATTTTTTTTTGTACTCTGTGTTAGCCATTTCATGGGGCGTTGTGCCTTTCTGGCTTTGTGCCTTATGGCTGGTGGAATTTATTAACGCATTTATGAGTGGCTACCACAAAATTCTTTCTTTGGTATTGAGCGTTGGGTAACGTAGAGCTTTAAAGTTCGCTTTCTAGTTCGGCAGGAAGTTTGCTTCTGTTGATTTGTGTGTGCCTGTGCGGGTAGTTGTTTAATAAGTATGCAAATTTCCTACTCATCCTTCGAGGTGTGTAGTGTGCTGACTAGAGCTAGTCGTGTATGTATTATGTGGGCACTTTTAAACAAAAGACTAGAGAGAATAGTTTTACGAGAGCGCAGATTATGAAGTACCTACTGACCTATATAATTTGACTCCTAACAAATAATTAACTCGTCCTAGAAACTCCTAAAACTATTGCTGCGTTTTACACTTGAGTTATATTAGATAGAAGTTAAAGGCTTTGGGTAGACAGCCTTTTCTGTAGTTGCCATAATCGATATATTCTTGCAGCTCCAAATTTCATGAGCTTACTAACTTTATTTTTTGGCTGTACAAATACGCTTCGCGTCTACTTCAAGCTGCTCGCAACGCTCGCAGGCAGTGCTGCTTGGTACTTGCGCTCATGACTATCGGCAATAAAAGTTATTATCGTTCATTGCGGAATAAATATCATAATAATTGGGCAGTGCTTTAAGAAATGTGTTAAGAAGGTGGCACAAGTCTGAGCACGTGTTTTTTTCTCTACTTCAAGTTGTAGTAGCAACCGTTTGTGTTGCACTGAGGCAGGCGAACTTTGCCATGTACTAAGACAGCCTCATATGCATAGTAGAAATAAAATAGGTTTACAAAAATCGGCCACGGAATTATTCGTATGAAATAGTCTTGCATTTTGACCTTTTACTCAATGGTAGTGGGTTGTGTTCAGGAAATTCCAATAGTTAGTTTAAGGCAGACAGATCGGACAACTACATATCGTTCACTAAGATTTAACAGTAAGCTGATCTCTTATGCTTCATTGACACTATCAGATCTTCTGAGACGCTAAACTCGCTTTTAAATTTTCATTACCAATTTATTACCACACGCATGAAACTCTCTTAATCATAGACCTAAAAAATAGGAGTGTATGGTGTTTGTGATGCACCGCAAGTTGTTTGAGGTATGTGCGAACTAGGAAGTTGATTTATTAAAGCTTTGCGTGTTGTTTGGTTTTACGCGTTTGGCGCCATTTCCAAGCGCCATGCTGTACATATACGAGTTATAGTATACTCCTAGGTTTGGCAACTCAATGAAAAGCGATGGCGGAAATCGGAGCCTTCGCGTTATGCTAGCCTCTGTCAGTTTATATGTGAACAATGTTGTATGTAGGTCACATTCATGTGTTAATAGATTCTATGCCTGAATGTCGTTTAGCAATAATTTTCGCTTAGAAAGGAGTTGAAGATTAGGTAGCGGGTTACGGATATTGACAGGTGACTGTATTAATCGACTAATAAGGTGGCACAGTTGTTGCATAAAATGTGTAGTTAAGCATCTACAGCAGTGTTACACTTAGTGAGCCTGGCTTAAGTTTCAGGGTTTCACTGAAAAGAAGCGTGGACGTTAAGCTGTGGTATCCGAGTTAACTTAATTTTGGAGCGCTTAGTTCTTTAAACATATTTTGCTTATGTGTACTGATTTCAGTTAATTTGCAGTCCATATTTTTTGGGAACACTAATTCCTTGGAAATGATGCCTCTTAATTCAGACTGTTTCAAATTTGCCTTCCACAGTTAACATCTGATTTAAGAGCTTAGCTTAAGTTGGAATTTCTGGTGATTAGTACTCACTTGCCACTGCCTGCGGCGGAACCTCCTTGACCATCGGGCGAATGTCGTTTTGTGGCGTCAACTTTGAACTCACTCTCACCACCACCACCACCGTCGCTGTTGAGCACCACTGGCGCGCCATCTGCAGTCGCTTCATTGGCCGCTGTTGACGTTGACGCAGTTCCAACATCCAATTCGTAATTCTGCAAATTGGCACTTTCACAGTCAACTTCAGGCAAAACTGATATAGCACGTTCACTAACCCTTTCGGCTGCCTCGTTTGCGCCAATATTTAGCACTGAAACCGAAGCTTCAATCGGTTGGCTAGGTGGTATTGGTGACCTTTGCTGCTTTGTGCCGCTGGCCGCCTCTGGTCGCGTCTTTGCAGCAGTGCTGCCGTCTGCGGTGTCCATGCGAGAGCCTGATTCACCTGGCTTAGCCGCCACCACTGTTGAAACACTTGTTGCGGGCGACGTGGCACTGTCGGAGGTGATGCCCATGTCGGACTCAAGTGTTTTTAAGTCAGTAAGATTCTCACTGATTGTTTTCTGTATCTCATCCGTGGCCTCCGTAACAGTTTTCTGAATAGTTTCGAGTGTTTTTTGTGATTTCTCTAAAATAGCAGCGGCTGGAAGTGAAACAGCTGTAGAGTCGATCGGCAACTTAGTTAGTGGACTTGAAGGTACTTCGTTATCTATAAAAGATTCGAGCTTAGTAAAGACTTGTATATGCGAGTTATAATGTTGAACCTACCGTCTTGTAATTCCGGAACTGTGGGCTCCCTTCCAGTCTTTCGGCTTTGCGCCGAGTCTGTGCGTTTCTTGGTGCTCATTAGACTCAGTCGTGAACTCATGCGCACCAGCGTGGACATGTTGGAACCCTGGCGCCTGATTGCAGTACCTGCTGCTGCCGTGGCTGATACCTCGCTCGCAACTGCGGGTATCACTTCGGCAGCATGCAGCACAGCTGCGCTGACTTGCTCCGCCACTGGTGGCATGACTCCACTGTGGGCTGCTTCCTTTTTACCAGTCCCCTCAGTAGCTGCCTTCTCCGCAGCACTTGTATTTCCACTCTTTTTAATGCTCTGCTGGGATGCTTCGCGTTTAAGGACCTTTCCAGCATTTCCAGCAGCATTACCTCCAAGAGTCGATGGTACAGCACCACTTAATGGGGTTTTTCTACCACTACCATTTAATGGCGTCTTCTGACCACTTTTGTTCACTGGCGTCCTCCGGCCGCTACTGTTCGCTGGCGTTTTTCGGCCACCACCACTTACGGGGGTCTTCATGCCGCCACCACTCTGCTGCTTTGGTGTATCACGCTTAAGATGACTCGGCTGCGTTTTCGCCGTCGGTGTTTGTTTGCCCAACGACGGTGACATACGTTTAACACTTAATTCGGGTTTACGTAGAGAGGTTGATGTTTTTTTGGCACTTGCGGGCTGCTTTTCATTTGGTGATTTTCTTGCCGCAGTCCTCATGGGCCCACTTGCGCTTATGGGTAGCTTAGATTTTTTGGGCGATTTACTGCCGGCTTTTGGAGTTGCTGGCGACTTTGTGGGTGATCCTTTGATGGGTCGCTTTGGTATGGAGCGTGAATCGCGTCGTTCGCGAGTTACGTTAGTAGTACGACCACGGCTTGTTGAACGGTGGCCTGATTTTCTTACAGGGCTCTTGGACTTTATACGTACAAGACCCACGCCACGCATTCCCGTTGGGCTCTGTGAAATTGATTTTCTACGATTCGGTGTAGCGCTTCTTCTTCCGCGTGCCATTCCCGGTGAAACGCTCGTCGATCGGATAGATGATCTAATGCTCAGCCTGGAGTTTGCTCTTGAATTCGCGGTTTCTCGGGCTTGTTCCATACGTGAGCTGAGGCGTGTGCTAGCACGTGATGTTCCCCGCGACCGTGGCCCTCTTGAGAGAGGGCGAGTCGATGCTTGCGAAGTGGAACGAGATTCGGCGGCACGGGAGTTGGCACGTGAACTAATATGATGGTGTGATGTAGGGTCACTAGTGCTTCGCATAGTCGCTCTTGAGGGCGAACGACTAGAGGTGGCACGTGAAGTTCGTCCAGAGAGTGGTAGCGTGGCGGTAAATTCTTTGAGTTGTGAACTTGTACGTGAAGGCGAATGAGAACTAAGACGTGAATCGGCAAGGTTGCGCACTGGTATGCGTGAGATTGAATCGCGACGTGAAGATAGATTGGAGTGCGTATCCGATCCTAGTTGCTGACTGTTCTGTAATAATGTTTCCGGACTTTGTGGCGTGCTGCTGTCTTTGTTGGGAGTGCCTATGATGGGCGACAGTGTGGTGGGCTTGGAAATTTTGGCACGACCTGCCCGATTAATAGGGCTTCGATTCGTATCCGCGAATATTGTCGACTTGCGACGGTTTGCTACAGGACTTGGCATTGGGTAGAGTGAATTACGCCGTTGCTTTTGTGTCTGTGTACGTAGTGGCAGTGTTGTTGAAGGCCGTCGAAAACTGAAGTCCGATGTTGTCACGCTACTTAAATTCGAGCTGCGTCTATCGGAGGCTGTTAGTGTGGAACTACGACGTTCTGGTGAGGTGGAACTCGACCGGCGTCGTGTGGAGAGGTTAAAGGAGTCAAGGGAGGGCTTACGTTTCTGATGCAACCCTATATCATCCATGCTCGACCAGTTAGAAGGAAGAGGTATGCGCGAGAGAATCTCCTCGTGGTTAATAACACGTAAGAGTCCGCGTTGTTTACGTGTTGGATTTGGGTTTGGTTTAAGCGGACGAGGCAGCGCGCCCGGCGGAAATATCGCAGGCTCACGTGCACTGCTGCTCAAATCGAACGAGGAACGATTTAGGCGCGGTATAGCGGTCCGGTAGGGATCAGTTATCGTTGGCAAAGTTTCACAGCTCTTTATCTTCTGGCCATATGGCAGGGGAAGTTGTGGCAGTGTTCTTGAAGTCATGGTTGTCGATGGACGTCGCGAAGCTATCGGTGTGTAGGTATCTTGTGATGAGGTCAACGAATCACGCTGTTGCAGGATGCTCTTGTTTGGTATAATCTTGCTAGGGCTATATCTACCAGACATGTTGAATTGCACTGATGGGCGCGGCGAATCATCGTGCATAGGTGCGCCGGTAATCTGTGGTAGTTTAATTTGTGTCGAGGTCAAAGATTTACGTTGTAGATGATGACGTGGCTTGGCTAGTGGCTTGGAATGCGTTGAGGTGGATGAGGTTGTGGAGTGTGGCGGATGTCTAGTCGGTGACCGATGCGGGCTGGGGCTGTGAGGGCGTGACGATTGAGGTGAACGTTCGGAGATAATGGTGAAAGCAGTCTTCTTATGTAGGCGAGCCTGTTCGACTCTGAAAAATAAAGTGACCACATAAACATGTTGCATGGATTTGAAAAATTGCACAAGTGTTATTTTACCT